>CAWUFW010000941.1:1865000-3065000 GCA_963921515.1 Calotriton arnoldi
TGCTGCAAGAGTAAAAGGCAAAATTTTATGGAAATATAGTTCCACCAGAGTGGATGTTAACAGTATTTCCGCCGCGGGAAACGGATAAGAGAAGCAGACGAGGAACAAGCATTGGTAAATGCAGGAAAATATGCTACAGCCAATAGAAATGGAGGAAAGGTAAGTGGCACGCACAGGAACCAATGAGAAGCCAGGAAAGAGAGGAGGCGGGTAAGTCCCTTTTAAGTTTATATTAAAAAGATTAGATTTCTCAAGCACAGCGCATGCACTGTGCAGGCGAAACCTAAAAATGGCATAAATCTTGTAACTATTCTGAAAATTCAGATGAGTTTTGCCGAACCAGCACTTGGCAAGGGGTTAAAATTAGCATAGGGTTTCAAGCTTACAAGGCACCTTATCCAATTTCTTTTAAAATGGTTTTATTTCTAGGCAATGGGCCTTGAAGTACGTAGAATTTCTCATCTGGAAAAATGTGTTCTTATTCGTAACCTGAATCCAGCTTTCTTGTCCATTTGTGCACTGTCATATTCTTATGAAAAAAGCCTACCTCACCACAGTTACATCTTGGGCAGTCTGTTACCTTGTGGTGGTCATTTTGTGTAAGAATCTAAAGGTTCTACTACTCCGTCGTAACATAACCTGGCGGTGTTGGACATCACCATTGTGGGACGTGCCTTTTAGTCATTATTTGGTCGTGGCCTTTATATAGACGGCTCTAATCCTTGATATAATAACATACCGGACGGGAAACAGCTCACTAGCAGGGAATCCTACGACCTTTCAGTTCATGGAAGTGTTTGACTCTACCATCATCTAGTGCCCTGAAGAAGTCCTGCACTAGGACGAAACGCGTCGGCTGTACTGTATGTTGAGTCATTAGAACTGGACTCTGTGTTTTATCTACGTAAAATGAAAATGGAATAAAAAGAAAAACTTGAAGAACTTTCTTTTCTGGATATGGACTTCATAACTGTCCTTATTGATCAAATTCCGTTGTGTGGTGCACCTGTGCTTTTGTTCTGAATTGTTAGGTTCCTGAGGGAACAAGCACTGTGACGGTGGGTGCCATTCAGTGTGCACACAGATCCCAGTTAGTATAGAAGGGACAAGATTGATGGAGTGATAATAGGTTAGGTGCTGGCAGCTAGAAGGTTCCACTGTTAGGTCTAATTGTTTATTCATGTATACAAGGATTCCACTTTATGACCTACAAATCACTTCACTGTCATCACTGAGAATTTAGCTCTCTGTTCCTAAATTTAGCTAATTGAGCTCTTGTATCAGAGACCTTATTAAGTAGTGCTTTGAAGATAGCCTAACCTCAAGTTGGAGTGGTTTTAATTTGTGTTTCTGTGCTGAGAGATTTAGTATTTGTGGGTATATGTGTGCCACATGTTGCTCTGTCATGTAGTCCTTTTAGTAGGTCCCCTCTTGCTATTGAGTAGAGAAGATTGGCTTTTAGACAATCTGCAGTGCCACCACTCCAATCCACTATATATAGCATTTGTAATGCAGAGTAATAAACTTCAAACTCTGCTACGTGTAATTCACCAACTTCATTGTTTGAGGAGTGAATGTGGAACTTGATTCATTGCAATATTTACAGGTGTGCTGTGTACCTATTGAACAGCAGAAATCTTTCACAAGAGCAGAGCTGCCCAGAAGTAGGTGAGTTGGAACCACGCATCTGCCAGTGTGACGGAATCCTGGTGTGGAGACTCACGCCCTCTAGACATGTGAGGTAAAGTGCAAGTGAGTTGGCATGGGGCACAACCACACTGACTAGTACAGGAATAGGAGGGGTGGTCAGGCTGACCCTCTAATACAAAAGAAAACTCAGCAGGGGCCAAGGAAGTGGACTGAAGAGAAACCGACTTCGCCTGGGTCAATTGGAGGGGTCATAGAGACTCAGGCCCATTAGCAGAGATCCTTTTGTGTGTTGTAGAGGCGTGGAGCAGCGGGATCCCCAAAGTGAAATCTGCTGAAGCCCCAAACCAGACAAATCCAGAGGTGGTAAAAGGGAGTGCTGCCAGAAAGCTGAAGGACAAGAACAAGGACACACCTGAGTGGACAGGTGCACAAACCCATTCCACAAACAGAGTAACAAATAAGACCAACAGTCCAACACCATCAGGATGCTGCATAGGGGTCACTAAACCAAATGACAGAAGGAGTGGTGGTGGTCGCTCCTGCATCTGGCCCTCCCTCACCAGATTCATCAGATGGTCAAAGGCAACGGGCAGAGCCAGAGGGCTGAACAAGGGCTCCTTCCTTAAGGGAGCATTGCAAGAGAGGACTGAAATGCCAATGGAGAAGAAATCGACGAAGGGATGTCCTCAAGAGGATTGGGGTCACCATTTGGAGAAGTCTTAACAGTGGTCCGTGAATCCCGGATCTCATTAGAACATAAAATTGACACTGTGGCACTGAACATCACTCAAATCTGGGGAGACCTCAGAAAAGCATCCAAAAGTTTTGGGAGAAAATGGTGAAAAATTACTATAAAAAGCCTGGAAAAAGAAATTAAACAGTTGAAATAGGATGCCAAGTGGCTCGCCGCTAGAGCAGAAGATGCAAAGGGCTGCTTACAAAGAAATAACATCTGTCTGATGGGAGTACGTGAGAAAGCAGAGGGCCAGTCAGTCAAATTCTTTAAGGAGTCTTTTCTCGCTAATAATGTTCAGCCTGTTCCAAGCACTTCTCTTTTGAAAGGGACAGAGAGGTGATTCTCCAAGCAGTCAGACCCATGGGCCCTAAACACCGTGAATTCAACGAAGCGGCACAGACCAAATGGAGATCCTATGGTGAAGCCAAAAGAGAGCAGTGAAGGAGAGGAGTAACATATATGATGCTATTTTCAGTAACACTATAAATACTGGCAAAAGGGAAGTCCTAGTACTTTACAACTCTGCTGGAGGTATGGAACTGGCTGGATGTCTGGCACAGAGTTGGAAAAAAAAGAGCCCCCACACTACAGGAGCCCAGATAGGTTACAGAAAGCCAGCAAGAAAAGATGTACACCAGAAAGAAGAAGAAAACAACGCAGAGGAATGACAGACAGTATTACCAGGATGAGACATAGTGCGGGGCACATGCTACTGTGAACACAAAATAATGATTGGGCCCTTCCTCCATGCTTGTGAACCCCTCCCCCAAAGGGGGACCAGATGGTGCAATGATGCAGAGAGGCAGCCGGAAGGGGTGGGAGATATATGGTCCCTTAAACCTGGCCCTTAAATATTCTGCTCCTAATTTTGAGTTGAAGGGTGGTTGATTAGAGACCCCACACCGCAAAAGTTTTTTTCTGGTTTTGTTTGGATGGAACTGGTTAACAAGTTATGGTTGTAGTCAACAGGCACCTTGAGCATTGGCAAAGACGGGTAGTTCATAACCCAGCACACTAAGTAGTAGGGGTGAAGGATAAGGGGAGTTCACAGAAATTAGAATTCAAGGGTCAGTAGCATAGGTGTCCAGGTGAAACACCACAGAGTTGACTGGGAACACGGAGTTCCCTCACTTGGGGACCTACAGCATAAGAGATGACTGGGAGACTTGATAACAAGGCGATTACGTGCTATGTAAATGGCTTGGGACACAAGCTGAAGTGTGTGTGTATGTGGGGAGAGAGGAGGAGGAAGACGTTGTCAGTTTTGAATGAATTGACACATCCAACCGGGTGTTACTGCAAGAAATGCACCTGATGGGCAATAATTGTGCTCTTATAAGTCGAGGCAGCTATAAGCTACTGATACTCTGCGAAATGACATCCAGGTCATGAAGGGTGGCAATTTTAGCCAGAATAAGGATAATTCTAGCAAGGAAGATGCTACCGCTGGCAGTGTACCGGACATGGATAGACCCTATGCATTGCTACGCAGTAGTTGGTGGGAAATGGAACTGCAAACATTTGGCAATAATAATTGCATACCTGCTGTCGAGGCTCCAGCCACTTATACTAGAACGACACAGGGCAATTATATTCCAGATCCCCTTCGTATTATGGGAGGGAACTTCAACTTGGTTATGCAAAGGAGAACATTGACCTGCCCCCATATAATAACGAGGGGGAGGAGTCAAAACTAAATGGTTTTGTTAGAGGCTTGGGGCTGATGGGTATTTGGAGGGAGGCACACCCAGGGTCCAGACAGTACTCCTACTTTTTATGTGCCAAAAGTTCACTCTCACAGGTCTACTATCTCTTTGTTCGGGCAACACAGAGTTGAAAGTGTAGAGACACTACATATCTCACTAGAGGGAGATTAAACCATTCTCCCATGGTGAGTATGGTGATGGTGAGAGCCAAAAATTTGATCCCTCCAAAAGTTGAAAATTGGATGCACCTGCACTGAAGCATTGGGGGTTATGCGGAGTTTGAGCCCCCACCTCACCCCTAACTGAGCTACACTTTGAAGAAAATATAGGGAGAGTGTAATCTGAGGTGATACTGTGGGAGCCCTTTAAAACAGTCTTAAGAGGCCAAGCTGTGTCCAAAAATACAGGAAAAAGAAGTATAAGGTAGGAGGGGGGTTGCGTGAAGAATGGAAAACCTACTTCTGGATCTAGAACAGGGTTACTGACATGATTCCTCAAAAGAGCTGGCACTTCTTAGAGATGAGTACAGGGCTTTGGTGGCAAGGGGGGGGCGAGGCAGCAGCACAGTACCTTAACTAACAACACTGATTTGCGAGGTTGGCAACAAAGCTGGCAAGCTCACAGCATGGTGTAGGATAGAGGAAGGACAGAGAAGGTTGAAGAAGGTGAGAGACACATCAGGGAAGATGGCCATAATTACCATAGGAATAAGCCACACATTTGTGCAGTACCTTCAGTCACCCACCCCTAGGTCTACGTGTAACAGACCAAATAGACATTTTGTGTGCGACTTATTGACCAATACCCCACTGTTTGATGACTGATAGAAGCTAGGTGAGGACCTGAGGGAGGGAGAAATTGCTGAGGCAATGGCACAGATGAAGAGCTGTAATAGGCCGAAATTGGAGCTGTTCAAGCATCTCTTGAGTAAGATATTAGGCCCTATCCTCCAGATGTTTATGAAGGCCATGGAGTCCTTCCCCCTCCAAATCCCCATAGACCTGTGCACAGCGACAATAGCATTCATACACCAGCAGGGAAAATCTCCACATGAGTGTGCTCTATAGGCCTATATCTTTCTTGAAAATTGAGGTTAAAATATTAGTGAAGATCCTAGCTAACTCCCTATACACGGCCATTGACTCTAATCAATCCAGATCAATTAGGATTTATGCCCCTTAGATCTCCCTGACATAATCTGAGTTGCCTTATGGCTGTGTGCCAAGGGCGTGGGGGCTAAGTGTTACAAATGCGATCCAATTCATGGATGCTGAAAAGGCCTATAATTCAGTTGAATGGCCCTTCTTGAAAGCAATACTAAAGAGGATGGGATTTGGGACAGGGTTTTTGTCATGGGACTCTCTATTCTATACGAGACCAAAAGCTTGGGTATAAGTCAGTGGTTCATTTCCAGATCCTTTTCCTTGGGATGGGGCAGCCGACAAGCCTTCCCCCTCGCCACTCATGTTTGCCCTGGCTTTAGAGCTGCTGGCATGCTGAATTAGGAGAGATGCCCTAATTAAAGTTCTGAGATGGGACTAAGAATGGGAGGAAGTGATTTCCATGTATGCAGGTGACCACCTTCTTTCTCTGAAAGATCCCATGCACTTTATCGTCAGAAGTCTAGATATAACACACAAGTGCGGGCATTACTCAGGCCTTTACATCAATTAGTCCAGATCAGTTATTTTTTCCCTTACAAACTGGTTACCTCCAGATGGGATGGACTGCCACTCTTATAGTTGTGAACAAAGCGAAGGAGACTTTAATGAATAAGAATCTAAAGGAGACTTTCATGAATAGGAATCTAATTAACCTCTTTGTTTACTGCAAAACTGATGTGGCACACTGGAGGAAATTCCTGCTGACCCTCCTCAGCAGGACAACACTTTTCAAAATGATAGCCCTCCACAGATTGTTATGCGTGCCTCCAAATACCCCCTACTCTAAGCCTGATACATAACTCCATACAACACACACAAGCTAAAACAGAACTTTTATGTCAGAAAAATGCTCAAAACATGGCTTTTTAGGTAGCTCCTGCTTTTTTTTAGTCCTTGGTTCATTTCGGCAGCCAGATCGCATTAGCGCTGGGACTCTTCAGTTGAAGTGCACATGCGCTCTATAAATTGTTTTATTATTATTAGTATTTATAATGTGGGACAGAGGGTCGGCCAGAAATGTGTTATCCACTCTTGACTACAAAAGTATATGATGGAGGAATCGCCCTCCTGGATAAGAGATGTACTACTGGATATCTCAAATGATGATCATAAATGATTGTATGTATGTGGTATTTCTATAGTGTAAATCTAGCCGAAAGGAAGCGGAGTGCTGTACAGGATCAAAGACCAGTATAGGCTCACTGAGTGATAGGAGAAGTACCTGATTTGTAGACTGTTAATGCATTATGATGTAGTGCTTTTTAAAGAGAAGAGTCGAGCAACATTGGGGCTGTCATGATGGTTACAGGGATGTTGTTTCAGATCCTGGGTACATGGATGGAAAAGGTCTGCTGCCTTTATTCTTCTTTCTTTCACTTCTTAGTCTGATATTGTCCTGGCTGTGGGTGTTCGGAGAGCCACCAGAGAGGGTGAGCTTATCTGCAAGATAAGCTGAGGTGCTGGTTATGATGGCTTTGTAAACGATGCAGCTGGTTTTGAAGATAATGTGGGTTGGCAAGGGGAGCCAATGGAGTGCCATCAGGATGGGGGTGATGTGATCATATTTCTTCATGCCCTGGATGAGACATGGTGTAAGATGACCTTAAGGGGTGTCAGTGTGGAGTCTGAGAGGCCATGCAGTATCCACATTCATGAGTATGAGGGCTTGAACAGCAATTCTGAAATCGCTTTCCTGGAGAAACGTTCACTTTTTTTAAAAGAGAGATCTGATACCAGTTTGTCTTTGTTTTTTTTCCAGAATGTGTTCATTGAGAGTGTGGTTGATGTCAATGGTGAATACAAGTGACTTGGAATTCTGTGAAAGTTGGGGTTCGAAGTCTTCAAGGTTCATGTCATGTATTGTTCTTGGCAAATAGCAGGAATTCTGTCTTGTTTGAGTTGAGCTTCAGATAGGCGCTGAACATCCAGGGTAGATGATGTGCAGGCTGAGAGACATTTAGGTAAAGTTATTTATCATCCTGATGCTTTTATCCATGAGCATAGCAACAAGTGGCTCCTTGTAGAGGTTGATGATAATCTATGACTGTATGGAACCCTGAAGAACGCCGCAGGTGATATGAATCATTTGGGAACCTTGACGTGCCCATGTTAACAAACTATTGTCCGTTGGAAAGGTAGTAGAAGAACCAGCGAAGGACTTTGCCAGTGAATCCCATTCAAGACTTCAGGGTGCGTATGAGGGTGGGATGGTTGACTGCGTCAAAGGCGGTCCAGCAATATCAGGAGGCAGGGATAATCTTAATCTGTGGTGAGGAGGGCATTGTCGACGATCTGTTTGGTAGATGTCTCACTAGTGGAGTGTGACCTGAAGCCCGACTGGTATCATAAGCATTAATGTGATCTTGGAGTGGAACACAGACTGCTTTTTCAATGATCTTGCAGATAAGTGGTAGCTGAGGGATGGGCCAATAGCTCTCTAGGTAATCTGTGTCTAGTGTAGGTATCTTTAAGAGTGGGAGGATCTGATCTGTCTTGAGAGGAAGGAGTCTTGAGTGAGGGAGGCGTTGACAATGATGTGTAGGAGTGAGAGTGCATCCTGAGAGAGCTTTGATGGAGAACGAGGGTAAGACATCATCTTCATAAGAGGTGACTTGGAGGAAGTCAAGTATGTCACCAAGGTTTGATTAGCCTTCAATAGAAGGTGTCACCGATGACGTACAAATGATCGATGGGGAATATTTGGCTGCCTATACAGGGGATCAAGCTCTCAGGATTGACCTGAACATACCAAAACTGTGATTAGGACCTGGTAGGCCGGGAATCAGAAAATCGGCTGGCAGGGTGTATTAACTCTGAAGCACCCCGCCCAAACCCCCTCCCCATATGACTTGGTGATGTTGGAAGATGTGGGGAAAATGGAGGAGTTCCAGAAATGGGATGTCATAGAAATATCAAACCTGTGTGACATCTGAGGACCAAGTGAACTAATGTCATATGAGACCATCCAAGAGAATGAGTTAGCGAATGGCCAGCATCATGGTGATCTATAGGTCAAACGCGCATTATGGAAATACTCTGGGAGCTTGCTGGAGGGTAAAGAAGAATCATCATTGTATAAGATACTTTTGGCTCACAAAACTCTCACTAGTGACACACGGCTGAGAATAAAATGGGAAAAAGAGTTGGGGGACACTATACAACACTGATTGGGAGGGAGTGTGCATCTACCCACAAAAGTTAACCATGAGGGATGGTTTTAGGCTTGTTCAGCTAAAAATCTTACATCAAGTTTACTACACACGGGTGCAATTCATGAGGTTTGGTGCAACAAATGGCAATAAGTGTGAGAATGCAACTAGGTTGAAACATTCATGCATACCCTATACGAGTACCCCCCACATCAGAAACTTTTGAAACAATACCAGGGATCATATTACTGTGGAGGGGAAAGAATTTGAAATGCTTAAATACCTGACAGTGATGGGGTTGGAAAAGTGTGACTATCCCTAAATATAAGTGATTGTTTTATAACAAATCCCTGATGGTAGGCAGAAGGGATATTGCATGATTGTGGGATGGTCGACCAGTACCTACCACGGAGACCTGGGGCACAAATGTGGACTAGTGTATGGCACCAGAAAGGATGGTAATGGTATACACGGTTTGTGGATGTTCCAAGAAATTTGAAAGGGTCTGGGGACCATGGAAGGAGTATTGCAAACTTCTCTAAGGGGCGCGCATGATGATGCTCTGGGGTGGTGCCTGTGTAACGTATTAACCAGAAGGGCAGTCATCTTTCAGGGCACCTCCAAAATAATTTGGTTGTGGTGGGCTCTGTGCGATCCTCAAAATATAGATGTTCCTGTTCCACATGTGGACTACTGAACTAATTTTGAATGTAGATGTTATTCCTGCCACCTCATTATCAATGTATACTGGTAATGAATAAAAACTCTGTCGGTAGTCGGTGCCCTCGCTCGATGTCGACTGGATTATACTAATAGCATCTACCTAGACTTGCCTACATCCAAGTTGAAAAAGTGCCAACATTTCTTATTAAAAGACACACAATTTATGGACGGAATGCAGAACAAATCAAAACATTCACCCCCCAGTCAAGAGATCTGGGTTAAATCCATCATTCTTTTGCTCACCAGGCCACCCCAGTTTAGACCTGGCCATATGCAAATCAGTCTTGACCCTGTGCCTCATGGGAACAGTTCAGCCCGAACTGCCAAGCCAGGTCCTCCCTGGACTGGAAACAAACATCCTTGGACCAGTTTCGGGGTTTCAACTCTTCAGCCAGGATAGCTTGAATCCAGTGGCACAGTGAGCCTGGGACCCATGTCTGGGAATACCCGGCGCACTTACTGTGAGCAAGCAAAAGACACACAACTGATGAACGGAATGCAGAACAAATCAAAACATTCACTCCCAGTCAAGAGATCTGGGTTAAATCCATCATTCTTTTGCTCACCATGCTACCCCAGTTTAGACCTGGCCATATGCAAATCAGTCTTGACCCTGTGCCTCATGGGAACTGTGACTGGGGGTGAGTGTCTGAAACGTTTCAGCGCTCCGTCCATCATCTCCTTGTGTTTGCTTTGTTCGCCCTCAGTTGGCAGGGTATGCCCAGACGTGGGTCCCTTGCTCACTTTGCCACTGGATTCAAGCTAGCCTGGCTGATGAGGGATGCCACCCCGAAACCTGTCCCAGGATGCTTGTTTCCGGTCCAGGGCAGACATGGCTTGGCAGTTCGGGCTGGACTGTTCCCATGAGGCACAGGGTCAAGACTGATTTGCGTATAGCTGTGTCTGAACTGTGGTGGCGAAGTGAGCTAAAGAACGATGATGGATTCAACCCAGATCTGTGACTGGGGGTGAGTGTCTGAAAAGTTTTAGCGCTCCGTCCATCATCTCCTTGTGTTTGCAACATTTTGTATTAGGCAGTAAGACAAATTTTTGGTCTCTGCAAATTGTATCACATCTCAGCATCCCGCAAGGTGCTGCATTGGTTGCTGATCTCTCAAAGGATCAATCTCAAGATCCTTTGCACTGTTCACCAGGCCCCTTCACCATACCAGCCCCAAATTTCTTTCCGACATAGTCACTCGATACATACTTTCCCAGTCGTCATGGTCGGGCTTCCTAGTTCACACCACAATACTGCCTTCTAAGAGCTCACTCTGTGCTGGAAAAGCCTTTCGAGTCTTTGCTTCACAATTAGGGAACTTGCTTCCCATCTCTGTATGTTTAATTGATGTTTTCTACACTTTCAAGAAGGCATTAAAAACCTACCTATTCTGCTACCACTCTGTTTCCGTTTTGCTGCCTCTCTTTTTATAGCTCTGTCCCTCTTCCTGTCCTGGTTTAATTGTATGGTTCTAGCGGCAAAATACTCCTGGGCTGTAGTGTTGCTTTATAAATAAATGTTCAAGTGATCATGGAAGAAGTGAAGGGATCAATGTCTCTTGCTGCCATGAACTGCAAACCAGGCTGATTTTCTTAGGACCCACGTCCAGACAGGATGAGGAAAGAGAAGGCCCCCCTCCCCCCCCCCCCGCCCCAGATTGCCTGAAGTGCAGTACACATAGGGACTAGAAAGAGAGAACGCCTGATGTAGAGCCAACTGCTCATGATGCTGCTCTGTTGATTTTGGGTAACTATAAAAATTCAGTAACCCGGGGAATTTCTTGCATTCCCCTATAAAGCAGGAGGTGGCAGACTACAAATAAATAATTGATAAAGTGTAATGGAAGAGGCTGAAAAATCTAAAAAACATTGAGGGACTTTAATGAATTTTGCCACACTGCAGCTGCCTATAAGAGCACAGGATTTTCCCATTTCTTCACAGGTCTTAGGGGAGTTCTAATCTCCTGTCAGACAGACGTTCAGTATTGTGCTTAAACATATTATTTAAAAAAGTATACATTTGGCTACATGACGTTCTATTGTTGTTTTAGAACATTGGCACCACAATTTAGGTACAACTGAGTGTTACATATAGCGTTTACATTTCTGTAGCTGCTACAATCAATCAATCAATCAATCATGTCACTTATAAAGCGCACTACATACCCGCGAGGGTCTCAAGGCGCTGGGGGAAGAAGGGGGTGGTGCTGCTACTGATCGAAGAGCCAGGTCTTGAGGAGTCTTCTGAAGGCCAGTAGGTCTTGGGTCTGTCGGAGGTTGGTGGGGAGGGTGTTCCAGGTCTTGGCGGCGAGGTGGGAGAAGGATCTGCCGCCGGCGGTCGTTTTCCGGATGCGGGGGACTGTGGCGAGGGCGAGGCTGGTCGGCGGAGCTGGCGGGTGGGGGTGTAGAAGCTGAGTCGTCTGTTGAGGTAGGCTGGTCCGGAGTTGTGGAGTGCTTTGTGTGCGTGGGTGAGGAGCTTGAAGGTTATCCTCTTGTTGACAGGGAGCCAGTGCAGGTCTCTCAGGTGGGGTGTGATGTGGCTGCGTCGGGGGATGTCGAGGATAAGACGTGCAGAGGCGTTCTGGATGCGTTGCAGCCGTCTCAGGAGCTTAGCCGTCGTTCCTGCGTGAGGGCGTTTCCGTAGTCCAGCCTGCTGGTGACGAGGGCCTGGGTGACTGTTTTTCTTGTTTCGGTGGAGATCCACTTGAAGATCCTGCGGAGCATTCGGAGGATGTTGAAGCAGGATGAGGAAACGGCGTTGACCTGCTTAGTCATGGAGAGGGTGGGGTCGAGGATGACCCCTAGGTTGCGTACGTGGTCGGTGGGTGGCGGGGCTGTTCCCAGTGATGTTGGCCACCAGGAGTCGTCCCAGGCTGAAAGGTTGGAACCAAGGATGAGGACCTCCGTCTTGTCCGAGTTCAGCTTCAGGCGGCTGGTCCTCATCCATTCGGCGACGGCCTTCATTCCTTCGTGGAGGTGGGCTTTGGCGGTGTGAGGGTCTTTGGTGAGGAGAGGATCAGCTGGGTGTCGTCGGCGTAGGAGATGATGTTGAGGTTGTGCTGTCGGGCGACGTGGGCGAGGGGTGCCATGTAGATGTTGAACAGCGTTGGGCTGAGGGAGGAGCCTTGGGGTACGCCGCAGATGATCTTGGTGGCCTTGGATCGGAAGGGGCGAGGCGGACGCTTTGTGTTCTGCCGGAAAGGAAGGATGTGGTCCAGTCCAGGGCCTTCTCTTGGATCCCGAGCGTCGTGAAGGCGTGTTCGTAGTGTGTGGTGGCAGACCGTGTCGAAGGCGGCTGATAGGTCCAGGAGGATGAGGGCTGCTGTTTCTCCGTTGTCTAGCAGGGTCCTGATGTCATCGGTGGCGGCGATGAGGGCGGTTTCGGTGCTGTGGTTGCTGCGGAAGCCGGACTGGGAAGGGTCCAGGATGTTGTTCTCCTCGAGGTAGCGGGTCAGTTGTTTGTTGACGATTTTCTCGGTGACCTTCGCGGGGAACGGGAGCAGAGAGATGGGTCGGAAGTTCTTGAGGTCCTTGGGGTCTGCCTTGGGTTTCTTGAGTAAGGCGGTGATCTCGGCGTGCTTCCAGCTTTCCGGGAAGGTTGCTGTCTCGAAGGAGATGTTGATTATTTTCCGGAGATGGGGCGCGATGGCTGTACTGGCTTTGTTGAAGATGTGGTGAGGGCACGGGTCTAGCGGTGAACCGGAGTGGATGGTGTTCATGATCTCGCTGGTGTCCTCGTCGTTGATGTTGGTCCAGGAGAGCAGGCGGTTGGTGGTTGTGGGGGCAGTGGTCTCGGTGGTTGCCGGGGCGGTCGTGGTGTTGAAGCTGTCGTGGATGTCGGCGATTTTGCGGTGGAAGAAGGTGGCCAGTGAGTCGCACAGGTCTCGCGACGGCTGGATGTCGTTGGTGTTGGAGCTGGGGTTGGAGAGTTCCTTCAAGATGTTGAAGAGCTCTTTGCTGTTGTGCGTTGTTGTCTAGGCGGTCTTTGAGTGAGGCCCTTTTGGCGGATCTGATGAGGTGATGGTGACTGCGGGTGGCGCTCTTGGGGGCGGCGTAGCTGTCCGCTGTCCGTTCGTGGAGCCAGATCTTCTCCAGTTTTCGGCATGTTCGTTTGGAGGCCTGGAGGTCTTCGGTGAACCAGGTGGCTTTCTTACTGGTGTGGCTGTTGGGCGGATTCTTGAGCGGGGAGAGGGTGTTGGCGCAGTCGTCGATCCACTGTCTGAGGTTGCGGGCGGCGGGGTCGGGGTCGGAGGGTTCGGCGGGTGGGCTCAGGGCGAGGGTTGTGGTTAGCTGGTCTTCCGTGACTCTGCTCCAGCAGCGGCGAGGCATTTGTTCGGTGCGGTGGTGCGTGGTGGGCTTCCTGTAGGTGAAGTGGATGCAGTGGTGGTCAGTCCAGTGGGGTTCGGAGGTGTGGTTGAAGGAGACGTGTGGGCTTGCGGAAAAGATGGAGTCGAGCGTGTGGCCGGCGGCGTGGGTGGGTGTAGTCACGAGCTGTCTGAGTCTGAGGGTGGCGAGGTTGTCGATCAGGGTGGTGGAGTTGGTGTCCTTGTTGTTCTCGAGGTGGAAGTTCAGGTCCCGAGGAGTATGTAGTCCGTGGAGCGATGGCGTGTGTGCTGACGAAGTCAGCGATGGAATCGCTGAACTGTGGTCGGGGTCCGGGGGGTCTGTAGATGAGGGTTCCTCTGAGGGTGGTGTTGGGATCGGTGTGGATCTGGAAGTGCATGTGTTCGGCGGTGCTGAGGGTGTCGTCGGTGTTGGTTGAGACTCTGAGGGTGTTCCTGTGGACGATGGCGATGCCTCCTCCGACTCCGTTGGTGCGGTCCCTGCGGGTGATCTTGTATCCGTCCGGGATGGCAATGGCGATGTCGGGGGCTGAAGCGGGATTCAGCCAGGTCTCCGTCAGGAATGCGACGTCTGGGGAGGTTGAGTCGAGAAGGTCCCAGAGTTCGATGGCGTGTTTGCGGGCGGAGCGGGTGTTGAGGAGGATGCATCTGAGGTAGTTGGGTTCTTTCCTGGGCGGTGGTTTGGCGGGGCGGGTGCTGGCGAAGCTGCAGTTCCGGCAGGTGAAGGGCCCTTGGGTGCGCTTCGGGGTGGCCTGGTAGCAGGCGTGATCTTTTCCGGGGGTTGAGTGCGTGGAGGGTGCTGGCGTCGTATCGGCGTCTGTTGATGTGGCGGGCGCGGGGGATGCCCGGACCAGGGGGTCGGGTGCGGTCACGGCGCAGACGGGCTTGCCTTAGGCGCGCCAGCGGCGCGCCCGCTGCGCACGTCCGCTGCGCGGCCGCACAGCGGCCGCCATAAATGGGGAGGTGGGAGGGAGGAGCAGGGAATGGGGCAGCGAATGGGCAGTGAGGGGGCGGGGCCGGAGGGGCGCAGCGGCGGGAAACAGGCACAGAAGGGAAAAGGAGCACAATCAGGGCATCAAGGGGGCACAGAAAGGAAAAAACTAGCACAATGAGGGGCAGCAAGGGGGCACAGAAAGGAAAAAACTAGCACAATGAGGGGCAGCAAGGGGGCACAGAAAGGAAAAACGAGCACAATCAGGGGCAGCAAGGGGGGCACAGAAAGGAAAAAACGAGCACAATCAGGGGCAGCAAGGGGGGCACAGAAAGGAAAAAACAGAGCACAATCAGGGGCAGCAAGGGGGCACAGAAAGGAAAAAACGAGCACAATCGGGGGCAGCAAGGGGGCACAGAAAGGAAAAACGAGCACAATCAGGGGCAGCAGCAGGGCACACAGACGGAGCTGTGTGGTGGGGGAGCGACCTACCAGTCAAGGTCAGAGGTCGCTCCCCCATACGTTTCTAGTTAAAATGTGATCGTAGAATGTCATAAGCATATTTTAGTATTTTGAATGGCTTGTGATCAGTTGTTGTAGTACAATTCATTTTGTTGCTTACATTCTTCACCCGAAGGAATCCATGTTGTTTAGGAGTACCAAAGGGGATTGAGGTCCTGCATCCTAAGATATTCTAAAGGTCTATGAGAGCTTTCTGATAACTACTATCCATGAGTGAGGAGCCTGACTCTTAAAAGTGAGCCCTTCCAAATCAAAGTAAGCCAAAGAAATTCATAGACTTTATTGTATTGTATAGAGAGTCCATCAAGCCTTGTTGGTTTGCCATTTGAATGCAGCACTACAGTAACAACAAACTTTTGGGATGAGAAATCATTTTGAAATACATTCACCTCATTTTGGGTCAATGTTAAATATTGTTTAGCATCCAGTATGGTCCACAAGTGCAAAAACTAAAATTAAAAATGTCAATAATATAGCGTGACATATAAGGCGGTAGCTGTGTCCTCTTTATCTATGTACAAAATTACTAGTCATTCCTGTGAGAAAATCACTCTTTTTGTGTGATCACCCTTTTTTTGCGGACTGGTATTGCTGTTTTTTAACTCTGCATACTGGATTGCTGCTGTCCAGTCCCCACTGTATGTGTCCTGACCTCAAAAAACACTGTCAAATTGCCTAATTCCCAGTTGGAGTATTTATCTTTTCAGTAAGGCCATAGTATATGGTGGCAGAAAGTGCACAAGTGGCTTTGGAAGTTAAATGTCACCTGTGGACTGCAGCCTATGTGCCATCTACTAGGCTGACTAAGTAAACATGAGTCCGGCCTACCTGTGTAGCTAGTGTATGAACATTTTGATGATGTTGATACAAAAAAGTTGTTCATTTATATATGCAAGCGCCTGGTGTTAGCTGGGAATCTTAAGGTGACTAATTCCAAAACCTATAGGAAGGCATTTAGAGCCTTAATAATGACCGTCACCACAAACCAATATTAAAATATTTATTTAGGGCATATGAAATGAGGGAAAATTGATAGGCTTGCGAAAGTGATTAAGCAAAATTATGTTGAAGCTACGTTCCCACACCCTTCTATGATATGGCCCGCCAAAACCAAAAAAGCACAGTCAACTTTTTTAAACTTTTGCCTTTCTACTTTCAACAAAAAAACATTTCAAGGGCATCTGCTCTATTTATAATTGTGTTGTATCCTGATGTTAAAGGGGCAGTGGTGGACACCTGTGCACGCTTAAGTAGTTGCAGAAGGCACAGCAGCCTTACAATAGTAAGAACTTGTGTCTAACACCAGGGACCTCTAGGAACACCTTAAGCTTGATAGTAAAAGTTTGATAGGAAATTGTTTTGTATCTAACTAGGGACCTCTGTTAACAAGCAAAGCTACCGGAGCCTGATTATAGTAAAGATATATGCCTGACTCTAAGGATCTCTAGTAATGACCTAAGGTATTGCAGCCTACTAGGAAAAGATTTATTTCTGACTCGGGGGACCTCTAGTAACAACCTACGGTACTGCAGCCTGCTGAAAAAGCCTGCTGGAAAAGGATTTGTCTCCCTCCAAGGACAGAGTTTTGATTGAATGAGTGATATCCTTCTACTGCTAATGTTAGGTAATTATTTTTCTTTTTCACATTGTTGTAGCATTTTTATTTTAGCACATGGCAGTGAATGTAGTTGTTCCACCTCACTTCCTCACTCCCTATGCTCTGCTGTCTCTCTTTCTCTCCATTCCTCACTTTCTTGTTGTTTTGTACTAGTGCCTGGTATTAACTAAGAATCTTAGTGTGACTAACAGTCTCCTGTATTTCACCCTCACCCAGAAAAGGATTTGTGTCTGACTGTAGGAAGCCTAGTTCAGAAAACATTTGTTTCTGACTTCAGGGACCTCTAGTAATTCCCTAAAGTACTAAAGCCTTTATACAGCAGGGGCATATGCCTGTCTCCAGCAACCTCTAGTAGCAGCCTATGGTACTGCAATATGTTTTAGGACACTTGTTTATGACTTCTGATGGATACTTCTAACCACAGATTCCTCAACTTTAGAATATTGCCTAGGCTCTAGACTGGATTTGGAAAATGTTCATAGCAGTGCTTCTGTGGGCCACTAGGTGGTGCTTTGCGCCTCCACGTTGGCTTCGTTCCTCCTTGAAGTGACGAAGCTGAGCTGCAAATGAGTGCCACCCTTGTGCGCCACCATCAGTTACTCTTTCAACGCAATTGAACATCGATCTGCGACTCCGCTCCCTCTTTCATCGGTTATTCGATGACTTTCAAATAAGGAAATCCGGTGTGCAAGGGAACGATGTCCCCACCTAAAGCAACAGGGTTCAAACCATGCGACGACTGTTGAAAACAGATGTCAGTAAGGACCCACACCAGATATGCCTTTGGTGTTGGGATCAGGCCGATCTGCCACTGCCTTGATAGTCAGGTCCTGCAGGAAGAGCATTTCGCCCGTTTGGCCCTGCAAGACCTTTTGGTCTGAGCCCACTCCATTGACCCTTTGCATTGCGAGGCACTCCTGTGGTATTTAGTCTAAATGTGAGGAATCTGCTGTTAGAATTATCTATCAGAAGGACAAGTTACTTTACCTTCGGTATCACTCTTTCGGGCATATACTCTATGTAACTTCAGACTCCTCACTGCCCTCCCGCCTCCCCATTCTGTGGAATGGTCTTGTTTTCTATCTAAAAAGGTCCAGAATTAGAGCTCTTAACACTGGTACCTCAAGTTGTTTTATGCTTTGCATCCCAGGGCACAGAAAGAGTCAAAGCATGAAACTGACATTGGCACGGCCTAGCTGCTTACAGTAGGACTGCTATGAAATGTTTCCAGATCAAGCCTAAAATCTGGGGGAAATTCTGAAGGTGAGGAATCTGTGGGTAGATAAAGTATTTACCAGAAAGAGTATTGCCGAAGGTAAGTAACTTCTTCTTCAATGACCTTTAGTAAGGACCTAAGGTACTACAGCCTGCTGCAGGAAAGGAGTTGTATCTGACTCCATGGATGTCTGATAACTGATAAGTTCTGCTACAGGAAGAACTTATGTCGGATTTGCAGGATCTGTAGTAACAAGCTTCAGCAAAACTAATATGTCAGACTTTCATTGTTATTTACAAGTGGGACCTACTATCTTCGACAGTGTTATTTAAAATTGTGAGACCTATTGACTTTGTCAGTTCTTAATTTTTAGCAAGAAAACCACAGAGCCTATTAAAAAAGAAATGAAACTAGACTTTCCTAAAGGGTACCTAAAATATTCTGGACATTTAAGATGTAGTTCAAGTAATCAGCTCTGCAAACTCCTGAGTCTATTGTTTTATAACCGTTTGCTGACAAAAGCTATGCTAGAATGCCTCTTATTATATATTTCTCAAAGTTTTAGCTGAATGCTAAAATCATAATTGAGCAGTAGAGTATTAAGACCAGTGTTCGAAATTCAGCTTTAGGGTATCTTTATTCTAGGTTGATGACCAATGTTAGTATTGCTCCAAAAATATGCAGGAATGGATCTGATGGATGTGTTCCTTGGGTTACACCATTAGATCATGGCAGAAGTTCAAGCGCTGTTGGTCGGGTGCTATTTAAGAAAGGCCCCATTTCACTTTGGCAAGAGAAGCATTTTGTGATATGATAGACTAAAATCTTCTTTACACCTAAATGTATTGGGTTATATTTGTAAGCAAATGCTTTTGTTCACGTTTTGACATACCTCTATTTGCCACGATCTCAGGGGTCACTTAGTACAGAAGGTGGCCTTTAGCCTTGTTCTGCTCCTCAGCCGTCAGTACCCACTAAACATAGCCTATGCTTCTGGATACATACTGTGCACAGTAATCAGCACCCAGTACCCTCAAAGCATGGCCTACAACCATTACCAACAGGAATTGTTAACATGTCTCGAAAGCTAAACTTTTGGACTATCAGTTTAGCAGTCAAACTCAATTACGGTGATTCCGACAAAAGGTGAAAGCATTTCCAAAGAAGTCAAAAGTAGTCATGTGTTGGGAGGGGATTTATAAATTTGTGAATAAACACAGGATAATACCAAAGGTTCTTCTCCATGGTATACCTTTAAAGACTATTTGTTGAATATAGTGATAAAGCGGGATTCTTATCTTATCCTACCATCACTAAGAATCCTCAGGTCGCCAGAATCTTTTTACCTGCTGAATAGTGTGAAGGGAAGAAAACTCAATTCTTCTATACAACAATTTAGCATTCGACTTTGGCTCCAACGATCACTGACTCCGAATTCAAATTTTAGGGGGTTATTACAAAGCCAAAAATAACTGCACATACAAGCACCTCAACACGAGGTTAAAGAAATAGATGGGCACTAATGCAAACATCATTCTACGCAGGAGTCTCATCCGACTCAGGATAAGAAGGATCGTTAGCTCCAGAAGCATTAAACTAGCAATGACGGCTCCAGTCTCTATTTTATTCTTCATTTACCTAATAGAAAGAAAAGCGTTAAATCTGACCCTACTCTACCACTAAAGTGACATCCCTACTTAACGAGTTTCCCCAGGCAAGAGTAGAAAAGGTAAAGGTGTCAGCTGTGAAGACTTCCTAAGAAGTGCACTCCCTTAGCATTGAGCTCGTTATAAGATGCTCCTTCCTAACCAGATCTCGCTCTTTCGCCCTTCTCTCAGGTCTTCTCTACCTCCAGTCTGCTCTCTTCCCTCGGGGCACTATCCCTAATACAAAACCCACATACAGTAGAACACGCCCTTGTCACGCCTCTTCGGCCAGGTCTTGTTTCTCGTACTTTTCCATCGAAACTCTTACTTCATCCAGGACGGTTGCAGTGACCTTGGGTCCCAGGCACCTTCTCCGCTGAAAGTATCATTCTTGCATTCCAGTATACTCCCATCTCAGTGTCTCCCACCATCCTAACTCCTAAAACAAAGAGCCAGTCTTTCACTAACGAGGCATGTGTCCTTGCACCTGCAACAGAAAATACATCCAACTGAAACTTTCCTCTGTGCTAATTAATCTATCGTCGGTGCCCAGAGAGCCTTCCCAAGAGAACACCTTCTCGGCCTACGAAATAAGCTAACATAAGAACGAACAGGCCTTTCCTTGACGTATATGCAGTCAGGCCTTTACACAATTTTTAAACGCACAAATTCAATCACTTCTATAGGCATTTGTTCATTACATTTCATATGCGAAAGGTGAACTACACGTGCAACTTAATACGGTACACATTTAAACTACTACATCTCAATTACACATGAGCTAATTCATTTATGCATCATTTTAAAGCGTCTCAGTTAAGCATTACATTTGCATGATTAATAGCACAACTACTCTTCCATTCACTCTATTAAATGCGGTTTTAGAACTACATTTTACTGGCCATTCATGGATATATAACTGGATATATGCGGGTGCGGAGTAACGGTGAGTATGATGCACCCCTACAAATTTCTCAAGAACAAGGCGCTCTATCAGTTTCCCCCTTTGATGACTCCTGTCATCACACTTTTACAACACTTCTTGGGGAAAGAACCGACCTAAACAGAACTTGTTGCCATTCTCCCCTGTCGGAATCTCTCCAGATTCTTAATATTTCGATAGTGACTGTCCTGCAGTCTACCCATTCTCGTATCACTTTCTCTCAAGGCTCTCTCAACTCTGCCTGCTTTATACCACTTGTAAGTCCCCACAAGCAAACCACAACGATAATGAGAGGTCTCAGGACATAGCCAAAGAAACCCTTTCCCAAATTCGCAAACCAGCTTCTCACTTGACCAAATCCCTTGCCAACTTTCTCCCAAACTCCCTCTCCAGTCAAATCCTCCGTCTCATGATGGATCGTAGTGATGTTACTTATATATTTCTCCAGATCTTTGCTGTTGTCTGGTATATAAGTGCAGCACTCTTGAACCTTCAACATTTTACAGACTCCGCCCTCTTTTGCCAATAGGACATCCAAAGCAAGACGATTCTGCAAAACCATTGTCCTTATCGACAACATCTCTCCATCCACAAGTATCAACGACCTTGCTGTATTCATTGATAATTCATCAACCACAGTCGCCAATCTCCGGATCTTCACATCATTCAGGATCACTCCCAAACTTGGTATCATTGCTCCAAAGATATCCCCTACTATCGCTCCTGCACTCGCACCTCTTTTTACTCTCGAATGCTTTCCACCTTCCAAAAGTTCCAAATCCTCTGCATGGTAAATCTTT
Source organism: Calotriton arnoldi (assembly GCA_963921515.1). Taxonomy (NCBI): domain Eukaryota; kingdom Metazoa; phylum Chordata; class Amphibia; order Caudata; family Salamandridae; genus Calotriton; species Calotriton arnoldi. Next base: position 1,886,147 of record CAWUFW010000941.1, read on the forward strand.
GGAAATATAATTCCCAAGTAACATGTACCATACCAGTTCGCTGGCAACCTCACATAAGCATTCCTTCCACACACATAATACACCGTAGGCATCACTTGTACAGGACCTTGCAGGAAATTCTTTGCTGATTCCTCCATAGTGAAAACACGATCACACTCACTCTGTCCCACAGAGACCTTATAATAGGTCTGCACACGTCTCACGCACAACCTCCCCCTTTGCACCATATCCAATGCTATTGGGCCATAACTTCCTTTTGTGCGGTGTAATCTTTCCTTGTCTGTCCAATCTACAGGACTATCTCCGGTATAACGCGTTTGTGTTAGCTTTCTATATCTATCTTCTACCTGATCTACAAACTTTTTCTCTACTTCCGTTAATGCACATGTTAAATTGTGTCTATGGGCATAAGCTGTATCTAAGTTCGAAGTCGGTATGAAGTACTTTCCAAGTCTATCTTCCACCTTGTAATAATCGTACTTGTTCAAATGTTTATGAGCAGGAACCTCTGAAAGCACGGCATTATAGTTGGAAAAGAAATGCTCATAGTGACCTCTCCCATAAAACATACTAAGCAACAAGCTACACGAAATTCCATAAGTCAGTGGAAGATGGTGGTATCTAATACCCTCATCCACTGAAGCTGGCAACTGCATACACACATAACAATCTTTCGCATCCATCGCATCCACATACTCATATAGCAGCTTGGCGTATGCGTTAAGCTTAAAATCACTTCTAGGCAAATCTACATGTAACCTACGACTCTTCTATTAGCAAAGCTCTGTCGTCTCCTATGCCTCCCTTCTTTTTGCTAGGTGTTGTGGGTGTAGGAGTCCCTTGTACCCCCCCACTTCTAGCTCGTGTGGAACCCAATATGAAACTGCAACTACTATGATTATAGAAACTATCACACCCCCTATAAATGTGCCTACTATCAATTTGGATCTACGGTGTGGATCCCCAGCCTCCATGATTTTGAAGAGCTCTCAAAGTTCTTGGTTTCAGCAACGAACACTCAAAGTCTCTGTCTTCGCACGTGACTTTCTTAACCAGTTCGGGCAACACTCCGAAACAGCTGGCAATCCCCTTTCAGCTACAGTTCTTTATTTACATAGTCCAGAAAAAGACTTCCCTAAGTCCTCGTTTCTCTTCTGTGGAAAGTCCCTAAGGTTATTCTTCTTCCACTCGGACCTAGGTTATCTTCTTCTTTAGATTTTTATTTACAACAGCTTATACTAAGTCCAAAATAAGATCAGCTCCAAGCGCTTCTAAAACATACTGCAAAAGTTCAAGACGAAGAATTATCGTTTCATGTGAAGGTGGCTCAAACCCAAATGACAGAAATTCAAGTCGATGCAAAACCAATTGTCGAACTTTACTCAGAAGTGGGGGATTCGGAACCGTGAGGGTCAGTACTCCTTCGATTTCGAGCCCTGGTACTAACAGCAACACCTCAAACACCACGTTCGGGCTCTTGCTGACCACCAGCACGGACCTCAGCCTCCCTGAACTCACTGCACCCGGCATCAGTTACTGCGTAAGTTCATTCCGGGGTAGCGTATCTCTGGCAAGGTACTCTTGTTCTTTTCGACCTTCTCCGACCTTCTTGAGCCTGCTCTCCGTCACTTGCTTCCAATTCAGACGTCTCAGACACTGGAGCAAGATCTCTTTCGGGTGCCAACCTTAGATTCAGTCGCCTCTGTCTTTCAGGCCAAGCCTCCTCTGCTCTGGTCGCTCTTCCGCTTTCCCCCTCTATACCCTGTGCACCACTTCCTTCTTCTGCTGAATTTGACTCTACTCCACCCACAGCAACACCTCCTTCATCCGAGTCAAAGTCGGGGTTCTGGTCGTCGGAACCCTCTTCAGCTTGTTCCGGTGCACAACCAGCTGTATCGGCGGCCCTCACAGCTTGACTTGTCCTCTCATGTGGCCCTGCCACATCAGCTGGATTTTCATTCACGAGAGGAGCTGTTTCTTCCGAGGGTGCTGAAACTCTGCGGGTATGGGAAGCATGCACCCAGTTCGGCAATCCTCCACACTTCACTGCTGTGTTCGTCACCAGTATTACCTGGTACGGGCCTCGCCACCGAACATCCAGACAGCTCTTCCTCACGTGCTTTCGAACAAGCACCCAGTCTCCTGGACACAGGTCGTGGCACAGATCACTCGAGGCCGGAACAGCTGCAGCTTGCACCTGCTGGGATACAGAACGGACCACATCAGCTAGTCCTTTGCAGTTATCGAGAATCAAGTCATCAGTGATGTTTATCAAAGCTGTAGCTGGTACTGCTGGCAATAGCATCGCCCTCCCCATCAGAATTTCATGTGGGGATAACCCAGTTCTCCTGTGTGGGACACTGCGAATACTCATAAGCACAAGCGGCAGGGCATCAGGCCACTTCAAAGACGTTGATGAACACACTTTTGCCATCCGGGCTTTCAAAGTCCCATTAACCTGTTCCACTATCCCAGAAGCCTCTGGTCGATAACTGCAATGTAGTAGACAGACTGCTTCAGCAATTGCACGAAATCGTGGGTTATACCACGTCTGTCTAAATACACGCACCATTGCATCTCTGCCAAGATGTATTGCACCATGTATCAGTCTTGCCATCGGGCTCAACAGATTCTCTGGCAACACCGCTCGACCATCATTAGAAACCCAAACATCAACATCTCCTCTTTCACATCCTGCTCTGACCCATCCGTCTCGTTCTTGATCTGAAACCTCATCCTGCAGTCGCTTGAGTTCCTCCCAAGTGTCTGCCATGGCTAACATCATGCTGAGCTCGGTTCTTTCTTGGCTCTCTCCTGTGTAACCCCCTGTGAATATACATCCTTGCTCTGCACAAAAGCGGGCAACTTCATCGGCATAGTTGTTTCCCAGAGAGACAAAATCATTTCCCTTTCCATGCGCAGTACATTTGACTACTGCGATTTCCTTCGGACATTGCAATGCATCTAGTAGCTGTCTCACATATTCCCCATTCCTAATGGGTGAACCAGATGATGTCATGAATCCCCTCTGTGACCATAACTGTCCGAAGTCATGAACCACACCGAACCCATACTGGCTGTCAGTGTAGATCGTGATCCGGATTTGATCAGCGGCCAAACAGGCACGAGTCAGGGCAATGATCTCAGCTACCTGCGCGGAGTGTACTCCTTCTAGACAAGCAGCCTCGACCACTCCTGAGATGGTACATACAGCAAACGCTGCTCTCAACTGACCAACATTGTCTCTTAGGCACGAACCATCAACAAAGAAAATTTCATCGGGGTCAGTCAGTGGTTCGTCAACAATGTCAGGTCTCGGTTTGGTGCATAGTTCAGTCACATCGAGACAATCATGGTCCTCACATTCTTCATCATCTGTATTCGGTATGGGCATTAATGTCGCAGGATTTAAGACAGAGCACCTTTTCAGAGTCACATTCTCTGCGGCGAGTATGACTTGCTCATATCTCGTTAACCTGTTATTCGTTAGGTGCTGGGTCTTTGTCCTGGTCATTAACAATTCAACAGAGTGTGGTACATAAACTGTCAGAGGGTGACCCATTACAATGCTTTCACATCTTTCAATGCTGACACCTGTTGCAGCAACGGATCTGAGACATCCGGGCAACGCAGAAGCTACTGGATCTAAAGTAGCTGAAAAATAGGCAACTGGTCTACGGACACCTCCATGGCTCTGAGCCAAGACTGCTAATGCACAACCTTCTCTCTCGCAACAGAACAGTGAGAAAGCCTTGTTGTAATCAGGCATTCCCAAAGCTGGTGCACAACACAAACCCTCTCTCAGTCTTAGGAATGACATCAAACAGTCGTGGTCCCATGGTACCGGATCACTCACATCCTTGTGCGTGAGCCTCTGCAAAGGCTTTGCGTTCAAGGAAAAATTGGGAATCCACTGGCGACAATAGCCGACCATTCCCAGAAACATCCTGACCTCCCTCTGAGTGGTTGGCACAGCCATGTTCATTATTGCCTCAACTCGATCTGCTGACACCTTCCTCTTGCCTTTCTCTATCCTGTGACCCAAGTACTGCACTTCGTTCAGACAGTACTGCAGCTTGTTCGGAGACACCTTGTGTCCATTCTCTGCCAAATGATTCAATAGAGCTATCGTGTCTATCCTGCAAGTGTCTTCTGTTTCTGAGGCAACAAGCAGATCATCTATGTACTGCACGAGAACTGAGTTCTGTGGCAGTACAAGACTTTCAAGATTCTTCTTCAAGATCTGATTAAAGATCGATGGACTCTCTGTATACCCTTGAGAGATACGACACCACGTTAACACACGATTTTCCAGCCGGAAAGCAAAAAGAAATTGGCTTTCCTCGTGGAGCGGTATCGAGAAGAATGCTTGACACAAATCAACCACTGTAAACCACTCGGCTTTGCATGGGATCTGAAACAGTATCACTGATGGATTCGGTACCACTGGACAACATGGGACAACTATCGTGTTGTCCTTTCGCAGGTCTTGCACTATACTGACCTTCCCACTCGGTTTCTGTAGTCCCATGATGGGTGAGTTACATGGGCTACCTCTTATCTCCTTCAAAATTCCTTGCTTGATCATGGACTCGATTACAGGTTTGATTCCTGCAATAGTCTTGGTTGACAAGTTGTACTGGGGCGTTCTAGGAAATTCGACATTCTGCTTAACCTGGATCTGTACAGGTTCAACCCCTTTGATCAGTCCGATCTCTTCTCCCGTGAAATCCCACACCTCATGTGACACAGAATCTCTCAGATCTAGTGGAAGTTTCTCCACTGTCACCACAGGATACATTTCTATGCACAAGTGCTGATTCGCAACCTTGAAGGTGGCATCATCATCCTTCGTCTGGACCTCGACTCCCCTAGGTGTGCAATAGATGGTGCACTTTAACTTACACAATAGATCTCTTCCTAACAGACAGACCGGTCTCGAATCGCACACCACAAACTGATGTCTAGCTCGGAAAGAGCCTATTCTCACCGGAATCGGTTCGGTCAATGGGCTCGTTATCTTCTTGTTCGCCACTCCAACAACTTGGATCGATTGTCCCGAGAGGGGTAGGTTGGGGACTACTGCTGATCTTACAGTAGACCGGGTAGCACCAGTGTCAACCAAAAGGGTGGCAGGATGACCATCAATGTCTGCCTCCACAAAGGTCCCCTCTGGTCTACCTCCAAGACTGCTCCAAGTGTGCAGTCTTCCTCCCCCTCAGGCACCGTCAGGCCAACGGGTCTGGGCTGTACTCATCATACCCTTCGAAAAGGGGCATCTGCTGGTAAGTCCGCGTTCCCTGCGAAATTCTCGGTGGCTGGGGAACTTGCACCTGTGGGTTAAACGTCCCCCCTTTCATCGATCTGGGCCTCATCACAGTATTGACTACTTCCGGCACGGGTGCCTGAACCACTTCTACCTCCTGTGGCACCTGATTGGCTGGGTTCAAGGGACACTCGCGCTTCCAATGTCCAATCTGGTGACAAAGATGACACGCAGTGGTCTTCTTCAATGCCGCCACATCCATTCCCGTCTTAGGATCTACAGGTTTCCCTTTTCCCTGACCCTGCACATTCTGGTTCCCTTGATTGTTTCCCTGTCTTCTTCCCAGCGTCCCTCCGCTAGGCTGGACCTGAGCTGTTTGCATCTGAACAAGCATCCGTTTGTCCTTCAGCTTCCGGTGCTTCGAGTCTACTTCATCACTACAGTACCTCGCATACCGCAAGATTTCATCCACCGGCTTGTTCTGCCAACAGATCAAATGTTGCTGTATCATGAGACTAACCTCTGGTCTTAATCGTAGGACAAACTTTGAGACAAACTGTCCCATATCCTTGGGGTCTAAGGTATATATACTGTTTAAAAGCCTGCAAGAGTCTTTCATAATACTCATGCACTGTCTCCTTTGGTTCCTGAACGGTTCGAACTATCTTAACCCAATCAATGTCTTGAGGCGAGATCTTCGACTTCAACCATGTAATCACTTGTTCGAACTTTTTCATGACTATAGGTGACGGACCATTTGTGACAGCATCCCTTTCAGGTTCGAAAGTCGGCCACTCAACTGCAATTTTACACGCTGACCATAAGTCTCCTGGTACTACGATATCAAACAAGGTGTTTAAATCAATCCACACTACCTTCGAAATTTTAACAAAACGGTCAACCTGTTTGTACCACTCTACTGGTTTTTCCCTCAGCCGAGGAAAATCATTTGTAAATGCAGCCAAATCACCTCTACTCCATGGCACATGCACGTACCCTCCGTTCTGTACTTCCCGTAAAGGATAGTTCCCTACTCCTGTCGTCCCTCCCCCCGGGGCGGCGCCTCTCCTACGTTCTTTTTGGAAATCTTCTTCTTAGACCACCTTTCCTCCCATTTGTTAAGCATGACCCATATACGCATCCCTACAATCAGGTCCTTGGAATGTGTCCTCAGTCCTATGACCCTTTTCTCTTCCAGCTCTTGATCACTGTATTGCAACCTATGAGATCCTTGCAACAATTTCGTTTTATTCAAATCCTCCTCATATTTCTTTGCCAATTCTGTCAATTTCTCATGTGCTGCCCTTGCTTTACGAGTCACATCTTTTGCTACAAAAAGCAGCTCGTCTGGCTCATAGATCTCTATTCTCTCCAAAGGCAGGTTCCCGCTAATCATTTCGTCTACCTCTGCCTTCAATCTCACTACATCCAGCAACCTTGCCTTCATGGCACTCCTCAAAATTTCTCGACAAGCAGCACCATTCTGTTCATCATAATCACTGCTTTGTTCTCGTGGCTTACTCTCTTCTATTGTATTCCTAGAAACTGGTCTGTTTCCTGAGTTGTCTTGCTCCACATCTCCTGCCATCCTATCACTCTGATTCCTCACAGGTGGTACCCACATTCTCAAGTCTGATCTGGACTCGACCAAATACCTTGGTCTTACCGGTCTCACATCCACCTGTCCACTAGAGGAGTCTGCGGTGGCTGGCAATGGCGTGCTCGCTTCTATGGGCTTCGGAGAGTGGACCATTTCCCCCTCTACACCATTCCCTCCAACGCTGATCCCCTCTCTCCCTGTCGTCCGTGATAGACTTCCTTCACTTACTCGATCTGGGTCATACACTGATACTATAGGACCAACGGTAACCGGTACCGTCAGGGCATCCGGCAATCTCACGCTTCCCATTGAGGGTTGTGTTCCCACTCCCTCCGTTCCTGTGGCGATTTTTCCCACTACTCTCACATTTGTCTGATTCTGTAACTCGCCAGTCCCTCCTGCCACAGTCGATTTTCCCTCGCTATAATCTGGATTCAATGGAGGTGGTCTCTCTGACAGCAGTCTCTCTAACAAGCTGTCATCCATATCACTGTCATCTTCCTCTACACTCTTTGTCTGCGTACCTCCCGTTTTCTCTAACAATGGATATAATCTATCCCCTTCAATCGTTTCCACTCTCCACCTTTTCTCCAGTGCATCCCATCTCGCATCTTGAAATGCCCTGATCGACTTCTTCACCCTTTCCTGACTTCTGTCTCTTTTTCTGTCATACGCTGCCCTAATCCATGCATGTAGTGCCTCAAATTGTGTGGGTCTGGGTAGTGGTCGCAAAGAAGACATCACAGACTTCAACTGGTACAACACTTCCAACCTGAAAGTACCATAGCGTGGGAAAGTCAATTCTCCCTCTCCCTGTGTCATTGTATGCCAATTCTCAAGCCAAATTATAGTATGCAATCCCACATTCTTAGCCATGTAATGTGCTGGCGTATCTTCGGGAGGGGCTTCCTCTACACCCCGAGTAACCACATGTCTATCACCTCTACAGAGTTCTCGTAAAACTTTAAAACATTTCATGATGAAGCAGATTTCCGTTCGCGCACAAGATTTCGTTTTTACTTCCTGATGTCAGTCCACCAATACCAGCGCGACTCACACCAACCGACCTATTGCAGCGCGGCACTGTCTGACGTCACTCTTCCTCCGCTCGCAGCAGTTCCCCTCCTTTACAATTCACCTCTCACGCTCACACGCGTCTCAATCACACTCTGAAGTAACTGTCTGTCCACAAAACGACCGGACAATCACCTCTCTGACTGTCTGTCCACACACGACCGGACAGTCTCTCGAAACTGTTGACCTCAAATCTGGCAACCGTCTGTCCGCGAAACGACCGGACAATCGCCTCTGACGCAATCGATAGGATCCAAACACTCAAGGTTTCACACACAACAACCTACGACCAGCGTCGGTTATTCACTATTCACACACTCACACATACGCTCCCTATCATCAACGACGTCTCATGACTCCCACAACCTCTGGTCAACAATCTCAACTCTGGGTGTCTTCTACACAACAATCTCTTATCCCGGGATATCGAATCAAATCTCTCGGCCCCGCGCGCGCTCACGGTCCGATCCTCAATCACACGACTCATTCCAACTCCGCAAGACATCACATAATCAAATCAACACTGCAATCTAACAAGCATCACCCTGTTCATACTCACGCTACCATGAACTGCTACTTCGCCGCACCGTCACTCTCTGTCGGTTTTCATCGACCGCCGTCGTCCTCTTGCAATCCACTGGATCACCATCACTCGGGCTCTATGGGGCAAGTAATCTCTTATCCTAATCTAGATCTCCCCTTACTATCAGAGGAAGCAATCCTACTCTGCTACCAACTGATAAAGCGGGATTCTTATCTTATCCTACCATCACTAAGAATCCTCAGGTCGACAGAATCTTTTTACCTGCTGAATAGTGTGAAGGGAAGAAAACTCAATTCTTCTATACAACAATTTAGCATTCGACTTTGGCTCCAAAGATCACTGACTCCGAATTCAAATTTTAGGGGTTTATTACAAAGCCAAAAATAACTGCACATACAAGCACCTCAACACGCGGTTAAAGAAATAGATGGGCACTAATACAAACATCATTCTACGCAGGAGTCTCATCCGACTCAGGATAAGAAGGATCGTTCGCTCCAGAAGCATTAAACTAGCAATGACGACTCCAGTCTCTATTTTATTCTTCATTTACCTAATAGAAAGAAAAGCGTTAAATCTGTCCCTACTCTACCACTAAAGTGACATCCCTACTTAACGAGTTTCCCCAGGCAAGAGTAGAAAAGGTAAAGGTGTCCGCTGTGAAGACTTCCTAAGAAGTGCACTCACTTAGCATTGAGCTCGTTATAAGATGCTCCTTCCTAACCAGATCTCTCTCTTTCGCCCTTCTCTCAGGTCTTCTCTACCTCCAGTCTGCTCTCTTCCCTCGGGGCACTATCCCTAATACAAAACCCACATACAGTAGAACACGCCCTTGTCACGCCTCTTCGGCCAGGTCTTCCTTCTCGTACTTTTCCATCGAAACTCTTACTTCATCCAGGACGGTTGCAGTGACCTTGGGTCCCAGGCACCTTCTCCGCTGAAAGTATCATCCTTGCATTCCAGTATACTCCCATCTCAGTGTCTCCCACCATCCTAACTCCTAAAACAAAGAGCCAGTCTTTCACTAACGAGGCATGTGTCCTTGCACCTGCAACAGAAAATACATCCAACTGAAACTTTCCTATGTGCTAATTAATCTATCGTCGGTGCCCAGAGAGCCTTCCCAAGAGAACACCTTCTCGGCCTACAAAATAAGCTAACATAAGAACGAACAGGCCTTTCCTTGACGTATATGCAGTCAGGCCTTTACACAATTTTTAAACGCACAAATTCAATCACTTCTATAGGCATTTGTTCATTACATTTCATATGCGAAAGGTGAACTACACGTGCAACTTAATACGATACACATTTAAACTACTACATCTCAATTACACATGAGCTAATTCATTTATGCATCATTTTAAAGCGTCTCAGTTAAGCATTACATTTGCATGATTAATAGCACAACTACTCTTCCATTCACTCTATTAAATGCGGTTTTAGAACTACATTTTACTGGCCATTCATGGATATATAACTGGATATATGCGGGTGCGGACTAACGGTGAGTATGATGCACCCCTACAAATTTCTCAAGAACATGGCGCTCTATCAATAGCTAGAAACTAGAGATTTAAATATGACTTGGAATAATTCAAGCTGCTACCTGCTCTTTTAATATTGGAAAAGTACTTGCGTCAGATGAGTTGTCACCAGTTTGTTTTTTTATATAATTCTACCATCCATGGACATAATTCTGCTTCATGCAGTATTGGAATTTGATTTTGTGGAAGATACTGCTAAACATTGAGATTTGCATTATCTCTATGTTATTTTCAAACGGCCAATTTACCTACTGAATTTGGGAGCTCTGCACACATATTACTAAACAACAGAGGCTGTAAGATCCTGGTAATGATTTTGGCAAAGCTTTTAGAGAAGCAAGTCGTTCCCCACATCATACATTAGAACCAATTGGGATTTAAGTCTGTAAGAGCAGTTCCATATAACAAGTATAAGCTGGTAATGATTTTTGTGTCACCTTGTTAAGAAAGTGGATTAATTACTCCGACTTCTGAAAGATCCTCTCTGTTAGAGACATAATTAGACCCTTTTCAGAGGTCTGTGCCTCTGAAATTTAAGGTGGACTAACTCAGTTACTGCCTATTTAATCCATAACGAGAGTTATTAAAACACTTAAACCATCGGATTGGATAACGGTTCATAAGTAACTGTTAAAGGTATGATCATACATGCATTTAAAGCACAGTTGCCAAGTGCACTTGTGTGTATTTCTGCCGTAGTTATCAGAGAAGACAAATTTGAAAAGATTGGAGTTTATCAGAACCAATAATATACATAGCTCACACATTTGATTGACAGCAAAACATTATAACTCGTAAGTATACATTCTTGGGTGTAAGAGTGTTGGACCTCTAATCCTTTGTTTTTTCCATAAGACAGAACAACCTCGCTGCTTAAGACACTAAGACACTCCTGATTGCATGCACACTTAATTGATTAATTATCTTCACAGGACAGAAAAGCAGTAATTCAAAGATTTACTGACAAATCAGGCCTAGTTCTTGCTGAAGATCCTTTAAAAGAATTTGATCATGCAACATGCAAGACTCAAGGTTGGGCGGAACAGGTACTAGTAATTAACTAGTTGTCATATCACATTTTCTCTTAAAGATTGTCTCATCTCTTTTACTGTAGCAAGTGTTTTTGTATATTCAGCATGATCATGCTTGCCAGAAGGACTAATTATATTGTCTTTTTAAGTATTACAATGTAAAAAATATTGGAAGTTTCAATTTGTCTAAAATGGGTGTTGCCATATTTTTATTGAATGGTCTTTTACAGTCATTGGAAAAGCCCCACATTTCTTTTAGCAAAGACATGTTGTGGAGCAAGCTTCAATTTAAATTTTGAAGTTCAAGTTCTTTATGGTGCCACTGCAACTTCTCAGTTGATACATTACTGGATGCTGCAGAAAATGGATCCAAGAACAAAATGTAATGTACAGATTCCATAGTTGTAGGATTGTTTTTTTTTTTTTTAGCTCATCTTGATTTTCAGATTTATATGGATTATTCCTAACTTCTTTAAATATTTAAGTTTTTGTGACATGTACATTTTATTAAAGATATAGGCTATGGTGTTCAGTGCCATATGTAAGTAATTTGGTGATCCAATCTTCCTTGGTCTCCTAATCCCGGTGGAATTATATCAGGAAATATACTTCTGTTCCACAAAGACATTTCTCTTACAATATACATGAATAAACTTCAAGTCTATAGGTCTAGCAAACAATTGGCACTTCCACCCTCCACATGACAATCTGCTGTGCTTGTACTTTCTAACTAGGTTAACTCATTCTTTGTTAAAAGTAAACCGCATTGTGGTTGTTCTCTCATTCTTTGTTAAAAGTAAACCTCATTGTGTTCACTATAGATTTATAGTAGTGGTTGAAGTCTTGAAACTAGATTTTGCACTGACATAAAGGACTTTTGTCTCTTTAACCAGAAAAATGTTATTCTGGACGCTTGCATAAGTTCACCCCGGATGTCTTGCCTAGCCACATCATTAGGGAAAAAGGTGTGAAGAAATGTCCTTTGACAAGAATTGCCCATCGGTATACATTACGAAGTCTGGACCTAAAGTTGTGGCATTTTATGTATTTAATAGTCGAAAGAGATCCACATCTGCCATACCCTGGCAATGGAAAAGGAAGTCCCCTTACTGACTCCTGACCGTAGCTGAAATTCCAGCATTACGGATACACTTGCTTGTTCTGCAGGTCAAGTAACTATTCTGCTGACAATGAAATTGACCTGCTTCTAAGCCCAGTTTCATTGTATTGAAAAAATGCTTACATATCCATGCTGGAACTTGGCTGCTTGTCCTTCATTTATATTTCAACAAATTTGTCGGGTTCAAAGAATGTGATGCCTAAGAAATCTGAGTCCATATATTTCTTTTTTTTGCTTTCTAGCGTATGGCAGAGGGTCTGAGCCATAATAGTCCTCATGTGATAAAATAGTATTTAACCTTCCTAAGCCATTGCTTGAGCCTGAAGTCATTCTTGATCTAGTGGGAATTGCATGGGCTTATCCTATCCTCTTCTGCAGTGATGGCAATAAAAATGTCCAAAATGGGACCTAATATTTACCTCAGGCATCCATGCACTTCTTTCCTCATTAGCATGTCCCACATATTTTGCAAATAATGTAAGTCATGAAAATGAACTGGGACTCGACCGTAGAGGGGGGCCTGAGAAGGGGCAGTTGAGGGCCTCCTTCCACTTTTTTTTCCCTAACATGGTTCCCCTGGGATTCAGGAGATAGGGGACATGGATCACGGTGGATGAGATAGGAGACTATGCCCGGACGTTTTATTGACAGAGCGGCATGCCTGAAAGGGTGGGGTGGGGGGAGTTCTTTAGTTTAGGGGTTTGGGGGTGTGGGATGGGGGGAGAAGCGGGGCGGGAGTGGCACTCACCTGAGGACTCCTTCTAAGATGCCGATGACGAGACGCTTGGAATATCTATATGGGTCCGAGCATGGAGAGGGATGGTAGAATAGCGGGGGGTAGCACGTATTGCCTGCCCGATGAGAGGACTGAACTTGAGAGGGGAAGGGGGACCCGATGATAATAAGCGAGAGGATAACTCCACTGAATGTTGTTTGCATTGTTTGATCATATGATGTGCCCACTGGGCTGTTTTTCCTATGTTGATGTCACCTTGAAAATTCAATAAAATCTGTTTACACACAAAAAAAATGAAAATGAACTGGATAACCTGTCTATCTATAATGCCATTAGTATAGCGCTTACTACTCAAGCAGATGGTCTCTAGAACCTGGTCATTGGGAACACTTAAAGGTGTCTTTTTAGAGCAGTATGGAAGGCAACACCGTTAATCATAAGCCTGATGTGAGCTGGTTGTGAATTCCAAAGGGGGGGGGACCTAGTACAGAAACGTCCTTCCATTCATTGATTATAAATTTGACCCTTGGGACTGAGAGCAAGTTATGTGCTCGACTATGAGGTGGTTGGGTAGAAATGTGATGAGCGAGATTTTGGGGGTCCAAGTTAATCTTGCATTTGAACATCACACAAGCCACTTTGAAGTTAATCCTAAAATGCTAGGGGCCAGTGGAGGGCAAGCATATGCTGGTATTGTGTACCCTATGCAGATGATTGGCCTGCCCTGCAGAAGTCCCTGCTTAGAGAGAGCTGCAGGTCTACAGTCTGGAGTTAATGGTCACGCCTATCACCAGGGCTGTATGTGAGACAGGCATAGGTTCTCAGTTACCAAGGGGATGGTAGCAACTGCTTACTACAAAGCTAATGTAAGAGGGATAGGGTCATGTCAATGTCCGAAATAATCACAAGATTTTTGACCTTGGTGAAAGGGGCCAAATGGATTTTCCGGATTGGGATTGACAGTAGGGTAAATCTACTTTTGGCCCTGAGCATAATTACCTCTGTCTTTGTGTTGTTAAATTTGAAACATCTCTTACCTCAAGGCTTCCAATTTCTCTCGTGAACTAGTCGCAAGCAGGTTTGTCGGCCTGAGTTTCAGAGGAAAGTCTGAGAAGAATTGAATAATATAAAATGCAACAAATAGATCCAGCATTACCAACAAACTAGCCTGCTCCTTTGTCTACAAAGCTAAGGATAAGTGATGTTTGGTTACAATATGACCTTGGTATCCAGCGATGTAATTGTCAGACTCTCCTAGAGATTCCTGCCCAGAAGGAATAATTCAGTTGCAGAAATAGAGGGACCATCGTGTTCCTAAACGTAGTCACAGTGGTTGTTATACTCCTTTGAAGATTTCGGAAGATAACAGGATAACTATACTATATATATATATATATATATATATATATATATATATACGTATATATATATATATACGTATATAGATGCATATGTAAACATATATGTCGCAGTGTAACTTTACCGAAAGACAATTTAAAAAGAAACCTAAACGAGTCCTCTAAAGTTCATAAGCAAGCTTATCGTAATTTAGAGAAACTGTAACAAGGAATAGCAGGTCCCTCAGTGTTAGTAACCAACTCTAATAATTATGAGACGTAAGACGTTTCAATGCGATCATAGAGCCTTCTGGCAGGTAGGCTTTATAGCTTTTGGACCAAAAGATTTCTTTTTGCAGAGCAGACATATTATTGTACCTGTAACAATTTTTTTTATATTTTCCAGAACCTGGAATTTTTTTTTGACTCGTATTGTCAGTTTTCTGTTAGTTTGTGCCTGACCCACAGCCGCTGATATATACCATGCACATGAAGGGCGAAGCCATCGGCTGATTTTCTTTTCATTTCAGGAGAAATTTTATTGAGCAATTTTTCAAAAACAAATGAACAGGGAGAAATAGACAATCAGAGAACACAAGGGTCTAATTTAAGATATACAGTACAAATGCGTAGAGTCCTGGAGGACTGATCGTGACCTGAGGGTCTAGATTACGGAGCAAAATCCAGGTAACAGTTGGCAAGTGTGAGCAAAACAACATGTGGAGATTAGATAAAACCCAAGGTATGTGATCTGGCGTACAAATAAGTGATAGAAGTAAAGTAAAAAGAGTAAGATGAAGGGGAAAAGGAGGGGCACTAGTAGGTATAGGGACAAGACACATGTATCAGTGGATAAAATCCAATGAGCTCTTAAAGCATATAAGTGCAGGTGCATTCCAGATAGTATGCTTCACTCTATCTAGGAGTTCCGCCCAGGGTTTTGGAAGATGGTGGTATCAGTTCTAAATATAGGAGTATAGGGGGTGAGAAATAGACAATAATGGTGGTTTGAGGTGGCGAAGTAGTTATCAAAGGAGTTCCAGATAGATGTATTTCGCATAATCCTAGGGCAGCTTTGTAGTGAGGTGTTATCTGACCCTCTCAGGGGCGGAAGGAGGTGGCAGCACTATTCTTCCAGTTAGTTAAAATAGATTTGCAGGCAGCAGTAAGAAGGATATCGATTAATAGACTGTTTTTAGGGGTTTTGATGTTCGGATCTAAAAATCCCTTGAGTAGTGTTAAATAAGATCGTTCTAGATGGACTCCGCAGATAGAGTGAATAAAGCTAAATACTGAATCCCAAAAAGGACCGACCGCTCTACAGTAAAAGAGAAGATGTGGGAGATCTCCCATAGGGTCTTTACAGTTCCAGCAACCTAGAGTCTCTTAGGGAGAGTTTGTGGAGGCGTGCCGGGGTCCAGAAGGTCCTTTCTAATAACCAGAATTTCGTCTGTGCAAGGGAGGGGGATATTTTATATGAGACCACAGATCTCCAAATCTGGTGCCAAGATTGTGACGTAATCGTTTCATTGTTGTCCCATTTAGTTTGAAGTCTTGAGGATGTGGTGGAGGAATTCGACTGTATCAGATGGTAGAGCTTGGAGGCCTGGTGGCTGGATTTATTAAAGGATAGGATGATCCTGATGAGGGAAGGGTCGCTGTATGAAAACTTTAGTTTGGATAGAGCAACCTTAAGTTTCAAAAAATCATAAAAATCTATGTCTTGCAGGTTGAATTGCATTTTCAATTCTCTAAAGGATAGCGGGTTTTTGAAGGGCCCTAGGTCTTTCAGGAAGTGAATGCCCTTAGAAGCCCAGTGAGACCAGCAAACTAGGGAGCCTTGGATTCTGATTTTAGAGTTGTTCCAAAGGGAGGTCATATTCGAGTTAGAGATCGTGATTTCTACGTTTCTATCGATATTCAAGAGGGCCCTTTTGGTGTTGTAGAAAATATATTTACCCGAGGACTGGGGTTTGGGATTGCTGGATAGAAGAGAGATCGGGTGGACCTCGCCTAGAAGCTCCTTTTTTACCGCTAGCCATGTGGGAGTATAGCCCGGAAATTGAGTGAACAAAAGTGAGCCCTGTCTTGTCAGAAAGGCGGTTTGATAGTTCTTGAGATCCCCTAGGTTGACACCGCCGAGGTGAGATGGGAGGCGTAGTTTTTTTATCGAGATTCTTGGTCTTTTGTTTTGCAAAAGTAATTTATTTAATAATTTATCAATCTTTTGTCGAAATTCCTCTGAAAGAGTTAAAGAAAGCATATTCGCAAGGTAATTGACTATGGGGGTGATAATCATTTTGATGGTCTCAACTCGGCCCCACCACGTCAGGAATTTAGGGTTCCAGCCCTCGAGAAGGGACTCTATCTTTCTCAAAGTAAGTGCCTCATTATGTTTCATGGATTCCAGTAGATCAGAGTTGAACTCCAAACCCAAATATTTTGCAAATTTCGGTTGCCAGGTAAGACCTGTGTTGGCAAATAGAACCCTGGAACAGAGACTATTCAGAGCAAGGATTTCAGATTTATCTTTGTTAAGTTTGTAGTTAGAGACTTAAACGTATTCTTCAATGGTTTGGAGTAGGGCAGGGATAGATTGGGAAGCCCTTTCAGACATTAAGATGTCATCCGCGTATGCCGCTGATTTTCTGACTGACCAAAGCACAAATTCACACGGTCCAGGACCCCTTAGATAGGCCTGGGAGGGAGCATTAACCTGTAAGGAATGGGCCAGAATAGTGCAATAGCCTTGGAAGGTTTCCCGAAACACCCCCTTCCAAAATATCCAACACAATATTCTACATAGGGCGTACCTCACCCCAGTCAGGCATCACAAAATCTATCCCACAGCTTCATCGGCTTGCCCACACTGCCAGACGGCTGGGGTGGATCTGCTCCACATGTTTTGGAGCTGCCCGATGGGCCGCAACCATTGGACAGAAGTCACAAATATATTGGCCACTACAACAGGTCACACTGACCTTGACTGCATGACTGGCTGTGTATTAGCCTTTACAAGTGCAGAAAGACTAGGGAGGGGCCACAACCTGCGTCAACAATTTGGCACTATTGCTGGGGCGCAGACTAATAGCTATGTACTGCAAAACTACTGCGCTGCCAGGGGTAGCATGCTGGCGGGCGATGATGCTAAAGTGGGCCAAAGCTGAGGCCACAGCAATACAATGAGAAGAGGTGCGAGGCAGTAGCATAGCAAGAGCTTTTGCCGCCCGGGCGGTCCCTGAGTTTGCCGCCCAGTGACTGCCAGTACAGGTAAGAGCGGGGGTGGGGGGTAGTCGATAGACGACGAGGGAAAATAAAAGAAAGCCACTTACCTTGCGCTTGCTGAAATTGCTCACCTCACCCGCTGCCCCCCAAAAAGTGCCGCCACCCGCCCCCCCCCCCTTTGCTACGCCACTGGTGCGAGGCCCCCGAAAGAGGGCCGAAGCATCAGACTGAGAGGAATTGATGGCTGCCCTTGAGGAGACATGCGACTTTGTACTGATGACCACACAACAACAGATCCTATCAGACTCCTTACAGGTGTGAAGTCCACCCCATGGCGTTGTTGGGGCGCAATGACGACACTCTTAGAGACGTTTTTGGTGAGTCGAATCCAGACTGAATGCACCACTAGGGTCCCTTGGGGTAGACTGTGCAATAGGAAAATGTATAATTCATATGTTCAATTTTGACTGCAGCTGTACATGGGCTTGCATATAGTTATAGCGGTTGTTATGTTGTTGGAACATGTATTTCCTACTCATTATACATATGGATTCGCAGATATGGGGCTTTGTGACATGTTACCTGAACTATTGTTGTAAATATGTCAGCACCAACTGATGTGATCAATGTAACATTTTAATAAAATCTAATAAAGATGGTTTAAAAAAAATAATAAACTGTATGGCCTCTGATGAATTGCCTTTATATTCTATATAGTGATTTAATGTTCATTCAAAGGTATTTTGATTTTACCTTCATTTTTACCAATACAGATTTTTACACACAGGCACTTGAATAAGTTGATAAAATTCAATGTGTCACAAATAGCTTTAGGGTTCAACTTGAATTTATTTATTTATTAATTTATTTATTTAGAAAGTTTAATATAGCGCGAACATGACCACCGAGGGTATCAGAGCGCTTTACAGATTATGCATCACAAAGGTTATAAGCAAAACAAAACAGAATAAACAAGGCAACAAAATCAAAGTCTAATTGACAAACATTATCCTGAGGGAAAAACAGACACACAGGAATCGACAGCGCGAACAAGGTCACAATCAAGAGCTGTCCAAGAAACTCGTGAACCAGGTGGCTGGGCCAGAGTCAACGGGTATGGTCCCAGAGCCAGATCCGGGGACCCATGCTAAGGAAGAAATTTCTTCATCAAGAGTCCTTTGACTTCTTTTTTGAAGAAGACCGTGGAGGGTTCACCCTGACTTCGGAAGGAAGGGAGTTCCAGATCCTTGGAGCCATCCCTGAGAAGGTTCGGTTATAGGTCTTTTTTTCTTGAATCTTTGTGGTTTTAGCAAAGGGTGCTGGCACTTCTGGAGGCTCTAGAACCGCAGGAGAGCTCCAGTTTCCGAGCAAGGTACAGTGGAGTCTTGAAGTGGATGGCCTTGTGAGCCATACATGCAATTTTTAACTGTATCCGACCTTCATATGGAAGCCAATTCAGGTCCCTCAAGTCCGGAGAGATGTGGTGGAATTTGTTTGTGCCAGTTAAGAGCCTAGCAGCGGAGTTTAGGGAAGCCCTAAGAGGAGCCGTCCTCACTCTAGGCAGGGCCGCAAAGTGTTGCGCTACCATAGTCCAGCTTTGAAATCACTAATGCTTGTACTGCAACCTTTAGGTCATGAACAGGGAGAAAGGGTTTGAGTTTCCGGAGTAGGCTGAGTTGGAAGTTTGCTCCTTTGGTGAGGGAATTGATGTGCTTCTGCATGTTCAGGCTTTTGTCCAGAATGATACCCAGAGAGGATGCCGAGTCCACGAGGTGCGGTCTACAGTTAAGAGCAGTCAGCTGATTCAGCCATTGCTCCATGACAGGGGATTGGTTGTGGGGTGAGCTCAGTAAGAATTCCGTTTTAAGAGCATTCAACTTCAGGTGATGACTTGTCAGCCAACTTTGTGTTTCCAGCAGGACTGAGTTGAGGGACTGAATGTCTTCGGGGAGGCGATCTTCAGGTATAGTTGGGTATCATCCGCGTACATATGATAATGAATGCTGGATGATTTTAGAATTTCTGTCAGAGGCTCCATGAACAGGTTAAAGAGCGTGGGGGACAGTGCTGAACCTTGGGGAACCCCCAAGGTAACCGGTGCAGGATGTGACAAGGAGTGGTTCACCTTGAAGCTTTGGGATCTGTTGTGAAGGAATGAAGAGAACCAGTTTAAAACTGGCCCAGACAGCCCCATCCTATGTTCCAGGAGGTCAATTAGGTGATCGTGTTTGCAGTATCAAATGCTGACGAGAGGTCAAGAAGGATCAATAGGCATGCTTCATTATGATCCAACATTCTAAGTGCATCATCCACGATGTGTGTTAGCGCAGACTCAGTACTATGACCAGGGCGAAAACCAGATTGGCATTGGTCCAGGAGCTGGAAGTGGTCGATGTGATGACAGAGTTGGGCGAGCACACATTTCTCCAGGAGTTTTGCTAAGGTGGGGATGTTGGTGATTGGGCGAAAATTAAGAAGGTCCGAGGGATCAGCATTTGGTTTCTTTATGATCGGGGTAACTTGACCTGATTTAAGGCAATCCGGAATAGCACCTTACATAAGAGAAGCATTGACGATCGTCGTCCAGAGTGTTAGTAAGGAGGGTCTCACTTCCAGGAACAGATTCGATGGCAAAGGGTCGTTGTAATGATTGGAAGGTTTCAGTGTCAACAGCATTTTGCGTATAGTGGGTTCATCCAAGGTTTGGAACAGACTCCAAGATGCATTATTTTTGGGGAGGCAGGGCTGTGAAGGGTCAGTGCTAGTCGACTCTGAAGGGCGTAGGGTGTTCAGAGGACCACTCGGGAGGAGATCACGGGCCAAGCTTAATTCCATCTCCATCTTAGAGGACTTATCAGTGAAGAAAACAGCGAATTCTTCGCAGTTCGGGAGTGACCCTTGACCCGGAGAGGAGAGGTTAGGATGATTGTTAGCTTGGAACTTGATGAGTTCGAACAGTTTTTTTGGACGGTTTTTTGCTTGATCTAGTTGAGTTCTGAAGAAGGTGGCCTTCGAGCATCTGATGCGTTTATTGTAAGTGCTTCGCAAGGATCTCAAGTGACAAAGATTTTCAAGGGAGGGATGCGATCGCCATTTCCTTTCTGCAAGTCTAAGATTTCTTTTTTCAGCATTAAGACTATCATTGAACCATGGTTTGGAGCATTTAGAGGACACTCGTTTAAGCTGAAGTGGTGCTACTGAGTCAAGTACATTAAGCATTGCGTGGTTATAGTGGGCCGTCAGGTCATGGACATCTGACATGTTCAAAGGGGGGTGGCAAGTTGCTATCACAGAGCACCATCAAGTCTTGCGAGTTGATGTTCCTTAAACATCTTTTCAACTGTTTTGGGTTCTTAGGTTGGGATCTGCTTGCTCTTAACGATTCAAGGACGAGGAAGGTGATGCAGTAGTGGTCTGTCCAGTCACATGGAAGGATCGACTCCAGGAGGAGAGAATTGGGCTTACCAATGACCAGGTCTAGCGTGGCTCCTTTGTTATGCGTAGGGGTGTCACATAATTGGTTAAGGTTCAGGTCAAGTAGGAAGGATTTGAGGCTGTTGACAATCACATCGTTCATATCATTCCAGTGGAGGTTGAAGTCTCCCAGGAAGATCTGAGTGCCCTGGAAATCTGCGTTAGATGAAATAATATCCATGATCTGTTCAGTGAAGGGAAGGTTGTCACGAGGGGGGTGGTATAACGTATGCAGTTTGCATGGGTGATTGTTGCCCCCCGTGACTTCAATGCATAGATATTCACAAGACGGCAGGAGGTCGGCATGAATGGCTTTCACTGTTAGATTATTCCGATGTAGGCATGCAATGCCTCCCCCTTGACCACTAGTTCTATCCAACCTAATGATATCAAAGTTGGGAGGTATTAAAAGGTCCAGGATAGGAGCGGCAGAGTCATTTAACCAAGTTTCAGTCAGCATTAAAAGGTCAAGATTTTGGACAAGGATGAGATCGGCAATATCCGCCGCGTGTTTAACAGCCGATTTGCAGTTTAGGAGCGCACATTTGAGGCTAACGGGGGTGTCCGTTGATGGAGGAGGCGTGGGGTTGACTATCGTGAGGTTGTTCATGTTTAAAGTTCTAGTATTTAGCTTAGGTTCCCTGAAGGGATCAGTGGGGATTGATTCGATTAGATGTGAGTTAGATGAGGTGGAAGGAAGTGGCAGATCATAGGACAGTAGGAGAGATTGAATGTCAGTCTCAGACAAGGAGGCTCTACATCTGGGCGGGCGAGAGGGGTCATTCGGGTGCGGAGCGGAGGCCCAACTATGGTGTGTGTGGGTGGAGTGGGATGTGGTTCGCCTACGATATGGGGGGGAAAGGCGCCGGGTACAACCGCAATCAGGGCGCGAGCGTAGATGGAGATTGGTCATGAGGGAGCGGCTTAATCTAGAGTCAACAGATAGAACCTCAGTGATGTGAGATAGGCTACGAATATCATCCTTAAGTTGTTGAAGGCAGAGTGCAATCTCGTTAAGTCTGTCTTCCAATGAGGTGTGTGAATGGGGAAGTGATGCTTGGTCCCGGGGACCCTGCGGCTAAGGATAGTTAGTGGGGGAAGGGACAAGAGGGGCCGGTGGCGAGTGAATGGGCCCCGGGGCAAGGGATTCTGTGAAATGGCACTGCGTGCTTGGAGGGATGTGTGGGATCGGGGAGGAGGGGACGAACAGCAGGTATCTCTTGCCAGCATGTGTGGCCAGGTTGGGATTGCGGGTAGAGCTGGGGGACGGGATCGTTGGGAGAATCCGGGCAGCGTTGTGAGCAGTGGAACTAGGGGAGTTATGGGAGTTAGAGCCAGCAAACCGTGTGAAGGGGGATCATGTAGACTCTCATGATGGCTGTGCATTCGCGGCTCGTTAACAGCGGGCAGTGTGGTGGAATTGTTATTCAGAATAGTGGTAGCTAGAGGGGGGCCTTTCGGAACAGATGTCAGGTTGGCAGCTGGTGGTAATGAGGCGGGAGATAGAATTTGCACAGTATGGGGAACCCTAGCATTTGCAGCATTAAGTGCTGTAGAATTGTCATTCTGAAAAGAGGCAGCTAGAGGTGGGCTGTTCGGCACAGATGTAAGGTTGGCCGCTGGAAGTGAAGAGGTGGGAGATAGAATTTGCACAGTATGTGGAACCATAGCGTTCACAACGTGCAGTGCGGTGGAATTGTTATTCTGAGTAGAGGTAGCTAGAGGGGGGCTTATCGGAACAGATGTCAGGTTGGCCTCTGGTGATGAAGAGGCGGGAGATGGAATTTGCATGGAATGGGGAACCCTAGTGGGGCTAGCCTCTCTGTGGGAAGCGACACTGAAGTTATCGACTGTCTTCAAGATGATGGGGAAAAGGTTGTCAAACAACATGAGAATGTGGTCAGAGGCTTGGATAAGGATGGTTCCGTTCTTGTAAAGTGAGATGGTGGCTTCAGCTCTAAAGGCCGGGCACCACGGTCACTCTGAGACCGTGAGGAGTTTTAAGGGAAGAGGAGATCTTGAGAAGAGAGGAAATGGCCTTCCGCCATTGAGCGTGTCTTTTAGTGTAGAAGATGAGATCATTTATGGAGATACCCTTGTTAATGGAGAAGACGGGGTCTAAGATAATAGTTTCACTGGATGGGTGGGTTTTAAGTAGTCTATGTTTGAAATTTTTAGCAGCATTTTTTGAAAGGTTCGGAGGATATATGATTCGGAAAGCGTTCTGACCCGCCGTCTCTAGGTTGGGAGAGATGAGCTTCGGAGGAATCGGCTCCAAACCCGCACCTGCCATGTCTCCTCACCCAGGAAGACTAGATATGAAAATAAACTGGGCATAGGTGTGCACCAACCATAGGGGGCACGTGGAGGGCAAGAGTCTGGTCAAGGTCAAGGACGTATCCAGGGGTTAGAGTGTACCCAGAGGGAGATTGTTCAAGGATTAGGTTAGGCTGGGCAGTGAGCTGCGAATTACTAGCCGCGCCCCACGGGTTCATTCAGGTGTAATAGCACCAATGAGAGCCAGTTGAACCAGGGCTAGAAGATAGGAGGCAAGTGTAGCATTGAGTCCCACTTAATCACTACGCAGTAGAAACCCACTTGCTAGCACCGCACCCTCAGGTACCATTGTGTACAATGACTATGAGAGATCCGATTATCCAAGCAAAAAGGTACTAGACTGGAGCATACTAACCAGGAGGCACTCCTGGACTTTACCTCTTCAGGGGTAGGCAGTTCAGGAAGGCCGTTTCAAACAAGGCCATAGAGGAGATAACCATCACCATCTGTGCGGTGATAGGGCAAACTAAGCAGACCCATGTGTGGGATGTAGGTGGAAGAACATACTCCACGGAGGCAGTCCTGCACTTTACATCTTCAGAGGAAGGCAATTCAGGCAGGCCATTTCATACAAGGCCATAGAGGAAATATCCATCACCAACTATGTGGAGATGGGGCAAACTAAGCAGGCCCGTGTGTGTGAGATGTGAGGAAGAACACACTCCAAGATGTCCGCCAATGCTGGGAAAGGAACGTACCTATTTCACTTTCCATGTCTGGCCGTAAACAAAAAGCCCATTTCCCTTTCCATGGCCAGCAGTACCTAGTGCTCATGGAGGGGGGGCGCCCTTCTTCAGCTCCCCAGGGAGAAGGCCAAAATGGACGCTAAACCTCAACCAAGAGCACTATTAGAGGCAAACAAAATGGGCGCCCATTATGTGAATAACTAATCTCATGGGCCACCGAGTGAGCCAGGACAGCCCAACAGGAAACAACAGACCCAGTCTGGCTCGCATGTTAAAACAAGTCAGCAATAATGTGTGAGTCAGTATCCCAAATGCCAGTGTTCCCTTACTTGTTACTTGCAAAACGAAGGGACAGTCAGGGGGGTCAAACGGGACAGTAGGAGATCAGTCCAATGAACGCATTACGCCCAACCTTCACCTGAAATCCACGGGATACTATTTTTTTCCTTTTTTTTTTTTTTTCCTCCAGCGCCACGGTTTGATCCACGAGACGCTCTGGGATCACAACGAGCACAGGACAGTTGCACCGCGCATCTGCAGCTGGACTTCTTAGAACCAACTAGCTGCTCGGTCCATATAGCACCACTCAGAGGCGCCGTGCACAAAACGGTGGCTGTCAATACCACCCAACCAGCGGTTCAATCTACTCATCTGAGCCATCCTGAACTGCGCTCGGCGCTTCCACCATGGCTCGTCAGCAGTCCCACCGGCATCCGACACCCGCAGTGAGGCAGAATCGCTGTTCTAACAGAGACCAGGAGCATCAAGACGTGTACGTCGCTCCGGACTTTCTACGTCAGTAGTGATCTTTCCGGGAGCACCCCAGGAGTTAGCACAAGAGTCACGGGCCAAAAATCCTGGTGCGGAGGCCGGCATTACAGCCATGGCAGCAGGGCGGATCGAGTCGGGAGATTGGACCCACGGGCACACAGCGTCACCGGGAGCACCTCAGGAGTCAGCACATGATTCACGGTCCAAAACTCCTGGTGCGGTAGCTGGCATTTTCACCCCAGGCAGCAGGGCGGATCGGCTCAGGGAGTATAGCCCCTCGGGTACACGGCGTCTCCCAGATCTCGGCCGCGGTGAAGGGGGCGGTGTGATGGGCTCCTTACTTCGCCCTGATGAAATCCCCTCAGCCCTTGGAGCTCAGATGCTCTTGACAAATTCACACAGGGCACTGGGATTAGCTCGAGCAGAGCTATGGGACGAAGCGGGCCGCAGGGCAGATCGGAGCAACAGCACCTCCAGGATCGCGACAGCCGGGATGGGGGTGAGCTCCTTACATAGTCAAAAAGATCCTCACCACAACAATAGGAAGTCCAGATTCAGTGCGAAGCAGGCACGAGACTCCAGCAGGAGAGCAACTTCAGCAGGAAAGAGAGCATTATCTTCCACCAAGACTCGGGAGGCTCCGCTCCTCACACCGGTCCGAGGCAGTCTCAAGCAGCGTCATCGTCGCGGCGGACAGCACTTCAGGTAGGATACATGCCACATTTTCTTCAT
Source organism: Calotriton arnoldi (assembly GCA_963921515.1). Lineage (NCBI taxonomy): Eukaryota > Metazoa > Chordata > Amphibia > Caudata > Salamandridae > Calotriton > Calotriton arnoldi. The sequence continues at coordinate 1,911,627 of CAWUFW010000941.1, forward strand.
TACAGGGTTTTAATGCATATCGTTACTTTACAGGAAGGTTACTCGGTAAGCTGATGTCATGTAGCCGGATGGATGGAGGGCATAACCAGGGATATTCACAAAATAGTGAATATCCTTGGGGCGCTCCAGCTCGGCGGCCATCTTGCTGTGATGGATGAGTAACTTAGGGGACTTATATGATGGCATTTCAATGGCTGCAATTGCAACATGGACTAGTTCAATTATTTAATTTGGAGTCCCTGCTTGTTTTCAGCCGTTATATAATGATTGCATGCCATTTCATTGATATTTACTGCATGTGCTTGTGCAAATATGGTTTCTCCTTGAATCCAGCTCTTAAATTGGTCTCACTTTGTTATAGTGGCCAGGGTTTCCGAATGATTTATTTAATGCAAGCAATTTGAGCAGAACACTTGGACACAAAGACTGGACACTTGTTTGATGTTTTTCTCATTTTTATTCAAAAGTCCTGACATTCATTTTTAGACACTGTATCCTACACTATATTCCACTCATCCTACAGACCACCTCGAGGTTTCTACTGCATTTCATGTGTTAGGCAGTTCTATCAGAGCTCTGCTCTTCTATTTCCGATACACTATATTCCACTCGCCCTACAGACCACCTCGAGATTTCTACTGCATTTCATGTGTTAGGCAGTTCTATCAGAGCTCTGCTTTCTATTTCCGATACACTATATTCCACTCGCCCTACAGACCACCTCGAGATTTCTACTGCATTTCATGTGTTAGGCAGTTCTATCAGAGCTCTGCTCATCTATTTCCGACACATTCTATTTTCTGTTCAACTTTCAAAAAAATCTTACCCTCATACCACACTGCAACCCCTTTCCTGATTGTTTCTGCCTCTTTGCCCTGCCAAAAAGAGGTCAATGGTTGAATCCGAAACAGTGTGCAAAGGGCCCACGTCTGGGCATACCCGTCCCATTTAGTGCAGTGGATTGGAGAGGATTATAGAAAAGTGGGTGAGAGTGAAGTAGTTTTAAGTGGAGTAGACTGTGTTAGAGTGGATTGGAGTGGATTCAAGTGGGATACATTGGATTAGAGTGGTGTGGATTAGAGTGGAGTGGTTTAGATTGGATTGGAATGGATTGGAGTAGATTAGAGTGGTTTATAGTAAAGTGGGGTGGAGTAGATTAGAATGGAGTGGATTGGGGCAGATTCTAGTGGATTAGAGTGGTGTGGATTGGATTACAGTGGTTTGCAGTGGAGAGGATTGGAGTGTATTAAATTGAAGTGGATTCGAGTGGAGTGGATTGGAACAGAGTGGACTGGGTAAGAGTGGATGAGACTAGATAGGAGCGGTGTGCATTAGAGTGGTTTGGCTTGGAGTGGTTTAGAGTGAATTGGAGTGGAGTGGTCTGGGTTAGAGTGGACTGGATTGGAGTGGCATTGATTTCAGCAGATTAGAGTGGATTGAAGTGGAGTGGGTTAGAGTAGAGTGGATTGGAGTGGACTGGGTTAGAGTGGATTAGAATGGAGTGGATTGGAGTGGGTAAGAGTAGAGTGGTTTGGAGTGGAGTGGAGTGGTTTAGATTGAATTGGAGTAGATTCGAGTGGATTGGAGTAGATTAGAGTGGATTGCGGTGGTTTAGAGTGGAGTAGATTAGAGTGGAATGGAATGGATTGGAGCAGAGTGGACTGGGTTAGAGTGGAGTCGATTACAGTGGAGTGGGTTGGAGTGAATAAGAGTAAAATAGATTGGATCAGAGTGGATTAAAGTTGCTTGGAGTGGATTGGAATGGAGTGGATTAGAGTGGAGTAGAGCAGAGTGGGTTGTAGAGGATTAGAGTGGATTAGAACAGAGCAGATTGGAGTGGGGTATTTTAGAATGAATTAGAGAGGAGCGGATTAGGGTGGATTAGAGTGGGGTGGTTTAGAGTGACGTGGCCTAAATTGCCTCTTGTTATTTCTTAAGTTATTCAACCGTTCTGCATAATTCGGCCCTCCCCTGCAACAAAATTCCAGTGGCACTGCCTTTGCAGGATGTTCAGTGTACAAAACATTAACACAATAGGCTGATGTTACATTTCTTCAATTGACCTTATCACCCCAGTGTTATTTGCCAACGCAGAGGCAAAGAAAGGGGAATAGACCTTCTCATGCTGTCGCAAGCCCCTCAAGTGATGGTTATAATAACGTGGTTAATAGTGAGCAAGAGTGACCCTTGGCAACGCATACTGCAGCAAAAAAGAAAAAACGAGAAAAAGAGCTATGGAGGGAGCAGCGGAAGGTGAAGGGCGAAATAAATAGTACCTCAATCAAGTTGGTGCAGTGGATGGGCACTGATTAAGTTGAATCAATCGGTGCTTGGTCCGTGCTCCACAGTAAGCAGCCGAAGTGGCGTTTTACCTGAACTAGCCAATTAAGAAGGCTGCAAACAAGAGTGACACTGGAGCACACTTGTAAACGATAATGTCTCGCTAAAGCATGCTTTCGCAGGCTCCACCCTAAAAATGTGCAAAATGCCTTTCAAAGCGGTAAAGCAAAAGCATAAAGAAGGAAAATAGTAAAGATTTATGTATGAGCTCACTCTTTATGTTCTAGGAAAAAAAGGACATTTTTTTTTTTAATTATAAATGTTCCTATACACAGAAATTATATTTAAAGATTTTCAGCGATGGCAAGAAAGCGTTTTAATGCACTAAATATAAGTGGACTTAAATACAGGTATTTTTACAAAAACAGCCATATCAACTAGTCACTAAATTTATCAGTTCCTTGGCTATGTATTTATTCTCAGTAACATGACATTATATCTCTTTCTAGGTTGTCCGTCAATGGGATCAAGCCATTTCGGAAGCAGTTAAGCCCAAAAATACCATGAAATTCAGAAGAGCTGCACAGAATTTCTGTAAGTAGTAAAGTAAACCCTTAAAAAGTGTTTCAACAATATAGATTTGCTAAAATATATTTAAGAAAAATTCTTAAAAGGATTTACTAGTTGGAAAGAGTAGAGAGAACGGAGGAGGAAAGATGGAGTTTGGTAGCTTGGTTCCTCTAGAGAAGAGGCACTGAATGGAGGTAGAAGGTTTTAGGCTTCGCAATGGGGACTGTCAGAGAAGAGGTAAGTTGCATTGAACGGTGTGGGCTGTTGCTTGAGCTATATGATGGAGACTGGAAGTGGAGAGGATGGGCAGTGGGGAAGTAGCAAGGTCACTGCAATGAGGAAGGAGGGGAGGAACACTGAGGGGGATTTGATGTGGAAGGCCCATGGTTGGGAAATCAGGAACTAGATAGCTGAGTGCCATATTATGTAAAAATCATAGAATACCAATTGTATTGTCAAAAAGCACTACAGTTGAAGGGAGCGGGGCTTGATTAACACTGATCTAGTTTTATGTTGTGGAAACTAGGTGGAGCAGAAGTATGTACAGAGCGAGATTTGGGGGGGGGGGGTCTTCAAACTCTTATTTGAATAACTTGGGGCCAGATGCACTGCCCTGCACTAACTTTGTATAGCACTGTGCAAAAAGGCCAGATTTTCACACTGTAATAAAAAGCCCCCTGCCAAGGGGTTGTAGTAATGATGTGCATAAGGCGCGCAACAGTAATTTTCATCAGACAAGGTCCAGCTTATTGCTCACGACGACAACAGCAAGGATGAATGGTGCACCGCTGTGAGCATATTGTGTTGCCAACAGGTGGGTTGGGGTGACAAGCAGGAATAGTGGTGTTTGGATGCGTGGGCCTGCAGTTCCCCTTTGAGTTGTATGTAATTGTGTAAGTGTTTGCCTTTAGGATCCTCCGCACAGACTGAGCAACATTTTGCGGAGACAGCCCTCTTATGGATGAGAGCACTGCCCGAAAAAGATATGGCAGTAAAGAGGACTTAAAACTAGATTTCCCTAGTGCAGAATTCTGAGAAAGCTGGATGATAATTATTATCTGAGAATCACAGGTTGATTTCAGTAATATTGAAACTGTAATACAAATATTCCATGGTTTGAATAGCATGATCGGACTCTTTGAAGGAGAAGGTAAGGTGTAACGTAAAGTTCATTGTTAATGGTCAATTGGTGCTCTTGTTGCAGTGGATACTCTATTTTTTAGGGTCAAGCATGTGTAAACCATGCACTAGCGCATGCGCTCTCCCTTGTGAGACACTATTGTTTACAAAAAGGACTTGGAGCCTGTCTATTGCTTACCATTCGTTGGCTTCATTGACACTCTTCTTTGCTGCCTCCTAATTGGCTGGTGTGTGCCAATTGTCACTTCCTGTTTCTTCTCTGGAGCAAGGACCAAGCACAGATTGATTCCTCCTGATCAGTGTCCAGCCGCTGCTCACACTGTGATTGTGGTGCTACTTCTTTTTCCCCGTGTTGATTTTTCAAGACTCCCACCCATTCCTTCACCATGTTGCTGCTCCCGTCCCCCTCTCATTCGTCATTGCTGTCTGTACCCCCATCCCCTCCTCCCGTCCTTGCTTGCCCATCCCACATGATTGCTTGCCCATCCCACATAAAAAAACAAGCATTTTTTTTCTGCTGCAATCACAACAGTCCGAAAACCAAACCAGATTTGGTGCCAGGAGTTTCTGGTTTTCATTCCGCCTTCGAATTCAGGCACGTTACATTTGATTTAACTCAAGTGATACTTGAGTTGTTAAAACATTTGGCAATGATAAGGCGTATTGTTTTATGTTAAAATTAAAAAAGTAAATGACTAGAACACGTGAGCGAATCACACAGGCTGTGTGTGCCCTTTGGAAGGTTCTTTTTATGTGAATAATTCTACTTAATGTAACATCGCTTTAACCCCTATAGCCTCCTACATACTCAAGTAGCTCGCTCCGTTGCACCTCTATAATGCATAAATAGTAAGTGAACGTATTTGAGTCTGCAGCAGCCAGAAGCAGAAGAAGCAGCTCCAGAGCAGCAAAAAGAATGCATTTATCGGGTTTGCTCAGTTGCCCAAGTATGAGCAAATGGAAGGGAAGAGATGTAAACATAATGCGAAGATACAGCATAACAAAAGTGAGGGTTTATCTCTTGCGTGAGTACATTTCCCACAAATATTCCTTGTTGGATTTCAAGCATTATTTTTTCACTTCATCGTGTTTGAACCAGGTTTCTTGTCTGTTCTCCATTTGTCAACATTTAGAGAGCTTTTGGGCTTTGTCAATATTTGTATAGCCATGTCGTACAGCAGCATTGCCGCTGTGCATCATGGATGAAAGTAAGTAAAATAAAAGCACTCTGATAGGCAGGCCGTGTCATAGCACTTTTTATTTTCTTTACTTTCAGCCATGTTGCACAGCGGCCACGCTGCTGTACAACATCGCTAAAGAACATTGATAAAACCAATAGATCTCTTTTAGGCAAGACCTATTGCCTTTGCAAGTGCTTGTTTGTTCTGTGCATGGGGGTTCCCCTATCAACCTACCTAACACCCTTTTGGGCTATCTTGTATTTGAAAAAGGCAGTATTAACATGCATATTATATGCATGGAATTTTAGTTCTATACCGGAAAAGTATAAACTTAAAAAAACAAAAAAGCAATATCTGATTTACATCCTTTACTTGTTTCACTGTATTGAAACAGCTACCTATGTAAAGAAAATTTTTGGGTTAATAGAAAGACTCTATCGCCAACTGAGTGAAAAAACTAATACAATATATTAAATTAATTGCTAAGCACTCACTACCACGATTTAGCTCTTGTCTCAGCACTCTGTTTTGCCTTATGCAAGTGATGCAGACTTTGATTACATGATTTCTACAAGATCATAAAAGTTGGTCAAGTGAAGAAGCCAGGATTTGAATTCCTCTGTCCTTGTTACACAACACCTTAACTTCTAAATGCAGAAGCGTCACTCTCAGATTGTTAGACTTTTGTCCAAGTTGATGATATGATCATGAATTTTGTGACCAATCTCTGAAAATCATTGAGACTCTGCTTACTTGCCACTTGGTGCCTGCGATAGCATGAAGATTAATGCAACTTTTAACAAACAATGTTTGTAATATTTCTTAGTTGGCAGTGTCACTACAATAACCAGATGACTCTTTAGCAAGCATTTGTTGCAAGAGTGATCATTTTTCTTGTGGGGTTGGTGCAGGCAGGTATTTCCCAGTAATTCAACAGTTTTCTCTTTTCTCTTCTTTCAAACCACCCATGCAGTTCCCCAGTTTCCAGCAGATGGCCTTCACAAGTGATGGAAATCATGGAAACAGCCGTCGGGTTAACTTCTACTCTGTGTACTACCATCACAACTCAGTCACTTAGTGATTTATTGTCACTTATGCAGAGCCCGGTTAGACTCCTCCCAAAAAACACATTGAATTGTGTTTTGAACTAAAAAAAATCAAAAGGAGTGGCTTGAGGCCAGACTCGAGACTCTGCGAGACTCTGCAGGCCTCCCCTGATCCATCACCAAATCCTGGAAAACATAGCTTGTGTGTTGCATCTCCTTTAGCAGATTCTGGAAGTGTAGCTCTGGATAACTTTCTGTGATTTCAGACCAAAAATATTCCAGCACCTCCATCAAACCAAAAGTCCCCTCCACCAAATCTTCTTGATACCAGACATGTGACTTTTTCCCGGAGCAGTGAACCTCATGCAGGTCCCCTTTGGACCATGAGGTGGTTAAGATGTGGTAGCCCCATATGAACCATGGGTTTGTTTTGTCAACATATTCTCTTCTTGCTTTTTCGACAAACTGTTACTGACTTCTTTAGTAGGTGGAGAATCAAAAAACGTATATAAAGTATTTTCCTGTTCCCTGTACTGTACGCTTAAGCTAGACCCTCAAACCTGTATGGGCATCTTGAAAGAAAGACAACAGTGAGATGACTTGGTCCAAATTTCTTTTGAATAAATATGGAGTGCAGTGGCACAATTCAGGATTCCTCTTCCGAATCCTCCAGAAGGTGATGATGATGGCCGCCTCAATGAACCTCAATGAAGAGGTTTGTCCCTCCACATTGACAAGAAGTTAAAGATCATTGAGAGTTGCCATATACACAACTTAGCCATCTCTAAGTTAGTGTACTCTTAGTTCAAAACTTCAAAAATGGGATTACCCAGATGCTACTAAAATTGCATCTGAGTGGCCCCTACAAAGCTTTATTTTAGCCACCCAATAAGATTACATTCCAAGGCTCGTTACACTCCTGACATAAGTCAACACTTGTTTGCATTTTTCTTGGGTCCCTGTGCTCCACTGTGCCTCATGCAGTCGGCCACGGGATCACCCGCTCTTTCAAGCTTAGTTCATTGACAATGGACATAGTTTACTTGTCAGCATCATGCACCCTTCTTACACCCTCTTACTCTGCCTTCTTTCTCTTGACTTAGGAACACATTCTCTCCCCTCACCATAAACGTAGGTATGCTTTTTTGTCTCCAGCACAAGACTGCTGTTCTTTATCACCTCATCCAGCACAGCTATCAAATTCTGCTATTAATAATACAGAAAGTTTTTCCACATCTGTCTTTCCATGTAGTTAAATCCTTGATTTACACACTGAGAAACTAGGCTTACTGCATTAACCTAGTTGTTGACTTCCAGGTGTTTCTGTGCCACTTGACAGAATTCTCAACATTGCGCATTTCATTCTCCACAAATACCTATTTCTCCCTATTGCCACAAGCTGGCTGTGTGTCCAGAGCACAATCCAAACTCATTGCAGTTGTCTTCAAGTAGTACACGTCACTGCAACCCTACCGCTACAGCCAGTAGAAGCACTGCCATCTGCTAACTCCAACAGTCTGTCATTCCGCAAACTTCTCTTCAATTTGACATACTTTAAGACACTGACATACTGGAATGCCCTCATCAGTGACTCGCAGTCCTGAACCACATCAAGCCTAGTATAACTGTGCAAATATGTCATTTCATGTTGCACATAAAGTATAGCACTATTTTGTGCCTTTGTTCACCAGTCATGCGCTCCACTTGTCTTATGCTAACATTTTACTAACTGTTTTCTTGTATACCACTGTCACAGGTTTTTTTAACCTCATGACAAATAAACATGAATTCTGGATGTCCTTGTATGGATATGCTGATTCATTTAAAGTTGTTTTACGTTTGGTTTGGGGAAATATAAACACATTTGCAAAACTCTTTTTCTGCAGTCCATCTGAACTTGTAGATCTCTTTACAGCTCTACTTTAATTCCTTGCTCATAAGTTATGGTTTCATGTGATCTGAGTATTTGGTGATCTTCATAATATATACACATGCAAATGAACGTTATTGACATAACAAGATAGACCCTTCGGGCGAAATGTGATACTTGACACAAAGTCAATGTGCAAAACAAGATTGTCATGTTATTGTTCAGGGCCTTGTTTAAAGTTTGATGGAGCACAGCGTCCGCCAAAATGTCTGCTGGATTTACAGTGCCATTGACTTGAATGTTTTTTTTAATTCTGCTGACGGGATATCTGCAACATTTTTGGCATATGTCCTGCATCTGCCCAACTCTAAATAAAGCCTTTAGTTTCCACACAGTGGCATGTACAAACAGGGAAATATAGTGGGGTAGATAGATATTTTTGTGCATACATTTTGTGTCCAGACTTTTGTAGCATATCTAACAGCCATTTCTATTATCTTTTTGTGTTCTCCTAGGATGCAGCACAATTGTTCCTATTAACCTTTTCTGTTTAAAGTATTTTTCTTTCTTTGGAGAGCAGGCTTCTTTGATAACTCTACACTTGACCACGGTGTAAGGAAATGCCTTTCTCTTCGGATTCTCTAATGCAGAGTTTAGCAGATCCAAGATCAAATTAGACGATGCACAAGGAAATGACTTTTTGTTCTGGTTCTTTGGTTTAGGGCTTAGCTGCTCTGAGATCAATTTCTGTTTGTCGACCCTTTTCGATCTCTAGTTTGTGGTCACTAATTGTCTGAGTTATACTTTGTCATCCGGAGTTGTGTCCGTCAGGATACGCTGAGGACATTAGCTCCTCCATCCCGATGGTACTCCGACTTTAAAAATTTAGAGATGTCGAAGCTCCAGCAGCCATCGCTATAACTTGAAAGGAACCGCTTTCATGATTGTTCCCAGCTGTTTTGGTGGTCGTCCACAAACTTTTAAACTTTTTTGTTTCCAGAAACTAACTGCCAAAGAGGGAGTGTGTTTGTGAAAAACAAAAAACTAATGACCGTGAAGTTTTTTCCTAGGTCGTGGTGGTCATTATTTGTTTTTTTCTGCCTTTCCTCACGAGGTCTTAGCTGGTCCTAAGTCTGTAACCTGTGAACTTGTCTGCATTGTGTATTTCTGACATAGGTGAGGTAGTGTGGTAGGCTGGAGTTCTTGCTCAGGTATCTATGATAACCCATCCTGAAGCTTACATTTGTCCGCTCTTCCAAGTTGATGACATATTGGCTTTATGGAAGGTGCACAGATTCTCTTGAGTATGGCCTTCTCATGAGCTGAGGATCTGAAGTGAAAGACTCACTTGATAATGGCATTGTGGCCTGGCAGCTTTGTTTCACAGGGCCCAGAGCTATTTTTCTGCAGTTTACCTTTGTGGCCATTGAGTGTCTGGTGTTGTAGTGAATTTGTGCAACTTTTACCAAAAGTAGTTGAAATGTAACTGCTCGTTTCTAGATACTTAGCCATGGGCGGAATCTTCATTGGTTTGTCCTGATCTAATTTTTCATGGAGTTCCTATGTTCATGTGGTTTTGTTTTGCAAGCAAAGCAAGCTTTTGTATGTGCTGGTAATTGGAAATACACTCAAACAGGATTTATGTGGTCAAATCTCTGCTTCCCTATTACTATTCAGGCTGCCACATAAAGAATACTCCTCAGGCAACAGTGGATTTAGGCAACATAGTCCAGTCTAAGGGCTCAATTTAGAGTTTGATGGACAGAGTAAAGGCAGTCAGGGTGGTGGAGGACTATACGTCCACCCCAATGCCTTTACTCTGCCTGCCAAATTTAGAGTTCACCACCGGCCCTGTGGAGAACTCTATGGGTTTGTATGAACTGCTGTCACAGCAGGTTATGCAAAGCCATTTAAAAGTTTGGTGTCCAAAAACAAACTCCCAAGCTTATGTGAAAGTTTATGGTAAAGGAACATATAATGGCCCTAACACCATTGGAGTTTTCTCCCATGGTGGGGGGATTGTTTTTTTAATTTTAACTGCCTCTCACCTTCAGGTTGTACCTCCTGGCATTGATAGACAGTAGAAAAAGAAAAAAAAAGTCATGTGACCGCCCACTCTAAAAAGGGCGGGTGGTTGCATGGCTTACCTCTGAAGACAGTTTATGCCAAAGGAGTATATTTTAGTCAGTCGGCATAAACCTGACAGTCGTGATGGAGTACCCTGTCCGCCAAACTCTAAGTTGGCCCTAAATTTCTGAACTCAATCAGAAAAACAATTCAGGCTTCAATTGGAGCACAGATGAGATGGACAATCCGATTTCTCAAAGAGTGAATTGAATAGAACAGAGGTGAAACACAGAAGACATTACTCAAGTGTGACTAGTGACATGAAATCATGCCAAAAAGTTGTAAATAGACGTTTAGAAACATGATGTGAGAGAAAGAGGAACTCAGTCTTGGAGTTAATTAACTAATAATAATGATTAGCTCTCCAGCTTTCTGTCTTTAGTTCAACTGATTCTAGACCATAGACACAGGTATAGCTGGGGTTGTCCTTGTAAGTAAACATCTAGTATGGCCACAATTCATTCCATTGAGTATGTATATACGCATAGTAATTATGACCATGAAGATTATTATTGTTGGTAGTAGAATGTATAAAGATATGAAGACGTGTTCATTGTACTAAAAACATTTTTTTCTTGTAATTCAAGATGGAAGACCAAAGCAACATAATTCTGAAGGACCTCCAGAACATCTATTTATAGACATTGGTATGTGTGGAAGACTTCAGTTTCACAGGAAAGTAACCAAACCTGACCAAACCAGTGAAACGGCAAAGGAGCTTCCTGTTATTCAAGATGCCACAAAGAACAAAAATAAAAAGAGGACTTTGGACACTGATTCTAAAGAAGATGACTGTACTAAGACTAAGCGCAAGTGTGCTGCACATTTTACTCTGGAAGATTGGGACTTGATCAATACCTACTAAGTGCTATGATTGTTTCACCACTGAGTTTGTGTCACTCAACTGAACCAAAATAATTCCATGCATGGTGTAGCATTGTACCTAGGAAGAATAGTCTCAGCGATTTTGGTTGGATTTTGGAGCAACCATGTCCATTGCATTATATGTTGAGCTCAAGTTATTTATTTGACAAGGGTGTCAATATTGTCTTAATAAAGAAATTACATAAGATATATGAATTCATTTAGTTTAAATCATTGTATTTCCATCAAGACTTAAATCTCTTTGAGGCAAAAAAATACCTTCTTGTTCCCCAATTTATCCTCATTTCCCCCTTAAGTGGTTACAGGCATCAAGTGAAACCAGTGGCTCCCTTAACTAACATGTAATATACTGCAGTGACATGTTTCAAATTCTAACAATCCAAATTGTTTCACATGTCTAGAGTTATCTACCCAACTAACTTGTAATTGCAAGTTTGGCTGCTGTGAGCAATGGGGTACATACTGTTGATCCTCCTTCTTCATAGCCATTAGAGTTACAAAGTGTTACCTAGGAAATGTAAAACCTCAAATTACACTTATAGTGTCTTTCAATCCCTGCCATGGGTTTTTTATGTTCTCCTTTCTTAGAATACAGTTTCAACTTCATTACATTTTGGTTCATGCATATGTTTCCAAGTATACATTTCACTTGCATCACATTTGTCAAATCAACTTGTCTTGTTATGTCATTTAGTCTATATAACATTAACTTATTAACTATACTTTTAAAACAATAAAGTGAGCAACACCCCGCTTACACAATAACACAGTATTTGATGGGTGTGTCTGTTATAGGTTCAGTACTCAGTCATCACTTAGTTTCAGTTATGTCTTACAGCTGGCCCTCTCCTTACATTACCACCATCTCAGAAGTAAAAGTCCTGTATATGAGTGGTTATTCATATTGGGTTTTCTTATTCTATAGCATTGAAGAATGATAATATCAACTCTTCTCACACTAAGGGCGCTTCCGCATTTCTCGTACCACTTCTGGTTTTCTATGTGCAAAACAGTTCCCTCTGTCGCAGACCATCTTTTAAGTTGCTGTTTCCATTTCTCTATGTTGGATGCTATTGTAGTTTTCCAATTAATGCCTATGTTACTTTTAGTTAGTGCTGATATTAACTGATTTATTCCCCTTTTTGTCTTTTCCATCAGGCCCAATAGACATATTTTCAGGTGTTGGAGAGTTTCTCGCCCTGTAACCTCTGTTATTATGTTAATTGTTGCTTCCCAGTACCTACCTGTTGCAAATGGGTTCCACCCATTTAGTCCACCAGGATTTTTTGGTTTTGATCACCCTGTTTTTGGACCTTTACAGTGAGTGAGTCTCACTACCTGAGTCTCAATCACAGTAATTTCATGGTAATTGGATGGAGTGTGTTTACCGCCAGCGTCCGCCTTTTAAGATAAGTCCTCTGCTGTGCATCTAGGGTAAGTGGGCTTGTTACATGTGAACATGTGTGCACACTTGTGTGCACTGCGAGAGACTACCTTCCTGCTCACCTGGGTAGTTGCACACAGGTGTCTGCAGCTTTTACCTGCAAATTCGACCTGTCAAAATAACCCCTTTTGGCAGACCTAAACCTTCCATTTACATATTAATAAGTCACCCCTAAGCAGGCATTGTTGCCCATAGGGCAGGATGCATAGTATTTGAAAGTAGGACATGTAAACGTTTAATGTTCCAAATGCCCTCAAAATGAAATAAACCTAAAAGCAATTTTCGCTGTGGCAAGACAGGCGGCTGCTTCCGTAGGGAAACACTGAGCTACATTGTAAAATTTATTAAATGCTAAATTCGGATTAGTAACAGCTAGAGAAATAATTCAAGGACTCATTTTAATAGTTATTCAAAATCCAATTTAATGGTCATTTCAAATTTGGTCTCACTATTACGCAAAAGGCACTTCTAAAACTTTACCAGTTTCCTGACTGGAGCCACTAGAGGCCTTTTGGTAAGTATTCAACTGCCACCTGGAAGCTGGAAGGCTCCCCTGTAGTGAGATGTGAATTGTTTCTGGGACAGGGACAAAGGGCCTTGGGTGTGGGAAGATGTTGTCCTTCCTGTGACAGGATTGCCTGGGGCTGTGCCCAGTAATCTGATTAGCTACAAAGAGCCCTGCCCTGTCACAGGCAGATGCAGCTAAGACCTGGGCCTGCCCCCTTCTTTTGTCCCTCTAGGCAGTCAAGCACCAGGGCCAGTAGGAGAGGAGCTGCCGCCAGAACTGGTTTAGAGTGACCAAAAAGGATGGGCTGCTCATTTCCATGGCCACGCCTTAGGGTGGGCACAGGAGCCCTACGCAGGGGAAGAAAGGTTCTGCCATTTTTGGATGTCCCAGAATGCTGTGCAAGAGAACTGGGACGGGGTGGAGGGATGAGAACTTTCCACCCACCCTTATACATTCCTGCAAAGGGAGAGACAGAGAACACTCTGGACCTGTGCAAGATCAGAAGAGGACTCAACCTGCTGTTGGAGACCTGAGGAATGCGTAGAACACTTGACCTGCTCTCCCTCTTGTACCTGTAGCAAAGAAGTGGACTCCAAGGTTCTTAAGACTGCCCTCCTGTTAAAACTACCGGGACACAACAAGCTCCAAGAGTTCTTGTCCTGCAACTGTGCAGCTGATCAGTGGCAAATGGACTTGGACTGGACCCTACTGTGGGCCTTTGCCTGCCAGCCTGTGAGTCTCTAAGTGCTCCCCTGTGGTTCTGGGGGGCTTTAGAAGTGTACTCATTTGGTGGTGGTTTCGGACTTAAAGGACAAAAATCAGAAAGTAAAATCTTTGACCAGGATGACGTTCATTAATGTAGCCGACGCATGTTCCATCACGGTCAGCGGCAAATTGGACCTAGGTCCTTTTCTACCACAACCATTGACTGTCATTGGCACTTTGTGCTTCTTGGTGCTATTTCTACTTAAAACTTTAAAAATTCAAATCTCAGGTTCCCTCTATTGGAGTAATGTCACTCTATTTTTCTAATTCATTTTGGGATTTTTATTGTTTTGCATTTCGACTTTGACTGTTTTTAGTACTGCATAAATACTTTACACATTGCCTCCAAGTTAAGCCTGTCTGATTTGTGCCATAGCTACCAGGGAGTTTATCTCAGGTTAATTTAGTAACTTCAAGGGTTCACCTTGACAAGGATTATAATTACTATTTGAGGTGGGTAATTACCGCCCCTCAACCAATAACCCGATTTCTTACACTAGCAAACTCTGGGAAGTCCTAAATCATGTATGCTGTCCTTTTTTCAGTGTTTATTTTTTATGGATTTCAGTGGTGTTTTCTCAGTGTTTTCCAAACCTTTTAAAGTCAGTGCTTATTAGTGTTTATTCAGCTGCCCAACCCCCAACATAGAAAAAACGGTGTTTTCAAGTGTCTACAAAACATGTTGTTCCGCAGTGACTATTTAATTGAAATGAGAAGTAATGCAGGGTATGTGGTGTCTTCCCATTGGCACTGTGTCCAATGGACTTATGTTAGACTGTTTTAAGGATAGAAAGTCGGAAGATTGCACTCACTCACACCTCATTGCTTCTCACACTCACTCTGTCTAGTTTATAGAACTATTAAAGGATTAAAAACGTAAGAGTGATATGTGCAAATGTTTTAATTAACAAGTTATTGTACACAGTTGGGGATAATTCTCCTAATCCTTGCTGAATATTATGACATTGTAAGGGTGGTCACCCTGCCAGCAACATAGTATCTTGTGAAACCTTTAAAATTTTGGATTACATTAGATTAATATGTAGCTCTGCATTCTAAGGGAACTGAAACATGATGCTTTAAGCACGATTGCCACTGCCTTTCTGCACTCTTTGCCTGAATACATTAAGGGGATGCTGCGGTTGTGTGGACTTTCATAGCTGCCAACTGTACCCATGACAACTGTCTCACTTTCTGTCCTGACGTTTTAACAGGCACAATGTTGTGTTCTGGGATTTATAATTCTGCTGTTAACATTGTAACTGTGGCCTCAAGCACCTCAGGAATAAAGTGCATTTTGGTAAAAAGACAGCATTAGTTGAAAGTATCACCCGTAGCAATTTGACACTTTGCAGCTCATAATTTTATTGGCATGGAGAAAGTCTTGTCATATTTTCATCACTATCCCATGTGCATGGTGACAGCAATCTTTTCGCAAGTACCTCTCACTACACCTTGTTTTTTTAAACATCTGTTTATTATCATTTATAATAGACACCTGAGGGTGTAGACAGTCCCAGAAAATAATAGCGTTAAAGCATTACAAGCTTCAGATGTCCAGGATGAATACAAGCACTGGTAAGCAATAAAGCATTCCATGTACGACAAAACATACAGTCTTCAACCTGTTGGGTGTCAAGACTGGACTGTCCATCGAGGTGAATGGTGACATAGGAGAGAAACAAAGAGAGGATAACTGGGACGTCTGATAAATGTCCAATAATACAACAAGAAAGAAATGAGAGAAAAACTAAGTAAAAGGGCACAGGATTGCAAACTCAGGTAAACATCCACTCCCAACTGCTGTTGCAGATAAAGCCTATTCTCAAATGAAGCCGGGGGAGGGGGGAGAAAATAGGTCTGACAACCGCCTCCAGGCTATCGACAAAGGACCTCACCAGTGGGGACTAAGTTCTCACAACACATCAAGAGGTGTGGGGGATGATCTAGCCATAACCCAACCCAATCACTAGAGGGCTATGGCAGTGCAGGTGGAAGTGCCCTAAACTTAGTGTGTGACATCAGCTCCCAGTGGATCCCTGTGGGGCCCTCCCTCACCTCCCTTGGTCAGTCCTGAGTGGTCTTCTGCATCCTCACCAAGTTCTTCCCCAAGCCCTTAGAATTTCTGTCCACAGCCCTGTAATCGGGCGCTGTCTCAACCCTTTTGCATCCTCTCGAAGCAAGGCCCTCTCCTCTTCTGCCCATTGAGTCATATCCGCCCTGCAGGTCCTCATCCCCGGACCAGTAATCGATTTCCAAGCCATTGCTATTTGCCTTTTGACCAACACTAGAGCCAGGTCTACAAATCTAGTGCCCACTTTTCGTCTGTGTGGTCTCGCAAACAACCCCAATATACAGGTCTCCAAGGAGCAGGGAAGGGAGCGTCCCTTGGTGGCATTTAGCGCCTCAGTCACTTCAGCCCAGAACGTATGTAATCGGGGGAAGCTTCAGATCATATGGACAAAATCCGCGTCCATATGTCCGCATCTCGGGCATGAGTGCAACTCCCCCCCCCCATAAACCACCCAAAGCTTGTGAGGTGTCATGTATGTCATATAAACAATTGAATTGGGTGTACTTAAGTCTCATATTTCTGGAGACCTTTTATGGATATGTCAATATCTTGTGCCACTCAGAGTCTGTGATCACGACCTCCAGTAGGAGTGATCTGTTTTACTTTCCTATCCCACTCCCACCCGAGTGCTCACACCACTCGGACAGGAGTGTCATTATTGGTTTTAGTTTCCTTGTAGCACTTGATGCGGGGAGGTGCTTGGCTCCCTT
This sequence comes from Calotriton arnoldi, assembly GCA_963921515.1. Taxonomy (NCBI): domain Eukaryota; kingdom Metazoa; phylum Chordata; class Amphibia; order Caudata; family Salamandridae; genus Calotriton; species Calotriton arnoldi. The sequence continues at coordinate 1,928,227 of CAWUFW010000941.1, forward strand.
TTAATATTTGTTAGCTTTTCTTTTCTAGTAGCACCTAAGTGCTGGAGTTGCCTGGTTCAGTTTTTTGCTCTCTGCTTACCTGTTCCAGCTCACGAGGGGAGGGTGTGGTGAGTGCCTCCACCCCCGCCCTACTCACTCGGATTGGTGGGGATTGGTCCACACCCCTGGAGGTGGACTACTTGTACATGGCCGTGGCGCGGACGTGCCGGATCACGACCTCTGGTAGGAGCGATCTGTTTTAATTTAATATCCCACTCCCACCGAGTGCTCACACCACTCAGACAGGAGTGTCATTATTGGTTTTAGTTTCCTTGTAGCACTTGATGCGGGGAGGTGCCTGTCTCCCTTTTAATGTTTAGTAGCTTTTCTTTCCTTGTAGCATCTAAGTGCTGGAGTTGCCTGGCTCCGTTTTTTTGCTCTCTGCTTACCTGTTCCAGCTCACAAGGGGAGGGCGTGGTGAGTGCCTCCACCGCCCGCCCTACTCACTCCAGATTGGTGGGGATTGGGCCACGCCCCTGGAGGCAGACTACTTGTGTCCTGTGGTGCTGGCACGCCGAAGGCGCACCTAAGGCAATCCCGTCTGCACCTGTCCGCGTCCGGACGGGGACAGAACCCCTGTCTGTTTTACTATCCAACCTAAGCTAAGATACTTAGCTAACCAACTGAAAAGTTTAGCCCCTAAAACCACTGCAGGGTGTATGCACAACCTCACGCTGGACCCTCTTCAACTGAAATGTCCTCATTGCGACTTTAGGCTCTTACACTACGAGCCCCTCAACACTAAGGACGACAGTGCTCTGTTCTTACTGATCAACTGTCGATCTATGATCAAACATAAGAACGAAATTTTCGAAATTATTATGGAAAAGCAACTGGATGAACTGTTTCTAACTGAAACCTGGCTCAGTGAATCCTCAGCGCCAGATATTCTAGATGCAATCCCGTTAGACTACGGGATTGTAAGACAAGATCGGCCCATAAGAAAAGGTGGAGGGATAGCTATTATTTAAAAAACAAACGATAAAATGTGCCTTTAAACCACTAATATTGAGAACTGTGAAGCCATTTCTTTCTGTCTTTTTTCTAGCAGAAAATGTTGCCCTAACGGGCCTGATGATCTATCGCCCACCAGGCTCCTCAAATCAATTCATCTCTAGTCTGACTGAGAACATTATTTAACCAGTTCTACTACACAAAAACGTGATAGTCTTGGGTGATTTGAATTTACACTTTGATAATGAGTCCAATCCCAAAGCACTAACCCTATGCAGGGAGCTGGATACCATGAATCCAACTCAAAGAGTGCTCTCTCCTACCCACCAACTTGGCCACACCTTAGACCCCATATTCGCCAACTTTCATACTATTAAAGTCGCGTCACCATTATTAGTTCACTGGTCGGACCATTATAGGGTTCCTTTCTCTGTGTCATTTCTCAAGACTAATAACATGCCTCATCAGACGACCAGGAGAAGAAAGTGGAACATGCTTAGTCCCGAAATATTTGCTAGGTCTCTCTTATGTAGTGCCCCCCAGTTAAGAGAAAATGTCACCTTAGCCAACTCTCAAATTGAGAGTTGGATATTGGAAGCCCTAGATGAAGCTGCGCCATAGACAACGGGTAATAAAAATCCCAGGGCGCAGAACTCTGCGCCGTGGTTTACCGAAGAACAGCCTAGCCAAAAAAGCTTGCAAACGCCTGGAACGCATTCGGAGGAAAGATTACTGCCCGATCAGCAAAGATAACTATAAAGCAGAACTTAAGACGTACCATGCGCTTATTAGGAAAACCAGTCTTTTATACAGAAAAAATAGAAACTGCTAATAACTCATCTAAGGAATTGTTTTTAATTCTGAAATCACTGTCCACATTGGACCAAACTACAGCGCCCCCACCTTCGTCGGTTGAAAACTGCAATAAGATTGCACACTTCTTCTCGTCTAAAGTGGCAACCATCTATGAGACTTTCCCTTTAGAAGCGCGTAGTCACATCAATCTCAACGTCCTCCTAGAAGAACCGACTAGAGTGAACGGTCTTATGGAATTTACGGCCCCAAATATAGAGGAGCTGAAGAACATAGCGTCAGGCATCAAGTCGAGCTTCCCTTCGGACCCTGCTCCACCTAAGGTCTTGATGCAAGGGAAGGATATTATCCTCCCATACATTCAACAGCTCATTACACTCTTTCGGGAAGGTGAGGTTCCACCGAAGTGGAAGCAGGCGATAGTCCTCCCACTTCAGAAGAAACCTACTGACCATACAGTATTCGAAAATCTACACCCCATTTCTGTTGCTACCTTTATTTGCCAAAATATCTGAGAAAGTGGTGAATAGACAACTAAACACATACCTTACTACGAACGATCTATACCATCCGACCCAGTCAGGCTTCAGAGCCGCTTATTCTAAGAATCTGCTCTTCTGGTAGCCACGAAACTCTGAGAAAGTGCGCGGATGCCGGACAAACAGCTGCACTAGTTCTATTAGACTTAAGTGTGGCTTTTGACACCGTACAGCACAACCTACTTCTTCAGAGGCTGAATCAATGCGGTGTAGGAGGTCGAGTTCTGCGATGGCTACGCTATTTTGTTATTGAACAAAGCTTCCAGGTCTCTCAGAATCCCTTTCTGTCAGAAAGTATGCTCCTTATGCAAGGGGTTCCACAGGGCTCTATTTTGAGCTCTACCTTGTTCAATCTTTATATTGGCCCCCTTGCAGATATTGTGGAAAAACACAATGTGACAATTGTGTCTTATGCAGATGACACCCAGTTAATTGTCACCCTTTTTCAGGACACTGAAGCTACAGCCCACCTCTTTTCCTTATCTTTAGAAGAACTAGCAGCATGGATGTCCAATCATTGCCTCAAACTTAATGGCAATAAAACCGAGGTACTGATAGTTGGGAAAGCTCCCTCTATCCGGACCTCAGCTTGGTGGCCTGAATCCTTGCGGCATACCCCCACCCCCAAACAAGCATTGGCATAGCCAATAGGTCTCGCCTTTGGGACCTTATAAGTGATTAGCCAGATGTTTTGGACGAAGCGCTACATTTTTCACACAAGGAGACTGCTGTGGGCGCTTTATGTTTAACTCTACATAATACGGTGAGCAGTACCAAAGCATATAAATATTGGCATTTTTTTACAGATGCACTGAATGCGGCGTGGTTAACACACAGTGTGCACCAAACACTGCATGTTTGACACGAAGAGTGCTCTGCGCGCTATATGTGTAACACTAGGTAAAAGCAAGCAGTACTAAAGCATATAAAAATAGCTGTGCTAATATACTTTATAGAACACAAAAATGTATTTAAACTCTGAGCAATGATGGCTTCAACTACTAGTTACAACTAAGTCTAAACAAATAAAATAAGCAGAAGGAATGCGACAGTCATAAGAAGCGAGACCGCGCCCCGGAATTCCAGGTTAGAACAAGCAGCTATTTAAGGAAATTACAAAGATGCAAGTTTTTTTAATAATACATTTAATTTAAACATTTTGATGAAATGTACAGTGCAAAGACTAAATAAACCAGCCTGGCGTGTTTTCTGGTGTAGCAGCAGCAGCTGCGTTTTCTTTTAAAAGGAGGCTGTTTTTATTTTTGTTAGGGTCAATAGTTTCTCAAGAGATGCAATCAAGCAACTCCACGAAGGGGGAGGGCGGAGAGAGAACAGAAGAAGCCTTTGCTTTGCATGTTATACCACTATTTCTAATAAATCAGCCCTTTTAAAAAATGCTACAAGCACAGCTTTAACGCGTTGCTCCTGGGAAACACAGCCGAAGCAGCACTTAAAGTAAGGCGCAAGTTCAGATCACAAACATTTATTTAAACTATGGGCACTGCTGGCTGGCTTCAACTTGTTACAGCTAAGTTTACAGAAATGAAATCAGCAGGAGGGAAGGCACGGTGATTGGAAGAGGCGAGACGGCACCCTGGAATTGCAGGTCAGAACGAGCAGCTCTTTAAGGGAGTTAGAAAGATACAAGAGTTTTAAATTATACATGATGAAGATTCCAGCAGAAATCGCGCACACATGCATAGAAAGGGAGAGGAGTGGGGAGATTGAAAAAGTAACTTTCTCCATGTTGTCAGATGGGCTGGCTGCTTGCAAGAGGTTCCATGCAAAGTGCCCCCTTGCCTTGCATGTCGCCTGCTGTGAATGCCCCCAGCTGTTATGCTCCAAGTTGCTGCCCCCGCTTTGGACTCAGCTGCCTGCCGCATTTCGATCCTGATGCTAAATTAGCGTGACAAATGTTTCTGATGAAGGGAGAAGGGTCATTTTAAAGTAAACAAACTTGCTGCTCCTGGCCCGTCTGGCTTTAAAAAAAAAAAAGCAGCTGTGGGAGAGCATGTCATGCTTGTAACGGCAGGCAGGAGAAGTCTTTTAAAACAAGCGGGCTACGCGGCCGCGAAAGTGAAAGCGACCGCGCTAATTGGAAATATGATCCACAACAGATGGCACCCTGCGCGCCGCTGCTCGCTCCCGCAAGCTGGAGGCCGTGGGAGTAAACATTTACTGAAAAAGGTGGGACATGCACCCGCCTTTGGCCAATTGCGTGCTTTCATTTTTGAAAGCCACACGCAAAGGCCAATACAATGTGTGGAAAATCTAAAGCCACACGCACGAGTTTACTGAAAGTCTGGAGTGATTCCAAGAGGCCCTCTCCTGGAGCAGCGCATGCGCGCTGAGCTAGGCTCGACCTAAAAAGAAGTCAAAAATATGGGGTATGGTTCGAGTCAAAACTCTCCTTTGATAACCAAATTAGGAAAGTCACTGGCAAGTGCTTTGGGATTCTTAAAGTTCTAAGGAAACTTATCGATCTCCTACCCGTAGCAGCCAGGAAGACTATTGTTCATGCCTTGGTCACATCACAATTAGACTACGGCAATGTTCTATATTTAGGAGCATCAAAAGGTAGCCTTACCAAACTTCACCCCATTCAGAATGCAGCAGCGCGTTTAGTTCTCAATCTCCCTAGAAGATCCTCTGCCTCTAAGGCTCTGACCTCTCTTCACTGGCTGTCTGTAGAGAAGAGGATCATCTTCAAGGCCTTGTGCTTCTGCCACTGAATTTGGTGGAATAAGAGCCCTAGCTATCTTTGATTCTTGCTTACTCCTTACACTCGCAATCGGAATCTCAGATCAAGAGGAACCTGCCTGGCCAAGGTTCCTAAAATTCGAAAAGCCAGAACGGGAGCTTGCTCGTTTATCTATCTTGCAGCAAAAACATGGAACACCCTGCCCATAACGCTGAGAACTGAATCTGTGGAGCACACCTTTCGTAAACAACTGAAAACCCGGCTATTTGCATCTTAAATCCCGGTCGCTGTTCCCTATCAGTTCTCTGTTTCTGTCTGAATTAAAACTGCTCTTCCTTTCTCTGAGGCTATGATCCTAGCGCGGGGACGGTACACCGTTGGTGTAACCAGGTGCTTTATATATGGTATTTTGATTGATTGCTCTCTCAACCCAGGACTCCTCCCCATCGCCTCCGTAACACAGTTAGGGGTCCGCGGACCATCTCAGAGAGAGAGAGCGGTAAATCCATGTCACCAGATGTCTGGCTGTGCCCAAAGAAACCAATAGTTGCAACAGTGTATGAGTCGAGGGTACCAGCCTACATATTCTGGAATGTCCTGGTCAGTGCCTCGTAAATGAGGAAATGTTACAGGGGTAGGTCATAATGAGCGATCAAATCTTCAAACGGCAACAGTGCACCCTGTTGGTAACAGTTTCCCTCTGTCACCAGCCCAGAATCTGTCCAAACTGACAGCTTGCCTGCTGTAAAAAAAGAAAGGGGATCTCCGTGGGGGAGGCCCACCAGCAGCAATGCTGGTGCATATTAAAGTGTCCCCGTGGCTCGTAAGACACGTCTCTTAACATTTTAACGCCACAGTCAGTAGCACTCCTGGGCACGGTATTATCACCGCTGGGCAGATTAATTCAGTTAACAAGCCTCCCAGATATGTGGACTGCCCAACCAACTCTAGTTCCTCCTGGTGGGCTCCATCCAACCATAATATAACCCACTGAAGTTGAGAGGCCAAAAAATATAATTCGAAGTCGGGGGCACCTAGGCCCTCCACAGCATGAGGGCATCGGAGAACATACAGGGAAACCCTGTGGTGTCCACCATTCCTTATCAGGTCGCGCAGCAAGGTGTCCAGTTGCTTGGACCAAAATACAGGTACTCCCACTGGGTGGTTAACAAAAAAATAGAGCAATCTTGGGAGCATAACCATCTTAGACACCGAGATCCGGGCAACTTAGTAACTTAGGAGAGAGCCAAAAGGTAACACAAGACTTAAGGAATCGGAAAGCTTTCCCCAGATTACCATCTCGTAAATCGCCCAAGGAATGGTAGATCTGAACTCCCAGGAAGCAAAATAAGCAAGGGGACCAGTTCAAATCTGGAGACAGATGTAGGGGGTGTCAGGGTACAGAGGGAACACATGCGTCTTAGCAGTAATAACCTGGAGACCTGGAACTCTCTCAAACTCTCCCAGAAGGCCCAATGCCAATGCAGAACCCGTAGTTCCATCCCTCAAATAGAGAAGGATGTCATCGGCATAGAGGGAAATGATATGTTCTCGTCTCTCATTTTCTATGCCTTTACCCTTGCTCTGTAGCGGCAAAAGTTCTTCCAGTGGATCAACGGCCAGGGGAGACAAGGGGTAGCCCTGCCTGGTGCCCCTATGCACACTATAATGTGGGAAGATAGTGATGCCCGTTTTAACTCAGGCAGTTGGGGTAATGTAAAGTAGCTTGACCCATCGAATCCAGCAATCTCCCAGGCCCTTCTGCCGCATGACTTTGAACAGAAAATCCCACTGTATTGTATCGAAAGCTTTTTCAAGATCAACAGACATCAGCAGTGCATGTGGGTGGGAGCGGGTCTCCGGATGGTATAGGAAATGATATAGTCTTCTAAGATTTAGTGAGGTACAGTGGGCCTGGATGAAGCCGTTCTGATCACTGTGGATTAAGGTGGGCGCATGTGGGGGAGGAGCTGAAGGGCCAATATTTTACTAAAGATTTTGAAATCCATATTTAGCATGGAGAGGGGATGAAACTCCATAGTCCGAGCTCCTTGGGTCGTGGTATTGGGAAGAGGAATCACAACCGTATCTCTAGTTAACTCCGGGAGGGCTCCCCGTCCCAGGGACTCGGCATAGAGAGCCTCCAACCTCGGAGCAAGGGTCCTGGCAAATGCTGCATAAAATTCGGCGTGAAGGCCATCTGGGCCTGGGGTTTTACCCATCGCCATTTATTTGATGGTGGTCCTATTCTCCTGTACAATTACTGGTATCCCCCACCCCCAACCCTTCCTGGTCCTTTTTGGGAAGTCTTCGCAATGGTAACCTTGCCCAGAACATGTCCTGAATCTCTTCTTGGAGTGGCTCCGACTTCTTATACAGAGTTTCATAATATTCATGAAATGCAGCGTTAATGGCCTCAGGAGAATAAAGAGACTGGCCGGTCCCTACTTGGATGTGTGTTATAGGGGTCCCCCGGACTTCTGGTCGAATGAGCCAGGCCAGTAGTCTACCTGGTCACCCTTCCTCCTCATGCAACCTAGCATTGTATTCCTTATGAATAGGGTTTGGAGTTCCTCATTCAGTTCCCTCCGGATACCAACAGACTGGCCCAGGCAGTGGCCCTGTACCACCACCTTAAAGGCCTCACACTCAATTAAACCTGAGGATGTCGAGCCTTGCTTTAGGGCGAAATACCCGGAGACAGGCCTCCACCAAGGAGCCCCAAAAGCATGTGTCTTACAGAGACCCTGGACTGAGACGCCATATGGGGAACCGTGGGCGGTCCCCCACGGACTGGAATTTTAACAGAGCAGGGCTATGGTCAGGAGAACATAACGGCCCTCTTTGTCAATAAGGGAGTGTACATGCTCAAAGGGGGTCCCGGCCCGGATCCAGATCAATGTCCCCTGGGCAGAGGCAGAGTATGCTGTATCGTATAATTGGCCCCGCCATCTACGCCAAAGTCGATCTACCTCGCCCCCAACAAGATGCGTCTCTTCAGATATCTATAAATATTGCGTCTCTTGGAGGCTGAGCCCACCTCCTTAATTCCCAAGTCCAGGATAAAAAGGTCAGTGTATGTCACTGATCTGCCATTTACTCGTAGGTCATGTATGTTCCTCCCAGGCCACCTGGACTTCCCCCAAACCCCCACGCTCAACAAGTGGTGCAATCCCTGTGCAAAAAATCATTAACTCAGAACCAGAAACTCCTCAACCCAAGAGCAGTCCAGCCCCGGCTGGCCACCCAAACTGAAAACATGGAAGCATAGTCAACAGGACGTCTCCTCCAGTCACCTGGGAGGGGCCTATTCGTGAGGGGTAGGCCAAGGTGGGTAGGCGAAGTCTGTGCTCTGCTGACCCTCTTCCCACATACAATGCAGAAAGCCAGCTCAATCCACAAATAGATAGTAATATACTTCGAATCAGAGATCCTAAAGGAGAAACCGACATGTCATATAGCTATATTACATCAAAAGCGGAGATCTCCAACAACTCCATAAATATGATCATTACTAATGAGTACTCTTGCACCCAGAACTCAAATGACAAAGGATATTATATCAGTTCCTCCACGGACCGTGGAGTCACCATGGGAAGCCCAGTGTCATCTCCCTGGGAAGAACCCGAGTTTGACAGCGCTGATTGGCACCCAGAGGAAGTGCCAGCGTCTGAGCCGGACCTCCGGGCCACCCCAGGGCCGCCACCACCTGGAGGGCAGCCGCTCTCTCCTGGTCAGATTGTGATGGAGATGGTCCTCGCTGATCTAGCATGCTACGTCCTACGGGATCGCTTCCTGGATCTACGTCTGGGGTTGTCTATGCGGATCCAGGGTCTTTGCAGAAGTGTGGGGTCCCATCTAGCATTATCCAGACTTTGGACAGGAACTTCAGGGAGTATTGGATACTCTCAGCACGGAGGGCCTTCTTGACCTCCAAGAATGAGGCCCGTTTGGCCTGCACCTCTGCGATAAAGTCCGGAAACACTGACACCTTACTGTTCTCCATCGTGAATGGGCCTCCAGTACGTGCCCATACTAGAATGATGTCTCTGTCTCTAGTGGAGCAGTCGAGCCATGACTGAACGGGGAGGGCATTCCGGACCTGGCGGGCGACCCTGATCCCTATGCATGCGCTCCAGCGCAAAGAAGGAGGTAAGGAGGTACGGGCCACTTCCGACTTAAGCCAGTTCTCAAGGTAGGACACCATACCATCCCACTACTCCTTCAGGGAGGCCCATCTCAGCTCGGTGTTCAAGGGTCCGTACTCTGTCCGACAGCTCCGTCATCTGGCGGGTAAGTGTCAAGCATTTGGGACGTAGCTCCCCCGCCGAAGTCTCAACTTCTTTAACTCTATCGGCCAGTTTGTGGTGATCCGCCTGCAATAGGCCCAGGCACACCGACACTGTGCCAATGTCTTGTTGGAGAGTGATTTTGGTGTCCTCAATGACTGCAAGGATTTTGTCCAGGTGGAGAAGGATAGGATCCATCAAAGGGGTCAGCTCTCCGATGTCAACCGACAGGGCCCCGGACTGTTCCCCCCCACCTCAGTCATCACCCCCGCCGTCTTAATCCTAGGTTTCCCCATCTAGTCGGTGTGTGGATATTGCGAGGTAGTCCTCAGGAGAGACAGTTCAAGACCGACCAGGCAAGGGCTTTGCAAGGACCCAGATATAGTGCTTGCACCATGGGATAGTTGGTACGTCAGGTACTGCCCAGCCTTTGTGGGGATGTATGCGGGTACCTGGAGTCAGCAGGCTGAGTCCTAGGGCTCCCAAAGGGGGCTCCCCAACCACACAGCAAAAGACGGCAGTTATAATGTCAGCCGTGGCCCATGTGTAACAGGCAAAGGCACAGTGAGTCCCGGGCTGTATGCCTGCACCCCGGAAAGGCCGCAGCAGCCGGCGTCGACTCAGTGGCTAATGCGTGGGCTATTAACGTGCGACTGGTAGGGTGGGTCACAGGTGAAGGGAAATAAAGGAGGCGAGGCGCCCAGTGTATAGCAGGTCAACGTGTGTCTTAGTTGCATAAAATAAAGGCTTTAGTGCGGCGAGTCCGCCAAGCCTCCACCGCGGTCCCGTCGGGGCCCACCAGCAGGGGGGCAAGGCACTCTCGGGGAGTAGTGGTGTATCGGAGGCCCCGCTCCAAGAAGGTGCAGCAGAGTCTTATTGTACTGGCCCAGTACCTGAGCCGGCAGCCAAAACAACAAGTATGCCCAGCTCCCCAAGGCCTTCAGGCATTCACCAGGGGCCAGGTCTAGCGCAGGAGCAGCAGGTCTGACTGTGCCAGGCGGCTCGATTGGTCCCAACGTGTGTCCTCACTGGAGCAAGGGGGCTCACCTCTCATGTCACCTTCTTCGGCATCACCTCAGTGTCAAGCGGCTCTCAGGGGCCCCACCACGGGACATCACTCCAACCAGGCAGTCCAGGAGCACTCCGGGGGACCGCGTGTATGACTGCAATGGAAAGGAGGCAACACGGCAGGCCTAGCAGGCAGCACCAGCATGGCAGAGCTTCAGAAGAGGCCCACAGGTGGCACTCGGACGTCGCAGGGCCAGCCAGCCTCACAGCCGCATCAAGCCTCTCCAGAGGCGAGGGCCCTCACTCCGACACCCATGTTCTCTTGCGGGGGCTGCCCAGTAAAGGCCCAGGAAGGCCGATCCAGCAGCTAGGCCGCACTCCCCGCCGAAGCTCACAGGCAGGCACTTCAGTCTGGGAGCGGTGCAGTGCCTCAGCCCGCTCCCCCGCAATTCACTTTCCGCTTGCCGTTGTCCTCTGCCCGGGGTCTCTCTCATGGCAACAGGCCACCACGAGCAACCGCCAACTAGCGGTCATAGGTCACCGCAGGCCGCTGCCAATCGATGATGCCACTAAACATCCCGGGGCCTCGGAGATTCCAAGCAGCGGGTATCTGCAGCAGGTGATACCCGCAAGTCGGTACTACTGTGGGTGGAAGACTACGGTAATAAAGGATGATGTTGGGTCGGCACGGAGCTTGCTCAACAACCGTCCATAATAGTCGCCATCTTGGCCACGCCCTGCTCTCACTACACCTTGTATTGAATGTTTACAGGCTGCTATGTTTGGCAGGTGGCCTGCTATCAATACTGACTTGTTAAAAAAGAAGGCTGGGGCGTGGCCAGGACGCGCATGGAGTAGGACGTGCAGGCTGGGGTCTCCGCTCCACAGAGTCCTGCTATCGCTGCTGTTCCTCGGCGCCAGGCTTGCTGTCTGGACGGACGGGCCTGTCCCGGAGTTGTGCTGCTGTGGGGACCCCCCTGTGCTGCTAAAAAGGGCTCGGTGACTCTTGAAAGTGCGGAACCCGGGCGGCCTACGCAGTGTCCTACCCGGCCGCCATTTTGTGGAGCCGGATCCGGTCTTGGGCCCGCAGCTGGGCAGTGCCCTTTGGACCTTGTATCAACGCCGCGGGAGCCTCCGGGGGTCCCCGGGATAGCACCTGTCACTGGAGGTGGTTTGGCTGCTGTGGAGTGCCGAGACCCACCCTGCGCTTGTCCCGGAGCTCTGGGGAGCCGTGCCTCAGACCAGCGGCTGGGCCCTGAATGGTCGACTGGTGGCACCGGTGAGACGCCCGGAGGCTGGGGGGCCTGTCTCGAGGGCTCCGTAGTGGCATGGCCCCCCTGGGCAGTGGTTGCTGTGCCCACAAAGACTGGCGACTCGCGGGCTGGCCGGCCCCTCTACTTAGCTTTCAGCCGCCATCTTGAGGGTGGACTGAGACTTCCCGGTCTAGCTGTATGCTACACTCAGCCCGGAGCGCCGTCTGCGCGTCGTGATCCTGCCGGAGGAATCTCCTAGCTACTGCTAATCTCCCTGAGGTCAGTCGGATGCCGGAGGACGTCGGGAGGTGCCCCTGATTGCCGGCGTGACCCCCGAGAAGACACCTCGAGGCCTGGCTGAGGCGCATTGGACTGCGGGACTGAGACGGTGAGAGCTTACAGCGGGGCCTGCTGTGTGCTGTGCGAGGGGACCGTTGCTGAGGCAGCGGGCGGGCTCTGGGCCCGCTGGCCACTGGGGGTGCCCCTGGAATCACACCTGCTAACCTACACCGGCATCAGGGGGGGTCGCAATTCACTAGATGCGGCTGGAGTGTGGTCTGCCCTTTTCTGGTACATGCAGGCGTCCATCCTGCATTTACTGGCATGCAGCCTATCCCTTGCCAAACGGGGAGGAGGTGAGCGGCGATTATTTCCCTTGGACACGGCGAACGACCGGGGGGGATTTGTGCCCATCCTCACCCCTGCGAGATAGGGGGATCTTTATGTCACTTTGGGGTAGGCTGTGATCCCTGCTGGCCTGAAGACGACATTGTGGGGTCGTCCTTGCTGGGCGTGTGCCCTCTTTCAGCCTCTGTGTAGGAGAGTAGGATCTGCTTCACATGGGTACCCCCACTTTTTGCTGATGCTTCACTGTTTTTCGACCTTAGTCTGGCTGGGGCCCTGCTAATCAGAACCCCAGCCTAGCTGCTTCCTCTTTAAAATGGTTTCCATGTGCCTTAGGCACATCTCTGATTGGAATCTGGAGTGCCCTTATAAGTCCCTAGTATATGGTATACTATGTACCCAGGGCATAGGTACCTCAGAGGCCTACCAGGGGCTGCAGCATGTATTGTGCCACCCCTGGAAGGCCATCCAAACTGACACCACAGGTCTGCTACTGCAGCCTGGGTAAGGAGGTGCATGCATCCCTTACTGTGATATAGGCTACCTATATCACTTCCTACATACACACATATAAACCTATAAGTCACTCCTATGGCAGGCCTTATCAATCCTGAAGGCAGAGTGCGTGGTTCCTATGTGAGAGGGTGCCCCTGCATGAGCTGGGCCCCTCTGCAGCGTTCGGAGACCCTTCTCTGATGCTGTTTGTAGTGCAGCCTGACCATATACTCTTAAGCGCATTATAACCTCGCGTTAAATGCTAACTTTGGGATGGCTGCACGGAAACATGTCGTGTTTGGTGTCAAACATCTTGGAATACTACCCCCGCCAGTTCTGGCGGCGGGGTAGCATTCCACCCTTCTAGAGGGAAAGACATGTACACACCGGTATACCCGGTACTGACTTTCCAGAGCCCTGGCATCACAAAATGGATGCCGCTGCCACAGACACGAGTCTGGTCTCCTGCTGCTGACCGAAACTCTGGCAGGGGAGGCCTGGACAATAGGTTTCCTGTCCCAGGGAGGTGTGACCACCTCCCAGACAGGATAGTGTGTATTGGGGCTGGGCGGGAGCACTCTCGGGTGCTGTGAAGTCCTGCACTGGGGGCACACTTGGTGTCCCTGTGCATACCCCAGTTCAAACCGGCTCAGGGGCTTCCAGCCCCTGCTCTGGCGCGAAACTGGACAAAGGGAAAGGGGTGTAACCACCCCTCTGCCCTGACCCTCCCATAGGTGGGGCCACAGAGTATGTCCAACCCCCTACCTTAGTATAAGTAGGGGACCCCAGTCCTTAGGACTTTAGATTAACCTGGACGAAACTCTGACACAGAATCCTGGACCTTCGACGCTCTACTTCAAGATTAGAGGACTGAAGAATCTCCCTTGGGGTCAAGGAGTGACTCCCCTGCTTGGCAGGCACCAAAGAAGCAATTATCTGGTCTGCATCGCTGAAGCTCCCGTCGGACGCCGAAGTCTCTGCATCACCAGAGGTGGATTTCCAGACTTCCCCGAGGCTGCCCTGAGTCCCCAGCAAAGCTGAGGCCCGTAGCTGTCGTGGGTAACGTAGAACCGTGACCCCTGGACACCGATCGCATTTGCAAGTGCATCCTCTTCTGGGTCTCCCACGAAGTCGTGCTTTGGGCTCCGAGTAGCCCCAGCCTCCAGCACCAACTGCACCGAAGATCACTGACCTCCACTCCACGAGTGTCCTGTGAGCCAGCTCCACGTGCATCGTCTCGAGGCTCCTTCGCGGTCGCTAGTCCGTTGGCTAGTAGGCCCTCCCGAAGGCCAATCTTTTTCTGCTTGGGCTCCCTGGTTGCTCCAGGTGTGCCCTGACTTATCTTTGCTGGGTGAGTCCCGCAGACCTTGCTGGTCTGCAACATCGTCCTTCTTCCATTTCCACGAGACTTGCCGTTGCCAAGGCTTGTTGGGTCCAACCCGGTCGCTGACACCCCTGCAATCGACAGACGTCGTGGGACAGCTCGAATCCAGCTCCTGGTCGTCGTCGACGCCTCCTGGACCTCGTGGCTGAAGAGTCAAGACGACTGTCAACCTACCTGAAGCACTCGACATCGGTGGGCATCTGCTCATCGCCTTCCTGATCACTGGCTAGTGACCCAGACTCTGTCCCCTCTGCTTTCAGGTTCTTCAGATCTTCGATCCACCTTTGGATCCACCCGAACACTTTCGACTTGGCCGCCAGCAGCACTTTGCAACAGATCGTCATTGAAAGCGACGACGAAACCCGACCCCGAAAGACACCTATGCACCCGGCTCCCCTGGGTGAGGTAACTCGAGTACTCCGGTGCTCCAGTGGGTATTGACACTAGAACAGCCTAGTTCTCAAAGGGTTTGCTCCAAGTCCTCCTCTAAGTGTCCCTTTTCTTTTAAATTCTAATCGCGACTTTCCCCATAGAAGTTAACGGTGGTTCGTGGCTGTGTTCATATACTGCACGCGTCCCCCGTGGGTCCCCTGTGTCACTGCCTTGGGTGGTTCCTTGTGGTCCAAGCACTTCTACAGGCTCTAGGCCTTGTGTCTAGCTCAGTCGTGGTTCTTATAACACTTTATTGGTATATGGTTTGGTACGCCCCTGGGGCTCAAACGTGTATTTGTGCTATTACTGTAGATAACTAACTTATAATTTATGTACTTCGAACTCTAGCCTCATAAAGAGACTAGAGGGGTGTGTTTAGTCATAAATACATATATTTTGAATATATACCTGGTGTGGTCCTCTTTCATTTGGTCACTCAAGAGATTATAGACTGGTAAAACAAGCTGCTTTACATTCCTTCAAGACTTAGCTTGAAGGCTGCTCTCCATAGCTACCACTAGGATAGCTTTCAATAAAGGTTGTCTTTAACCTATCTCCAATAAGGGGTTGTTTGGACTGGTGCAAGGTGCCCACTATAATTAGTGGACAGCATATGCCAGGCCAACTTCTCACATTGGTGTGCAGCGTGTGGTATTCCAGCTTGCTATTGTTTTACCAGATAATCTCAATTGAATTGATCAACTGAAAACCACTGAGGGTACCTAAGGTACATATAAATCAAGCTTAGTAATACAGTAAGTTCTACTGAACTTAGAGTTGTGTGTTAAGGGATAGCACACCCTTTCTACAACTCAAGAGAGTTTAGTAGGCCACACTAGAGTAGGTAGTGCATACACCACACCTCACTAGTAATGTCTTCAAAGCCAGGACCCAGTGAGTCCTTGCCAGAAGCCAGTGGGCTTCTTCCCTCCAAGTATGATAAACTCCCATTCTTGGAATTGAGAGCATTATGCAATACTAGGAAGTTGAAGGCAGGCAAAAGTGCTAGCACCCAACACCTCAGGGAGGTGTTACTAGCTGCTGATCTCAGCAGGCCCCTAGGGTCTGAAGGGGTAGGCAAAGAGGGTCGGGCAGAAGATGAGGAAGGGGCCAGGGGTGAAGAAACCCAGGCCCCCCCCTCTGAAACTGGCCAGGAAGGTGAAAATGACCTTGTACTGGAAAATCCAATTCCTCCTGTGGAGGAGGAGGAGGGGGAGGATCAGACTGACTTCCCTTTGTCCCCCCAGGAAGAGTTCTGAGTGTGCCCAGAAGGTCTAGGTCTCCTTCTCAGGAGTCTAACCACTCTGACACCTCAATAGGGACTTCTGTCTCCTCTCATAGGAGGGAATCCTCTCATGAGAGGAGAAAGAGACTGATTCAGTGTGAGCAAACTCAGCTTGAACTCAGGAAACAGCAATTGGCTATAGACAGGGAGTCCCTAGATCTCTATAGAGAGAGACAAAAGTTGGGACTAGAGTCCCATGGTGGCAGCAGTTTCCCCAAAGATAGGGAAAGGTCTTATGACCATAGAAACCTGAGCAAGATTGTCCCTCCCTACCAGAGTGGGGATGACATCCACAAATGGATAACTGCTCTAGAGAGGACCTGTAAAGTACAGAGGGTCCCTCAGGAGCAGTGGGCAGCAATCTTGTGGCTCTCCTTTGCAGACAAAGGTAGAGACAAGCTCCTCACTGTTAGAGAGGAGGATGCTGATAATTACAAAGTCTTGAAGAGTGCTCTAATTGATGGGTTTGGCCTAACCACTGAACAATACGGGTTAAAGTTCAGGGATACCCAAAAAGCACAGACTCAAGACTGGGTGGACTTTGTTGATTGTTCTGCCAAGGCTCTGGAAGGTTGGTTATTGGGCAGTAAGGTATGTGACTTCACAGGATTGTACAATCTGATCATGAGGGAGCAGATTCTTAATAACTGTCAAAATCAGCTGTTGCATCAGCACCTGGTAGACTCTGATCTGACCTCTCCCCAAGAATTGGGAAAGAAGGCAGACAAATGGGTCAGAACCAGGGTGAAGCAGAAGGTACAGAACCAAGGTGGTGACCCTAAGAAGCAAGATTCGAAAACCTCTGATAAGGGTGGGGAGAAGGGTAAAGATCAAACGTCTTCACAAGGCCCCCAAAAATCTTCTTCAGGTGGGGATTCACAGTCTACCAAAGGGAAAGGCCAAAGGAAACCATGGTGCAAGGTCTGTAAGCAAAAGACCCACTGGACCAGTGATTGCACCAAGTCCAAAGTCTCGACTCCAGCCCCCACCAATGCCCCTAAGGCACCTGCTCCCCCTAGAGCAGTTACAGTTGGTGGTGGGACTACACAAGCCAAGGGTTTAGTAGGGTTGACCCTGGGTAAAGAGATGAGCTCTGACCTAGTCAGAGAACTCACTCAGGCTGTCCTAGTCTGTGATGGAGGCATGGATATGACCTCCTCTGTGAGTCCCAGTAATCTGGGCAAGTACAGACAACAGCCCTTAATTAATGGAAGAGAGGCTTTGGCATTTAGGGACACAGGGGCAACACAAGACCTTGTGAATCCTGGGCAGATCATACTTGGTGAAATGTACCAAGTGACCAATGCTAGCAACGTCAGAACAGACCATACTCTGGCAGTTGTTAACTTCTCCTGGGGAGGGGTAACTGGCCTTAAGAAGGTTGTGGTAAGTGCAGACCTACCCGTTGAATGCTTGCTTGGCAATGACTTAGAAACTTCAGCTTGGGCAGAAGTGGAGCTCAGGACCCATGCAGAAATGCTGGGCATCCCTGCAGATGTGTTTGCTGTGACCAGGTCACAGAGCAAAATGTCTAACACTGAACAGGCCTTGGATTCTGGAATAATGGACCAAGTGCCCTCCAAGAAAAGGAGTAGTAGGGTAAAGGCAGTGCCTTCCCCCTTGGCTCAGAAGGAAGATCAGTCCCTTGAGGGGGATGATCTCAGTCCTGAGGAAGGAACTGTCCCAGAGGAGCTTGAACCTGACCAGGTTGAGTTCTTGGGGACAGGGGGACCTTCCAGGGCAGATCTGAGCCAGGAGCAGCAGAGCTGCCCCTCTCTTGAACCCCTCAGACAGCAAGCTGCTGCTGAGGCTGCTGGGAAAGCTAGTGGTCCCCATACTGTGTATTGGGATGATGGACTCTTGTACTCAGAGTGTAGAGACCCCAAGCCTGGTGCTACCAGGAGGTTGGTTATACTTCTGAAGTTCAGGGGCTTCCTATTGACCCTAGCCCATGATATTCCCTTAGCAGGTCACCTGGGCCAGAACAAGACTTGGTACAGAATTGTCCCTCACTTTCACTGGCCCCACATGTCTGAAGACACCAAGGAGTTTTGTCGCTCCTGTGTAACCTGCCAGGCCAGTGGCAAGGCAGGTGGCACTACAAAGGCCCCCTGATACCACTACCTGTGGTGGGGGTTCCCTTTGAAAGGGTGGGGACTGACATTGTTGGTCCCATGGATCCCCAAACAGCATCTGGGCACAGGTTTATCCTGGTGGTAGTGGATCATGCCACCAGGTACCCAGAGGCTATTCCCCTTAGGACCACTACAGTACATGTGGTGGCAAGGGCCCTCCTGGGAATTTTCTCAAGAGTGGGCTTCCCTAAGGAGGTTGTATCAGACAGGGGTGCAAACTTTATGTCTGGATACTTAAAAGCAATGTGGAAGGAGTGTGGAGTGACTTACAAGTTCACCACACCCTATCACCCACAATGCAATGGGTTAGTTGAGACATTCAACAAAACCTTGAAGGGCATGATTAAAGGGCTCCCAGAAAAGCTTAGGCGAAGATGGGACATACTCTTGCCCTGCCTTTTATTTGCGTACAGGGAGGTGCCTCAAAAGGGGTTGGCTACAGCCCTTTTGAACTTTTGTTTGGTCACCCTGTCAGGGGTCCATTGTGCTTGGTGAAGGAAGGATGGGAGTTACCTCTCAAGCCCCCAAAGCAAGACATAGTGGACTATGTACTTGGTCTCCGCTCCCGGATGGCTGAGTATATGAAAAAGGCAACTAAAAACCTTGAGGCTAGCCAGGAACTTCAAAAAACCTGGCATGACCAAAATCCTGTACTGACTGTTTACCAGGCAGGACAGAAGGTGTGGGTGTTGGAGCCAGTGGCCCCAGCAGCTCTCCAAGACAAATGGAGTGGACCCAATACCATTGTTGAACAGAAGGGTGAGGTTACCTACTTAGTAGACCTAGGAACACCCAGGAGTCCCCACAGGGTTCTCCATGTCAACAGGTTAAAACCATATGTGGACAGGGCAGACATGGGCTTGCTCATGGCTACTGATGAGGGACAGGAGGAAGAGAGTGACCCACTCCCTGACCTGCTCTCACAGAACCCTGGTGATGGGTCAGTGGATGGTGTAGCCTTGGCAGGCAGCCTCACTACCCAGCAGCAGACTGATTGCAGACAGGTGCTCAATCAGTTCAGACACATATTCTCACTGACACCCAGTCAGACTACCTGGTGCACTCATGAAGTGGACACTGGGGACAGTCTGCCTATTAAAAATAAGATTTATAGGCAACCTGACCATGTCAGGGACTGTATCAGGACAGAAGTCCAGAAGATGTTGGATTTGGGAGTTATTGAACCCTCAGATAGCCCTTGGGCTAGTCCAGTGGTCCTTGTGCCAAAACCTCACACCAATGGTGGGAAAAGAGAGATGAGGTTTTGTGTGGACTACAGGGGTCTCAATGCAGTCACTAGGACTGATGCCCATCCAATACCAAGGGCAGATGAGCTAATAGACACCTTGGCCTCAGCCAAGTATCTAAGCACATTTGACCTGACAGCTGGCTACTGGCAGATCAGACTAGCTGATAATGCAAAGCCAAAGACAGCATTCTCAACCCCTAGTGGGCATTATCAATTTGTGGTGATGCCCTTTGGTCTGAAGAATGCACCTGCCACTTTTCAGAGGTTGGTGAATACAGTCCTTACAGTTCTGGAAGCCTATAGTGCAGCATATCTAGATGATATTGCTGTCTTTAGCTCCACCTGGGAGGATCACCTGGTCCACCTCAGAAATGTTTTACAGGCCCTGCAGAAAGCAGGCCTGACTATCAAGGCCACCAAGTGCCAGATAGGGCAGAGTCAGGTTGTGTACCTGGGCCACCTTGTGGGTGGAGGCCAGGTTCAACCACTGCAGAGCAAGATCCAGACCATCATGGACTGGACTGCTCCCACTACCCAGACTCAGGTGAGAGCCTTCTTAGGCCTGACTGGGTTCTATAGGAGATTTGTCAAGGGGTATGGATCAATAGTGACACCCCTGAATGACTTAACTTCCAAGAAAATGCCCAAAAAGGTTCAGTGGACAGTTAGCTGTCAAAAGGCATTTGATGACCTGAAGCAGGCCATGTGCACTGCTCCCATTCTACAGAGTCCTGATTACTCCAAGAAGTTCATTGTTCAAACTGATGCATCTGAATTGGGGGTAGGGGCTGTACTGTCACAATTGAATGATGAAGGTCAGGATCAGCCAGTAGCTTTTATTAGCAGAAGGCTGACCCCTAGAGAGAAACGTTGGTCAGCCATTGAGAGGGAGGCCTTTGCTGTGGTCTGGGCTCTGAAGAAGTTGAGGCCATACTTGTTTGGTACTCACTTCCTTGTTCAAACAGACCATAAGCCCCTCTTATGGCTAAAACAAATGAAGGGTGAAAACCCCAAACTGCTTAGGTGGTCCATTTCCCTACAGGGGATGGACTTCACAGTGGAACATAGACCTGGGAGTAACCATGCCAATGCAGATGGACTCTCTAGGTACTTCCACTTAGAACATGAAGTCTTAACTGGGCAAGGTTAGTTTAATGTCCCTACGTTTGGGGGGTTGTGTAGGAGAGTAGGATCTGCTTCACATGGGTACCCCCACTTTTTGCTGATGCTTCACTGTTTTTCGACCTTAGTCTGGCTGGGGCCCTGCTAATCAGAACCCCAGCCTAGCTGCTTCCTCTTTAAAATGGTTTCCATGTGCCTTAGGCACATCTCTGATTGGAATCTGGAGTGCCCTTATAAGTCTCTAGTATATGGTATACTATGTACCCAGGGCATAGGTACCTCAGAGGCCTACCAGGGGCTGCAGCATGTATTGTGCCACCCCTGGAAGGCCATCCAAACTGACACCACAGGTCTGCTACTGCAGCCTGGGTAAGGTGGTGCATGCACCCCTTACTGTGATATAGGCTACCTATATCACTACCTACATACACACATATCAACCTATAAGTCACTCCTATGGCAGGCCTTATCAATCCTGAAGGCATGGAGTGCGTGGTTCCTATGTGAGAGGGTGCCCCTGCATGAGCTGGGCCCCTCTGCAGCGTTCGGAGACCCTTCTCTGATGCTGTTTGTAGTGCAGCCTGACCAAATACTCTTAAGCGCATTATAACCTCGCGTTAAATGCTAACTTTGGGATGGCTGCACGGAAACATGTTGTGTTTGGTGTCAAACATCTTGGAATACTACCCCCCGCCAGTTCTGGCGGCGGGGTAGCATTCCACCCTTCTAGAGGGAAAGACATGTACACACCGGTATACCCGGTACTGACTTTCCAGAGCCCTGGCATCACAAAATGGATGCCGCTGCCACAGACACGAGTCTGGCCTCCTGCTGCTGACCGAAACTCCGGCAGGGGAGGCCTCGACAATAGGTTTCCAGTCCCAGGGAGGTGTGACCACCTCCCCAGACAGGATAGTGTGTATTGGGGCTGGGCGGGAGCACTCTCGGGTGCTGTGAAGTCCTGCACTGGGGGCACACTTGGTGTCCCTGTGCATACCCCAGTTCAAACCGGCTCAGGGGCTTCCAGCCCCTGCTCTGGCGCGAAACTGGACAAAGGGAAAGGGGTGTAACCACCCCTCTGCCCTGACCCTCCCATAGGTGGGGCCACAGAGTATGTCCAACCCCCTACCTTAGTATAAGTAGGGGACCCCAGTCCTTAGGACTTTAGATTAACCTGGACGAAACTCTGACACAGAATCCTGGACCTTCGACGCTCTACTTCAAGATTAGAGGACTGAAGAATCTCCCTTGGGGTCAAGGAGTGACTCCCCTGCTTGGCAGGCACCAAAGAAGCAATTATCTGGTCTCCATCGCTGAAGCTCCCGTCGGACGCCGAAGTCTCTGCATCACCAGAGGTGGATTTCCAGACTTCCCCGAGTCCCCAGCAAAGCTGAGGCCCGTAGCTGTCGTGGGTAACGTGGAACCGTGACCCCTGGACACCGATCGCATTTGCAAGTGCATCCTCTTCTGGGTCTCCCACGAAGTCGTGCTTTGGGCTCCGAGTAGCCCCAGCCTCCAGCACCAACTGCACCGAAGATCACTGGCCTCCACTCCACGAGAGTCCTGTGAGCCAGCTCCACGTGCATCGTCTCGAGGCTCCTTCGCGGTCGCCAGTCCGTTGGCTAGTAGGCCCTCCCGAAGGCCAATCTTTTTCTGCTTGGGCTCCCTGGTTGCTCCAGGTGTGCCCTGACTTATCCTTGCTGGGTGAGTCCCCCAGACCTTGCTGGTCTGCAACATCGTCCTTCTTCCATTTCCACGAGACTTGCCGTTGCCAAGGCTTGTTGGGTCCAACCCGGTCGCCGACACCCCTGCAATCGACAGACGTCGTGGGACAGCTCGAATCCAGCTCCTGGTCGTCGTCGACACCTCCTGGACCTCGTGGCTGAAGAGTCAAGACGACCGTCAACCTACCTGAAGCACTCGACATCGGTGGGCATCTGCTCATCGCCTTCCTGATCACTGGCTAGTGACCCAGACTCTGTCCCCTCTGCTTTCAGGTTCTTCAGATCTTCGATCCACCTTTGGATCCACCCGAACACTTTCGACTTGGCCGCCAGCAGCACTTTGCAGCAGATCGCCATTGAAAGCGAAGACGAAACCCGACCCCGAAAGACACCTATGCACCCGGCTCCCCTGGGTGAGGTAACTCGAGTACTCCGGTGCTCCCGTGGGTATTGACACTAGAACAGCCTAGTTCTCAAAGGGTTTGCTCCAAGTCCTCCTCTAAGTGTCCCTTTTCTTTTAAATTCTAATCGCGACTTTCCCCATAGAAGTTAACGGTGGTTCGCGGCTGTGTTCATACACTGCACGCGTCCCCCGTGGGTCCCCTGTGTCACTGCCTTGGGTGGTTCCTTGTGGTCCAAGCACTTCTACAGGCTCTAGGCCTTGTGTCTAGCTCAGTCGTGGTTCTTATACCACTTTATTGGTATATGGTTTGAGTACGCCCCTGGGGCTCAAACGTGTATTTGTGCTATTACTGTAGATAACTAACTTATAATTTATGTACTTCGAACTCTAGCCTCATAAAGAGACTAGAGGGGTGTGTTTAGTAATAAATACATATATTTTGAATTTATACCTGGTGTGGTCCTCTTTCATTTGGTCACTCAAGAGATTATAGACTGGTAAAACAAGCTGCTTTACATTCCTTCAAGACTTAGCCTGAAGGCTGCTCTCCATAGCTACCACTAGGATAGTTTTCAATAAAGGTTGTCTTTAACCTATCTCCAATAAGGGGTTGTTTGGACTGGTGCAAGGTGCCCACTATAATTAGTGGACAGCATATGCCAGGCCAACTTCTCACACTCTGCTCCTGCGTTGTGGGCTGTCACGGGGTGGAGACCCCGCGCCACTTGTGGTGATTTACTCTACTTGCGTGGAGCGGTGATCTTACCTTCTGCGCCCGGATCTAACTTTGCCACATTAGAGGAATCACGGGAGCGCCCACGTGGGATACTTGGGGCTCCTTTGGTCTGGTGTGTGGACGACCTTACATAAGTACCACTGCGGCTGCCAAATCGTCCCCTCCACCGCTCCTCCGCTCCGTCCTTGCGATCCGGCCCCTCTCCACTGCTGGATCCACTATCCCCATAGAACGCTCTGCCATGCCTCCAAAAAATAAAGCACAGAAAGACGCTGAGTCTACTGCGGCTCGTGACAATCCTGTTACCTCCCTCTGGTCTAAATCTGCCACTCAGTCCCAAGAAGATTCCAATTCTTCAACCCTGGCATCGGGGAATTCCAGCTCGGAGATGCCGGTCACCCAGGCGTTCATGGCGTCCTTCCTGCAGGAAATCAAAGATGAGATCGGCTCTCTTCGACAGGATTTTAAGACAGGTCTGCAAGATATCCAGCAAGAAGTCACCGAGATTGGCGGAAGGGTTGATGACCTTGAACGCACCATGGACACTAGAGCAGTGGACCATGAAAATCTGTGGAAGAGGATGACGGAAATTGAGGAGCAAAATATCACCCTACAACTAAAGCAGGAAGACCTTGAAAATCGCAGTCGGCGGAATAATTTGCGCATCAGGGGTGTCCCATTGGGGGCGGAGGGTAAGGACATTCTGGGATACACGGCGGAGCTTTTACAGGCCATCAGGGAGAACGAGGAAGCCTCACCACCTATGCTTGACAGGGCTCATCGGGTCTCTGGCCCACGCAATCGACCTGATTTCATCCCGGACATCCTTACCAGAGTTCATTACTATGCCGACAAGAAAGCTATTCTGAAAAAGGTACAAGGGATCAAAGCGGTGTCCTACAATGGGCTATCGATCCAAATTTTTCAGGACCTGGCGCCAGCTACACTCAGACGGAGAAAAGATTTCAAGCCCGTCATGGATAAACTGAGGGATCTCAATATCAAATACCAGTGGGGTCACCCCTTCGCCCTGATGTTTTCTTGGGAGGGCAAGAGGCGAGTCTTCCGTTCCTTAAGAGACGCGAAACAGCTGCTACAGCTCCCCCTGGAGAGTGAGGGAGATGACCGGTCTTCACCGCGAGAGCGCTGGGAGGGGCCTCTTCGCACGCTTTGGTCCACGGTACTGCCTCCTAAATCCAAGCGTCGTATGCAGGAACTTGATTCTTCCCAGGCTAAACAAGATATCATTAGCCATATTTGATCCCTGAGTGGCTCTTCTTCTCCAACTGGATCGCTGGATCATAAAGACTAAGCCTTCCCTCACTGTGTTGCATCCTGGTCCCGAGATGGGGCCACTTGTGTTTTGACTTTGACTTTATTTTTCTTCGGTTCTGGGAAGGCAGCCCTAGAGCCCGATGGGGGCTGGTTGACATCCGAAGCTCTACATGTAGCTCGATCTGTTACTTGGCCCTCTTGCCTTGAGTGACTGGACCCTCGGAGAACATTGGTGCTGCGAGTGCGGCTGATCTTCTTGAGAATGGCCCGACGGATGGAGCAGCTATCGCTTCTCTTGAACATCACCACGGGATTGTGGTAGCGGAGACTCACAAATTTTTGTACGACTGCCACCCCCCCCTCCTCAGAGTCCCGTAGGAGAGTGACTTTTCCGGAATGGCCCGTTCGAGTGACATTGGGCTGTTCTTGATAGACTCTGACAATGCTTGGCCCGGTTGGCCATTAGATGTTATATTTCTCATTTTTTCTTTCTTATCTTTTTTTTCAACGGTTGGCCTATTGCTCATGGATGTGCTGTTTTTAGGGGCTGGAGGGACGAGAGTCAATATGGGTGTTTTGCTGGGTAATGCCTGGGCAGGTACTGCTATGTTGATGCCTTGCGATGGCCTCTTAATTCTAATGGGTGGGCTCTGGGTTTGGAGGGAGGAGACGTGGGCTTATGGAGTTGCTACGAGGGCTGCGGGGGTCGTAGTTTTCCTTCTGATATTCCATGTCTAACCCCATTAAGTTTCTCTCTCTAAATGTAAAGGGACTGAACTCCCCTAACAAACTGCGACAGGTTTGGCGATATCTCCTTCACCAGGATCCTGACGTCATTTTTCTTCAGGAGTCCCACTTGCTCCCTGGCGACACCCGCCTTATGTCCCATCCCAAATATCCTACTCAATATTGGGCCTGTTCCTCTTCAAAAACAGGGGGGGGGGGTTGCGATTCTCTTTAAACCAGGCTGGCATGTGACAAATCCCAAGGTCACGACAGATGAGGGCGGGAGGTTTATCAAGGTACACATGGCGTGGGGTGGTTGGTCTCTAACTTTTGTCGACATATATGCCCCTAACCAAAACCAGGACGCTTTTCTGCACCTACACCTTGGGGAGCTCTTACAGTCGGTTACAACCCCAATTATCCTCGGGGGGATTTTAATTTAGTTTGGGATCCAGAGTGGGACCGCACTGCGCATGCACACCAAAGTTCTGGGGCGATGTCGGCGACACTGAGGACTGCCATCACAGACTTAGGCTTAGTTGATGCCTGGAAACATCTCCACCCGGATACTAAGGACTATTCCTTTTTTTCCCATACACATCGGTCCTTTTCTCGAATAGATTACTATTTCCTCTCACTCCCATTGATCCACGCTTTGACTGGTGCAGAGATATCGGATATATCCTTATCAGATCATGCCCATGTTCTGATTTCCCTCCAACCCCCCCAATCCCAGTGGTGAGTCTTTGCCCCGCTGGAGAATGCCCCCTCAGGTCCTCCGGGACC
The DNA here is from genome assembly GCA_963921515.1 of Calotriton arnoldi. Taxonomy (NCBI): domain Eukaryota; kingdom Metazoa; phylum Chordata; class Amphibia; order Caudata; family Salamandridae; genus Calotriton; species Calotriton arnoldi. Next base: position 1,954,199 of record CAWUFW010000941.1, read on the forward strand.
CTGTGGATGTGGCAGATATCCAAAATGAGATTGAGGCCTTCTTCCTTGCTAACTCCCTCACCGACACCTCTGAGGACATCCGATGGGATGCTTTTAAGGCTACTATTCGGGGTGTCATCACGTCTATATCGATCGCCAGGACCCGGGAGGCTAGGTTGGTTGAGACCACTCTTTCTAGGGACATCAAAACCCTGGAACGCAGAGATCATCTTACTCCGTCCCTTCGCAATAAACGGCGCCTAGTTGAACTGCGAGGCCAATTGCGTTTGCATCGTACCAATAAGGCGGAGCGACTTCTACTCAACCTCAAGCTGAAGTTCTATACCGGGGGGAATAAGGTTGGGGCGTCCCTGGTGCGGCGCCTTCGAGCGCAGACTGCGAGAGCTCACATCGCCAAACTCAGGTGCCCGGATGGCTCATGGGCCATTTCAGAGGCGGATAAAGGCCTGGAACTGGAGAGGTTTTATGGAGATCTCTATGTAAATGCCCCCTGTTCTCCTGAAGCTGTTAATGCCTTTCTCAATTCTTGCCCCTGGGACCCGATTGTTGCTCACTTTACGAAATTGCTGGAAAACCCCATTACTCATGATGAAATTGCTAAGGCTTTGAAGCAACTCCCACTTGGTAAGACCCCGGGGCCTGATGGACTGCCAGTCACCTTTTACCGGGTTTTTTACCTGCAGCTTCACAACCACTTGCTTCATCTTTTTAATAGCTTCACAGACATCTCGGGTCTCACCCCAACCATGAATGAAACAAAGGTGGTACTTATCCCCAAACCAGGTAAAGACCATTCCCTACCCGCGTCATACCGCCCTATTGCTCTGTTAACCCCTTCGGTGCGCGGCCGATTTTCACCCTGTGCGGGGCGTTTCATTGAGTGGGCGGGTTCATGACGAGCTCAGCTCGTCATGCGCACACGAGCACTGCGCAGCATGACGAGCTGAGCTCGTCATGAGCATAGAAGGGGTTAAACACTGACGCAAAGATCTATACGAAAATCCTGGCCAACCGCCTGGAACCCCATCTTCCGGGTCTCATTGATCCCGATCCAAGTAGGGTTTATTCGTCATCGTCAGGGGGCGGACAATATCCGTCGGATAGCCCATCTCGTGGAAAAGGCACGCTTTAGGGATATCCCTGCTTGTCTGGTCTCCCTCAACGTGGAGAAAGCCTTCGATCGAGTGGACTGGGGGATTCCTTAAAGAAGTACTACAGAGGGTGGGGCTGGGACCGGGGATGATCTCCAAATTGATGGCGCCTTACGCAAAACCCTCTATCCACATACGTTTTAATGGCTGCCTCACTGCCCCTATTCCCATCTATCGGGGCACCAGACAGGGGTGCCCGCTCTCCCCCCTGTTGTTTGCTCTGGTTGTGGAGCCCCTAGCTATCGCCATTCGTCAGGATCTGAATATACGGGGTATACCCATGGCGGTATATGAACATAAAGCTTCCTTCTTTGCTGATGACCTCCTCCTTTCATTATCTTCCCCGTCAACGTCCCTCCCGGCTGTGGCTTCTCTCCTAGGGACTTTTGAGGGCACTTCGGGGTATCGGATCAATCTTGATAAGTCTCATACCCTTAATCTTACTCTCCCGGCCTCGGAGGTCCAGGACTTGCGAGATTTGATTCCGGCACAGTGGACAGACACATCAATCCGGTACTTTGGCCTCGACTTGACCCATACACTCTCGACGTAGACTTTGTCTAACTGGCCTAGATATAGGAAGGCCATCCGGGAGGAGCTGCACAGATGGAAGAGCCTCCCTCTTGCCTGGTTGGGACGTATCAATACCATTAAGATGTCCCTCCTCCCTAAGATTCTTTACCTCTTCCTGACCCTGCCCACCCCAATCCCGCAGGCTGATATCCTTGCCCTACAACGTGACTTTACTAAATTTATATGGGGGAAATCCCGACAGTGCTTTTCTAATACGATTTTAATGCTGCCTCGCGACCGGGGGGGGCTGGCGTGCCCCAACCTTTTGGAATATTTCTGGGCCTGTCACCTTCGATACATATCGGAGTGGGCGGTTCGCAAGAGCGAAAAACACTGGTTCCACCTGGACCGAGCGGTATCCTGTAGGCGTTTGTGGGACCTGGCTTGGCTCCCGCGAGTGGCGCGCCCCCGCAGCGCCTATATAGCTACCCCCACAAAGACAGTTCTTGAGATTTGGGACAAGTTAGCAGTCTCCCGAGGTCTGACGACATTTCCATCCCCTAATACGCCTATAGCCCGTAATCCCATGTTCCCCCGGCATTGCAACCTCTGGCATTTAGTATATGGACGGAGGGTGAATGCCGGGTTATCCAGGATCTCTTTCAGGGCGGCGACTTTCTCACATTCGACCAATGTAGGCAAAAGTTTCATCTCACAGAGGGAACACGTATGCAATACTATCAGATGCGCCACTGGCTTAGCTCCCAAACCTACACCCAGGAAGCCACTAGACAACTTACCGCCTTTGAAACCCTGGTATGTAACTTCGAGGGTTCGAAGGGTATAATTTCTAATACCTATACTGTCTTACAGCGCTCACAGCGGCCCACATCTCATGGATATCAGACGCGGTGGGCTTCAGACTTAGAAGGGGAGATAGCTCCTGAAGACTGGGCTCGTCTATGGCGAGATATCCCAAAGATATACCAGAGCACGCCGCAACTTGAGTCAGCATATAAGTTAATGATGCAGTGGTATTACACCCCAACCCGCTTACACCAAATGTTCCCCAACTCCCCTCCGACTTGTTGGAGGTGCCAGAAGGATAGAGGTGATTTTATTCACATCTGGTGGTCATGCCCGAATCTCACCATGTTCTGGAAGGAGGTCCTCAGCCATATCAAGGAGGTAGTGGGATTCCCTATTCCTTCTTCCCCATCAGTCACGCTTTTAGGCATCAAGCCTTTAACACTAAAAGCTATGACATACACAGACTGGTGCTTGATTCTCCACTTGCTAGGAGCGGCCAGGCAGTCGATAGCCCTATTCTGGAAGAACCCCCCCTCACCCCACCCCCCTATTGCCACCTGGTTTCTCCGATTGTGGAATGTCTTAGCCCTTGAACTGCTTACCGCTCGCATTAATCACACGGACACACGTTTCAACCGCATTTGGCAGCCCCTTATACGCTATTTTACTATGTCCAGGCATTCCCGGTTGGTACCCCCAGACTTCGGGCTTTGCAGCTGTTTGAAGACTCCCTTATATCATACTCTAGGGGTCAGAAATCGGACTCCCCGGAATGATCTATCTAAGTCAGGCGACCTGGCTTTTTACGCTCTGACGTCCCCCAGCCCCCGCCCCAGAGTTTGGTCCTTTTCAGCACATCCTCCTTTCCCTCTCCTCTTCTTTGTGTGAATTTCACATTTGGCCCGATTTTTTACTTCCTTTTTTTGTTCTCTATATATATTTGCTGACAGCTCCCTGTTGCTTTCTCAATTCAAGGACCCCCACAGTTAAAGGGACGAATTTAGACATTGCTTTGTTAAGCATAGAGCGTCCCCAATGCTCTTCTTCTATCATTACTGATAAGCTCAGGTTTAATACTGGGGTTCCTGGGAGCCTTATTTGTTTGCTTCTAGATTTGTCCTTTTCCGCTTTCCCTGTAATAGGGCTACTGTTTAGATAAATGGAGGTGAGGTTCAAGCGAGCTTCGTCCCCTCCCACTGTGGTATAAGGTTATTATGTAAAGCTTGATAGCGTTTCGCTTAGATTAGCTCTTGATATGTATGCCTTTCCTAAGTTGTTATGCCATGTATCATGGAATGTGGGCTTATTTGATGTTTTCTTCACAGGGACATGAGTCTTCAATTTGTTTGGTTTGTGTTATTTGTCTTATCTTTAATAAAGAGACTATACATAAAAAAATAAAATAAAAAAAAAGGCTGATGTATCAAAGGGTTTTTACCCATTCTTTGTCTGTGGGTAAATGTTAATTCATATTGGGCAAAATTCTTATGAGCTAGCCATTTGACCGGTCAGTGAAAGAATTAAATATTGCCAAAAGAGCAAATATGAATTTAATTTTCCCAGATTCTCAGTGTATAAAGTAATTAAATCTGACCTAAAACGTGCTTTTAAACACTGCACCTTTAATCACAGCACACAAAACTGGACAAAACAAAAGGAAGAAGACACAATATTTTAATAATATCCCTAAACAAACCTCAAGCAGAACAATCTTAGACCACTCTTTCTTGCTGCTACCTTGTATAAAATAAAGTTACATTATGTTGGCACCTTCAGAAAGAAATAAAAATGACTCATTCACTCACCTGACATACTGGGACTCCAGCTCACCTTTCCCACACGGTTAAATCTGACTGTGCTTATGTCTACGCCAGGTTGGAATCCCATTGCAATGAGTTTCTGGTTCTATTCCTGCTAGACGATCTAGTTGGAATATACTAAAGTAACTCTAAAGTGATAGTAGCCGGGATTTTAATGCCTCATTTTAACCATCCCTCCTATTAAATACTCTACTAGAGGAAGAGGATGAGGCTTGGGGTATACCAAATCTGGCATTGACTACTGGTAACCACCGTTCAACAGCTGTATCCTCCAGATCGCATCACTGGTTATGTGAAAGAGCCTGAGGGCATGCAATGGAAGGCCCGCATCTGATATAAATAGGCAAACTACCTTTAAACATGGCACCAGCTCTAGTGTCATTGATTACATCTTAGTAAACATCAGTATTTGGTCACTAGTTAAGGACATGATGATCGTCCAGAGGTTTGATAGTGATCACAATCCATTGCTCTTAAATATTGAGGTTGCTGCTCTGTATAGGAAATCACCTAACCGTACCTTAATGGAACAAGAGCCTCTTGTAGCTAATAACCGCAGAGGAGTCACCTGGTCCAAAGTTCTCGCTAATAGGGATTTGTTCACCAGGATTTATGAGCTATTTGTGCATTTCTTGTCTGGTCTGGATAGTATACACTCTTTAGGGGCAACATCATTACAACCAATCTGCAGGGAATTTTATGAGGCCTTGCAAGTGGTTTTCTCCATACATGTGACTGGCAAGAAGCCTAATGGCAGAGTGAACAACAAATGGTTCCACTCAGAGTGTAAATCAGCAAAAGGGACCTGAAAGTTAGCAGCCATTGAGTGCAATCAACCTGGGATAGCCCTGGCACGTCGTAAATATAAGGCTGCGCTTGTCAATGCCAAGTTTGATTTTGCTGTTAAAAAGTGGCAAGATTTAATATTAGCAGCTAGGTGCAACGACAATCGAAATTTGAGCACACGTACCCAAATTTTGACATCACATAGAGGGACTTGACATCAAAAGAATATTGGAATTTACTCACCATTACGTTGTGTGTCACATACTTAGATATATCACCATTATAAACTCTTGATGAATATATATCGGACTCACAATAACCTGATATACTGTCAATAGAATTGTGGGTGCTGGACCACCAGTGAAAAAGTTTGTTTTGAAAATTGTTTTCAAATTTGGAGTAGAGAGGGATTGTACTCCTGGTCCAATTGCACCACAAATAGACAAATATTGCCCCACACATTTGGGTTTTAGGTGCAGTTAGTGTTTTCCCTCGATCCCTTTGTATATAGATGTTCATATCAGCAACTAATAGACTTCAAGCAGTAGTAGCACCCGGACCTGACCGGATACCAGGCGATTTATACAAATCTGAACCTATGAAATGGGCTCCTTACATAAATCTCTTGTCAAATTGTGTATCAGCTGGTGGGGATATTCCAATAACTTGGAAAGGAGCTAATCACAATATACAAAAAGGGAGATGCTTCCATCCCTTCCAATTATAGACCGATCAGCCTGATCGATAATTTGCAAACGATCTTTGCGAGGCAAGTCCTAGACAAACTTCAAGCCTGGATAGACGATAATGCGATCTTGTCTTCCTACCAAGCGGGCTTCCGATCCAGGATAAGCACATGCGACCCGGCCTTCAGATTTACGTTACTCACGTGGAAATACGTTCGGCCAAAGAAACAAAAACTATATGTAGCATTTGTTGATCTTGCGCCCCGCAAATTGTTATGGAGAATTATGCTAGATCTAAGTGCCAAATTAATTTGGTAAATCTGATAGCAAGATTGTATGAAGATAATTATGCACAGGTTCGATGGGGAAAAACGGCAAACTAACAGACAGGATCCAATACAGTTTGGGGTGCGCCAGGGGTGCATACTCCCTCTCACAATAATTTTCCCTGTTCGTTAATGAAGTGGCCAGTAGGCTCATGGACTGCAGGAATGATTCTCCTATTATGAGTGGCAAGAAAGTTCCTATCCTGCTCTTTGCAGACGACTCCCTACTTATTTCTACAACTCCTATGAGCTTACAAAACTTAGTAGACACATTTTTCGAATTCTACAGGGATAGGGGTCTGGAACTTAATGTAGCAAAAACAAAACTTATGGGGCCATATGTATCAAGGTATTTTGAGGTCGCCAACGCTGCGATTTGCAAAAATACAGCGTTTGCGATCGCAAAATACCCATTCGCAATGTATGAGTGATAATCGCAACGCAAAATTGGTATTCGCAATATTGCGATTACCTAAATTGCGAGGCACACATTCTGCGAAAAAATATTTGCGAAGTCGCAAAATGAGTCACGCAAATTGCGAAAATCGCAATTTGCGAATTCGCAATCCAATGTATGAAAAAATCGCAAATAGCGAATCCTCAAAAATCGCAATTTTGCACATGAATTTTACCACCAACTCAAAGCAGGTGGTAACCAGGTGCAACCTATTTAAACAGGCCCAGACTGCCATATGGCCTTTCCACAATGGCAGCCCTGTATGTGATAGCCAGGAGGATGCGGATACAAGCAGCAGCACAGAGGAGGAGGCGACAGGAACAGATCTTCAGAGTGCGCATCACTCTGTTCCAGCAGACTGAGGAAGAGATACATGAGAAGTATAGGCTGGACGTAGCAACCATACTGGACTTGATTGCTGAGCTAAAACCAATGCAAGAATACCCAACCCGCAGGACCCAAACTATCCCACCACATGTGCAGGTCCTGTGTTCACTGCACTTACTGGCATCTGGGAGCTTCCAGGGGGTGAAAGCTGTAGGAAGGTGGAATCTGACTATATGGTTGCCCCCACTTTTTTTATGGTGTTTTGCTGGTTTATGACTTAGTTGGACTGGGATCCTGCTATCCAGGGCCCCAGTCTATCTGCTTTCTCTGTAAAATGGTTTCCATGTGCCTTAGGCACATCACTGATTGGAATCTGGAGTGCCCTTATAAGTCCCTAGTATATGGTATACTATGTACCAAGGGCATAGGTACCTCAGAGGCCTACCAGGGGCTGCAGCATGTATTATGCCACCCCTGGAAGGCCATCCAAACTGACACCACAGGTCTGCTACTGCAGCCTGGGTAAGGTGGTGCATGCACCCCTTACTGTGATATAGGTTACCTATATCACTAAATACATACACACATATAAACCTATAAGTCACTCCTAAGGCAGGCCTTATCAATCCTGAAGGCAGAGTGCGTGGTTCCTATGTGAGAGGGTGCCCCTGCATGAGCAGGGCCCCTCTGCAGCGTTCGGAGACCCTTCTCTGATGCTGTTTGTAGTGCAGCCTGACCATATACTCTTAAGCGCATTATAACCTCGCGTTAAATGCTAACTTTGGAATGGCTGCACCTAAACATGTTGTGTTTGGTGTCAAACATCTTGGAATACTACCCCCGCCAATTCTGGTGGCGGGGGTAGCATTCCACCCTTCTAGAGGGAAAGACATGTTAACTCTGGCTAGCCCGGTAACTTCTTTCTAAAGCCCTGGCATCACAAAATGGATGCTGCTGCCACAGACACGAGTCTGGCGTCCTGCTGCTGGACGAAACTCCGGCAGGGGAGGCCTGGACAATAGGTTTCCTGTCCCAGGGAGGTGTGACCACCTCCCCAGACAGGATAATGTGTATTGGGGCTGGGCAGGAGCACTTTCGGGTGCTTTGAAGTCCTGCACTGGGGGCACATTTGGTGTCCCTGTGCATACCCCAGTTCAAACCGGATCAGGGGCTTGCAGCCCCTGCTTTGGCGCGAACTGGACAAAGGGAAAGGGGTGTAGCCACCCCTCTGCCCTGACCCACCCATAGGTGGGGCCACAGAGTAGTCCAACCCCTAAACTTGGTATAAGTATAGGAACCCAGTCCTTAGGACTTTAGATTATCCCTGGACGAAACTCTGAAACAGAATCCTGGACCTTCGACGCTCTACTCAAGACTAGAGGACAGAAGAATCTCCCTTGGGGTCAAGGAGTGACTCCCCTGCTTGGCAGGCACCAAAGACGCATCTGTCTGGTCTGCATTTCTGAAGCTCCCGTCGGACGCCGAAGTCTTCGCATCACCAGAGCTGGATTCTCATACTTCCCCGAGGCTACCCTGAGTCCCCAGCAAAAGCTGAGGCCCGTAGCTATCGTGGGTAACGTGAGACCATGACCCCTGGACACTGAGCACATTTGCAAGTGCATCCTCTTCTGGGTCTCCCACGAAGTCGTGCTTTGGGCTCCGAGTAGCCCTATCCTCCAGCACCAACTGCACCGAAGATCACTGGCCTCCACTCCACGAGTGTCCTGTGAGCCAGATCCACGTGCGGCGTCTCGAGGCTCCTTCGCGGTCGCTAGCCCGTTGGCTAGTAGCCCTTAACGAAGGCCAATCTTTTTCTAACTTGGCATCCTGGTTGCCTCAGGCCTGCCCTCACTTACCCTCGCTGGGTGAGTTCCCCAGACCTTGCTGGTCTGCACCATCGACGATCTTCCTCTGCATCAAGACTTGCCGTTGCCAAGGCTTGTTGGGTCCAATCCGGTCACCGACACCTCAGCACTCGACAGACATCGTGTACCAGCCCGAATCCTGCTCCTGGTCGCCGACAACACCTCCTGGACCTCGTGGCTGAAGAGTCAAGACGACCGTCAACGCACCTGAAGCACTCGACATCGGTGGGCATCTGTCCATCGCCTTCCTGGTCACTGGCTAGTGACCCAGACTCTGTCCCCTCTGCTTTCAGGTTCTTCAGAACTCCGATCCACTCTTGGATCCACCCGGACACTTTTCACTTGGTCGCCAGCAGCACTTTGCAGCAGATCGCCATTCAAATCGACGGCGAAACCCGACCCCGAAAGGCACCTATGCACCCGGCTTCCCTGGGTGAGGTAACACGAGTACTCCAGTGCTCCCATGGGTAGAGACTCTTCAAAGTCCTAGATCTCAAAGGGTTTGCTCCAAGTCCTCCTTTAAGTGTCCCTTTTCTTTAATTTTCCGATCACGACTTTCTCCATAGAAGTCAACGGCGTATCGCGGTTGTGTACATACACTGCACGCGTCCCCCGTGGGTCCCCTGTGTCACTACCTTGGGTGGTTCCTTGTGGTCCAAGCACTTCTAGAGGCTCTAGGCCTAGTGTCTAGTTCAGTCGTGGTTCTTATACCACTTTATTGGTATATGGTTTGGTACGCCCCTAGGGCCCAAACGTGTATTTGTGCTATTACTGTGTTTAAATAACTTCTAACTTATGTACTTCGAACTCTAGCCTCATAAAGAGACTAGAGGGGTGTGTTTAGCAATAAATACATATATTTTGAATATATACCTGGTGTGGTGCTCTTTCATTTGATCACTCAAGAGATTATAGACTGGTAAAACAAGCTGCTTTACATTCCTTCAAGACTTAGCCTGAAGGCTGCTCTCCATAGCTACCACTAGGATAGCTTTCAATAAGGTTGTCTTTAACCTATCTCCAATAAGGGGTTGTTTGGACTGGTGCAAGGTGCCCACTATAATTAGTGGACAGCATATGCCAGGCCAACTTCTCACATTGGTGGCAGCGGTGGGATTCCAGCTTGCTATTGTTTTACCAGATAATCTCAATTGAATTGATCAACTGAAAACCACTAAAGGTACCTAAGGTACATATAATTTAAGCTTAGAATACAGTAAGTTCTACTGAACTTAGAGTTGTGTGTTAAGGGATAGCACAACCCTTTCTACAACTCAAGAGAGTTTAGTAGGCCACACTAGAGTAGGTAGTGCATACACCACACCACACTAGTAATGTCTTTAAGGGTAGGATCTAAAGAATCCTTGCAGGAAGCCACTGAGCTTCCACCCTTCAAGTATGATACACTCCCATTCTTGGAATTGAGAGCATTATGTAACTTGAGGAAATTAAGGACAGGCCAAAGTCCCACCACCCAACACCTTAAAGAGTTGTTGGTGGCTTATGACCTTAGTAAGCCCTTGGGGACTGAAGGGGTAGGAGCAGAGGGTGGGGCAGGAGAGGAGGAATGGGCCAGGGGTAGAAATACCCCCAGCCCCCCCCTCTGAAATTGGCCAGGAGGGTGAAAATGACCCTGACCTGGATAACCCAATCCCTCCTGAGGAAGATGAAGAGGATGATCAGGATGATGCCCTCTTTGTCCCCCCAGGAAGGATTATGAGTGTGCCCAGGAAGTCTAGATCTCCTTCTAAGGAGTCTAACCACTCTGGCACCTCAATAGGGAGCTCTGTCTCATCTCATAGGAGGGAATCCTCTCATGAGAGGAGAAAGAGGCTGATTCAGTATGAGGAAGCTCAGCTTGAACTCAGAAGGAAGCAAGTAGCCTTAGACAGGGAGTCCCTAGATCTCTTTAGAGAGAAAAGAAAGTTGGGACTAGAGTCCCATGGTGGCAGCAATATCCCTAGATATAGGGAAAGGTCTTATGACCATAGAAACCTAAACAAGATTGTCCCTCCCTACCAGAGTGGGGATGACATCCACAAATGGATAACTGCACTGGAGAGGGCCTGTAAAGTTCAGAAGGTCCCCCAGAAGCAGTGGGCAGCAATCTTGTGGCTCTCCTTTGCAGACAAAGGTAGAGACAAGCTCCTCACTGTAAGAGAAGAGGATGCTGACAATTACACAGTCTTGAAGAGTGCTCTGATAGATGGGTTTGGCCTAACCACTGAACAGTATAGGTTGAAGTTCAGAGACACCCAAAAGCTCAGACTCAAGACTGGGTTGATTTTGTAGATTGTGCTACAAAGGCTCTGGAAGGTTGGATACATGGCAACCAAGTGCATGACTTTTTAGGATTGTACAATTTGATTATGAGGGAGCAGATCCTTAATAATTGTCAAAACCAGCTTTTGCACCAGTATCTGGTGGACTCTGATCTGACCTCTCCCCAAGAATTGGGAAAGAAGGCAGACAAATGGGTCAGAACCAGAGTAAAGACTAGAAATCAGGGAGGTGACCAGAAGAAAGATTCTACTAAGTCCCAAGAGAAAGGTGGGGATAAATCTAAGGATAAGTCCACTACAGGGCCCCAAAATTCCTCTTCTGGGGGTGGGTCCCAAACTCCTTCTTCTCCTGAAAAGAAACCCTATTGCCATGTCTGTAAAAAGCCTGGGCACTGGAAATCTGATCCCAGTTGCCCCAGGATGGGCAATAAAGAAAATGTTCCCCCAGCAACTACTACCACCCCTCCTGGTACTACCAGTAGTAATCCTCCAGTTGGGAGTAGTGCACCCAAAAAGTTAGGTGCTTTTGCAAGAGGAACAGAGGTGGGCCCTAGTTTAGACAGGGACCCCTCAACAGACTCCTCTGACTCTGATGGTGGTATAGGATTTGCCACCTTTACCATGGGTCCCACAGCATTGGGCAGGTACAGATTGGAGCCAATAATTAATGGTCAGAAAGCTGTGGCATTTAGGGACACAGGGGCTAGTGTCACCATGGTGGCAGGGAAACTAGTCCCCCTTCACCAGCTTTTACCTGAGTTTAAATACCAGGTGACCAACATTGATGGTGTCAGAACAGATCACCCCATGGCCATAGTCAATCTCAGCTGGGAGGGGGTCACAGGCCCAAAAGAGTGGCAGTGTCCCCAACCCTACCTGTAGATTGCCTGATGGGCAATGATCTGGAAATTTCAGCCTGGGCTGAAGTTGAACACCAAACCCATCTCAGGATGCTGGGCGTCCCTGTAAAGGTTAGTGGGGCTGTGATGGCCACAGCCCCAGCCCAAGATTTTGGAGAGATGGAGCCTGGAAGAATGGCCCACTCTCCCCCAAAAGAGAGCACAAGGGTTGAAGAAAAGTCTTCTTCCCTCCAGACAGTAGGTAAGGGTCAGCCTCCTCAGGGAACTGACCCTACCCCTAGTGAAGGAACTGCCCCAGAGGTAGTCAGGCCTGGCCTGGCCACACCCCTGATGGCAGAGGACCCTTCCACGGTGGTACCCAGTCTGGAGCAGGTAACCTGCCCCTCTCTACCCTGCCTCAGCCAGCCCAGGGCTGCAGAGGTCAGGGAGGTCAGTGGACCCCCAGGGCCCCCTGTCCAGAGGAACCCCCCATCAGCAGATTAGGGGCACCCAGTCTAGTAGCCCTAGCCAGGTGAAAATTCCTCTACACACTGAGGGATCCCCCATACCTTTATGTAGGGACCTCCCCAGAAGGACTCTGGTAGGCAAGGGCAAACCTGGGACCAGAAGGTTCCAAACCTGCCATGTCCCTCCAGTAGTCCATCCAAAGGGACCCAACCCCCAGCTGTAGGCAGCCAAAGGTTGACCCTTAGAGCAAAGCGCAACTCAGTCATGGAAAGACAGGCATACATGGTGACCAGTGATCTGAGGAAGCTGAGACCAACATTCCTAGGGCCTCACTTCCCTACTCAGACACCTCACCAGCCTTGTACTTTACCTAAGCACACCACAGGTAGTGATTCCCCATGGTGGAGACCCTCTCATACCCTTAGGGTGAGGGATTGCTTAGTGGACCATAACACAGGGGGCAACCATGCTAGTGCAGGTGCTTCCTTATATGGCCACTTAGTCAATAAAGGCTCAACTGGCCAAGGTTAGCCTTATCTCCTTTCGTTTGGGGGGGGTTATGTAGGAAGGTGGAATCTGACTATATGGTTGCCCCCACTTTTTTTATGGTGTTTTGCTGGTTTATGCCTTAGTTGGACTGGGATCCTGCTATCCAGGGCCCCAGTCTATCTGCTTTCTCTGTAAAATGGTTTCCATGTGCCTTAGGCACATCACTGATTGGAATCTGGAGTGCCCTTATAAGTCCCTAGTATATGGTATACTATGTACCAAGGGCATAGGTACCTCAGAGGCCTACCAGGGGCTGCAGCATGTATTATGCCACCCCTGGAAGGCCATCCAAACTGACACCACAGGTCTGCTACTGCAGCCTGGGTAAGGTGGTGCATGCACCCCTTACTGTGATATAGGTTACCTATATCACTAAATACATACACACATATAAACCTATAAGTCACTCCTAAGGCAGGCCTTATCAATCCTGAAGGCAGAGTGCGTGGTTCCTATGTGAGAGGGTGCCCCTGCATGAGCAGGGCCCCTCTGCAGCGTTCGGAGACCCTTCTCTGATGCTGTTTGTAGTGCAGCCTGACCATATACTCTTAAGCGCATTATAACCTCGCGTTAAATGCTAACTTTGGAATGGCTGCACCAAAACATGTCGTGTTTGGTGTCAAACATCTTGGAATACTACCCCCCCGCCAATTCTGGCGGCGGGGGTAGCATTCCACCCTTCTAGAGGGAAAGACATGTTAACTCTGGCTAGCCCGGTAACTTCTTTCTAAAGCCCTGGCATCACAAAATGGATGCTGCTGCCACAGACACGAGTCTGGCCTCCTGCTGCTGGACGAAACTCCGGCAGGGGAGGCCTGGACAATAGGTTTCCTGTCCCAGGGAGGTGTGACCACCTCCCCAGACAGGATAATGTGTATTGGGGCTGGGCCGGAGCACTTTCGGGTGCTTTGAAGTCCTGCACTGGGGGCACATTTGGTGTCCCTGTGCATACCCCAGTTCAAACCGGATCAGGGGCTTGCAGCCCCTGCTTTGGCGCGAACTGGACAAAGGGAAAGGGGTGTAGCCACCCCTCTGCCCTGACCCACCCATAGGTGGGGCCACAGAGTAGTCCAACCCCTAAACTTGGTATAAGTATAGGAACCCAGTCCTTAGGACTTTAGATTATCCCTGGATGAAACTCTGAAACAGAATCCTGGACCTTCGACGCTCTACTCAAGACTAGAGGACAGAAGAATCTCCCTTGGGGTCAAGGAGTGACTCCCCTGCTTGGCAGGCACCAAAGACGCATCTGTCCGGTCTGCATTTCTGAAGCTCCCGTCGGACGCCGAAGTCTTCGCATCACCAGAGGTGGATTTTCAGACTTCCCCGAGGCTACCCTGAGTCCCCAGCAAAGCTGAGGCCCGTAGCTATCGTGGGTAACGTGAGACCGTGACCCCTGGACACCGAGCACATTTGCAAGTGCATCCTCTTCTGGGTCTCCCACGAAGTCGTGATTTGGGCTCCGAGTAGCCCTAGCCTCCAGCACCAACTGCACCGAAGATCACTGGCCTCCACTCCACGAGTGTTCTGTGAGCCAGATCCACGTGCGGCGTCTTGAGGCTCCTTCGCGGTCGCTAGCCCGTTGGCTAGTAGCCCTTAACGAAGGCCAATCTTTTTCTAACTTGGCATCCTAGTTGCTCCAGGCCTGCCCTCACTTACCCTCGATGGGTGAGTTCCCCAGACCTTGCTGGCCTCCACCATCGACGATCTTCCTCTGCATCGAGACTTGCCGTTGCCAAGGCTTGTTGGGTCCAATCCGGTCGCCGACACCTCAGCACTCGACAGACATCGTGTACCAGCCCGAATCCTGCTCCTGGTCGCCGACAACGCCTCCTGGACCTCGTGGCTGAAGAGTCAAGACGACCGTCAACGCACCTGAAGCACTCGACATCGGTGGGCATCTGTCCATCGCCTTCCTGGTCACTGGCTAGTGACCCAGACTCTGTCCCCTCTGCTTTCAGGTTCTTCAGAACTCCGATCCACTCTTGGATCCACCCGGTCACTTTTCACTTGGTCGCCAGCAGCACTTTTCAGCAGATCGCCATTCAAATCGACGACGAAACCCGACCCCGAAAGGCACCTATGCACCCGGCTTCCCTGGGTGAGGTAACACGAGTACTCCGGTGCTCCCGTGGGTAGAGACTCTTCAAAGTCCTAGATCTCAAAGGGTTTGCTCCAAGTCCTCCTTTAAGTGTCCCTTTTCTTTAATTTCCCGATCACAACTTTCTCCATAGAAGTCAACGGCGTATCGCGGTTGTGTACATACACTGCACGCGTCCCCCGTGGGTCCCCTGTGTCACTACCTTGGGTGGTTTCTTGTGGTCCAAGCACTTCTAGAGGCTCTAGGCCTAGTGTCTAGTTCAGTCGTGGTTCTTATACCACTTTATTGGTATATGGTTTGGTACGCCCTAGGGCCCAAACGTGTATTTGTGCTATTACTGTGTTTAAATAACTTCTAACTTATGTACTTCGAACTCTAGCCTCATAAAGAGACTAGAGGGGTGTGTTTAGCAATAAATACATATATTTTGAATATATACCTGGTGTGGTGCTCTTTCATTTGATCACTCAAGAGATTATAGACTGGTAAAACAAGCTGCTTTACATTCCTTCAAGACTTAGCCTGAAGGCTGCTCTCCATAGCTACCACTAGGATAGCTGTCAATAAGGTTGTCTTTAACCTATCTCCAATAAGGGGTTGTTTGGACTGGTGCAAGGTGCCCACTATAATTAGTGGACAGCATATGCCAGGCCAACTTCTCACAAAAGCGACTGCAGGAGGGGTCTCCCAGAGTTGCCTGTCGCGCTTCTTCCATGCATTTTTGGATGCAATGGTACAGAGGCTACATCATCACATCACATTCCCCGCCACACAACAAGCATTGCAGCAAACCAAACTGGACTTCTACCAGATTGCGCAATTCCCCATGTCATTGGTTGCATAGATGGTACCCATGTAGCCCTCTCACCCCCTCAAACAATGAGTACGTATTCAGAATCCGGAAATCATACCATTCCCTAAACATACAGGTCATCTGCAATGCAAAACATATCATAACTGATATCGTGGCTAAATACCCTAGCAGTACACACGATTCCTTCATTTTTAGGCACAGTGGGATATACACACGTCTCACTGGGGGCGAATTTGGCGAGGGCTATCTGCTAGGTAAATGCATGTCAAGCACTCATACATACAGTTAAGGCTGAGGTGAGAGGACAGTGAGTAACCGTATGTCTTTCACCGTACCTCAATCCAGCCAATCCAAGAGAGCGAAGGTACAATCGCGCACATAAGTCCACGCGCTGCATAATAGAGCGGACATTTGGGATCTTGAAGAGCAGGTTCCGCTGGCTGCATAAAAGTGGAGGAGCACTACAATATAGCCCTGAAACCTGCTGCAAGATTTTGGCTACATGTGCCATGCTGCACAACATTGCTACGAGAAAAGGCATACCTGTGGAATTCAGCGATACAGATTCAGAAGAGGATGAGGTACCAGATCCACGTCGCAGACCAGCAGGTGGTGTCGGGACAGCTGCGGGCCGACTGAGACGTGATGAAATAACACAAAACTATTTCTAGGTGAGTAATGATGACACAATGCAAAATATGATTTGTGAATGACTGTGTTTTATTTAACCTTTAGCTTCAGGTAAATATCAGTCACACAGCCTACATACACACTTTGTGTGGCACAAACTGTTGCACATGTCATGTCCACAGTGCATGGATGAAGGATGAAGGATGAAAAAATGTCCATATGCTATGGGTTACTTCACACATTGGCTTTCTGATGTGGTGACAGTTTATTTTTGCGTGCACGTCCTGCTGTTGCACGCTAAGGGTGCTGACTGCTCTCCCTTGAGGCATCCAATGGTGTTCCCTGCCTCACACTGCGCCGTCTGGGTTCGGCAATTGGTGAGGTGATGCTGCTTCTGCTTGAGAGCTCCTCACTGTCCCCTGAGCCCAAGAGACCTGTGCCACCTATGGTAGCTGTCTGCAGCTGGTCTACTGCATTCGTCACCTGCACCAACCCTTTTGCCACATCCTGGCTGCAGTGTGTCATTTCGACCTGCATGGTCACTGTGCGGCGTGACAGCACGGAAGTGGCATTGGACAAGCGGTTGACCGCCTTGCTATAAGTGTCCAGACGGGTGTAGAGACGGGTGTAGAGACGTTGTTTCCCCCTGCGTCTGGATGCCTGGTGTCTCTTCATGGTGGCACAGAGTTCTTTTATAGCTCCCGTCATTTCCCTGATGCTGTCCGCACAGGCCTTATGTCCCTCATCTATTTTGACATTCAGCTCTCTGATGCCCTCCTTCATGTCACTCAGGTTATGGTTCACAGACACCAGCTGCCTGTGTATTGACTTAATGCTTCTTGTTTGCAGGCGCTGTACCTTCACCATGGTGCCTTCCAGGCCGGAAAACACCGTAGGATCCTCTGCAGCGTTTGTGCTGGTGTGTGCCCTTGGCCTGCGTCTCCTGCATGTTTCTTCTGTACGGAGAACAGGGGGCTGATCGTGGACCTGTTGTGCACGCTGTTCCTGCTGTGGCTGGGCCTCATCCCCTATGGACTCTGGTTCTCCCTCCAACAGTGGGAGTGGAGGCACAATCTGACGGTGTCTCCGTGGGACAGGTGTTGGCAGTGTCGTCTGCTCTGTGTCCTCTTGCCCTGCCTGGTCCTCTGTTTGTGCTGCCTCCTCGGCTTCAGTATTGTCAGCCTGTGTTTCTGGTTCAACTGTAAATGAAAAGGCACTTTTTATTTTGTGTTCAGCTTCACATTGTTCACTGAATAAGGCTTTCTGATTTTTGGTTAGCTAAGTACTGTCTAGAATTTTGTCCTGTACTAATTTGCTTCAACTGATTCTACATTGCTGTTTCTCATTGCTCCACTGTGTTATGTGTGACTATATCTCCCATGATGCATTGCTGGGTCTGCTGGAAAATGTGGAGTGGAGTTGCATTGTTACTTTGTATTTGGGGCATTCCTGAGTGTGTGATTAAGTTGGTAATGTGTCCGGGCTGATTTAGCATGCATCTTACCTTGTCTGTTGTTGGGAGTGTCGGAGCTGTCGATGTCAGCCACACCACTGATACTTTCAGGCTGTAGGGTGGACTCCACCAACTCCTCAAGGGGCGTGGATTCTGTGTCAGTGGATGTACCCCCGCCAGTCTTCTTCGCCTCTGCAAGCCTGGTTGCCACCTTGTCCTTGGACCTGGAGCGCATGTCATACCAGCGCTTGCGCAGGTCAGGGATGGAGCGCTGGGTTACACCAATGGCATTCACCTTTGCCTGTATGTCCAGCCATATTTTTCTTTTCTGTGATTCTGGGACATGAAGGGATTTTTTCCCAAACAGCAACTCATGGCTATGGACCATCTCTTCAATCAGTACCTCCTGCTCCCTCTCACTGAATGTGTGCCTCCTTTTCCTCCCAGCCTCTTCCTTGTCCTTCTCGTGTGGATCCATTTGATTTTGGTGATGTTGCAGTCCAAAGTGGTTTGCTTCTCCTCCCAGCCTCTCACACAGCCTCAGGCAATCAGGAACAGCATGGGCAGTCACACTTCCTGGGTGTGATGTCATCAAGCTGCACCTGAATTTCAGATTCGCTAAAATTGCGATTTCTTATTTGCCAATTCGCAAATAAGGAATCGCTAATATGGAGTTCGAATAAGAAATCTGCGAATTTTAAGGAATCGCTAAATTTTTGCGAAATTTTATTTACATCGCGGTTTGTGATTCTCAATTTGCGATTCGCTAACAATCGCAAATTCAGAATCGCAAATGGCTTTTTTGATACATATGCCCCATGGTCTTTGGGGAGGCAAAGGGAAAAACACGAGTGGTCAGGATAGCATCCGAACCACTCGAGAGGGTGAAAAGTTTTGACTATCTGGGGATAAGACTAAATGATTCGCTTGGTTGTGAGCATCAACTAAACAAAAGTTACCTCACCCTATGTCATAGGTCAAAGTCAATATTAAGGTTCCAAAGGCAGTCACGAACTCGATCATTGACCCCAGCACTAGAGGTTTATCGTGCAAAAGCCCAAAGTGGTGCTTTGTATGGAGCCGAGATATGGGGTTTTATTAACACCCATAAACCGACGATATGTGAAAACATTTTTGTCAGATCACCTGTTACTACCCCGTTGATGCCATTATTTTTTGATCTACCAATTAAACGAATTGGGGATATGGCTTCGCTTAAACCTTTAATGTATTAGCTGCGTGTGTAGGCAACGCCCCAGCTAACTGATTTTTGTAAGTCACTACTGGAGATCTTGAAGATTAGTGGCGCCAAAAAACGAATGTGGTTCAAACACATCGCAAATTGGTGTAGATCACTGGAAATACTGAATTTGTGGGATCACCCAGAGGAGGCAAGCAAAGAGGATCTACCCAGAGTAAAAGCAAAATATTGGGCGTTTGTGGTAGATCATTATTAGTGAGAACGACCAATCGTCATTTAACAACACAGTTTTTAAGTGTTAAATCCTGCCCCAGGTTTGAACCCTACTTGGATCTGATTTCTCCTCCACTTTGTTTATACGTTAGGTCACGGCTGGGCAGTCTATTTTTAAAGATTCCTAATAAACAGGCTGTTGGTTTAACATCAGAATTATGCCCCACATGTGGTAGAGTACAAGAATCTGAAGAACACATTTTGTTCTTTTGTAGTAAATATCAACAGATCCGCAGGAGGTGGATGCAACCAATCTGCTTAAACCTTGGAGACAGACAATATTGGGTTGCTTACAGAATTTTGAAGACAGTCTGACCCAATAGTTTTTGCAGTAAGCCATTTATTATTTTATCTTTGGATTAAGCGCCAGAAGTTTGTAACTTAGGCTGCACTGGATTGCCGTAATAATGGAACCAAATGTGATTGTGGAAGTTATGACCATAGAAACTGATGAACTGTGTCCTGTATATAGATTGTACTCTTTACATTCTTACATGGTGTGCATTTTTACTGGAAGTTCGACTGTTTTATTGTTTTTATTTTTTTATCTCATGCTTGTTTATGATGTTAAATTCATGAATTTTACTCTTTCTGTAATATAATTTTAAGACTGAGATAATGATGGATTTTTTTTATATACTTTGTTGGTTTAGAAAAACAACCGAATAAAGTTTAATAATAATAATAAAAAGAAGTGAATCATTCTCTCTTATTTTCCTTTCTTTGAATTACATTTTAGTTTGTGGTTGTGCAGGCATTTGTCAGTGTTTATATGTTTACTTTGATGAGGGATGTTTAATTTCAGTGGGGTTTTCTCTGATATTATAGGTTTAAACCAAATACAGGATTGCATAGTGATATGGTAAAACTCATCCTCTTTATTACATCTCTGACATGTGGGGCTTGCAATGTCATGCATTTTGGCTATATTTTTAGGGATGAAGTTTGTTTTATGCAATTAATTGATTAATTTTAATTGTGTGTTTCAAGATACCTTAGATGTGTATTTCAGTATGATTTCCCAGTCCTCTTTTGATATTTCCTTTCCCTATTTTCCTTTAGTTAGGTTAGTGGTAGTGTTTTTCCCATTCTCTTTGCGAGTAAAGCAAATAATACCTGATGTACGGGGACTGTATTCCCTGCTCTTCATATTTTTGCATCTCAGCTATTATTCTCGCCTATGTTATGAACTGACCGCCTGTAAGTGATGTTTCAACAATCAACTGTGGAAATGATCTAAGTACCTCATTCTCGTATATGTCTCCCAGGCAAGTCCGTATTTCTACTATAGGTTTCCATCCGGCTGCCGGAGACCTGGGAGGTTTCAGATCAATATTTCAGAGTAGTATGCCATTTCCGACTAGGCCCTAGAATATTTAACTTCTCAAATTAATCTTGGAAATTGGGCTGGTTAGGACCCTTCATTTACCAACAGTGCTGTTATTCTGCTCATTCCAGTGTGTGACCTAGGATATTCTGCCTCTGTTGAGGATATTTCCACTACCCATTTAAGCAAAGATTGGAGTTGTTTTGCTATATAATATGGTTTGAGGTCTGGCACACCGCGTCTGCCTTCATGAATAGTAAAGTGCAAAGTTCGCTGTGCCAGTCTGCAGCGTTCTCTCCAGAGTAGGTCCCCTATAATTGCATTTATTTCTTTGAAGAGGGGTGGTGCAAGAGGCAAGGGTTTATTCATAAAGTAATACAATAGTCGGGAAGTATTATTATTTTTTTTAGGGACATTGTGCCTTGAAGCGACAGAGACAATATCTTTCAAATGCGTCTTGATCCCTTTATTCCTCTGATGGCTCTTTCCACATTTCCTTCTATCGCATCCGAGTCAGAATGATAGATCTGAATTCCAAAATGTTGAAATGTGACCTGAGCCCAACTGATGGATTTAACCCAGATCTCTTGACTGGGGGTGAATGTTTGAATTGTTCTGCATTCCGTCCATCATTTATGTGTGTTTTGGTTTCTCGCCCTAAGTGCACCGGGTATGCCCAGACTGGGTCCCGGGCTAACTGTCCCACTGGATTCAAGCTAGCCTGGCTGATATGGGATGGTACCCCAAAACTAGTCCCAGGATGCTTGTTTCTGGTCCAGGGAGGACCTGGCTTGTCAGTTCAGGCTGGACTGTTCCCATTAGGAGCAGGGTCAAGACTGATTTGCATATGGCTGAGTCTAAACTGGGGTGGCATGGTGAGCAAAAGAATGATGGATTAAACCCAGATCCTTGTGACTGGGGGTGAATGTTTGATTTGTTCCACATTCTGTCCATCATTTATGTGTCTTTTGCTTTCTCGCCCTAAGTGCGCCGGGTATGCACAGATATGGGTCCCGGGCTCACTGTGCCACTGGATTCAAGCTAGCCTGGCTGGTGAGGAGTGATACCCTAAAACTGGTCCCAGGATGTTTGTTTCTGGTCCAGGGAGGACCTGGATTGGCAGTTTGGGATGGACTGTTCCCATGAGGAGCAGGGTCAAGAAAATTTGCATATGGCTGGGTCTAAACTGGGGTGGCATGGTGAGCCAAAGAACGATGGATTTAACCCAGATCTCTTGACTGGGGGTGAATGTTTGATTGGTTCCGCATTCCATCCATTTTGCCAATACAAAGTCAGCACGCATAGGAAAGGCGCATGGCTTTGGTCAATTTACTCAGAGTTCAGAAACCCTACTAAATTTATCTATCATGTTGATGGATGGCCCCAGACCCTTATCTACATCTCTTATATACATGAAAATAGTATCTGTGATTAGCAATATTTTGTGGTTCCCTCCCTCGAGTTGTGTGCCGAAAGCCTGGTTCTGCTGATGCATAATTGCTGCTGGTGACTTTCTGGCTAGTGCAAAGATCAGGTGAGACAGTGGGCACCCTGTCTCATGCATCTCCATATTCGACAAGATTCAAATATGACTTCACCCTTTTCACCCTAGCAGTTTGGAAGGTGTATAATAGGGAAATACACTTCTCTATGTATTCTCCAAAGTTCTGGTGTCACGGAACCTTGAATATACATTTCCACCTGGTAATAACAAAGGCTTTTCTAATTCTATTGAAATTACTGTCGACCTTGGGTATGATGTGGGGATGGCCTCAATGGTGTGGAATAATCTTCTAATGCTGGGAGATGTATTATGTCCAGGTACAAATGTACTCTGATCCAGGTGTACCAGAAGGGGCATGACTTCCAGCACCATTACTCATGATCTTGCAGCAACAACCAGGGGCAATAGGATGTCATGTCTATTGAATCTTTATTATGGTTAAGAATGGACACAATTAATGCCTCTCTGATTGATGCCTGTCTCAATTACTTTATTGTAAAGCTCTAACAGTCTAGGGGCTAATATGTCCACATAAGTCACATAAGACTCATTTGGAGCCTGCCTGACCCAGGAGCTTTCCTCTTCCCAAACTCCTTTATTGGTCATTAATTTCTTGGATTACCAAGGAGAACACTATTGTCTCAGTGAGTTCAAGTGTTAACTCATGTAGGTATGACTCTGTGATGTAATTTTATATTAAGTCATCTGGTATCTCATTTTCTCTCCCATTAGGTTGCTATAGAGCCATCCAAATGCTTGGTTCACTTCACTTTGTATATACACTCTCTCTCCTATTGTGTCTCATATATTTGTTTTTGGAAGCCTTTCTGATTCTGGTCTCAACAGGTAGGCCAGCATTTTCCCCAGCCCTGTCTCCTTCAAGAAGTCTTCTAGTAAAGTATGTTCTATAATCTAAGCAGTATAACTTCTCCAGTTGGATCATATAGCATTGCAATGTGGCTGTTAAATATTTTCTACTTGTCGGATGGGTGACCACTTCTTGCTCTAGCTGTCTTGGGCTATTTTCCAGCTTAGTCAGACTTTGTAAGAGGTCTGTCTTAATTCTGGAAGAGATCCTAATGAAGCGTCCTCTAATGACAAGTTTAAATGCCTCCCTCTCCACCAGGGAGATGGTGCCATTATTTTCAGTGAAATAATGTTCTATTTCTTGTCTAATTGTTTCTTTCCAAGTGGGATCCTTTACGGCCATGGGCTACAAACACAAGACAGGGATGGTTCTTCTCGGTCTAACTCTTCAAGCTTATCAGTAATGGATTATTGTCTGACACAGTTTGGCAGAGGTATTCAGTATGTAATTCTTATGTGTATCCGAAGCAGAATATCATGTTTAATCTCATGTGGAGATTCTGTGCATGTAAATACTATTAATACTCACCATCTCCTGGATGATTGTGCAAACGACTCAGCCCCTGCGCTGTTCTTGCTGTCGGTGAGTTTGGAGGGTGGGGTGGTGATCTATCTGATTGGGTATAGTTTAATTGCTTGTGGAGTTGAAAATGCTTGTGCTAATGTTGCATAGAACTGGTGCTGCCCTGTGTTGGGAGCATAGATTCTCACTAATAGAATCTATTCTTCTATTTTCCCCAGGACTATTGTGTATTGCGCTTCTCTGTCTATATCACTCACCTATACAAATACAGAATAAGTGGTATCAAACTTTTGTCCCACCCATCTTTTTGCAGATTTACCTATTTCAAGCATGCAAAATCGTCTATCTGAAATGGGGCTATTTGTATTTTCCATCATTTTAGGCACCTGTGTAGCGCTTAGTTAGGTTGCTCGTTCCAAGTACATTCTATCTGATTACCTTTGTTTGTGGTATCACGTTGTGTTGTTTAATGTATCTATGTTGTGTGCAAATGGGGCTTTTGTTTATATTGTATCCACTTTCCAGAGTTCTCTTCTTGATTTGCGTAGTGTGCGTGTATATTTTATAAGATTGCCGCTTTTGCAGCTCATTAACATTTCCCCTTCTTTTAACTCCACCAAGACGAGATTTTAACTCCACCATCCACTACATAGTTTTAACTACAATGTCATAATGCTTACTCCACTTTACACATGACATTTTTCTGGTTGGTGCTATTCCTGCCCCCAATAGAAAGCGCCCCCACTCCACCCAACCAGTAGTTGCACTACATGTTGTTGTGGGGACAGTAGTTCTTACAACAATAATTAAGTTACACTTGTCTCGCCCATTCTTAAATAATCAGTGTGCGATCAATAGCCTCATTATATTTCATGCCCTGTTTTAGTTTATTTTTGGGGTTACTTTGGGATGCTTGTTACACTTTTCCTGTGTTCCTTAAATTCGTTGTGTTTGCTTCCATGTCTAGGTTCCCGCAGGGCATTCGTCTGCTTGTCACATCTGATATAGATGCTATAACTTCTTCTCTTTCCTTGTGGTTTTCCAATGGCGAAATCTTTGTACTGTGCGTGGTTTTGGATGTTGAAGTCTCTTCCTTATGGCTTGTCTCCTCCTGTTCCACCTTCAGTGGGAGAGTTATCCGTTCAAGTTTCTGTCCAGTTCCATTTAATCTCACAGAGAAAATAACATATAGCTTATTTACGTTTCTTGCAGTTTTCTTTTAATATTCACAAAATAGGCTTATTTTTGTTGCAACACAGCCATACAGTCAGGGGAGAGAATCACCCTGCTGTTGTCTCCAACATAATATTTTGCTTTTGTGTCTCTTTGCAAGGTAATGTTTCTGTCCATGTAATTTAGAATGTAGACATGCATAGGTCTCTGGAGTGCTCCACGAGCAGGGAGTCTATCAGTACTTTAGGTCCTGTTCAACTGATACTAACATATGTGCCAGCCAAGTTTCTATGTAGCTCGTCATATTGGCATTAGGGATATCCTGAGGCAAACCGGTGATTCTTAAATTCTTACGTCGGGATCTGCCTCCAATGTCTTTCACTCTGTATTCTAAGCTATTTATTCACTCTGTAAACTTAAAATCCTGTTTTTAAGGCCTTCTCTTTCCGGCTGTAGATTTGACTGTATATCTTCAGCATTCTTTATGTTGTCGATAATTTCCATTTGATCTCGCAGAGAAGGTTAAAATCTATGATCATGGTGTCAATTGTGTTTCACAGCACTTCTCCAGGTAGTATTTTATACAGATTTTCTTCTGTGGTTGATTGCATAGCAGGTTTTCTATGTTGGTTGCAGTATCCTTGCTTGAGTTCTCTTTTGATACCTGCTTATTTCTTTCTGCACCTGAGATTTTAGTCGGCTTTGGCTTCACCATTTTGCACCTTCTGGTGTGGCAATACAGGTAGGAGTAGTGCAGTCCAATCCTCATTCCTGTCAAGGCCTTTGTGATTCACCTGTTGCCTTGTGTGCTTTGTCACGCCTGACTGCTTGCAATGTTCACTTTATCTCGAGTGGTAGGAAAGATTGCCACTGTTGGCATTTTCCTCCTCGGAACCTTTTTTACGGAGCTCCTGCTCAATGTGTATTATTATTAAGGCTCCCTGTTTTCCGTTTTTACTGATTTTTACAGATAAATACAGACAGAAAACATTTATTTTCTTGTCTGTATTTATTTTTAAATGTGGATAAAAACGGAAAATAGGTTGCTTTTTCAGTAATTCTAA
Organism: Calotriton arnoldi; assembly: GCA_963921515.1. Classification (NCBI taxonomy): domain Eukaryota; kingdom Metazoa; phylum Chordata; class Amphibia; order Caudata; family Salamandridae; genus Calotriton; species Calotriton arnoldi. The sequence goes on from CAWUFW010000941.1 coordinate 1,980,008, forward strand.
ATACTGTCTGCCATGCCTGCCAGGCCAATAGCTGTATGGATTGATAGGTAAGAGGGTTAAAAAAACGAAAGGAATTTTAGTAAAGAGGCTTTACCAGCAGGAGATATGCACAAGTGGATACTGAAATTTGCTTATTTTGATATTAGTGCATTGATTTATCTTCTGCGAGTGTTCACAGCATTGAAACCTGGCAGGCATTCAAGCATGAGTGCATATTTATCAGTTAAATAAATGTGGAAATATACTAATTTCAGCTTCATTTTTCCACAAAACCCAAAATAAATATGGATAAATACAGTTAAAATAACCAAAAAATAAATATGGATAAATACAGACAGAAATGTCAAAAAAATAAATACCATAAAACCAGGAGCCCTAATTATTATTTCCTTATGTGGAGCTGTGTGCTTCTCTGACTCCACAGCTCCCTCGTTCCTTCCTCTCATTGTTTTCTGTAGTGCAGGTGTTTTCCCCTTTGACCAACAAGGCTCACTGTTTTGCAGAAGCACCACAGTGCCATGCAAAATTCAACCCAGTGTCACTCAGTGAATCCTGCCTTTTTCTTTTGTGGGTTCCGCTTCAGGTTGGGTCCCCAGATGCCTGCTGCACTCTTGTCAGTCCTCTCACAGAAGAATTGCTCGCCTCTTTGGCATTGAGTCCCACATCCTCACCACCTCCCTGTATCATGATCCAACATTCCCACTCCAAACGCTAGCGCCTGTGCTTACAGCGTCTTTTATGTTTGGGATGCCATTTCTGATGGCCCTTCTGCACCTGAAGGGATGTTGTCTGACTCTAAACCCTGAGACTTAAGGGGGGGCCTGCAATATTTATCTCTATGGTGAGTGCTAGAGTTTTTAGGCTCGCTCAACTTAGTCCTCTGCCATTTATGTTTACTCTGCTCACCGTGTTTCTGGATTTCCTGGGGAATCCTTCGCAATCTAGTCCAATCCTTCCAATGGCTGCGCAGCCGGGATGTGTAAGGGGTCTTTTGCACTGATGTGGTGGCCTTTTTAGCATAATCTGTGCTGTAAATATTTTTACAATAGGGCTGGCAAGGAGCTCTGGCAGCGTATGTCATAAATCATTTCCGGCTAGCCACGCCCGTTCCTCTTCCATGCCAAATGGAGATTATTGACAATCACCTCTCTCCCCAAACTTTGCTCAATCATTTTTCCAATGTTCTACATCTTTATCTGTTATATGCATATTTGAGAGAAAGATGGGTCTGTGGAGATTTTTCTTTCTTCCTCTGAGATATTCTCTCTTACATATCACTTTCCGATAACTAACTGCACACCAACACCTGTGCAGCAGGGACAGTAATAACTGTTTGTATATATGAAATCAATCCACTAGGCGCATGAATTGAAGCATATGTTTCTCCAGAGTTGTGATCCAGTGTTTTCTGGGACATATGTCCTCCTCCGATGGATCTTTCTTATCCGCACTGAGGGGTGTGAGAGTTAGCATGACATTAATCAACAGTGTAACCCATTTGACTACACAATAAGGACCAGGAATCGGTAACTATAGTTAAGAAGATTTATTACAAATTAATAATCAAATTCAAATACACAACTCTTAAAACCATACTATAAAGGAACAGAATAACAACAGGTAAGCCCAGCCTCCGGAAGAAATTGAGGTAGACCAATATTAGGCAGACACGTAGTTCAGTCACAGCAATACAAAAGAGCAATACAAGTATTTGATGCTCAGAGAAAAGTCTAAAGTTCTCTTGTCTATACATTGTGTAATCTAAATCTTCTAAATCAGAGTCCAAGCTAAGAGGATGTTTCTATACCCTAAAGCGGTGGTTCCCAAACTGTGCGCCGCGGCACCCTGGTGCGCCGTTAGGAGGAGCCAGGGGCGCCACGCACAGCTTGGGAAAGTGGAAAAGGTAGCAAGTTCGGAATAATACTTTTGCAATGTGGAAAGTTTATAGTTTGTCTTTGTGGCGCCGAATAACCCATTTGGGACTGTCGTGGGGGAGTTAAGAAAGCCCCCCTGTCAGCGTCTACTCTGGAACATGGTTTGGCCCGGCCCCAGCACGTAACGTAACGTGCTTCAAAAAGCCTCCACTTTGGCTGGGTCAGGCACAATCTGGAGCGATGTTGAGCGTTATTGCTGCCCATGTTCTGCAGCGACTCGAGGCCATCGTCATTACAAGAAGGTTCAGAAGAAAGGAAATGTGAAACTTACGATCAGGTAATCATGGAAATGTGAAACTTACGATCAGGTAATCATGTGAGATTCCCCCGAGCTCTACACCACACAGTCTTTATAACAATTACACAAACTAATTGTTGGCATTTTAAATTTAAACTAAAGAGAATCTGGGCGGTAAATCACCTGTTCCTATTTTTATACAGTTCTGAAAGTCTCAGAACCGCACGCCAAATAGCAGTACTTGTGTACGCCCATTGTACTTGAGATCCATGAGGAGAGATCTCGTCAAACTGGACTTTGCCGGTTTGCCTGAGTCGTCTCCGAGCCTCTGCCTTCTTACTGCGAAGTCACCAAAACTCAGTTTTGGAAACCATCTCACTCACACACAGCTCTAGTGCGTCCTCCTTCCAGCAGGCACTAATGAGCAGTGAATGAGTGTGAAAAGCACAGCACCGTGTCCCATTCACACACAAACACTGCAGCTCTACGGCGGCTGCCTCCCAGCAGGCTTACACTGCACCACCCACCCTCCCCAGCCCTCTGATAATATAATACAGCTGCCCACGGACAAGAGCTCGAGCACCAGAGAGGCTGAACAGAAGAAGCACACAGGGAGGCGTTCTCACCATTGGCAGCGTCACACTGAAGTGTGTATGTATCACAAGTGGTGGCAGCACAGATGGGGAGGACCTCACAGATGGCAGGAGCACACAGGGGGAGAGAGTCTCACTGGCGGCAGGAGCACCATTGGAGAGAGTGTGTCACATATGAAAGGAGCATACAGGAAGGGGATATCTCAAATGTAGAAGTAGTGCACAGGGGGAGGTAGTTGTCACAGCTGGTAGTGACACAGAGAGGAAGGGTACCTCTGACTTCAGGGATAAGGGTGCATTTGAGCACCTTCAGGGACTCCGACTAGGATGTGCATCAAAGCACCTTCAGGGACAGAGTAGTCGTGCATTCAAGCCATTTCAAATCAAAGGCATTGAGTACCTTTGACCATTTCCTTATGGACCATGGTGGTGCATCTAAGCATCTTCTTTAGGGATAAAACGGAGCATCTAGGCGCCTTTACAAGAGTGATGGGCCCCTAAGCATGTTCAGGGACATTGAGCTGAATCAAAACATATTAGGCAGAGGCGCACGGCAGCGGCGATTCAAGATGGCCGCCACTTGAAGAGCTCCGCTAATTCGAGCTCCGCTCGAAAACGAAGGAACTGTTCCTAAGCAGCACCTGCATACCGGAACTGCGGTTTCCTGCATAGGAGCATCACAGGACCATGATGGCAAGTTTTTAGACCTTGGGAAGGTCTTTTCTCCTCGTTATAGGCCCCGTTTGTCTCCACTCAACATCGGCCGCCATTTTGTGTTTTTGCCTCACGCAGCACCTCAACTGACTATCAAGAGAATGCTCTCCGGATAATGTCTTTTCCTAGCATTATTCCCCGCATTCAATGCTGACTATGTTGTGCCTCATATCAAAAGAGACAGACCAGCATGTACACTGGTCCTTGTGTCCTCCCCAAGAACGGCTGCGTTAGTCTCAGCTGAGCAGCGGCCGCCATTTTGTGCTTCTCTTCACGCAGCACTGCACTCGACCGGGAGGAGAGTGTCCTTCGGGCTGACCATGCTGTGCATCACATAAAGGGGAAAAAAGAGATAAAACAGCATATATACGGATGGCGTTCTGTTGGACATATGCCCCCTCCTTTTTATAGCGGATGTCATCAGCTATAGTGTTCGGCTCTGGCGGTATCTAGGGAAGTAAAAATCTTTTTGTTTATAGACCGCTTTTATCTGTGGACATTTCGTTGGTCATTTCTGCTTGGCTCTTCTCCAGCATATTAACAAAGTTGTCTCCTGCTGTGTTGCTTTCTAATACTAGACTGCTGGTGCTTCCTCTCCTTTTATATTATGGATTCCCATCATCCACACAAACCCCAGGGGGTGCTGCGGGTGGACGAAAAGACACTGCGACTGGTCCTGGCAAACGTACAAAGAAGGACCCGCCCTCTCCGTCAAAATCACCGCTCCCTCTCACATTAGAGGATATAATGGAGGAACTGCGCCTCATTCGTCCTTTCATGTCGGACACAGCTGCTACTCTGCAAAGGTTAGACGACAAATGGACTGGACTAGATCTGAGGCTTTCGGATGTGGAGCAAAAAGTCAGTGATGCTCAGGATGTTATTGCCAAAGTTGACTGCCTTACTAAAGAAGTCAGTTTGCTAAAGAAATCTACAGAGGACTTAGAAAATCGTAATAGGCGTAACAACCTACGTATTTATGGTATTCCGGAAGGTTCTGAAGGATCAGATATGGTTATATTTCTGAAATCTCAAGTCTTACAGATTACTGGTTGCGCAAAATCCACAGACTTCAACATCCAGAGAGCTCATCGACTGGGACCACAGAGTGCATCCTCCTCGTCTAAACCCAGAGGTATAATTGCCTATTTCCTTCTCTACTCGGATCTTATGGAAATTCTTAACGCAGCTAAACAGCACAAGCAGATGTTCTGGTCTGGCCACAGAGTTTTCTTTAGTCAAGATGTCTCCAAGCCAACTGCCACTCGACGTAAGGAATTCCTCGACCTAAGGCCTGCCTTGAGATCTATGAATGCCAGATATGGGTTAATACATCCTTGTTTCTTCAAAGTTACCTACAAGGACAGAACTTACAGTTTTGAAGATCCTGCCGACCTCCGGAAGTTCATCCACGCCCATAAAGGAGAATCCATGGAACTTAACAAGCCTTAATTACTTTTCGTTAATTTTTCTTTTGTGCTCTGTTTTGGTACGCTTCTGTAAGTAGCTTGTAACCTCTAATTATGTCCTTGTTTGTTATTTCTCTCATTTCCCAGGTCTCCCCAGCACGGAACTGCTGTAGTTGTTCTCCACCCTTGTTACCCCCCTGTCTGTAATGTGTGACTCATGTGGCTGCAATATCTTACCAATGTTTGGTAAGTTCCCTTCCTTTTGTTCCGTAAAGTTTGCCTCATGTTCTTATACTTGCTTCCTTGTTTATTTTTAGAAGGCAATATTGACTTTTCTCGGAGTCTCTTTGCCTGTGTGGCTGTCTCTCGCCGCCCCCCCTCACTCGTCAATGTTCTTCTTCATATTGTTCTTTATGACTAAAGCCGCTCGGTTTTTTGTCATCTTCTCTTGGTTATCCTTCCTTGGGAGACTATGTTATCCTCCCTTGCTTTTTCGATTTCCCTCTTTTTTCTCCTTGCTTGTTATCTCTTTCTTTCCCTCTCTTAGCTGGCGATTATGCTTTTTTCCCCTTTTTCCACTCCCTTCTCTCTCTCCACTTTTTCTACCCCTTCCTTCAGGATCTTTTTCTTGCACGGAGTTTTTTGTTCCTTTTTTACTCTTTTATAACAAGGTTTGTACAATTACCTTTTCGCTCATTTCCTTCGCCATACCAAAAAATGTTGTGTACTCTTCTTCCTTTTTGCTACTCTCTTTAACCCATTCCCTCTTTTTTGCCATACTTGTATCCTCTTTGTCTCTTACAATTTCCCTTTTAATGAATTTCCATATTTCACTTATTAACTTTTCTGCATTTGTTAAGTTTAGAGATTGTTTATCCTCCTATGTACAGTACCTATGAAAAGTCTCCGAATCATTTCATGGAATGTAAAAGGTATGCGTAATCCTGTTAAGAAACAGAGAGTATTGTCCCACCTGGCTAAACTGAAATGTCATATTGCTCTGTTGCAAGAATCACACCTCAGATTACAAGATTTGCCTTCATTACGTAAACATTGGGTGGGTGACATCTTTTGCTCCCCAGCTGATAATAATAAGAACGGGGTTGTTATTTTGTTCCACAAGTCGCTGTCTGTTCACCTACACACCGAATCTAAAGATACCAATGGTAGATGGCTCCTTCTAGATGTTACAGTTAACAACACTCCACTCTCTTTTTGCAATGTATATGGCCCGAATGGCACTGACTTATCCTTTTGGTCTGATTTTTCCACTCTTCTCTCCTCACATTCTGCCAACAATTTGATTGTGGGTGGTGACTGCAACCAGCTAATGGATCCCTTTCTAGATCGAAAATCCCAAGCCAGATACACTCCCAACAAGATGCAAAAAACTTTCCACAAGGCGATTACTACAAGAGGACTGGTTGATGCCTGGAGAACCTCACACCCGGATGCTCTTGAGTTTTCCTTTTTTTCTCCTGCACACAAATCTCATTCCCGTATAGATTACATTTTTCTTACTCAACATACCCTACAATTCATGAACGACATCGAGATTGGCTCCATTCTTATATCCGATCATGCCCCCATCATTTTAGATTTAGATTACCCTCTACCCACACCCTCATCTCGGCGCTGGCGCTTTAACAATTCTCTTCTCTTGGACTCTCAATTTGTGGAACAGTTTTCGCTCTTCGCTCAAGAATTTTTTCTTCATAATCTCTCTTCTGTCTCTCAATTTCATTTAATATGGGATGCCTTTAAGGCTTCTGCCAGAGGTTTTATAATAAACTTTGTGTCCCGAAAAAGGAGGAAAACTCTCTCTGAGTCTGCATCCCTCCTCAAACAAATTAAAACGTTGGAACACCAGTATTTTTCGGCCAATTGCCCTGACACATTATCTAATCTGATTAAAGCGAAAATGCAATATAACAAACAGTCATGGGATTCGGCTTGTAATAACCTTCTTAAATTCAATGCAAAAATGTATGGCGGAAGGAACAAAGCCGGCAAAGCTCTAGCCAATTACCTAAAAATTAAAAAACAAAAATCTAAAATAGCTGCCATTAAGGATCCTTCCGGAGTTTTACATCTCTCAGATGCCAAGATTCTTGAGTGTTTCACTGACTACTATACCTCTCTGTATACCCCAGAATTTTCCCCTTCTATCGATCTTATCGATTCCTTTTTCAACGCATTCCTAAAAATCCTGAAAATCAGGTCGACCTTTCTTCTTTAAATATTCCTATCTCCGAACAAGAAATTATTGCCGCTATTTCCCTTTTACCTAAAGATAAGACACCGGGCCCAGATGGTTTTACTGTTCGATTCTTTCTCCAATTTAAATCACTTCTGATTCCTCACCTCCTTTCCTTAATTACGCACTTTCTTACTACGGGCGCAGCGCAAGGCACTTTCTCCCAGGCTATGCTCTGTCTGATACCTAAAAAAGATAAAGATCCGTCCTTATGTAAAAACTATAGGCCCATTTCTTTGATCAACACAGATTGTAAAATTTTCGCAAAATTACTCGCCATACGAATTAATAAAGTTATCCCTGACCTTGTAAATATATACCAATCCAGATTTGTCAAAGGCCGCTCTATTACAGACAACTCGCGCACTTTTCTTAATATTATCCATTTAGCCTCTAAGTTGGACTCTCCGTTAGCTGCCATAACATTAGATGCTGAAAAGGCGTTTGACAGGGTTGAATGGGAGTTTATTTTCAGTGCCCTCAAATGGCATGGTTTTGGCCCTCCTATCCTTCAATATATTCAACTACTTTATTCAGTCCCGACCACTTCTGTTTGGGTTAATGGTTGCCAGTCTAGTTATTTCCCCTTCTCAGAGGGACTAGACAGGGATGTCCTCTTTCTCCCCTTCTCTTTATCCTTGCGCTGGAACCCTTCTTAGAAACAATCAGACGCTCTCCTCACTATTCAGGTCTCCAACTCAAGTCACTTGACCTTAAATTCACCGCTTACGCTGACGATATTCTTTTATACATTTCCAACCCATCCACTTCTCTACCAGCCTTTTTTTCACTCCTGCAGGAGTACTCAAAAGTATCTGGCTATAAATTAAATGTTGATAAGTCTGAAATTTTACCTCTCAACAAATTCTGCCTCCCTTCTATGTTTGCAAATACAGGTTTTGAGTGGACCTCTAGACATATCAAATGCCTAGGTATCTTATATGCTAACACCATTAAGGAGACTATCAAAATCAACCTGGCGGATATTCTAAAGAAAATTTCTGCCCTGACTGAGGGATGGTCACCGCTATTCCTTTCATGGTGGGGTAGACTGGCCACCATTAAAATGATGCTTCTCCCTATCATAAATTTTTATTTATCCATGCTTCCCATTTCTCTCCCAAACCCCTTCTTTCGCGTTATTAACAGTTCTCTCTCCAAGTTCCTCTGGAATAATCGTAAACCTAGGATTTCATTGGTCCGCCTCCAATCTCCCAAAGATTTAGGTGGTGTCAATTTTCCTAATATTCGCCACTATCACTCTGCTTTCACTTTAAAGCAAGTATGGACTTCTCTGTCTGAGACCTCTGATCCGCCTCTAACTGCATGGAGATTGTTGGAGCAAGCTCAGTATTCTCCTTTCTCTTTTACCTCTGCTGTCTTAATGTCCCAACCTCCGAAACGTTTCTCCTCCCCTATTTTTATTCACTCCAAAGCAATTTCCATCTCTCTGATTCACTCACATTTACCGTCTGCTGACCCCTTTTTACACACCCCAATTTGGTACAACAAATCCATTAAGATTAACAAACGTACTTTATTTTGGAAGGAATGGATTGATAAGGGAATTATTACACCACAACACTTAATAAGAGATGGTTCTTTTATGGATTTTTCAGATCTTCAAACCTCCTATAACGTCTCCTCCTCTCATGCCCTTCACTATCCCCTGCTTAAGGAATCTCTCACAACTCTCTTCCTTCGGGATCCCTGCACCACTACTTCTAATCAGACACTACCTACTTCCATTGACTTCTCTACTCAATCTAGTGCTTCTTCAATATATAAAATACTATCAAACTCTGCGAAGATCAGAACCAAATCCAAACTGGAACTCACATGGGAAAAGGATCTTTCCCTAGAAATCCCTTTACGCACATGGAACTCCTTATGGAAAAAGATTCATACTGCTTCACGTTCTGCTAGCACTACACAGACTTCATACTATTTCTACAACAGAATCTTCTTTACCCCTTGCGATATGTACAAATTTAAGTTATTAGATTCTCCGAAGTGTTGGTCTTGCCCTAATAACAATAGTGATTTCATGCACATGTTTTTTCACTGCCCTCGGGTTAAAGTTTTTTGGGCTCAGGTTTGGTTAAAATTGAATGATATTTTAATGTCTAATGTCCCTTTTGAGATTTCACATGTTTTTCTAGGAAGTTGTTCTCCTGTTTGGGATACTCTTGGTCCTGTGGGTAAATTTATTGACCTGTTTTTTGCTATTACTCTCCAAATTATAACTACCAACTGGAAGGACACTTCAAAAATTTCACTACAAGCTTGGTGGAATTTACTTTGTCACCATCACAGACTAGATCGTGCCTTTGCTAATTCCACTGCTCTGTTGATCAAAAAAGATTTGTTATGGTTACCCTTGACCTCCTTTCTTTCCAAGTCGGAAAATTTAGTATGCACATGATTCATTTTCCATTGTAGTTTAAATTATTACATATTCTGTGTTTCTTCTGATATCATTTTCTTATCCTTTCCTCTCTCTTCTTTTTCTCTTCCCTCTTTCTTCTCTTCTCGTCTCTTCTCTTCCTTTACTTCTCTTTTTAATAAGTTTAAAAAATGCATTTGACTTTGTACAGTTCTCACAATTGAGGTGTGTTCTATTTTCTATTCTACTGCAAATGTTTATTCTCTATTGTCGCTCCTCATCAGATCAGCTGTATTAATGTTATACTTTGTTTAATACTTCAATAAAGCTTTCTAAACTTAAAAAAAAAACATATTAGGCAAGATGGTAAGTCCACACTTCAGAGCTCCGTTGTGCTCCAGCTAGGTTTCTGCTCCAAAAATACCAACACATACGTACAAACAGAGAGATGCACCAAAACAGATGGAGGGAAAAGGAGGTGAATAGAAGCACTAACAGTCAAGAAGATCACGGCACAGGCACAATGAGATTAACACAGGCACCTGAAGACGCAGGAATGTTTCTATGCACTTACAGTCACTTAACCACTTAAAGTTTATTATTAAACGACTGCTTTAATTTTTATTTGGTTACAAATATAATTATAATATGTTCATCGGCTTCATCCCAATTATTTTCATGGAGAAAAATGAAAGTTCTTCTGAGTCCGGGCTTACATCCCCCCCACCCGAAAAAAAAGTAACATAATGGGGAGCCGCGGCCAATGGCCAATAGGTCAAGGGAGCCGCAGGTCAAACAAGTTTGGGAACCACTGCCCTAAAGGATCTAAAAAATCAGGGAATTTCCATAAAGGAAATTAGAGTAGGGCAAGGAAAGATTAATTAGGAAGTTGTCAGAATCTCAGAAGCTTGGTCATGAGTCTTCTGTGTGTCAGGGAATAAGTGTTAGCTAAGCCACAGTTAGGAAAGAATCAAAGGTGAGCATAGAGGTCTAAACCTCTCCGAGTCAATAGAAAGTGGGGAATCAGGGAAGGTGTCTGCAAGGAAATCCGGAAGAGAGAGTCTGCAAGGGGAATCTGTAAGAAGTCTGGAAAAGTTCTGAACTCAACAGTGTGAACACTAAGTTATAACACACAAGAGCCTTATAGGTAACACCCCTTTGTATGCATCATCAGGGGTCAATCAATCAATCAATCAATCAATCAAAAATAGCTTTATTCGATTTAAAATGTAAATCATAAAAGCACAATTTTAACAGACATTTAAAAACATTTGCAGACAAATAGGCATAGACAGTGAATAAATTAAAAAGATTTACAATCAAGATTAAAAACCAGGTCTCATATTCCACATTGTTTTCCTAGAGTTAATAACACATTTCAAATAAGTAACAATGGAGGGCGTGAACATTTCATTTTCTAAAACTTGTAAGGCCAAAAGCGCTATACGACATTGTCTCAAACCCAAGGTTTTTAAAATCGGCAGTATAAATCTTTTTCTTGGGATGGAATAAAACTTACAAAATAAAAGAATGTGCAACGTAGATTGTTGTGATCCGTCATCACATGGGCAAGCACCCAGATTCGTAGACCAATCATTTGTAACTGGGAAACTTGTAAGTCTAAAAAAAGACCCCAGGCGAAAGCGAGTCAACAGCATCCTATCGTAACTCCCAGGTACACAAACTAGATAGGGCTGAATACCGTGACATGATAACAACAACTGGTTATCCAAAACTGTAGGTTTAACAATTTCTTGAGAAAATCTAATTGATTGTAAATGAGCTAGACAATCTGCTTTTAATGTCTTTCTCAAAATTGATAAAATGCTATCTGGCCTGTCAAAATATTCAGTGTTCAATGTCGCTCATGAATTTTCTAATGTAATTTAGCCAGGGGATAGAAGAAGCCCTATAAAGCTTTAGACAGTCGTTAACAATATCACGATTAAATGTAGTGTGTGTAGACGCCCATACCTTGTGCCATAGCAAAATTGGTTCGATTTTGATCAAGTCCGAAATGTACGAAATCCCAAGCTCAGAATGAGAGATAAAATTAGCAGTGCTATTAGGGACAGCCAGTAAATATCTTGTGAATGCATTCTCAATCAGTTGTAATGGCTGAGCATCTGTGTGGCCCCAAATGCCTGCTCCGTACATGGCTGTGGTAAGGCACTTGGCTTTATAAATTTGTACTAATTCTGACACTGGTCTTCTGCCTAATCTTCTCGCAAAGTTGACCAGTGCACCAGTAGCTCTAGAGAACAGCAATTTCCTGGCCAACACTGCAGAAGACCAGGTCCCCCTATAATCAAAGTGGATGCCCAAATATGGAAATCTATTGGTGCATTCCACTTTAATATTATTGATAAAAATATATCGACATTTGGCACTGTTCTTGCCACATTTCATTATATAAGTTTTGGATGTATTCACTTTCAAGCCCCTAGATAGCATAAACATGGTAAAACTAGTAACAACTCTCTGCAGCCCTAATTGGGTGCGGACCATTAAAACCGCATCATCTGCATATAGTAATGCGGGAACTGGGTGCTTATTAATAAAAGGAAGATCCTGACATTGGTCGGTTAAAACTTGGCCAAGGCCATTAATATATAAAGTAAAAAGGAAAGGGGCGAGCACGCAACCTTGTCTCACACCTTTTCTGATTGGGAATTTAGCTGTGGATTCGCCCCGATTTCCAAACCGAACCCTTGCACCTGCATCTTTATAAAGTTGTCTCATAAAATTTATAAGAGGAGGATCCACCCCCCTTTCTGCAAGTAAGCTCCTGAGTCTATCGTGTCTCACGCAATCGAACGCAGAGCTGAGGTCCACAAAAGCTAATAATAGCCTTCCTTCCTTGGCCTGGGTATATTTACCTATCACAAGGCTTAAGTTTAACCCCTGTTCTATTGTTCCTAGGCCCTGGTGGAAACCATATTGCAGATTAGAGACAACGCCTGTATCTGCCGCCCAAGTCTGCAACCTATTTAAAATAACACGCCCTGTCACTTTAAGGAAAGAGTCCAAAAGGGAGATCGGGCGATAACATGTAGGCTCATTATGATCCCCCTTTTTGAATATCGGGACCACTATCGAATCGGACCAAGATGGAATAAGGCCCTGGTGGCAACAGGCTGTTAAGACATGGGTTAATAATGGACCCCAAAGCGGGAGGTTGGATTTATACACGTCCACAGGGACTCCATCCGGGCCAGGGGCTTTACCCGCTGCACTAGCATTTATGGCACATATAACCTCATCTAGAGAAAAACATAAATCCAATGGGAACGTATAAAGCTGGTCACTCTCTAAAGAAGAGTCTGATTCTGCAAGGTGCAGGGCCTGGTTCTCGTCATTATATAAAGTAGTGAAATGCTCCACCCATGTTTCCTCGCTAATTGCTATTTCAATTGACGGCGAGTCTCTTGGAGCTAGAAAAGGCGCGTTAACCGCCTTCCAAAAGCTGTTGTTATCTATACATATGCAAAAACAACAATTGATGGACAGAATGCAGAACAATGTCATACATTCACCCCAGTACAGAGATCTGGGCCTAAATCCATCGTTTTTTTTGCTCACCATGCCATTCCAGTTTGGACCCAGCCATATGCAAATCAGTCTTGACCCTGCGCCCGAAGGGAACAGTCCAGCCCGAACTGCCAGGCCAGGTCCTCCCTGGACTGGAAACAAGCATCCTAGGACCGGTTTCGGGCTTTCAGCCCTCATCAGCCAGGATAGCTTGACTCCAGTGGCATGGAGAGCACGGGACCCACGTCTGGGCATACCCGTCCCACTCGGGGTGACAAATGCAAAAACAACAATTGATGGACAGAATGCAGAACAATGTCATACATTCACCCCAGTACAGAGATCTGGGCCTAAATCCATCGGTTTTTGCTCACCATGCCATTCCAGTTTGGACCCAGCCATATGCAAATCAGTCTTGACCCTGCGCCCAATGGGAACAGTCCAGCCCGAACTGCCAGGCCAGGTCCTCCCTGGACTGGAAACAAGCATCCTAGGACCGGTTTCGGGCTTTCAGCCCTCATCAGCCAGGATAGCTTGACTCCAGTGGCATGGAGAGTACGGGACCCACGTCTGGGCATACCCGTCCCACTCGGGGTGACAAATGCAAAAACAACAATTGATGGACAGAATGCAGAACAATGTCATACATTCACCCCAGTACAGAGATCTGGGCCTAAATCCATCGTTTTTTTGCTCACCATGCCATTCCAGTTTGGACCCAGCCATATGCAAATCAGTCTTGACCCTGCGCCCAATGGGAACAGTCCAGCCCGAACTGCCAGGCCAGGTCCTCCCTGGACTGGAAACAAGCATCCTAGGACCGGTTTCGGGCTTTCAGCCCTCATCAGCCAGGATAGCTTGACTCCAGTGGCATGGAGAGCACGGGACCCACGTCTGGGCATACCCGTCCCACTAGGGGGTGACAAATGCAAAAACAACAATTGATGGACAGAATGCAGAACAATGTCATACATTTAACCCAGATCCTTGTGACTGGGGGTGAATGTTTGCATTGTCCAGCATTCCGTCCATCAATTGTTTCTTTTGCATTTGTCGCCCTAAGTGGGAAGGGTATGCCCAGACGTGGGTCCCGTGCTCACTACACCACTGGATTCAAGCTAGCCTGGCTGAAGAAGGGTGATGCCCTGAAACCGGTCCTAGGATGCTTGTTTCCGGTCCAGGGAGGACCTGGCTTGGCAGTTCGGGCTGGACTGTTCCCACAAGGAACAGGGTCAAGACTGATTTGCATATGGCTGGGTCCAAACTGGGGTGGTGTGGTGAGCAAAAGAATTATGGATTTAACCCAGATCCTTGTGACTGGGGGTGAATGTTTGCCTTGTCCAGCATTCCATCCATCAATTGTTTCTTTTGCATTTGTCGCCCTAAGTGGGAAGGGTATGCCCAGACGTGGGTCCCGTGCTCACTACACCACTGGATTCAAGCTAGCCTGGCTGAAGAAGGGTGATGCCCTGAAACCGGTCCTAGGATGCTTGTTTCCGGTCCAGGGAGGACCTGGCTTGGCAGTTCGGGCTGGACTGTTCCCACAAGGAACAGGGTCAAGACTGATTTGCATATGGCTGGGTCCAAACTGGGGTGGTGTGGTGAGCAAAAGAATGATGGATTTAACCCAGATCCTTGTGACTGGGGGTGAATGTTTGCATTGTCCAGCATTCCGTCCATCAATTGTTTCTTTTGCAGTTATCTATACATAGGCAAGCTTCATGCAGGGCCCGCCACGCATCCGCTCTTAATGTCTCCTTGCATTCTTTTAACGCGCACCTATAGGCACTTCTAGCTAATTGTATTTCGAGTTGACTTCTATCCTGCTTATGTAGCACTTGCTTTAAATTTATATGCGCTTTAGTACATGCTGGGTCGAACCACCCCTGCTCCTTATGCTGTCTCTTCTTGAATTCCACAGTTAAGCACTTCTTAATCTCCGCAGAAATAAGACAAAATGAGTCCAAAACCTCTTTATTAGCAGCGGACTCGTTAAGTCAAACTGTGAAGGCCTCATTGCATTTAGTTATTAGTTGTTTAGCAAACACAGTCAGGTCGACTTTTGACCAACTCAAAGAGTACCCATTGATTCTATTAAGGGAGATGTTGAATGCAAATTGCTCCAATGAATCCCCCTTACTAGATGCAGAGCTCAATAAGTGGAAAGAAATGCTCTTTGGAAAATGATCACTCATTGCATTTGAATGAGTTTCAAAGTTAAGCACCCTACTTGAGTGGCGATTCGTAACTAAAATAAAATCAATTATGGAGCCACATCCTCTGCCATTAAATGTGCACCTAAATGGAACTGTTGGGGTGCATAATTCGTTAGCGAACCCCAAATCAAACTGGAACACAAGAGAGTTCAACAGGTCCCCGGATGTTGTGTGTGGAAAATGAGCCTGTTCAACACCTCTTTCGTTACTAAGACCACAAGTGCCCCGCATAGTATGTTGACACAAAACATGATTAAAATCCCCACCCCATGTAGTGCACATATCTTTAAGCGTGTCATCCTGCAGTTTAGAAAGATCGTTCTGTAATTTAATCAGTACGCACCCTGTCTGCTCTTTAGGAATATTGTTGTAAAAGTTTAACAGAGCGACACAATACTTCTTTTCCACATACAGTAATACAATCTGATAATAAGTGGCCGAGATCTTAAAAATTATCTTATTGACATTAACACAATTAGATACATAGGTACACAGCCCACCCTTATTTCTCCCATGAACCGAATTTACCGCTGGTGAGTGAAATGTTTTATAGCCGTTAATATGTAACTCATTCTCCAGCCAAGTCTCTTGCAAACACAGTATGGAAAAACCTTGAACAAAGGTTATCCACTGTGGATCATTTACTTTCAAACGCAACCCTGCAACATTCCAAAATAGTATATTGCATTCAGGCGGCCTTTTCACTAAATCTACCCTCTTTGTTACTACTGAAGTGTAACAGTCAATTTCATTTTGATTGGTAGTCCGGCCCAATGAGTCTAGAAAAGTTACAGAAGACCCATTTGGAGCGGGAACCCCCAGTCCAGCGGGCAAGTTAGCTGAAGTATTTTTAGAGATACCAGGTGTATCAGGAGAGGCAGACACAGCACACCTCCCTGTTTGAACACATGATACCTTGGGGGTAATCGGTCAATCAATATCCTCAAGTGTGGGTAGAATATCAAAACGGTTGGCAACCGGCACGTTATAGGAGCAGGGAGGAATAACCTGAGGACCCCTGTTCTGGGTTCTATGTTGAGTGACAGAATATGGCTGATAAAAATACCCCAAAGGCAAAATGTTAATGCCCACATGTGTTATATTTAAGTTCCCAGCTCTAGATAGGATTGCCTGTGTTAAATGTGGGTCACTAAAAGTCAGCACTACGCAGTCACCTGCCAGTGATTTATAATCTCGACCAACCCAGGAGACCCGTCTGACCATTTTGAATTTTGCAAATAAAGCTTCAGTTAGGCCAGTTTTTGCGCCCAACCAAAATAGAGATTTGTTTCTTAGGGCCTCCCATGTTTCAGTCATCTGTGTTGTAGGGGCTGGGACATTGGCCAAAACTATTGTGTAGGGAGTAACTGCAGGGGGTAGATCAAGCGTGTTTATGTTCCTATTCGATTTTATTTGAGGTGCGGGAACCGGCTGCTCATAAGCCCTGTTGTCATGCGGAACAGGGGCCCTCATATAAAGATCAGCCACATGGGTTGCTGGGGCCCTATTATAAGACGGTGGAATCGTCCGCATATCCTGAGGGTCTAAATTTATAGGAGAATTGGAAACCATCCTTTCTAGTTGGGTAGCACATGGAGGTTGGATAACAGGCTGTAGCGGCAAGTCCTCTATATAGCAAGTTTCAGAGATGGTTTTTTCAGGGTGGTTTTGCCTAATTTTATTTTTTAAAATAACCTCGATAGCCCCCACTCTGTCCATTATTTTAATTAATGAATCAGTTACATTTTTATGTAAATCATCTATTTTTTTGCGATCTTACTAAGCTCGGCCGACTGCCCTGTGATTAGAGTATTAATAAAGGATGAAGACTTCTGACCTTCATCAGGTTTGCCTTGTCTGCTCATATTTTTCAGTTTCTTCCTAATGTCTTTCCTACTCAGTGGGGGGGCTCGATTTGGCTCCCTACACGAAGCCTCAGGGTTTCTAGGTCACTTAGATGGTGGCTGTGGGTCGCAATCCAAGTCACTCACATAAATATGACCAGATGTTTCTTGGACACACCCATTCGGGGGTGGCTGTTCTATCGCTCCCTCCAGCTGACTAATTGAAGAGGCGTCATGTATATTAACCCTTGGGCTTTTCGCTTCCATCGCACAAACCTTCCCTTGTGTCAGAGACTCCTCAACACAGTTTATTTGTTGTTCGATAGCACCCATTGCCCCCGTCAAATAGTTCATCAAAGATTGCTGACCGCCCCCTGTTGGGTTAGTAGTGATTCAAAAAAACACAATAGAGAGTCCCTGAAATCTCAATTAAGGGAGAATAGAGCAGGGAGAATACCACAAGGAAAAAACCAAATCTTCCCCCTAAAGCTTCAGAGATCTGGTGATCCATCCAAAATAAGCATATAGTTGTCCCACAGACATGTAGTTTATAACTTTTATTATCAAAACATATAGATATTCATGGATGCAACATACATATAAATTAATTGCTTCAAATCACATATGAACATAAACATTCATGTGAATAATAGCAAAACATTCATAAAAGAAGAAGAGCCCATGGAACATAATAATCCAACACATGGCATGATATGACAATCATAAAATAGGTACAAACCAGACGACAAAACACAACAAATTCAGACACTGAACAATAAAGAAACAACAACAATAACATATAACCATAAACCAATACAGTGATTATGTAATGAGTTGGAGGCAAGAAATAAACAAACAGGACAAAACGCCGACGCGCGTTTCGGAACACTGAAGTACATAGACAATTCCTTCTTCAGGGCGTAGAAGTTATGATACGTTCAGTAATAACAATCCATCTGTTTGTCATGTAGGGTCCACCGGATATGTGGTACAAGGGGCTCAGTTATAGAATAACATAATACGTCTGCAGGGACAACAAAACATATATTATAAATGAAGCTAACTAATTACTATTGGAGCTTGACATAGACCCTTAGATATCCCAAGAGGTTGGTGCCACAGTGGCACATGACGATATCCACAAGTGCAGAGTAAAGTGAAAATAACTTAAATACCCAGATACCACAGACCGAACACCATGTGGAATGCATGCCTAGTTGTGAGAAGTACGAAAGAAAAATAAGCAGTGAAAATGCAGATTGGAGTAAGAACAAGGAAGAAGGGAGAGAATAGGTGAATAAGATAAAAACATATATATACCAGTATACCTACTTCCGGAGCTCGAAGAAAAAGATGAGGTATCCTGCCGCAACGTCAGATAGGCCCCCAAACTGGTTGCACATTAACCATCTACATAATACATCCGGGGAATTAAAAAATGAAAATTTAAGCCAGAGCATGGACCTGATGTGTGACTATATACTAAATAAAATACATAAATTACCGTTTTGCTACGATTAATGAAGCTGGATTAAACTGCTGAATCTACGAGGCAGGGCCGGGTCCAGGGGTACTGAAAAAGCAGAAAGATCACAGTCAGGACCTCTCGATTTATATTCTAACGAATATGTAAGTAGATCAGTCAATTTAAAAAGGCAAACAAGAATGTATCCGCTACAACACCGTAAGTGCGATAATTACTGGCAGCCACCAAAGGGCTTAAGTATGGAATATGTGCAGTTTGTTTCGGGGCAGAATCTGAATAGACTACCCGTAAACATCAAAGCATCGGTGCATCTATATACCCAGCACTTAATAATACATAGAGTGGGAAGCGGGTAACCCGCATTACAATTCCGAATGGAAAAAAGCGAGAGACGCCCATACTTACAAAAAGAGTTTATTCACAATGTCGCAGAGGTATGTCGACGTAAGGGATGCACTGTACGCAGTTTCTAGGAGATCACGGGCACACAGTGCCTCGCTCCATACGGCCTTAAATAGTGAGGGCTAGGGTGAAATGATAGAAATGAATTACACTCCCAAAGATGTGCAGCTTGCGTGTTGACAAAAAACTACCCAGTATGTGGGGGAAAAAATGCCCGGAAGGCACTTGCCCGTAATCGAGTCCACTGCCCGAAGCATGGCGTAGGTCGCAACCGTCCCTGGACGCGATGGTGGAAGGGTTGTTTCTCGTACAGAGGTTATATATGCAAGGGCCAGCCATATCTAGTCGGGAGTAACACTATAACCACCTACACCTGGACCGAAACCACATGGCAACAAGATCTAGACCGCAGGGGAGTAGAGCGCATCTAGTGTGGGCGCCATATTGGAATCCTTCACTGCCACTGCGTTAGAATATGCAATTAGGGTGCAGCCTGGACATACAACGTGGAGTATAATAATATCTACTGATTTAAAGAGGGGGCAAAATGCCGAACACACCCTCAACCGGAATTATTAAGCACTATAGGAGAGTACAAGAAACATTAGAAATACGGGGAAGGATTACTGTTGAAGGATAAGTCGCATAAAACCGGGCGCCATACTAGAGTAATTATTCAGACTAGGATATACTACATAGAATACTGGGGTATGGGGAGAAAAATAGAAGATAAAGGCTAGAGGACCCACAAAGTTCTCTAAAGTGCTTTAAGAAATAAAAAATGAACGAAAAAAATAAAGAAAATTAAAATAAAAATTAAAAATTAAAATAACAGTCGCCATATGTTCAGCTGCTGATCTAGCCTTAGAGGGAGCAGACACTAAGTCCAAGTTGAGAGAAAAGACCAGGTAAAGACAGGCAAGCACAAAAAATTAGTAACTCGCATGTCTAGGTCCAGAAGATAGGGAGGGCGTCAGAAGAAGAAGGACGTAGGCTATAGACTAATGATCAGCACGTAATGAAATAAACAGCCATCATCCACCTAAATTCAAAATGCAAAAAAATTGACATTAATGAAAAAGGTGTTCAGTAACTGGGAAGATTCACAGTAAAGCGTTCTCCCACGGGAGATGGTCATTGAGCCCAGAGGTGGCAGTTTGAAGAGAATAAATCCAATATACATCTCTTTTGCGTCTGAGCCCAACTATATTGCCATCTTTGGGGTTGGAGACTCTCTCTAAGATGATCCATCTTAGGTCTAGTTCCGTGTGTTGTTTAGTGTTCCAATGTTCGACCAATGGGGCTCCTGTCCACTTATTTCTAATAGCTGACTTGTGCTCGCTGAATCTCACCCTAAATTCTCTGCCCGTCTCGCCCACATAGCCCTGATTACAGGAACAGAGGATCAGGTAGATTACATTAGTCGTTCTACAGTTACTCATTTGTTTAAAAAATAATTTTCTCTTGCCCCATTTGAGTTCCGCCGCCACTATGGCAAAACTACACGCGTGGCAATTGCCACACTTATGGGTGCCAGAGATGGGATTGCCACCTGTGATGGATCTCTGGATAAACTCTCGTTCTGAGTGGCAAACAGATTTGACAAGTGTGTTACGCAAGTTCCTGTTACGATGAAAAGCAAAAACCGGTCTGGGTAGCGGAGTACCTTGGCCACAGTTTAGAATGTGCCACTGGGAGTCAACAATTTGGCGCAGTTTGTCATTAAAATTGGAATGTCTCGTGACGCATACCAATTTGGTATCTTCCGTAGATGATCTATTTTTTGCATGAGGGCTTCCCTGTTGTAATACTTAGCCCTCTTGTAGGCATCTCTGATGAGTCTGTGGGGATACCCTCGGTTGAGAAGCTTACTTTTAAGACGCTCCGCGTGCATGTCATACTCCCTGATGTTTGTACAGTTCCTCCGAATTCTGAGGAACTGACTGAAAGGTATACTATTTTGTAGGCACCGCGGATGGTAACTCTCGTAGTGGAGAAGGGTGTTCCTGGCGGTGGGTTTAGTATAAAGTGATACCTCAATAACCTGGTCATTAACCTGGATCCAAATGTCAAGAAATTCGATTCTCTCTTTGCTAGTGTTAGGTGTGAATTTCAAATGTGGATCACATAGGTTAATCCAGAGTAAAAATTCAGTAAGCTGTTCTTCTGTGCCACTCCAGATGAAAAAAATGTCATCTATAAATCTATTCCAATGATGGATACTCTCGAAAAACGGGGCAACCTCGTTGAAGATGAACCGATCCTCGAAAGCACCCATGAAGATGTTCGCTACATTAGGGGCGCATTCCGTGCCCATGCTCACACCCTGGATTTGTTTATAGATAGATCCATTAGAATCGAAATAATTCTCCTGGAGTACAATGGCCAGACATTCCAAAATAAATAACCAGTCAGTTTGGTTATTGTTGTTATTGAGCGCGTTTTTAACTGTTTCTAGAGCCTCCCTTTGGGGTATATTAGTGTACAGCGCTTCAATATCCATAGACACCAAAATCTCAGTATGTGGATTGAATGCAATGCCTTCTATTTTGCTAATCAGGTGACCCGTATCTTTCACATGGGAAGGAAGGCTGAACACTAGTGGCTTCAGAAAGATGTCCACATACTTGGACAGAGGTTCCGTTATAGAGCCAATGGTGGATACAATGGGCCTAAACGGTGGTCTAATGGTGTCTTTATGCGTTTTGGGTACTCCATATAGAACCGGAATTCTAGTGTAAGGTTTATTGAGGTACTCAAACTCGTGATTACAAATTGAGCCTCCGTCCAAAGCACTCTGAGTAATGGTGAGGATGTCTGTTTTAATTCTTTGGCCAGGGTATGAGGTAACTTTAAGATAATGTTCAGGCACCTCCAGCATCGCCTGGATCTGTTCTTTATATTCACTACTATCCAGTACAACTATACCACTGCCCTTGTCACTCGGCTTGATGGTGACATCATTGTTAGATGATAGAGTCTTGAGGGCCTGATATTCATGATAATTAAGGTTGTGCGAGGATTTCGGGACAAATTTCATCATCATCTGGATTTTGGTATATACTGTCCGTTCAAAGATTCCTACTTCAGGACCCACCTCATCCAATGTGGGAGTAAAGGTGGAATCTGGACGTAATCCCGACCTGTTCTCAATGTAAGGCATAGTTCTGTTATCAAAAAATGTCCTCAGTCTAATTTTCCTGAAAAAAGACTGTATATCACGATTCATTTCAAATTTGTTGAGGTGAATGCTGGGAACAAAGGACAGTCCACGCGCAAGTAAGTTAAGAGTGTTCATCAAGAGTAGTACGCAAAAGATTAAAAATAGGTATGGGATCCATATGGGGCGGAGAAGTTACTCTCTCCAATACTGATTCCGCCGGGTCTGTAGGTATTGAGGAGGATTCTCCGAATGTTGGTACCAACCCCTCTCATGGGTTCTGAACCTCACTCGGGTGGTCCCCCGTTGATTCCCTAAAAAACGGTTATTTCTGTTTTGGCCCTCACAGGGTGCTCTCCTATCTCTATATCCGTCAGGATTGCTGGAGCCTCCCTCCCCCTCAGATTCCGAGGTGTCCGAGAAGGTCAAGATTTTTCTATTGGACCAGTGTTGATAGTCCCCTTGATTACTCTGGTCCCTCGGAGTGTTGTAAAATTGGGTTACCCGCTTCCCACTCTATGTATTATTAAGTGCTGGGTATATAGATGCACCGATGCTTTGATGTTTACGGGTAGTCTATTCAGATTCTGCCCCGATACAAACTGCACATATTCCATACTTAAGCCCTTTGGTGGCTGCCAGTAATTATCGCACTTACGGTGTTGTAGCGGATACATTCTTGTTTGCCTTTTTAAATTGACTGATCTACTTACATATTCGTTAGAATATAAATCGAGAGGTCCTGACTGTGATCTTTCTGCTTTTTCAGTACCCCTGCACCCGGCCCTGCCTTGTAGATTCAGCAGTTTAATCCAGCTTCATAAGTTTCTCATTAATCTAACAAAACGGTATTTTATGTATTTTATTTAGTATATAGTCACACATCAGGTCCATGCTCTGGCTTAAATTTTCATTTTTTAATCCCCCGGATGTATTATGTAGATGGTTAATGTGCAACCAGTTTGGGGGCCTACCTGACGTTGCGGCAGGATACCTCATCTTTTTCTTCGAGCCCCCACACCCATATCCGGAAGTAGGTATACTGGTATATATATGTTTTTATCTTATTCACCTATTCTCTCCCTTCTTCCTTGTTCTTACTCCAATCTGCATTTTCACTGCATTTTCACTGCTTATTTTTCTTTCGTACTTCTCACAACTAGTCATGCATTCCACATGGTGTTCGGTCTGTGGTATCTGGGTATTTAAGTTATTTTCACTTTACTCTGCACTTGTGGATATCGTCATGTGCCACTGTGGCACCAACCTCTTGGGATATCTAAGGGTCTATGTCAAGCTCCAATAGTAATTAGTTAGCTTAATTTATAATATATGTTTTGTTGTCCCTGCAAACGTATTATGTTATTCTATAACTGAGCCCCTTGTACCACATATCCGGTGGACCCTACATGACAAACAGATGGCTTGTTATTACTGAACGTATCATAACTTCTACGCCCTGAAGAAGGAATTGTCTATGTACTTCAGTGTTCCGAAACGCGTGTCGGCGTTTTGTCCTGTTTGTTTATTTCTTGCCTCCAACTCATTACATAATCACTGTATTGGTTTATGGTTATATGTTATTGTTGTTGTTTCTTTATTGTTCAGTGTCTGAATTTGTTGTGTTTTGTCGTCTGGTTTGTACCTATTTTATGATTGTCATATCATGTCATGTGTTGGATTATTATGTTCCATGGGCTCTTCTTCTTCTTTTATGAATGTTTTGCTATTATTCACATGAATGTTTATGTTCACATGTGATTTGAAGCAATTAATTTATATGTATGTTGCATCCATGAATATCTATATGTTTTGATAATAAAGTTATAAACTACATGTCTGTGGGACAACTATATGCTTATTTTGGATGAATCACCAGATCTCTGAAGCTTTAAGGGGAAGGTTTGTTTTTTCCTTGGGTTAGTAGTGATTCCCGCTTTTCTTTTACCCATCCTACTCCTCCCCACGTAGGTAAGTACCAAGTAGTTAGGAATACTGTACTTAACGTACACGCTGCTTGAAACGTATGAGGAGAAATACGGTCCCTCAATGCGGCATACACCAGAGATTATGAACCCTCTCCTATACCAGTTCCAATATGTCCATATGATACAGTCCTCCACCGTATTTAATCAAGCCGAGTAGTAAATAACGTGGCTTATACCTGGTTTGTAGACACTGAGAGCCACATTTAGTCTACGAATAGTCTATGAAGATGACCCAAAGATAAATAGATCACGGGACTCACCCCCACGCGCCTCAGTCAGCCTTTTAAAGATCTTTTCAGGGGGGTGGCCCAGCCCATCCTCCTCCGGACTCTGATGGGCTAAGACGGGTCTGTCTTGGCCCGGTCTTGGCCCGGGCCGAGCCCGGGCACGTCCCGCACGCGTCCCCCGCAGCGGGAGTGCCGCGCTGCTTTTACAGCGTTTTCTGCCGGTGTCCCCTCTTCCTCTCAGCCAGCAAGCAAGGGGCCGGAGTAAAGTGCGCTATGCTGTACAAAAGACCAGGGTCCAAAGAAAAGTGGCATGTGCTGGTCAATTGTTCTCATCCATGTCTCATGTTGCAAACTGCAACATCAGGGGAAGGTCTCACACTGGACATGGGAACAACATCTTCTCACGCACAGGCCAGGTTGAAATATTACTGAACAGGCCTTTCAGTTAATGCTCTGGCTCCCCATGTTCTTTCGTAAAGTTCTTCTTCTCAGGCTCGCTCCTCTATCACTAATACAGTAATGTATTTATTCTCAAACTGTCAATGCATGTGAATACCTGCAAGAAAGGTCATGTTAGAAGAAAATGGAAAACAGTATTTTATGCAGCATGGTCGAATTACAGGCCTAGTCAGGACAAGTTAAAGCATTAACTCAATGGTGCACATTTAATATATGTGTGTGCACATTTAAACACAAATGAATATACGTTTCCAATACATTAGATTCACCTTACATGTGGCATACAGTAAATCTTTAAAATATTCTTGTGTTAGTATGGCTTGGAACTACATTTACACGAAATATACATGTAACAATAGTGCACATATTTCATAAACTCCTTGTCATTTTAAGAGAAATCACATTCTGCATATATGAGGATGGGTTCTATGTAATTTTCTAATTATTAACCCTATTCAAGGTATTAAAGCACACATTATGAAAGACGAACTTCATCTTTATAGCAAGTACATGTCTACTAAGCAGGGTTGGTTTATTTCATCAAGTCTTCAAATATTATGTCAATCAGTTATGGTAAAAAACACACTGTGAGTACATTCTCTAATCCCACAGTGAATGCACTCTTTAATAGTGATGTCAAATGCAACATTTATGTTACAATGAAGATGAATCCTTGTATGTTATAAGATGTAGGTTTATTTAGCTTAGTTACAGGTAACGGCCCACCAGGAGCAGCATCCTTCCTGCTTAGCCCATTCACTCCAACTGACTCCATCCTCACACGCTGGCGAACAGCAGGGAACATAGAGACTCTGGGGAGGATGTATTACACAAGACAGGTTACAACACAACTTCCCCCTTATAGAGACAATTGAAAATACAATAGGACATAAGATGGTAACAATCCCCCAAGCAATACATCCTACACATTTATATATACACCACTCCAAAAAAGAATAAACAGAAATAGTTGATCAGGCACCCAAATTCTCATAGGCAGGACCAGGAACACACAACGCCATCTGCTGCTCATACATTAGGGAAAATCAACTACATGTTTCCCTTCACAACACACTAAATCTCCAGGCAGGTCCAGAAACACAAAACATCCTCTACTGCTCACACTAAATCTCTAGCCAGGACCATGAACACCAAACGTCCTCTACTGCTCACACTAAATCTCTAGGCAGTAACACCAAACATCCTCTACTGCTCACAATAAATCTCTAGGCTGGACCAGGAACAGAAATTCTCTGGCAGGTGACTCCTCATACACCTAGTTGAGCGATATCTCACCTGAATTGGCACACAGCACTAATGACTGCACATGTAATCAGAAGAGGCCATCGCCCACAAAGTGATCATGTTCCAGGCCTGTCACATTGTACCATCCTTCTACTGCCAAATCCACATCTCCAGATATGCAGATGAAGACCACAGTGAAGAATAGTGCTCTGACTGGATACCAAAGCGCCGACGCGGGGCGAAAACGCAGACCCCTACTGCTGGAAAGCACTGAATCAATGGTGCTGCCAGCATATCCACAAACCGTGTGCGTTAAAGCATTGAGCTGTGACGTCAACTAAGTGGTCCGTATGTGTGTATCTCAAACGCATTGGAAATCCTGAAAATCAGATTGTGGGAGGCTCACGGGTCCACTTCGATGCCTCAATTAGCACACGCCTGGAATCCCTGCCTTGGGGGGCGTTTTCAAAAGCCGCATAGGATCCACGCATTATAACTATGAGGGGGCAAGCGCTTAAACAAAGTAAAAGAACTCTCGCTCCCCACCCTTAAGAGGCACGTTGACACTTTAACCTGACAGCACGCGGCCCCACTAACTCAAATAATGCTGCAGCTCACCAGTCACTATGAAATTCAGGGTGACTACTGATCCAGCGGGTTACTAGCAACAAGCATTCATACACCGAATACTCACCTGGGCCCATTCATTCATACTACGCTAGTAATTTCCGCTGGTGGGTCAGTTGTACTCTTTATCAATATCCCTGCTACCAATTACTTTTCTGATTGAAGAGTAATGACTTACCAATGGACCCTTTGACAATTGGGAAATTTAAAATGAGTGACATTCAATAAAATTCATAAACCTGAAATAATCACTGAGTCAGGAAATTTAAAAATGTTTATCTAAAGATTTAGCAGAGTAAATTACAAAACCGCATAATACTTAATCGTATATCAAGGATGAAGCATATTAATAATCAATAATCGATCAATGACGGTCCCTCAGAAAGAAGGAGAAGATAAAGACAGCGGCACAGCTAAAGGTTGCATTTATATTTACCTAAAGATGTGAGAACCAAACCCCTAGGCCAAGGAGTTGGAAAGATAGGTCCCAGGAAGGATGAAGACCAAAGACTACCGGACCAGATTCAGGACAGGATAGGTGACCTCTCTATCAACGACGCCTGCGCCGTTCCCCTCTCTGGCACTGCACTCTTCCTTGCTTCTCTCGGGTCGTCTTCTAAGAATCCGCCGCCCCCACCTCAGGACCTCTTGGACAGCGAATCAGTCTGGTTCTGCTCTGCATCAGCGTCTGGGTCAATGAATGTAGCATTGCTCTCTCTAATGAACTAATCTATACCTATTATACCCTTCTACACCCAGGTACCTCCCATTAATGTTTCAAAATTATGGGCCCACTGCTTCTGATTGGACGGGGACAGGGGGTTGATCCTCACACCATGTCAATTTAGTTTACTTTCTTTAAGCCCATTGTTTTAAATACCGCCCCTCACAATTAATACATTTGCTTTATTTCCCACCCGTCTCACGACAAAGTTTGATACACAATGTATACAAAATGTTGCATTTTGCAAGAACATCGCGGATGTAGTGGAGTTGGCCCACAGGTCGCGGCCTTGGATGACGTCCAAGTTGACTTCATCGCTGAGCCTTGTTTTCCAGGGCGCATGCGCACTTCGCATTGGCTGCAAGCTGCCGTTCCGTTAACCCAGGCCCCATTTTACGAACTAATAAAAGTCAAAGAAGAAAAACATTAAAATCACAAATAAATGTCTTCACTGTATACCCCCTATTTCTACTCTATTCCCATTTAATTATAAATCTATCCCGCATTAGTAGCATTAAAATACCACAGTTTTAATTGCAACATATACGCAAGCTGTAGCACATGAGAACATTAAGCAGCCATTTTAACACACACTGCGCAGAAGCAAAGATTTCCCTCCAAGCAAAGAAAGATGTCATACCACGTGATATGGTTGACACATGCGCATTGGAATTCCCGCGCTTTAGCGGCCATTTTGGATTAGACAAGCATTACTTATTAGTTTAACACATAGGCAAGCTTCACTTGGATACTATGTTCACGTGTGTATTTATTAGTAAAGACATTACAAAGTTTAATTAATTAATATTATGAGAGAATTGCTTACGAGCAAGTCTCATTGTGAGTTCTTGCTCCATCACTACCCCCTTGATGTACCTGTTCAGTGTAGGTACTGCTCCACGTGAAAATCACACAGGTCAGATGTTCCTTGCCTCATTGGTTCAATCCTCACTGGTGTTTGAGAAACAATACTTCTTCATTCCCTGCATTCCTTTAGCATCAGGGCTGTAGAGTTCATTCCTCACCGGCATGTATACCAACTTCAATATTGTTGGTAGAAAAGTCACACTGAATCAGCATACATTTTTAACTAAAGCAGGTTAAACACTGTCAATTCATTTAAATGCTGCCAGTCACTTAAATAACAGATACACGCCTGGAACTTCTCTTAACTGTGGGCTGTCCAGTGAAAAGGACACTGGTGGGGCTACCATGGCGGTTCTGTTTCCTTCCAGCTGCAATTTCTTTTACTTTTAGTCTTCCTCTTGGTTTCTTCAATAATTCTATTTCTCCTATGCTTAGATTCTTTCGGCAGTCGTCGCCAGTGTTACAATGAAGATGGAGCCTTGTGACTTATACAACATAGGTTTATTTGGCTTAGTTACAGGTTACAGGTAACGCCCGACCATGAGCAGCATCCTTGCAGCTCAGCCCATTCACTCCAACTGACTCCATCCAAGCACAAACACTCAACATTCCAATTATCTCACACGCTGGCTGAGCAGCAGGGAACATAGAGACTGTGCGGAGTATGTATTATACAACACAGGTTACAACAACTTACATTAATCGTTAAACCACACAAGAAACGTGCTAAGTGCACATTCATTTCATGTGTCTGTCAAGTATTTGTGACGTGTAAAAGGTGGGCAAATTTGTGCTGCACCAGTTGTGATATCCCAAATCACCGACCTGATTTCAGAGCTCATAGCCCAATGCCTCAACAGACAGTTTTGCATTATTTCCTTATTGGAAACCATGAAGTGATGTTCACATGCCCCAAAGGGACTTGACCTTCCTTTGAACATGTCCCTTACGATTCTACACCCTCACTTCTTCTATTTTTGTAATGTTCCCAATCAGGCGTGGGTGTCAATTCCAGATTAAGATGTATGGACAGAAATCTTGAAGGAAGAAGGGGATGCATGAACATGTCAATGTACATTTGTTGAATGAAAGGGTAAGCACTAAAAATATGGGACAGGCAAACTGCACATTGATATCTTCATGCATTACCCTTCTGCTCAAATCACGAATCTGGTAAGGGGTCCCACTTTTCTCCACAATCATGTTTGAATGGAGGAATAAGTGTCAAGATATATGCTTACCTCTTCGCTGTGTGACAGAGAACAAAATCATGACCTTGTACCAATAAACAGGCACTTGAGTGTTTATTTTATTTATTTATTTATTTGCAAAGTTTTATATAGCGCTGGCTAGACCCGGAGGTATCAGAGCGCTTTACATGAGGATCAGTGAGTTACAGGTTCCATAATTACATAGACAAGTATAGACATAGGAGAAAAGACAAAACATGAGATTACACAATAATGTGAGAGTTATTAGCGCTTACACACGTCTTATGCGGAGTGAAGAGGTAGAGGGGGAATGGTAAACTGGGGTAGGGAATGCAGGTAGGAAAACACAAGGGGGAGGTGAGGAAAACGATGTCCGATGTCCGGCTGGGTAGGTGCCGGCCGAGGGGTGAACCAGAGCCAAACTCCTCTATAGCTGCATATGACAGCTCCCACAACACAGAGTGTTGTTTTCTTATTTGTGTCTGATGTCGCACATACACACTGTGTGAAAGCGATGTTACTGTTAAGAAAGAAAACCTACTAACTTATACCTAGCTGTGCAAACCATAGTTCACATCCCCACCAAGTATGGCTTATGATCTCACACAAATTCAATTTCTTCATTAATGACATAATTGAGGCAGCCAGTAGAGTTCCAGGCACAGAGAGGAGTCTGAATGTCAGCTGCTAAAAAAAACCCTAAAAAAACAGGCGTGAACCGCTCCACGTTTTGGGGCCAAAATTGAAGCTTTAGGAGGAGCCCAAACTTGGAGCGACCCTCACCAACGTCAGATTCCTTTCTTGCCCACTGCAGTTGAACTTCCAGTACATTAAGCATGGATTAATCTTAGTGTTATTGAAGAGCTTATTAGTTTTGTAATCTTTTTGGATGTTTTCTGGAGAGGTCTACTCTCAGTCTTTCATCCAGGAAACCCCTTTCTCCGCCTGAATAAATGGGTGCTCTGTCTGATGCCACTCTCCACCTTACACAGCCCCATCTAGCTGTTTTAGTTCCTCCTCCCTCTTCTCCCCTGCTTTGCCTTCCATTCTTTTTGATTGTGCCCTCCTCTTACACATTCCCTCCAATAGCACTACTTCCCCTTTCAAATCTGGTAAGCTTCATAGCTTTAAAATTAAATCTCTCTGCCACCCTATTAAGTATCACCATCACAGCTCCTTTCCAGCCTCCATCACCTCATGCGAGGACAGCCTAAATACATTTTAGGCCAATGTTGGCGCACCTTGTCTTTTAGAGATACTTGTTTTAAAAGGAAGCCCTCTTTATAAATCCTCGGTTTGCTACTGGAAAGCTTAAAACTCTTGAATTGTCTGCTTTCCAGAGATGTGTCTGTGCTGAATCCGGCGGAGTGCATAGCAGCCAGGCCTGATTTCAAGTCTGGAAGGAAGGCATTCATGAAACTTCGGCTGAAGAAGGCCTAAACGTGACAGCACAATAACAAATGACTAAAAACAAAAGGAGAGAAAAGGTATTGGATGGCACATGTAAGGTAGACATAAAAGTGTCCAAACATGTCTCAAACTAGTCTGGGACTTTTTTGGGCAACACGAGCAACCAGTCATAACACAAATGCTAAGAAATTGGCAAATACTCAACATGAACTATTTCCATTTATAAAAAACCCTCTTTTTAAAGAAGCAAAAAATGACAGAAGCAACTTGTGTCACAGTCTTGATGCCTAGTTGGGGTTCTTACTCTGCTTCTCAGCCTCAACGGCCTACTCTTCACAGACTTAGTCTGCCAGAGATATAGGCGGCCCCTTCCAGTGGCCGTGATGCCACTTACACAGCAAAGCACCCAACAGATAGTGCCTTCCAGAAGGAGCCCCAAGGAGGAGAAAAGCCCAATAGGCAAAACCCTCCAAAAACAGTTGACAAAGGCTCCGAAAAGTTGAAATGACGTGACATCACAAAACGGCAAGCAGTGAGCTGAATATAAGCTAGGCAGATGGAAGCTGGAATCTCCATCTTGAACAATGAAATAGAAAAGGCAAGGATTGGGAGTAGAAGGTTACTGGAGTGCATAGGAATAATGGAAAGAAAACAGGCAAGGGTTCAGGAAGAATCCATGAGCAAGGAACCCAATGAACAACTACCCGAAGCATTGCAATGCAAAGAGTAGAAAGAGTTGCCTTCTTTTATAGGTCAGGAAACAGCAAGTCGTCTCCTTATTGATTTGTGAAAGGCTACAGAAGCTTTCGAGGACAAAAGTCATCTTAGGTTAGGAAAGATATTAACTTCTCCAACAACCTCACCAAGAAACTGTGGAAAAGAGAAGGGCCAGGCAGCCCATGGCGTAATATGTGTTGTCTGCAAGAAGTCCCCGACAGAGAAGAATACCGCTAAGGAGGACCGCACTGGTGGGTCAGCTGCCGGCAGGTAAATAATAAAGGGGAATGTGGTGACCTGCCAGACGGAGAAAGAAAGACATCTCGTCCACCTAAGACACATTCTCTATAGAATGGAGGGCCGGATGGCAGCTGAACCGGGACTTGCTGCAGCAGCATGACACCTTGAGCATGCTTATCGTGGACTAGAGACCCACAAATCACTATCAGTGGCCATTTTAAATGTTTTCATTGTGCAGCATGTGCGTTCTTTAAAAATTCTAAAGGTTTCTCTTACAGTATTGGTGATTCACACACTATAATTTACTGCAGAAAATGTCCATGATCACCCAGGATGTCAGACCCATCATTTTGCAACATAAATCATGCATGTGTTGACTGCTTGATGGTACAATGGTAGCCCATTATGCCAATGAGAAACACAAACTCAAAGACATGGAGTTGTTAAGTTGGATACTGTGTGCATTCAAAAATGTAGAATAAATGTTGACTAAAGCCTATGCTGCAAAGAGAATAGATGGATTTACATACTTGATACTGTGCATAAGGGTCTCAATTAATTCATCAAATGGCACCTGAAGCAGTCCTCATTTTGGCTTACCTTTCATGAGGTAGTATTTGTTATAGACACCCTTGCCTTAACTTTAGGCTATTTCTAGCACTGTCCTCCTATTGCTGTTGGGAACAGTCCTTAGAACTGCACCACTGGATTATGTGCCCAATTTTGAGAGCCACTTCTTACAGTTTTATTTTGTGGCAGCATATTTATTAATAAAAGAAATACCCTGCAGACCATACTTAAGCATCGTTCTAATTTTTCAACAACTCCAGTATCTGGTAAGAATCCTTGCCGTATGGTCAATGGTGACTTATTTTCACTGCTCTCTTGGACACCTTAGTCTGTTGTTTTTCACTGCAAACAGTCTTATGGACTTGCATTGGCTGCAATAACATTCAGAATGTTTTTAGATTATTCTCACTGCGCTGTGTTATCCTTGCAATTTCACACTTGTTCATCCATGATGTTTATGCTTTACTCCTGTTTTAAACCTGCTTTTTCTTTAAGCTCCTGTTTATCTAGTTTCTTAAATTCTTTTTGCTTAGCTTGTGCATGCTTCCCAAGCTGTGCACTAATGGGTACATGCACAGCTTGGGGAGCAATGTATCTCCATGGTTTTTCACAGTAAGAAGCACCCACCCTGTCTATAATCCTTGTCCTGATTGATTCAGTCCCCCCTGCTCCTCTCCTTGTAGTAAGGACGTTTTTGATCTAAGTTGGCTCAACATTGGTGTAAACAAAACTGAACAGGTTATAAGTATTCTGTATGTATTTAATTGGTTTTAAATAACTGTGGGCGTTCTTTGAAATGTTTTTGTCCTGATCATGGTCTGCATCATTTCATTTAACAAGTACTAAAACATTGACTGCATATGGGTGTAACCTCGGTATAAATTACCTGAGTACATTTTAGTCTGTCATACTGTTAACGAGGACTTGTGTTTTCAAATGTCAGACTTTTGATTCTTTTAGTAGTTATTTCTTATGTACTTCGCATATGGGTGTAATTTTCTGAGCTCTTGAGCCATATTTTGAAGATAGCTGCACACATTTAATATTAACAAGGAGTAGAGATACATTTTACTGCACGCAGTCTGTTTCAGAGCAAAGTTAAAAGTTTGGGAATCACCCTGCCCTGTAAATTATCTGTACCCAGGTTCTCCAGGTGATCCCAGGTTGCCCTGTAGTTGAAAAGAGGACAGTATTGCCACAGCATTGTTTCCCCACCTTTACCAATTTCTTTTTAGAGATACATTTTCTGGCAACTACCCTAAAATAGCAGAATCCTCTTTTGTGGCCCTAATGATAGCAACACGCGCAAGATGGAAATCCAGTGTAACTCAAAAGTCCAAAATTAATTTATAAGCAGTGTTATTGCAATGAAGCACTTTATGAAGCGAATATCACTTGTAAGTAACATCCTTTTATACAGAGTAGAAGGGCACAATGTTTTCAAGTGTGCATGCCTTTTAAATAACTAAATGTTTCTACTCCTTATGCTCCCTTATCAGCTCCTCATGCTCAATTTAAAATCAGAAAAGCCATATTGTGTTACTTGGCAAAACTTTTAACATTCTCCATTATTGAGAGTTCTCTCAGTAGCATGCTCATGATAATAATATATATATATATATATATATATATATATATATATATATATATATATATATATATATATATATGTGTTTTTAAAATGTATATATATATATATATGCTTAGAGGACGAACTGGCAGCACAGAAGATCTTGACCGAGACCTTTCGAACCATGAAAGAGGACACTCAATGGAAGTTGGTCGACCTAGAAAATCGGTCCCGTCGAAATAACCTGAGAGTTCTCCAAATTCCAGATGGCATGGAAGGACAGGACCCGCGCAAGTTTATTATTGACCTGTTTACGGAGGCTTTCCCCGAACTAACGCAGTGGGACTGGCAGAGAGAGATACAGAGGGCGCACCGTTTCCCATTCTCTCTTCGGTCTCGACCTGGCCAAACAATAACTAGGCCTAGAGCTATTTTGATTTCTCTTAATAATTTTCTTGCCTGAGAAACAGTATATGAGTTAGCACGTCCTGATAAAAAAAGAGCTGGGAAAGGAGTTGAGTTTTTTGTTCGACCAGATTATTGTCATCAAACGGTTGAAAAGCGCTGGCAGTAACGTCAGCTAATTGCACCATTTCAAGCCAAAGGGGCCCAAGCGTTTTTATTAAATCCAGCTAAGCTAAAAGTCCTTCATCAAGAGCACACTCGATTTTTTACCTCCGAGGTGCAAGCTAAAGATTTTTTACAATCTTTATGAAATCAAGCCGATGGTTTTCTTTTTGGCTATTGATATCTGGATCATGCCTATCATGATGTAATCGGTCTTACCCCTTTTAGATCGTGCAAGTTTCTATGTTGTTAGGTCCTTCCTTTTTCTTAGTCAGAGTACTGGATGGTCGGCTCTGGTTTGCACATCTCCTTCTCTTTTCTGTTTTCTTTCTTTTTGTGCTCTATGGCACCCTATGAGCGATCTTTTTCTTCTTTGTCATGTATATAAAAGTATATTACTGCACCGTATTTGTTGGTATGCTTAATGGAGTTGTATGGCTATTTTTCATTTAGCTGCAGTTGTTGTATTTTTCGCACATAGGGTGGTGTATAGGTGTGGGGGGTGGCATCCGGGTGGCGGGAGTTCGTCATCACTAGGTCCATGAGTCCTAAAACCTCATTGAAGGGTGGGGTAAGTCTTGGAGGGGGAGAGGTCAGAGGGTTGGAAGGGTGGGGGGGGTCAGAGGGGGTTAGAGGGGGTCGGGTGGGTTTAAAAAAAGAAAAATAATCCGCAGTGTCATTGAAGTATTTAGAGCTTTAAAGTTATGTCATTCTAGAATGGATCAAATGTTGGTTCCTATGATCAATCCATGGCTAAGTTAGGTCTTCGAATTTGTACTTTAAATGTTAGTGGGCTTAATAATTACAATAAGAGACAAAGAGTGGCTGCAGAGCTCCGCGTGATACAGCCCGATTTAGTGTGTTTGCAGGAAACACATATACCTTGGGGGAAGCGGAAGATCCTGTCAGAACTGGGCTATGTACTTTTAGCAGCCTCAAAACAATCAACCATGACCAGGGGTGTAGCGGTCTTAGCTAGATCAGCGCTACAAATAACTGGACGTGTGTTAGCTGATAATCAGGGACGTTGGGCTATCCAGGAATGTATCTTGGGGGGGGTGAAGTTCACGCTTTGTACAGTATACGGCTCGAACCTTGACGAGGCCCTGGTCCTTGAATTTTTAAATGGGGAGCTTGCGTTATGGCCTGCCCCATTGGTGTTGTGTGGCGACTTTAATATTAATCTGAGTGGGACGGACCTTCATTCTCGTGTTCAGAACTATGAAGGTAGGAAGCCTAGGCTCTTTAAGGCCTTATATCATCTGTTGGCCGATCATGGCCTGATGGATGTTTGGGGTAGTGTCCATGCGCAAGACCCGGGGTATACGTTTTATTCCCACCCACATAGCAAGCTGGTATGGCTTGACTATTTTTTTGTATCCCCTGTATTGTTTGCGGGAATCAAGATACAAGTCTACCCAAGAATCACCTCTGACCATGCACCTGTAGTATTGGACATCCCCGCTCTGGGGACATCTAAAACTCCAAAGGGCTTTACTTTTGACAGGAAACATCTTCTTGACAATGTTTTTGTTGATCATATGAAGGGCTAGATAAAGAACTTCCTCCAAATTAATCGGCAATCCACTTCAGATGGGGTTGTCTGGGATGCATTTAAAGTCTGTTTTAGAGGAGAAGTAATGAGTTATGGACTACACAAACAAAAGCAGGCTAAATTGGCAGTTCAGGAGCTATATATTAAACTGACAACAGCTGAAGAGAATCTGGCAGGTGGTTTAGCAGCTGGGTATAATATAGCGGATCTTCAAACTAGCTTGGCTAGATGTAAGGCTAACATCAATTTACTATGGAGCAAAGAAATCGCTCTAAAATATCAAACCTATAAAAAAGATTGCTATGAATATGGGGAGGCCACAGGGCGCTGCCTAGCTCAGAAGTTGCGTACAAAGGAGGCTATGCAGAGAATCAGTGGAATGAAGAACGCCTCAGGTAATATAGTACACGACCCTCAAGAGATCCTTAAGGTTTTTTATGATTTTCACACAGATCTTTACACAGAACAAGATACGGGGCGTTTGCCTATAGACCTAGGGCTCCCTTGTTCACTATGGGAACGGTTGGACCGGGAGGAAGCCGAGATGTTGGATAGCCCCATCACTATTGATGAACTAGAACAGGCTATTAATAGTTTGGCGATTGGTAAAGCCGCGGGCCCTGATAAGCTCCCTTTGGAAGTTTATAAGACTTTTTTTCAAGATCTTAAAACTGATATGCTTGCGGTTTTCCAAGCAGCGCGATTGGGGGATGCTCCACGATCTTGGGATGAGGCCAATATTATTATATTTAAAAAGAAAGAAAAACCATCTGATCTCCCAGGGTCCTATCGTCCGATCTCTTTAGTCAATTGTGACGGCAAAATTTACACCAAGATTCTTGCGAATCGGCTCGCAAAGGTCATCTCCCCCTTGGTATCTTTAAGACAACAAGGCTTTATACCCGGAAGGGGGACAGTGAATCACATTAGTAGAGTAGTGACTTTATTTGACATCGCCCAGGTCGAGTCCAGGGATCTAGGACTGATCTTGCTCGACGCCGAAAAGGCGTTCGAGCGCGTTGCGTGGGACTTCCTTTGGGGGTCCTACAGCATATGGAATTCGGCCAGGGCTATATTCAGGCTCTTCGGGTTCTATATAGATCTCCCAGTGACAAGATATGTACAATGGGCCGTACCTCTGAGGTAATTAAGATCTCCAGAGGCACCCGGCAGGGATGTCCCTGTTCCCCGCTCCTTTTTGCGCTTTATATTAATCCTTTTATAATCATGCTAGAGCGGAGTGATCAGATTGCACCGTTTATTGTCCGGCAAGACTGTTTCCGTGTCTTGGCTTACGCCGACGACATTGCGATCCTAACAGCTAATCCTGTCGTGGCCCTACCTGAAATCGAACATTTGGCACAGGAGTTCGGGTCTGTTTCAGGCTACAAGCTTAACACTTCCAAAACACAAATTCTCTGTACAAGCCAAATCTTGGTTAACGATCCTAGAGTACTTAAGGAAGTTACATATTTGGGTATTAAGATTCGAGCTAGTTTAAAAGAGTTAGTAGAGGTTAATTGGGGGGATATTATTGGTAAGGTGAAGTTTTCATTAGAGAAATGGGAGAGCCTACATCTTTCCCTGGTCGGTAGATCTAACCTTCTCAAAATGAATATATTGCCTAGGGTTATGTACTTTTTTAGAGCCGTCCCCTTGGAAATACCTCACGGACAACTACAATATTTGCAATCTTTGTGTGCCAGATATCTTTGGGCCCCAGAGAAACCACGCAGAGCTGCCCGCTTCATGACTCTTCCTCGGGACAGAGGTGGGTGGTCTGTTCCTGATTTCGCTCTTTATTACCATGCGTGTATTCTGGCGAACATACGTATTTTACTGACTGGAGAGGAAGTGAATAATTTAGCCGAGGCCCCCTCAATATACCAGATGGTTTTGGCACCTGAGGTTAACAAATGCCTGTTTACAAGAATGGATGGCAGTTACTATAAAAGAACTCGCTTTAAAGTCCTGGGATCTGTCTTTAAAGTTTGGAATACAGTTCGAAAAAATCTGCAGATACCAGGGTTATCATACTATACACCTACTGCCGGAGCAAGGTTACTTCCATCGATTTTTTGGGATTATGTTGCAGCTAATTGGAGATCGAAAGGTATTATTCAAATCGGTGATTTTTATCAGGCTGGGGGGGTATGAATGAATGAATGAATGAATGAAGGAACATTTGTAAAGCGCGTGGTTACCAGAGGGCATCCCAGCGCTGTGGCGCCGATTATACTGTGAGAGGATCAGGGAAAGAGAGAAGTTTTCAAAAGCTTTCTGAACTTGAGATAATTAGGTTCGAAACGTACGTGGAGGGGAAGCTTGTTCCAAAGCCTAGTTGCATTATATGTGAACATTCGGCCTCCACTACGTGATCATGATCGTTTAATCTTAGGAACTAAGAATAAACCCTTGTTCTCAGATCTAAGGGTTCTGTAGGGTCGATAGGGTTGAAACCAGGGACGTTCATCTTTTTCATACTTGGCGGATAAATATCACTTACCCAAAACTCAATTTTTTAAATTCCTGCAAATACGGGATTTCTTGGGTAAACACATTACTACCTTGACACCGTACAATATAGTAGAAGCTATTCGGCGTCAGGATAAAATTGGGTCTCTTTATAAAAATATTGTTAGCAGCAAGGACGGATGACCTAGAGAAGTACAACTCTAAATGGGGGAACTGGCTTGGAGACCATTCGGTCTCTCTAGAGAAGTCGATTGATATGCCAAGCGAAATTCTCCTGGCAGCTAATCTGAAAACTCAACACTATAAAACGTTATTTAATCTGTACCATACCCCTGGCAAGAAATGGGGGGGTGAAAATGATGGGAAATGTTTTCGGTGTGGTGCTGATAACGCTGATATCCTCCATATATTTTATTTGTGTCCTAATTTGACTTCTTTGTTAGGACATATAGAAAGGTTTTTGTCAGAAGTCACTGGAGTCTCAACAAAAATATCGGTCTCCATGATGTTGCTAGGGATTGGGGAGAATCTATGTCAAGGAACGCCAATGTTTGAATTTCGTTATCAACATTTATCGACATGGCAGTAGCACGGTTATGCATAGCATCCTCTTGGCTGCAAGCTGAGGCACCACCTTTCGAGTTGTAGCGTGCTAAGTTTTGTAACACTTTTAATTTGGAGTTTAGTTTGTAGTCTGTCAAAGGGCCCCGAAAGCGAAAAGTAGGCCTTTATGTATGGAGGGCTATGATTGATTATATGATGGGATGATTATTATATCTAACTAAGGGAATGGACCTGAAATATTATTGTCTCTGATATAAGATGTTGTTTTATGTACGTATGTGTAACATGCCTGGTGACATGGAGTGTCCCTATGCTGGATTGATATCCTTTTTTCTGTTTCTACAAGGGATTGTATTGAATTTCTATTGTGTCCTCATTGTAGATGTATATGTTTATGTATTTTGATACTGTGGATTTTTTAATTAATAAAAAAAACAAAAAAACAAGTACTAAAACATTGACTGCATATGGGTGTAACCTCGGCATAAATTACCTGAGTACATTTTAGTCTGTCATACTGTTAACGAGGACTTGTGTTTTCAAATGCCAGACTTTTGATTCTTTTAGTAGTCATTTCTTATGTACTTCGCATATGGGTGTAAGTTTCTGAATTCTTGACCCATATTTTGAAGATAGCTACACACATTTAATATTAACAAGGAGTAGAGATACATTTTACTGCACTCAGTCTGTTTCAGAGCAAAGTTAAAAGTTTGGGAATCGCCCTGTAAATTGTCTGTACCCAGGTTCTCCAGGTGATCCCAGGTTGCCCTGTAGTTGAAAAGAGGACAGTATTGCCACAGCATTGTTTCCCCACCTTTACCAATTTCTTTTTAGAGATACATTTTCTGCCCTAAAATAGCAGAATCCTCTTTTGTGGCCCTATTGATAGCAACACGCGCAAGATGGAAATCCAGTGTAACTCAAAAGTCCAAAATTAATTTATAAGCAGTGTTATTGCAATGAAGCAATTTATGAAGCGAATATCACTTGTAGGTAACATCCTTTTATACAGAGTAGAAGGGCACAATGTTTTCAAGTGTGCATGCCTTTTAAATAACTAAATGTTTCTACTCCTTATGCTCCCTTATCAGCTCCTCATGCTCAATTTAAAATCAGAAAAGCCATATTGTGTTACTTGGCAAAACTTTTAACATTCTCGATTATTGAGAGTTCTCTCAGTAGCATGCTCATGATAATATATATATATATATATATATATATACTTGAAGATGGAGGATCACAAGAAAACAACAGCCAGCCAGGGCAAAAATCTGGATCCCAAAGGATACAATGAGTCACAAAGAAATAAAATATCCAAGAAAGAAGTGACTCAAACAGATAGATTCACCAAAGAACAAAAATATATTTCAACTACAACGTTTCAGCTTCCGCCTTCCTCAGGTAGTACAAGATGGTTTGCTCAGTGGCTGCACAGATGACACAGCTGAATTTTCAAAAAGCATCATGAGTGAAGATTCCATTTGGAATGTGGAATCAATGCAGTCCTGAGAGCTCTTGAGATATGCAGTAATCAGGTTGTATTATCAGTAATGTTCAGTCCATCTGGATGCAGTGATTTTAAACGGTACATCCAGAAGTTTTCTCTGAGTCCAGTAGTTCTTCCTTTGAGACATGTTCCACGGGGAAAATCTTCAAATCTGATAGTAAATGATCCACAAGGTTAAAATGATTGGCTACAGGCTGGTCAATTTTCTTATTAATTATTGCCGATTTGTGGTTCCTGAATCGTGTACGGAGGTCATTCACTGTTTGGCCTACATATTGTTTTTTACAGCTTTGTTGTT
This sequence comes from Calotriton arnoldi, assembly GCA_963921515.1. Taxonomy (NCBI): domain Eukaryota; kingdom Metazoa; phylum Chordata; class Amphibia; order Caudata; family Salamandridae; genus Calotriton; species Calotriton arnoldi. The sequence goes on from CAWUFW010000941.1 coordinate 2,021,002, forward strand.
GGCACTGAATCACATAAATAATGCATGTTGAGCGACATGTAAGATGCTGTCTTATTCCATAGGTCCTTCTTGTAACAGAACTAGTTACTGATGATGTTTGTAAAAGGTATTCACACGTGATGCACCTTTTAGAGTCACAGCAATGAACCCCTGCATTTGTTACAACTTGCTTGAGTTCAGCTCTCACAATAAGAGATCGTAAATTTGGAGCTCTGCGGTAAGCAATGACTGGCGGTTTTGGAAAAACCTTTTGCAATTTTTCACAAGTAGACAGTAAGGGAAATGTTTTTTGCATTATATTTCTGTAGTTGGGAGCTGATGGATGATAGTCAACCACAAATGGAGTTCTGTCACTTTTGTTTCTGCCGTTGGTATTCCAAATAAGTGCTTCTCTGGGTAACTGCAAAGACTTGTCAATTTGTTGCTGTATGATATGCAGAGGATAGCCACGTATTTTAAATAATGTAGCAAGCTCCTGTAGATGGTCTTTACAGGTTTCCTCATTGCTGCAGATGCGTCTTATTCTGAGTGCTTGGCTGTAGATGATGCTCAGTTTAGTGTGGTGTGGGTGAAAATATATAAAATATATGTTTAAAAAATATATATATATATATATTACATCAGTGCGATAACTTTTCCTGTTGCTGTGAGCAGCAGTTAAGTTCTGAATGCTATCAATTCGTCAGTAAGCAGTGGCATACTTTGTACACTCTACGTCAGGCCTACGCTTTGTTTGACACTTTGTTTTACGAGACATGTTGAAGCTTGCTCCCATGGGTTCTGTGATGTTTTATCAACAAATATTTAAACACTGCAGAGTTCTTATCAGACACGAACCACACAGATCTGATTGTGTGCTCTCAACAGTATTGACATAGTGCACAATAGACCCAAAGCCTTTGTGCACAGTCCCTGCAAGTGTAATAAGTTTGTTTTGTCAATGCATTTAATGTGGGATATTTCACCATTGCAAAAATACACTGATATGTCTGTTGAGGTAAGATAACTGGTTTTCTTTTTTAAAGTATTTATTGGACTTTTTAAAAAGAAATGTATTGAATGCCTTAGTGCGCTTAAATAGTTATATCAATTGAATATACATACAGTCATACATCACTCTAACAAAAAGTACAAGAGACCACATTGTTTTATAGTATGACCCTTAAACATATATATGAAATAGAAACCTGTTTCCATATATTAGCAAAAGAAAACATAATTTTTAGGAATAAGGTAAATAGGTGGACCATTTACTGGGTGGTGAGAAGTGCCCACAAATCAGTAATAGAATTTAACAAGATCCCAGTACAATTAATAACACCTAACACCGGGTGGGAACATTTGTAGTTCTTATGTTTCTTTCATTTGCATGTAAGGGACAGGTGTAAACGGTGTCCATGGGTTATCCCTCAAAGTACAGCCAATTAACCAACGTCACCCAAAAATCCTTTGAGGCGCAGGTCACAGTTACGTGAAATATAAATATGGGATCAACTGGAATATTTATTTTTGGGAGGGGGTTCAGCAGTACTTTCTTCAAATCTGTGGGCCAGTCATGCTGCTTAGCCCAATAAAAAGAACAGTAAAGGAGGGGAGCAGCATACACAATGCACACATATGTTTTTAGGTCTCGCCTAGGAAGCACTTGCGCTGGCTCTTTGAGACATGTTGTATTCAGAGTATGTTTAGCTAGCAACAATTGATCACAAGGAACTCATTTAAAGAGAAAAAGTATTTTTTGCAAGTTTTTTACTTTTTCAATGATTCAATCGTAAACCGGAAAAATAAACAAAGTATAGAATATGATATAATTCATATATCTAATTAAATTCAATGCTTATAATATTATTCAATGTTTATAAAAAAAGGTAGCCTGAGGAGTACACTGATTTTACTCACTTCAGCCAAAATGAGTAGTATATTTATTCATTGTTACAAAAATCTTTATAAAGGACGTTATAAAAATGCTCAAACAACACACCAAAGTGTTGTTTGAGCATTTTTATAAAGCGCCTTCAGACTCTCACGGGTGAGTAGCGCGCTTACAATTCCCTGATTGATTGATTGATTGAAAGTATATATACAATACATTAGCAATAGTTAAGAAACTAGTGACATTTGTGACCCCAATGAAGTGATCATATCTAATTAGTGTTAAAGCATAAAGTGACTGTATTTTTCTTAAAAACAAGGGGTTATTAGAGAAAGAGGATGTCTTTTTGATTCTGATTCACTATTCCAGATCAACGACCAGATTCTTTTCTAGTGCTTTAAAGACTATCCTTAATGTTTGCTGATGACGTTTCAACCCAACAGAGGATGTTGGGGTCTGTTCAGGACAGGGAATTCCTGGGGACGAGGAACGCTTCAACATCTGTGGCAAGCGCCGAATCAATTATAATAAAGGTCTGCTTGGTTAGCAATAATCAACACCCTGTCATCCATTAAATTCAGGGTGGATGTATATTTTTGAAGGATCAATACCATGTCGACACCCTGTCATCCAGTAAAATCAGGGTTAATTTATATTCTTGAAGGATCAATACAATGTGGAATGAAAATTCAATTTAACCTAGAACGCCAGTATGGTAGAACTGATCCGTGGTTTTGTGTGCGATCTTAATGACAGGAATGCGTCCAATGTGACTTAATCTTGAACCAGAACATGCGGGGTACCGTAATAAGGGACTCACCGCAAGTCAGGCAAGGCGAGGGCTCGTGACCGGAGGATTCAGATCAGGTAGCCATTGGAGAACTCCAATCGGCGGAGCCTAGGAAGAATCACTGCTCCGTGCGGTATTCAGAGTATGGGCTTTAAGCTCCGCCCATTTCCCCACCCATGTATTTTATTGCCTTCTTTGACTGTCTTTTACAAATGCTTTTTTTCATTGGTTAATATGTTTACTGTCCCTCCTTAGTGTCTCTTTTTCTCCTGTTGTAACTTCCCATAAGGACTGCCCCTCTTACATGTGTTGTTACTCTATATGTTTTAGTTACAGTTGGTGAGCACTATTTTATTAATGCTGTTGCAGGCACAGAACGCTCTCCCGCTTCAGTAAAGCAGAGTCCACGTATTTTCCTGGATCAGCGTGGTGCCCGATCGTGGACACTGCGCTTTATCTTTTAAAAATGCTCCCTCCCCTTCTTGCTCCACAGCCGGCGCGTACATAGTATCTCTATGTTTTTTTAAGCTGCACTGCATTAATAGTGGCAGTAGCACGCATTTCTTTTCTTTTGTGAGGCTCGCCCAAAACAATTTTTTTAATATATTTTTTTTGCCTGGTTGCGTGGCACGTTGTGCTTCATCTTCATCAATGGCGGCCTCACGCCTTTGTTTTCTTTTGCGCAGCTCGCCCAACACTTTTTTTTCACAATTCTGAAGCAGCGCGGCATGCTGCACGTTTCATCTTTAATAATGGCGGCCGTGCGCCTTTCTTTTCTTTGGCACGTCTGCCTCCACCCATACTCTGCTGCAGGGACATCTTAAGGATTTTGGGGGCCCTGGGCCAAACATATTTTGGGGGCCCCTGTTCAGAACAGCTTTAAATTTATGATCCAATTTGAGCCCCTGTTTCCCACGCAGTTTCCGCTTCCTCAGCTGTGTTAGCGATCCAGTTTGCATCATAGGCATCAGCCTATATATTCCCGATGGAAACGGACGCACGCAGCTGACAGCGGTAGGATTTAGTGTTTCCTGCCCTGCTACTAGGTTTTTAATACTTTTTAAATTGTATATGTGTGGATGAATTACTCTGTGCTTTTTAACAATTTCTCCTACCTACGCGCACTTGCACTTTACTTGATTCTGCTTGCCTACACCTCCTTAGCTGCTCCGATTCGCATCTCGCTTTTCCTCCAGTCCATGTACGCCACGGCTGATACGCCGATTGTGCGGAGGGCTGGGGCTACTATCGGGCTCCTCACTTCCGCCCATGCAGTTTCTGCTTCCTGAGCTGCGTTAGAGATCCAGTTTGCATCATAGGCATTAGCCTTTATATTCCCGATGCAAACGGACGCGTGCAGCGGGCGCGCCGCTGGCGCGCCAAAGGCAAGCCTGTCTGCGCCCATCAGCGTCCCGGACGCGTTCGGCGCCGGCCATGCTGCCCAGTTCCCCTCCGGTGAGTTTCTTCCACTATATTACAATAGGGAAAACTGCTTAGCCTTAAGCGGCTACCATTATGTCAGTGTACAGCGGCTGATCCGAGCCTAGAGGTAGACTTTCGATGCAATAAGTGCAACTGGTCTCTCCTCCAGCCCAGGAAACTCGCACCCAAGATCCTCCCACACAACAATAAGTGTAAAAACAATAAGAAAACAGAGGATTTAAAGGCCACCCTTTTGAATTGTCGCTCTACGCAAAAGCATGAACCACACATTTATGGCCTACTTTTAGACGAACAACCTGATCTTTTATTTCTCACTGAGACGTGGCTGTCTGAAGCCTCCAACCCTACTATCACCTCGGCCATCCCTACGGGTTATAATATCCTTAGGAGGGACCGACCGAGCGGGAAGGGGGCGGTGTCGCCATAATTTACAATCAAAAACTAGACTGCTCTCCCATCCCGATGGAAAACATTGAGGGCGCAGAGTCCTTAGGCTTCCGCTGTACCTTATCCCCCATCAGAGCATAGCTGGTTTTCTGATTTACAGACCTCCCGGTGCAATTGGATATTTTATTACTGCGCTTAATACAGCCACCACCTCCCTGGCCTTAAAATACAACAACTGCCTTGTTCTGGGAGATTTCAATATACATATGGACAATGGAAAAGACCCTCAAACAATTTCCTTGTTGGAGACGCTGCAGGCCTGCAACATGTTTCCATCTATTTTTTCGGCCACCCATGAGAAGGGCCATACCCTAGACCAAATCTTTCACAACTTTGACATATCAGTAAGCCTACCTCTTCCCATTACCTGATCTGACCACCTCCTATTAAAATTCCCAACTCTGCCACAGCCCCTCGGGCTAACGCAGGGCAGAGGGTCCCTAATTACAGGACGTTCAATAAAATATCCATCCCGATGTTAGCAGATGTTAGCAGATGCCCTCGGTCGTTCCTCACCGGAGCTGTCTGGCTGCCCCGACTCGGACGCCCTCTCCGAACCAACATTGGTGCAGCGGTACCAGTTGTTTCCCGCTTCTCAAAGAGGTCGGCCCCAACAGTTCCATGGTTTAACGATTCCCTCAGATCTAGCAAAAGAAATTGTAGAAAAATGGAACAGAAATGGCGTAAATCCTATCTACCTGAGGACAGAAAGGTGTATAAAGACACCTTAAAAGCTCATTACATTTTCGTGAAGGCAGCCAAGAAAAACTTCTTTCAAACTAAGATAGAAAATGCCCAAAATAAGAGAAAGGAAATCTTTTGCATAGTTACATCCTTTACCGCCCCGAAAGCCGGCACAAAGGAAGGGCCATGCACGGAAGAATGGTCTAAGCAAATAGCTCAATTCTTCCACAAAAGATCTCTGTGATTCAACAAGCCTTCATTAACATCTCAGAGGAAGAACTGACCTTCTACCTTAGTTCTAATAGCAAATTTCACCTGTTGGATCCTCCATCTTTACTAGCTTTCCCTGAGTTTCAGCTTGAAGAGTCACTGACCCTTCTCCAAAGCATTAAGTCTGGCTCTCCTACCGACCCATGTCCAGCGAATATCCTGAACCTATTAGCTTCCACCATAAACCCCACGGTAAACCAGCTCATTAATGTTTCCCTCTCCTCAGGCAACATGCCGAAATTATGTAAAAATGCTAAGATTCTTCCACTGAAAAAAAGCCTAACGCCAAACCGACGGACCCTGCCAACTACAGGCCAATCTCCCTTCTTCCGGCCCTCTCCAAAGTATTAGAGAAGCATGTAAACAAGGCCCTCCAAAAACACATTGAAGATGGGAAGCTCCTTCATGAGTCCCAATCCGGTTTTAGGGCTAACTACAGTACGGAGTCCGATCTGCTGGAAGTGACTGAATTTCTCAAGGGTAAGCTGGACCAGGGAGGCAAGGCTGTTCTGATACTGCTCGATCTGTCGGCGGCCTTCGATACGGCCCCACATGAGAGGCTCCTGGAGAGACTTGCTAACATCGGCTTGGGGGGGACCGCCTTAACGTGGATGTCATCCTTCTTGGCAAATAGATCTCAGGACATCTGGCTCTCCCCTTTCTCATCCCTGGTTCCGGCCATGAATGTAGGTGTCCCTCATGGCTCCATTCTCAGTCCTACCCTTTTTAATATATATCTATCCCCCTTGCATTTCTGGTAGAGGAAGAGGGCGCCAAAATAGTTTCCTATGCTGATGACACTCAGCTGATTTTTACATGTGAAAAAGGAACCGGCAATGATTAGGTCTTGCCTCACAAAGGTTTTTAACTGGCTTAAGATCAATAAGCTGAAGTGTAACCCTGACAAAACTGAAGTTGTTTTCTTTGGTAATCCAGAAACGCCTGACTGGAGCTCTTGGTGGCCAAAAGATCTGCCGCCCCGCCCGCGGAAAAGGAGATAGTAAAAAACTTAGGAATTGTCATAGACAAGACACTCTCCAAGCACTTTCAAATCCAAAATCTAACTGGCGCTTGCTTGGGCATACTCCTGATGCTAAAAAAATTCCTGCCACTGTTACCGCTTGAGAGCAGAAAGTCTGGTGACATCAAAGCTTGACTATGTCAACAGCTTGTACCTCGGTCTTCCCAAATCCCTTATCCAGCACCTACAAGTGGTACAAAACGCGGCGGCCAGAGCCATCCTGAGACCTAAACCCAGATCTAGTATGACCCCTATTCATAAGTCTCTACACTGGCTCCGCATAAAAACGGATCGTCTTCAAAGCGATGAGCATCTTCTTTAAAGCTTTCCACGGCTTACGAGCCGGCTACCTAAATAAGTGCGTTAATCGCCACACAACATCTAGACCCCTAAGATCTTCCAATGCCAACCTGGCCATCGTGCCTAAAATATGCCGTGCTCGCACTGGAAAAACAACAGTTGATGGACAGAATGCAGAACAATGTCATACATTCACCCCAGTACAGAGATCTGGGCCTAAATCCATCGTTTTTTTGCTCACCATGCCATTCCAGTTTGAACCTAGCCATATGCAAATCAGTCTTGACCCTGTGCCTCATGGGAACAGTCCAGCCCGAACAGCCAAGCCAGGTCCTCCCTGGACTGGAAACAAGCATCCTAGGACCGGTTTCGGGGTTTCACCCCTCTTCAGCCAGGATAGCTTGATTCCAGTGGCATGGAGAGCACGGGACCCACGTCTGGGCATACCCGTCCCACTCGGGGTGACAAATGCAAAAACAACAGTTGATGGACAGAATGCAGAACAATGTCATACATTCACCCCAGTACAGAGATCTGGGCCTAAATCCATCGTTTTTTTGCTCACCATGCCATTCCAGTTTGAACCCAGCCATATGCAAATCAGTCTTGACCCTGTGCCTCATGGGAACAGTCCAGCCCGAACTGCCAAGCCAGGTCCTCCCTGGACTGGAAACAAGCATCCTAGGACCGGTTTCGGGGTTTCACCCCTCTTCAGCCAGGATAGCTTGATTCCAGTGGCATGGAGAGCACGGGACCCACGTCTGGGCATACCCGTCCCACTCGGGGTGACAAATGCAAAAACAACAGTTGATGGACAGAATGCAGAACAATGTCATACATTCACCCCAGTACAGAGATCTGGGCCTAAATCCATAGTTTTTTTGCTCACCATGCCATTCCAGTTTGAACCCAGCCATATGCAAATCAGTCTTGACCCTGTGCCTCACTGGAGGCAGATCCCTCAGCTTTCTAGGCGCAACATTGTGGAATAGACTCCCTGAGTCTCTGAGACTAACCACAGACCTACTCTCTTTCAGGAAGAACTTAAAAACCTGGGGGCAGATTTACAAGGAACTGACGCATCTGCATAGATGCGTCAGTTTCCTTGCGTCAGCGCCAAATGTCCTTGCGCCACTATGGATGCGCTGTATTTACAATACAGTGCTCCATAGCACAAGGATTAACAGATGCGTCAGAAATTCTGACGCATCTGCTGGCGCAAAGTGACGCATTGCTGGAGTTGCTCATGAAAGTGACGCAACTCCAGCAATGCACCACGATAGATGGGTGAGTCCCATTCAAAAAGCCTTGCATCATTCCTTACGCCTGGTCTGAGCAGGCGTAGGGATTTTGACGCAGTGAACTCGTAGAGTGACGCAGTGAAATCTTGTAGATTTCACTGCGTCAGTTCTACATGGCTTTTTGCGTCGGAACGCCCACCCTGCATACATTATACCTGACGCAGGTATAATGTGACGCAGGGCTTTACAACGTGACGCATCTCCCTAGATGCGTGACGTTGTAAATGGGCCGCAACATTTACGCCGCGGCTGCGTCACAAAAGTGACGAAACGGTGGCGCAAAAGTCACGCAAGGGGCTTGTAAATCTGCCCCTAAGCTTTTTAATAACTGATGGGACTTTTACGCACATTTTCCTCCCCCGTCACGCGCCAGGACACTCTAGTCTGAGTAGCTGCGCGCTTTATTAAATACACTATTTAATTTCATTTCATTAGGTCCCTGACAGTGCAAAGGAACACTCGTCCAAATTCTAAGGGCCTTATTTATGAGGCCTTGCTTCACTTTTATGCCGCCGGTGCGTCACTTTTTGTGACGCACTGGCAGCGAAAAAATTTGCCATGTTGAGCCCTATTTACAAAGTGACGCATCTAGGCAGATGCGTCACTTTGTAAACCCCTGCACCACATTATACCTGCGCCAGGTATAATGTATGCAGGGTGGGTGTTCCCCCGCAAAAACCCTCGTAGAAGTGGCGCATTGAAATTTATGAGAACTCAGTGCACCACTTCTAGGACACCATTGCGTCAATATCTTACACCTGCCTCACAGCAGGCGTAAGACTGATGCAGGCCCTTTCACATGGGGCTTGCCCCATGTGAAAAGACACATTGCTGGAGTTGCGTCTATTTTAAGACACACCCCAGCAATGCATCACTTTTGCGCCTACAGATACGTCAGAAATACTGACGTATTTGTAACTCCTTGCGACATGATGCGTCATACAGTAAATATGACGCATCCATCATGTCGCAAGGAGGGCGCACTAAGAAGTGACGCATCCCTGTTTTCACACAGCAATGCATCACTTCTCATAAATAAGGCCCTAAATGTGTTTACATCTAATATTCAGGGATAGTTATGTGTGTTTTCAATATTGTAACACAGCAGCAGCTCACTAATATTACTGCAAATAATCTCTGTGACGCCCTCCCATTTCTTATATGTTAGGCCTTGTTTTGATCTAAAAGAAACTTTTTTATGTATATTGCATGAAACATAAACACAACATTTTCTCTGCAAAATTGCTGTACTAGACTCTCATACATCAGGTACATAAAAAATAAATTAAAGGAAAACAGTATTTAAAACAATCTGTTTAAGAAATATTCAAGGTCATTAGGGCAAAACTCTGGAGAACGGAGCTGACTCTGTCAGGGGGCCCCCTGAAGGGCTGGGGCCCTGGGCCAGAGCCCACTTTGCCCATGCATTAAAACGTCTCTGCTCTGCTGAACCAAGCACTGAGATGCTTTTATCTGCAGCGCGGCATGCCACGCTTCATCTTCATCAATGGCGGCCACGCTGTCTTTTATTTTCGTAAGAGCAAGGAAAGGGTGCAGTACCACAGGCTGTTACTAGGTGTCCCTATGGAGTTGTAAAGAGGCCTCTATTATCCACATAAGGTACTTCACCTTTAATGCAATTATAAAGAGAGAGATTGCAGCTGAGCATACGTTTTCATATGTTTGCATTGGAAATTAGATTTTTGTTAGCTTACGTTTTAAAAATGCACCATTGTTGTTTATTTAACTTTATTTCACAAACAAAGCTAAATAAACAACAATAGTAAAATGCAAGCTAACAAAATCTCACTTCCAATAAAAACAAATGGAAACGTATGCTCAGCTGCAATCTTCTCTTTATAATTGCTTTAAAGGTGCAGTACCTTATGTGGCTAATAGAGGTCCCTTTACAACTCCACAGGGATACTTAATAACAGCCTGTGGTATGGCACCCTTTCCTTGCTTCATAAAATTTATTTTATTACTTATGCTATTGCTGGCAAATTTTCTTTAAATAATAAAAAAATCTAACAAACTTTTTTATTTGCAATACCAGTAGCTCAAACTGTCACTAATGCGAGACCTATTGCATTGCAAATGCTTGTTAGTTGTTGAGGCTAGTGAGCTTTAGTAGGGGAGTCTAAGTCTTGCCTAAGGATATGAAAGGGGAACAAAAAGAGGACAGTTCACATAACAGGACATCATATGTGTAATTTTAAAGCACACATTCACTCCTTGGAGCATCCTGACACTGAATAACGGATGTTTATTGTTGCCCAAATCAACTGTACACATTTTATTGACCTTGTAAGGATGAAAGTCTGAGTGGACTTTCCTGGAAATCGAACCCCTGACCGTCAGTTTAAACACAGATTCCTGAAGTTGATACATTAGTCGGTTAAGCTAGTCGCCTTTTGGCTATGTTCACGCTATATAAGTACCATATATGTGCATTCAGACTGAGTGCAGGGACAAGAGATATTTAAGGGAAACTATTAAAAAGGTAAAATTGAAAAAGAAACTGAAATTACATTGTCACTATATATATGCATGTTGCACTATGTAATGTCGAATATACATATATATTCCACATTCTGCAATTTAAGACATGGCATAACTTAAGCACATCCTACTCAGACATGCTTGTGAAACTTCCATACTCTTGGAACCTATGGTCATGCTTAGGTGTAAACTATGGCTGGTCCTTACTTAGAAAAGGTTTATATTGATAGTTCAGCTTTTCAAGTTCAGTCTGGTAACGTACACTTTTCATTGAGTTAATTTCATAGAGTATTCTGTAAGGTTATTCTGCAATTCCATAATTAAAGATTTGGGTCCAAAGTATTTTTAGATCATCAGATTAGAAGGAGGTGATCTAGTAGCAATATACCACAAATCTCTCTTGATCAGTGGCATACCTTGTAGCTAAAACCCTTTTGCTAGGAGTTGGTAATGATAATAAGAAACAGCTTGGTTGCCTTGTAGCTTGTCGCACCGCTCGTTAGGCCCTGGATATTTTAAGCTTCTTGATGAAGATATTATGAAGATATTCTACATGCGCAATCTCTGTTTGGCAAAACCATTGTAATAATCATTTTTAACATCTGGAACGATCACATCAATGATCAAGAAACTGTGGAAACTCAACTTCTATTCTCTAAGTAATTGGAAAAATATTTTTCCCCAATGATTGGGGAAAAATTGTTGGAGGCTGCAATGAAGATAGGCAGTATAACAAAAGAAAATTAAGTAAGCAAAAAACTAAAAGAAATTCAATAAACTCCTTGACATTTCACTAAAACAGAATACTCCATTGCAAGTTAAACAGCTGGAACAGATGATAGTAACCAGTTAGCCGTAAACATTTAAACCCTAATGGTGTAGAACTTAAAGCCAATCACAGACAGAACCTGGTTCCTACTAAGCAGAAGTCCAAGTACATGTACTTGATCAGGGCTACAAAAAAGTGCATTACTCCCAGAAGATCCTGGTGTCTGATAACATTTCCTGGAATATTTAAGACCTTAAATTCTCAGGCCAGTCCAGGTGGGATTTTTAATAGTATAAAACCCTCTCAGGATCTAGTTAACATGTTGTCTTGTTTTTTTCTATGAAAAAGTAAAATGAGCAGGGAGGAAATTCTGGTAAATCAGTGTTTATTCTGTTACCCTTGAATGTGCAAACCTCTCAATAAGTGCATAAACATGCTTCAACAGCTTACAAAAGCTGTCTGTGGTGGAAAATACAATGCTTACTACAAGAAGTAAAGAATGCTTACTACAATAAGTAAAACATGTGGCTCTCCCACTAATAACTGTCCAGGCAAAATTCTTAAAATGACTCCTCCTACAAAGCAGATAATCAATGCCTCTTTGAGCTCTGGACATGTACTAGATGAATTTAAAGTGGCAATTATATGCTCCCTGCTTTAGCATCCTTCCTTTATTTCCGAAAACCCCACTAATGTTAACCCATTTAACTTATTCTCTGTGTATCTAACTTTGTGGAGAAAAATGTTACAGCCCTTCTTTGAAACCATGCTGAATTCAATGAGCTGCTGGATAGCTACCAAGCTGGTAGGTCAAGGAGGAGTACAGAAATACTGGTTATATATGTAGAGAATGAGCTCTGTATCATAGTGGATCGGTGTGGTAAACCATCTGGATTTGTCCAACTCATTTGGCACTGTAGACCACCAATTCTTTCTTCATCATCTATCAAGACAGTCTGTGGGAGTCTCTACAGTGGATCAATCATTTCTGAGTACACTTTTTTTTTTATATGACAGACTGGTCAATTACGGTTGGTCGTTTCAGAATTTATACTTTTGAGTTTGGGAGTCTTTCACAATTACTCATTTTCTTTTTTATTTTGTATTTGTACTCACTGGCAAGTCTGCTATGTGTATATAGTCTTAATGTATACATGTACATTGATGATACTGAGAATCTCTTCAGTTTGAAAGAATGCTCTAAAGATTCCCTGTCGATTTCTTATCCTTAGAAGTTACCCAGTTATGGCTTGAGCAAACTTAAAAGTTGATCTACGACAAATCTTATTCAGAATCAGGCTGACTTCTTTGTGGACCACCCCCAAACCACCTGCACTAATGAGAAACTTGAGACTCATGACTGGCAATAATTCTTCATTCTCACAATAATTGGCAGTAGTCATTAAGTCATGTTTTTAATATCTGAGTATTCTCCATCAGGTTTTTAAACCCACCCCCACAAGAATTATGTGCCACTCTTGTGAAGCATCTCTAAAGGAAAAAGACCTAGAAAGTTACCTTGAAGATAAAAACGAAATGGAGGGTCTTCTAAAACCCCACTTTGCCTCAGCTCCCCAATCCATCCTCGACACAATCTGTTGACCTTCAACTCTCTATCACTGATGATTTCACAGATTTGACAATAGACTGTGGCATGTCAGGATCACTAGCATTCCCCTGCCCAGCCAACATAATAAAGGACAGCCTCATAAACCACTCTGTTGCCATCCTGCCAGAGCCAACCACTTGCTAGCGTCTGGCTAAACTCAAAACTACATATACCAAACCTGTTTTAAAAAGCCAGGTTCCAACTCAACACTGCCAATTATCACCCAATCTGCAATAACTCCTGTCTTGACATGCCTACCTGCTCCAGAAGCTGAAGCTGACTCTAGGCACAACCTCTCCATTGGATTGGCTCCTTCCTGATTAACAGATTTCTTATTTTATCCCTCCCTCCTTTCAACTCAGTCCATTTTGCCTTGAATGCAGAAGTTCCTAAAACATCTACAGTTTCCCCTTTCCTCTTAAATGTATATCTCAGACCCTTTTTAAACTGATCTCTTTCTTTAAAATAAGGGCCTGATTTAGTATTTGACGCATGGTATTCCGTCCGTCAGATTGGCAGAGAATGGCAAATTTAGAAATGAGCCCTCACCCAGTGTTCATCTCTGGACATTTAATGGAACCCTAAACACAGTGATTCATTTCAGTGTACAAAAGGTTTGGTGGACAGCCCCTGTCAGTTTTGATGGCCGTTCACCAAAACTTTAAAGTTTGTTTGAGAAACACAAAACTCAAAATGCTTAGGGCCCCCACACCTCGCGAGTCATTATTTGTTTTCTGTCCCTCACCTCCATGTTTTTCCTGGCAGTGATGAACAGGAAAAAAAGACATTACACCATCCACCCTAAATAGAGTAGGGGCCATCAGAGAAATTTTTCCATCTAAGGAGCCAGCGGGGGCTCTCAATGTGGCGGGCAGAGTGATCATTTAGTGGGCAGGGTAGTCTGTCACGTTTGTAACAGATTACTCTGTGTGCCAATCTCTAATTTGAGCCTTTATTTTCCACAATTTTGCAGACAAGACACATCATTCTAAAACTTCAAAATCCAGTCCAATTTGATTCAAGTGCCATCGGTCAATGTCTCCTAACTGTAGATCATTGGATGGGAATGAATAATCTCAAACTAAATACATAAAAAATGGAGGCATAATCCTGTGTAAAAAAAAACACCCATTAACCATTTGGCTAAAAGCGCTTGGTCCTCTTCCTATCCCATCTCTCCAAGGAAGGAATTTTGATGTGATCATGGATTCAAAACTCTCCTTTGCCCCGCACCTGAACCAAGTTATGAAACCTTGCTTTGCATGATAAGGGGCCCTATTACAGAGAGTGCCCCGAGAGCGCACCGGGCGTTTGCGCCTGCTTTGCGTGCCCCGGGGCACTTTGGTATTACAGAAGGGGCCGCAGACGCATGTACAGCCGCTTCTATAATACCGATAGCACTAGTGCACATAAAGCGCCAGAGCTATCTGCGGGGGGTGTTTCCTCATTTGCCTGGGGGTGTACCACATGCAAATGAGGGAATCCCTTTGCCTCTGCGCGGTATTACAGAAGCAGGCGCAGAGGCCAAGAAGCTGTCAGGAGGAGTACTGACAGTGCGCCCCCTGAGAGCAGCCCTCTGCACGGGGTGAGAAGGACTGGACATGCATCTGTTGAACCCCAAAGTGACTGCAGGGGCTAGTCGGCTGGCCTCCTGGCTAGAGTCTCAGGGATAGAAGGATCCAACAACCTTGAATCCAGCACCTGGACTTTGCCATCTGTGAGTCTAACCTGCCAAGTGGTGCCACCTCAGTCCTGGACCCTTGTAAGTGGGCCTAAGGTGTTCTGCCAGCCTCTGTGGGTCCAGCAGAACTGACATCTCCTTCATGCTGATATGGAGTGTCCTTGCAGATTTATGCGGGATATGACTTGCCTAAAGTTTTTGTTCAATACATCACCAAAGTACAGAAGTTGGACCGTATTACAAACTATCCACGTTGCTCTGCACAGAGAGCATGTACATTAGGGTACAGTGCAAAAGGCGGGGATAAATAACATCTGTGTTGACTAAATTGATTTTAAACCAAATGTAAGCTATACCAAGATTCATGGCTGCAAAAATAGCCACATTTATTGACCTGAGAAATTAATACAACCTCTGCCGAGGGCTATGCCGATCATCAAAGGCCCTGAACCTGAGTGCGGCTCAGACCTTTAATGAGGGAGAGAGCCTTAAATGATCGGTATAGCCTGAGTCAGAAGGGCTATTAGAGGGTGGAATGTTCCAAATTAAAAAGGGAGAAACAGAAAGACAAACATCGGAATTTTGGAGCAGGAGGCTTATTCCAGCCATAATTAGCCCTGGACCACTTCATTGTCTTCAGTGGTGCTCCCAACATTCCAATGTTCTAATGTCTGTTGAATACCAGTTGACTTATGGTATCACAAAGTGAACCTTTGAGGACAGCTACAAATAGTATTTCGTAGTGATCAATTTCTGTTATTTGACATTATTGGTGAGAGAGCAATATAACAGGTGAAACGTGTGTCACTGTATGCACCAAGATCCTTTTCATGAGTATCTCTTAAATTTAAATACTTCAAAGTAAATGAAATTAAACTGAAGATTGCATCTGTAGCAATGCAACAATAAACAGTCGAAAGGCCAGGTGTTCATATGACCATGCCCCATAGGTAGTATCATCAAACGTAAACGTCCAAATGACATTGGACCAATTTAAGCATATAGATTCTGATACAAAGTTTTTATTGCCCGGTACACGTCTAACTTGGACCTGGAAAAAAACAACTGTAATATATACCTGCATACAGCTGATTCGCAAGGCTAAAAGCAGATTTCATGCATGCAAGCTACACATGTGAAGTGCACGCACCACTGCAAACACTGGCCACTGAACATTCCCAGGATGAGTGTGCAGGGAAACCTACTGCACATGAGGTGAACGCCTACACTTTTAATCTAACACTTATAAACATTTACACAAAGGATAACCCCATAGTTAATGTTTCCACCTTAACCTGTATTGCTTGTCAATTGAAAAAACATACACCAGTGTATTATGGACAATGATACACACATATATATAGTTAAAATATAGTCTTTTATTTGTCCATTATGTAACAAATATAAATTTCATTTCACAATTTATAGTGTATGTGTATACTTCACAATTTTCACAATTAGATCAATATTAGAAAAATGCCATTGTTGCAAACCCCAAAACCCATCTAAAACATTCATATCAGTCACACCTTTCATTCATTCACAACAGATCACACGTCCTCCAAAGACCTCCTTATACGACCCATTCAGGAGAATACATGAACATTTATTCCACAAGACTGGGTCATAGTCCTTGAACCACATTCAAAAAGATTGACACACGTTTGAGTGGCTTTGTTTGTTTTCATGGCACCTTCCTCAGGAACACTGAGTATTACAATTATTTCTTGTATACTGGAAGAGGGGGCTTGCAATATCCACGTTATCTCTTTATATATCATGCCACAAAGCTGTCATGCAGATATCTCGTTTATTTGTTTCCATAAAATCCAAACTTGTTACTTTATTCTGACTATGTCTTTGTTCAAATAGACCTCAATGGTTTGTAGTCGCCTCAAACAGAGCTTTCATACATCCAACATTTCAATTCAGGGGGATTATAGGTAGGGCTCGATCTTTTTGGTATTCTTTTCCTCAAAACGTTGAAGCCACCCATACATTTCTAGTGGCAGCGTTATACAGCGATCCTAAACAACTCAGAAATATGAATCCTGTTGCATCATGGGTAGCTGAATGCTCGTTGTACTGGCGGGAGATTTATTATTTCCCACAGTTAACATTTAACATCGATCTAATGATTCATGCTCTATGGTATGGGAAAGTGCACTGGGTCTTATTTTGTGCAAATTGTTAGGTCGGTGTAAGACATTGTTTCTATTAGAATGCAAAAATTCAATCAAAAAATAAATGTAATTCAATCAGTTTTCTGACCATATGTATGTTCACCTTATGTAGTCCAGAGAAGAAGCACATGGGATAGGAAAACAAGTTTAAACAGCATTATGTGTGTATTCCTTTACTTACACGAGCAGTGTGTGACATGAAGAACTTATATACATGTGAGTGAAACGTTTGTGAATTAATCAAATACCTGTTAATTATGACCATTCGTGCATGTAAACGATGCATGTCTTACTTCATGAGTTTGTTGTTTAACAGTCCCATGGTATCTAAATGTGTTACAAATGATTTTAGCATACATTTTTTTATGAAAGTGTGGAGCAGGGGAAACGAAATAATTTTGTACCCCTTGAAAATTAATGACCCCATAATGAATAATGATACTAACCGTTTTTGAAACGCATGAACTAATCAACAACTGCACCTTTTATTAAACATTACACGTGGGCAACTTGCTAATGCTGCAAAATCTAATTTATTTACAAATGTGAAGCAAATTAACGTGAGTATTGTGATTTGCGTAGTAAATAGAGTAAATTGCATGATTTGTGTTATGTAGTAAAATTGCACTGTGTCAAAGAATGCAGGTGGTAAGTAAAATGACTTTAAATGTTGCTTCTGCTAGGTAATACCTAACACGGGTCTTTAGAATGGTGGGTGGTAAACAGAAAGGCTTATTTTCCATGTTTAAATTTCTGTTGTGTTTGTTCTCATATTAGTTTCGTTCGGGCCTGCTAGGCCATGCTTCGAAAATGGCCACGGGAAAGGACGAGATGGTGTGCGCTGAATAAAATGGCCTCCGCGCATGAACAGTATGGACGCTCCAGTCACGTGTATGCGGCCTGTGCCCGGAGTGAGAGATGTCAAGGCCAATCTGACCTGCAACGAGGATTGTGCCAAGAGTTCAGCATATATGCCTGGGAACGGATGGGAAAATCGAGCGACAGGGGATGAACTAATATGTGACCATCAGAGTTTGTTACAAAATGGATTAACAAATTGGACTACTTTTGGACATCGTGATCATGAGACTTAATATGTGCGTTATTGTCCCCAAATCGGTTCGAACAAGGAGGGCAATGAGGTGACCATCACCACCCCTCCAATGGACCAATTAACGTGATTCTTGCCCCTAAAGATTGCAACTTTTAAGTGTAGAGAGCCAGAAAGTAGGGTATAAGAGAGTCTGCTCTTACGTTGTGAAAAAACTTCTTCTTCATTTATTCTATCCTGATGCTGCGAGAGACTCTGTCATTTTGAACTAACGAACTTTGACTGGGGAAGGAACCAGACCGTTGCGGGAGTTGCCCGGGAGGAGATTGCGTCCGAGGAGGTTAGCGGGACAGTCAGTCAGTTTTGGGAGTCCATCCTGTGATCTGCTGTTTATCTTTCTTTCCTGATGAACCATTCTTGACATCGCCCTATGGCCAAGGGTAATGAGTATTTCCCATTTTTGTTCTTAACCTTTTTACTTAAAATGCTTATTGATATAATAAATGTATTTGCTTAAATGAACTTTACTTTTTGCTTAAAGAATTTCGATAAAATTATATGCTAACTCTAAATGAGTCTGTGGTTCTTTAAATAAAATTGTGAGTTATAAATGTTAAAGGTTTTAATTGTGATTGAGCTGGTCTTAATCGCCATCAACTGTTTCTACTAGTTGGTCCATCGACCGAATAGTGGAGTACCTTGATGTTTAGAACCGACAGGATCCGAAGTTAATGTATAGGTTATAATTCTGTCATTTTAATAAGATGTCCCGCTTGTCCAGCAACTCATTTTTTCCTTAGGTGCTTGATCCAGAGAATTGAATGAATGTATGTACGCAGTGTTATGGGCCCCACCGACATAAGTTTCAAGTGATCAAGGTTGCGTAGGTGTTTTTCTGGATTAGTGTCATAAGGAAAAATTTATTTTAGCCGCGCTGGATCAGATTTCTTGGTAGCAGAGTTATGGTTACTATAGATAAGTTTGGTGATTATTGATTATTGATTTTTCGTGTCTAACACTCTATGTTGAGTTTGTATTACGTTATGTGTAAGTCGAAATTTTGAAGCTTCCGGGAAGTAGGAAGTGGACACGTGTGGCAAGAGAAGTCACACGGAATTGTGCATTGTCTGATTTCAAATTTTATGATAACACAGGACTGTGTTATGTTAGGGAAATTTCACGTATAATTTGCATTTGAGTGAAATAGCAACAGGTTTTCTTGTGAAACTTTGGCCTTAATTCTCAGGAGCAGTGTAGTCTCCACATGTGTTTTATCCCCAGAGAAACGGGTTTACCTCTTGCTTGAGAGAAGGGTAAGGTAGAGAGAAGTGCTACACTTATCGAACGAAACAGTATTCTTGTAAGTGGGAATAAACTATCTCTTTTGTTTAGAGAAACGGACAATGGTAATGTGTTTTACGTTGTAACTAATCGATTTTAGTTGAAAAGAAAAGCTAAGAAAACTGCCGATAATTTTTGTAAAGGAGGGGTCAGTAGAAGCAGGAGTAGAACTGACGTCAACAAGAACAGCGCTGGGATTGGCTAGTTGTGGAAGAACAAAGAGTTTCCTGATTGGTGCATTGGTGTGAGACGCGCTGGGATAGGCTAGTGTGAGAGTGACGTAAAAGCTTTCTGATTGGTGCGTTGGTGTGAGACGCGCTGGGATAGGTTCGAATAGCCGAGCAGTAGAAAGAACCGATTGGTGAAGGATTGTGTAAATTGCTTCGGCAAAACAACAGTGAAAATGCCTTATTATAATTAGGGCTCCCGGTTTTCCGTTTAAACTGATTTTTACATATAAATACAGACGGAAAACAAGATTTTCTTTGTCTGTATTTATATTTAAAAATGGGAAAATACTAGAACATTTTGCGGCGCTGCTGTGCTCCAGCAGAGAGTTGCCTCGCCACGCCCTCTTCCTGACTTGCAGAAAACCGTGACTGTTCTTTTCTCTCCTTTCTGTCATTTGTTCCCCTGTGAAATGGATCCAAAAAAAGAGGAAACACTTTTGCTGCAAATGTCTTTTTCTGAAATGCAGCCTAAGGAGGAGAGAAAAAAGGTTTTGAAATACGAACAATAAATACATAACTAAATAAAACAAGACAGAGTAGTCGCAAACTGGCCAGATTCGTTTTGTTCACACCCAAACACATTAGCGCCACCTTACAGAGTTTGCCTATGAAGCGCTACTTTTCTTTTCATGTCCTTAGCTTTTCAAGCAAAAACACTCATTGATTTCTGAATAATGAGTGTAAAAGCTTTAAGTTGTATTCCCTATGAGGGTTTGCTTTTTCCAGAATGTTGTTACTTTTTTTTCAGGCAGCATATTACTCGTGTCTAGTGCGTAATTTGAGTTGAATCACATCCAGGTGTTTATAGCTGGGCACAATTGGGTTGTAGCTGAAGGCAGTGCGAGTTTCTCTCAGTGGGGCAGTATATCGTGAGTTTTAATTAACTGTACAATAAATTCTATATTCCTTCTATTCCTCAGTGGGGCAGTATGGTGTTCAGTGTGGGAGAGGATGTGGCACTCTGTGCCGATGACAGAAATTGCAGGGCTGATAGACAAATGGCTGTGATAGCACTTTTAAGCATATTTGGGACATTCTGCAAATGGCAAAGTTTTCAGATGAATGTATTGTGTTGACCAATAACAACCGGGTGCATGTGTGCATTGTCAATTTAAATAAATGTGGAAAAATACTAGCTGCAGCGTCGTCTTTTACTTGTGGCAAAAATAAATGTGGATAAATACAGATAAAATGCCCAAAAAATAAATATGGATAAATACAGACAGAAATGGCAAAAAAATAAATACCATAAGACCGGGAGAACCTAATTATAATGAATGTGATAGAGAGAAACCGTCATGGATTGCGAAGCTTAAAAACTTTTTTAAGAAAGATAAGAAGGTTGTGACTAGGGAAGGAGAAGTACTTCCTCCGCCGAAAACGCCATCATCTTATATGATGTTGAAATATGGCTATCATACTTGCATTTGGTTGGAAAATTGGGCGAAGTATACCAAAGACGATGGAGTATTGGCATTTCCAGAAAATGGTTTAGCACAGCGGTACTTCGAAATTTGAGAGAAAAGATGAAGAAACTTGAACCGAGACCTAGACCAACACAATTCGAAGCCTTAGGTGAATGGGAAGATGAGATGTATGAAAGGGAAAGACACAGAGGTGCAAAGAATTATAGTTTAGTTCATGGAAGAGTATGGGGTTTGAATCATGAAGACAGAATGAGACGATGGCGGTATGCTAACATGACGGATGGTATGTATCCTGTCAGAACAGTTGAAGAATTTACAGGGAAAAAGTGTACGGAGAAAAAGAAGCATGCAGTAACAGAGAGATATGGGTATGGAGTTAGCGACACAGAGGATGAGTTGCTGGAGGACATTTTAAATAAAAGACCCCCTCCATAGCAACAGGATTCTGTGGTGGTGACACCAAATGCACCGTCAATGAGAACTGTAATAAATCAAAGTCCTGAACAAATGTCTGAAATAAATAGTCCATTTAATAAACTAGAAACACCACAGACTGTGAAACATGATAATGGTAATACAGCTGAATTAGCCAGAACCACAAGAGAGTTGACTGAAAAGATAAGAGAACTGACAAAGAATATGGAAGCTGTGACTGTGCCAGTAACTATAGGGCCAGTAATCCCAGTATTTGAAAATCAAAAGATAGATGAACACTCCTTAATAATTCCATTAAATTCCAGTATGCAAAAGGTAAGAGAAGGGATAATTCCAGAAAATAGAGAGAAAGAAGATTCTGTTAGTCCATTTAGGTCAAGTCCGCCTGTAAATTTGACAATTAATGAGAGTCAGATAAATAAGATTCCTATGGGAGCCGAGTCAGCAACTGAAACCCCGGAGAGAAGTGCAAATTGGATAGAATTAAATAAAACCCCTGTGGGTCCGACTGCAGAGGAATTAAATGATTGGGTGAGGAGCCTGTAGAAAAACGATGCCAAACCACAACTTTTGGATGTGGTCAGATTAAAGATAGATATGGAAGAATTAATTCTAGGAACTATTGGTACAGTTCGATTGAAGTCCTATCAAGATGATGAATTAATGTTTATGTGTAAAAGCGTCAGTTGGAGAGCTAGGAACTTGCCTGAAAAATTGGAAGAAACAGCGAACGAACTAGGAGTAGATTTTGGAAAAATTAGAGGATTGCAGAAACCGTACAGGGTAGATTTTAGTGAAAAGGACATAGAAAATCTGAACACTTCAGGACGACTAACACAGATAAAGAACTGATTGTTTTATTGAGAAAATGGGGAGATGTAGACAAGTGAAGAAGTAGGTGGATAAGAAGAAAGGAGGGAACAACTGATAAAGCATCATTGAGTTTTCCAGTAAAAGAGAAAGAACCAACGGTAATAGAATGTCCAATGAGAGAAACTCCAGGAGGAAGTTATGTACATGTCCCATGGTCCAGACAAGATATATTGTCATTTACAAATGATTTTCCAAGATTGAGAGAAAAACCTGTAGAATGCTATAGACAGGTAGAAAGGTTTGTAAAAGTTTCAAAGGTATTATAGGAAGATCTGGATGGATTGTTTGAGATTGTCGTTCCTGCAGATTTATGGACAGAGTGTAAAATTACAATTGACTGGCCGAAGGAAGAATATCCTAGAGATGCAAAAACAGGAGCCCCAGCTTCAGAAGTAATGAGAAAATATGAACAGGCAATCACGTTTCTGAAAAATAAAATCCCACCAAAGGAAACGGACTGGGTAAAGATTGATAGAACAACTCAGGAGAGTAAGGAATCTGTACATGCTTATTACGAGAGATTGCTTTTGGTCTTTAAACAGTATAGTGGATACGAGAATTTGAGTGAAAAAGATATGAGTCATTTTGTGTATAGATTTGTGTATGGCTTGAGACCTGAGATAAGTGAAATGATTAAGCAGCATATGTTATGTTGGCAGAATAGCACAGTAGATGAGGTATTACGGTATGCAAAATATTGCAGTGACGACATTGAGTGTAGACAGCTTAAACTCAAGGAAAAGGCAATGTGGGCACAAGTAAAGGTTGCAGAAAAGCAAGAAGCTCAGATGAATAGTCAGTCTAGTGATGCAGGACAGACCAAGTCCAAACCGAATATTGGTAAGGGAAAGGGTCAGATGAGTATAGAAGAAGCTAAAAAGAAATGGCCATGTCATAATTGCGGAAAATTAGTGCACTGGAGAAACGAGTGTAAATTTCCTCCGAAAGTTAATACCGAGAATCAATCATTGAATCCACAGGTGCAGAATAAGGTGAGTTACCAACAGCCGTAGGTAGTTACTCAACAGTGTCAGGTGCCGCAACCACCTCTTCCAAAGAGAGTAAATCCTCAAAGACTCAGTACAGAGGCAGGATTCTACGGAGGAGAGCAGTTAACAAAATTGCCGCGCGGAGCTGCAGTTTCGCAGTATTGGTTACGGCAGGATGGAGATGAATCGGATGAAAGCTTATGACGGTGCCTAGGAGAGGAAGAAGAGTGCGTGCTTGGCGCAACTCTAGAGGTAGATCAGTCAGGTCCATTTGTGGATGGAAAAGTGAATGGTGTAAATGTTACTTTCCTTGTGGACACTGGCGCTACCCGTTCTACTGTCAGGTCAGTAGAAATTCCAAACCTTCCTCTCTCAGGAGAATCCATCCACGTTGTAGGTGTTTCAAACAGGCAAATTAAAACCCCTCTTACAAAACCAATAAAGGTGGAAATTGGTCCATTCAAAGACATGCACCGTTTTGTGGTGTGTGATTGTAGTCCTGTAAATTTATTAGGACGCGATGTGCTTTGTAAAATGAATTGTACCATCTACTGTACTCCAGATGGTATTGCTTTCCAGACACCAGATGATGATGTTCTGTATAAATTGACAATGACAGAACTAGAACCAGGAATGTATGATACGTTTCCTGTGTTCGATGTAGAGAAAATCCATGCTGAATTGAAAGAAACAGTCAGGTCCGATGGATGGGATTTCACAGGTGAAGATATTGGACTAATGAGAGAAGTTGATCCTGTAAAAATTACTGTGAAAGAAGGAACAAATTACCCAAACACCCCGCAGTACAAACTGATGCCAGAAATTATTGAAGGAATAACACCTGTAATTAATAAGATGATTGAACAAGGGATTTTGAAAGAAATAATGAGCAGTCCATGTAATTCTCCTATAATGGGATTGAAAAAGCCAAATGGAACATATAGAATAGTACAAGATTTGAGAAAGGTAAACAAAATTGTTATTCCTTGCTGCCCAATTGTGCCAAACCCTGCTGTAATACTGTATCAAATCCCACATGATGCAGAATGGTACACAGTTATTGATTTGTGCCATGCATTCTTTTCTATTCCATTGCACCCTGACAGCCAGCCATTATTTGCGTTCCAGTTCGGAGAGCGTATTTTGGCATGGTGCCGAATTCCTCAAGGGTATACTGAAAGTCCTGCTATTTTTAATCCGATTCTGAAGAAATCATTAGGAAGTTTAATAATGCCTGAAAAATCTGTGATGGTCCAATATATTGATGACCTATTGGTGGCATCAAAGACCAGAGAAGCATGTGTTATGGACACCATTGCTTTACTGAATCATTTGGCAGAAGGAGGACATAAGGTGTCCCCATCAAAACTGCAATTCTGTCAACAGGAAGTACAGTACCTAGGTCATAAGATTGAGAAAGGGATGCAAAAAGTGACAACAGAAAGAATAAGGATTGTTAAAGGAATGAGAGCCCCAATGACACAAAGAGAGGTGAGAATGTTCCTTGGAATGGTTGGTTATTGTCGACAGTGGATAAGTGGATTTTCATTGATTGCAAAACCTTTACAGCGATTGACAAAGAGGGATGTCAAAGATCCGATTGCACTGGATGAGGAGGAAATGAAGGCTTTCGAGGAACTGAGAACAAGTTTGTGTGAAGCACCAGCATTGGGAATGCCTGATTATGAGAAAGATTTTGAGCTGTATTGTAGTGAGAGAGACGGATGTGCACTCTCAGTATTGGTACAGAGGCATGGAAGAATGAAACGACCAATAGCTTATTTTTCAGCTGTTCTAGATCCGGTAGCAAAAGCGTTGCCTGGATGTCTGAAAGCAGTAGCTGCTACTTGTGTGAGTCTGGAACAGAGTGAAGGCATTGTGATGGGATATCCTTTGAGAGTATATGTCCCACATTCAGTTGAAATCCTTCTGACCCGAACAAAAACTCAATTCATGACACATAGTCGGCTGACTAGGTATGAAAAAGTGATCTTGGGTGCAGATAATGTAACCATTGTAAGATGCACGAGTGTGAATCCTTCCACCTCACTGCCAGATGCAGTAAATCCAGAGGTCAAAGATGACGTTGATCATAACTGTTTGGATGTGCTTGAGTTTTGCACAAAGCCCCGCCCTGATATCAGGGATGAACCTTTAAAGGAGTCAGATTATGTAATGTTTGTGGACGGGTCATGCCTGAGGACAAATGAAGGAGTTTTAAGTGCTGCGTATGCTGTATGTACGGTGGCAACCATAATGGAAGCATCCTGTTTGAGAGGAATACGTTCAGCCCAAGTTGCTGAGCCGATTGCTCTGATTCGAGCATGCAAACTGGGAAAGAATTTCCGAATTACTGTGATCACGGATAGCCAGTATGGCTTCAGAGTGGTCCATGATTTTGGACAGATCTGGTCCCAGAGGGGATTCCTGACTTCCTCGGGGACTCCTATTAGGAATGGTGAGTTTGTGAAGAAGTTGCTTGAGGCGATACACCTGCCTAAACAGATTGCGGTTGTAAAATGCACTGCTCACAAAAAAGGAACTGATTACATTGCAGTGGGTAACAAATTTGCTGATGAATTAGCTCAATATTGTGCCAGAAATATGACCTCAATGAATTGCTGTTTACTAACCCAGTTGAAACATGGGATGAGGTAAAACAATTGCAGGAAGAGGCAAGTGATGAGGAAAAAGACATTTGGATAAAATCAGGTTGCAGATGGAGAGAAGAAGATGAAGTTTGGGTTTACAGGGATGAAAGACCAGTTATGCCTGATAGCATGATCTCTAACATGGCACGGATGTACCATGGACAGGCACACATAGGTAGAGATGCCATGATCAGACTTTTCAAACAGACCTGGTACAACCCAAAATTTAGGGCTATAGCTGAAAGTCTTTGCCAAAGATGCCTTATATGCCAACAGATAAATCCTGGAAGGAAGACAGTAGTGAGTTTGGGAACAATAGGACGTGAAGGAGGTCCTTTTACCAGAATGCAATTAGATTTTATTGAAATGCCCCCGAGTAAAAGATTGAGGTATGTAATGGTGGTCGTCTGTTTGTTTTCTCGTTGGGTGGAAGCCTATCCGACAAGACGGAATGATGGAGTTACTGTAGCTAAGCTCCTGCTGAGAGAATTCATTCCTAGATATGGCTTTCCAGTAACGATAGAAACAGATAGAGGAACGCATTTCCAGAACGAAATTATCCAACTGATATGTGAAGCACTAGACATTCAACAAAAACTGCACTGTGCCTACAGACCAGAGGCTTCTGGAGTGGTAGAGCAAGTAAATGGCACCATAAAGAATAGGTTGGGGAAAATGTGTCAAGCCACAGGACTCAAATGGCCCGATGCCTTACCATTGGTGCTGATGAGCATAAGAAGCATACCTGACAGAAAAACAGGTCTGAGTCCTCATGAAATAATCATGGGACGAGCAATGAGACAAGCATATGTACCTGTCAACAAACTGCTGACTATAACTGATGATCTCATACTGGACTATTGCAAAGGGTTGGCTGATGTGGTGCATTCTGTGTTTCATCAGGTTGGGCCGGATGCGACCACTCTTGAAAGAAAACCAGCTCATGATCTGAGTCCAGGAGACTGGGTCCGCATAAAAGTCCACAGAAGAAGAAATTGCGTGGTTCCACGCTGGGACAAGCCACATCAAGTGATTCTGGTGACAACGACTGCAGTAAAGTGTGCAGGTGTGAAAAATTGGATTCATGCCAGCCATACTATCAGAGTTCCAGATCCTGAAGCTCGACCTGTAAGTCGACATCTGGAAATATCAGCTACCAGTTCGGCATCTGAAGCAGAGACTGAAACAATCAGAGTTCCAGATCCTGAAGCTCGACCTGTAAGTCGACATCTGGAAGAATCAGGTACCAGTTCGGCATCTGAAGCAGAAACTGAAACGATCAGAGTTCCAGATCCTGAAGATCGACATGTAAGTCGACATCTGGAAATATCAGATACCAGTTCGGCATCTGAAGCAGACCAAGCTGAATGCAGTAAAAGGCGAACAAAAGAATTCAAAAACAAAAGAACTGATATTGAAACAGGAGAAACTGAACCAATAGACAGTGACGGTGAACAGCCAAGTACAAGCTGTGGGGAAATTCCTCCGGAAATTGTAGAGGTAACTAAAGAAAAGTCAGATTCAGATAGAAAGATTGAGGAAATTGCGGAAGAAACACGAGGAGGTTTAGAGTCAGAATTACAGGCGGAAGAAACACGAGGAGGTTCAGATTCAGACAAAGAGACTGAGATCATAAAGTTCAAAGTCAGAGAAAGGGAAGTGAGATCTGAGACAGAATCTGAAGAAAGTGAAGAAGAAAGAAGGCAAAGAATAGGACCATGAAAGAGAACTTGGAGACTGGAACATGGAGAAAAAGAAAGTGAACTGAAAAGGCCGAGAAAAAGGAGACAATTGGCCCAACGAAATTAAAAGACTGAGATTTAAGCTAATAAATTTGAACAAAGACAATGCAGAACAAGAAAATGAAATAACAAGTCAGGAAAGACAAAGAAAAACAGATAAAAGACAATTGCAGAGACCCAAAAGAGAGAAAAAACCTAACTTGAAATACAAGTCACCTGAATGGGTATACATAGCACAGTCTGACATTAAAGAAGTGGATAGTTCACGAGTACCCAGACAAAGACTGTGAACAAGTGGGTGAGAGTGAACTGCGCCAATCCTGAAAGTCAAAGAAAGAAAACCGGACTAGACACAAAAACTGATAAAGACAAAGAGAATTTCTGAGAGACCGAAAGGTGCGCCAAAAGCAGTTGATCCCAGTCAACACTAAGTCATTCGAGGTGTGGAAACACATTTTTGTACTACATAATTAAATAATATTTCAACATGGTAGACACTGAGAATAGAAGATCTAGATGTGGGTTTTTCCGTAGATGGTGTAAGATGTGTTTCTATTGTACAGGCTTTCTAATGCTTATTTGGTTCATTTTAGCAATAATAATTCCACTAAGATTAGTTGTAGAAAATACATCTGAAATCATGAATGACACGAATAGTGACAAGAAATCTAACATAAAGAACACTGCAACACTAATAGATAGTACTGACTTTCATAGGGACAAGTCAATAACTGATTTCTCCAAGAATGTCTTCACGAAACTCTTGTATGAATATGTGGAGACAATGGATGTGAGAGATTGTTATGTATGTATGCAGTTACCTGCGTCTGTAACAGAAGGTGTGACGCATCATCACCTTCCTTTGACGTATGGAATAACTTGGAGTGTTTTAGCTAGCTTATTTTACAGAACAGGTAAATTAGAGTATTACTACACTGACACAGATGCTGTTTTTGCTAAAGTTCCCGTAGTCCCTGAACTAAGGTGAAATTTGCAAAGATTTTTGGAGAATTTTTCTTAGAAACAAAAGAATTAACATTAGAATATGCATTTAGACATAATCTTACTTGTGGGTTAAGAAAGGAAGAAAAGGTTTTCTTAGACATGGTAGAAGACAGAAGGGTTAAGTTTCAAAGAAAGGCAACAGGAGAAAAGAAAAAAACACCACCTTGGGCGTTTGAAGAAGGAAGTTATGACAAAGTCGAAACAAATGCAGCTATGGTTCTAGATTGGTCCCAACAGGGAAAATTGTGTATTAGTAGAGATCACACTTTGTATGATAACTATTTCGTGGGTTCTAGTGAGTGCCGAGATACATATAAAATTTTAGGGCGATGGGGATTCAAAGGAGGAAAGGATCCAGTATTTCCAGGGATCTATTATATTTGCGGAAATAGAGCCTATTATAGGTTGCCGGACCATTGGTACGGGACATGCTATCTAGGCCTGGGCTTTCCAAAGATTTTTCATGTGGAAAGAGGAACGAAAGGAATTCACGAGATAGGTAAACCATTAACCCGCAGGAGAAGGGAAAGCTTCTCAGAAATAATAGGTGACATTTTTGGAGCATTGATACCAGCAGTGGGTATATCTTTGAATGCATACAAAATTCGGAAATTGTCTACAGTAGTAGATCGTTTATCAACGAATACTGCTGGAGGGTTCTTGATAATAAATACTGAAATGGTTGCCATGAGAGCTATGGTAATGCAAAATCGACTTGCCCTTGACATTCTTTTGGCAAAGGAGGGTGGAGTCTGTGGAATGCTGAAGGTACAACATTGTTGCACTTACATTCCAGACAAAAGTCAGAATATACAGAAGTATATAAAGAACATTACTGATTTGCATAAAGAAATTGCCCCACTGGAGGTTGAAGGTGCTTGGGAGAGACTTGGCAAGAGTTTTTCCTCAATGAAGAAATGGTTCACCGAAATAGGTAGTTCTCGTATTGGGAAAATACTAATTCCAGTGACCTTAGTAATAGTGATAATATCAATATTGAGATTAGCATATATGTGTGTTAAAAGAAGAAAAAGACAAAATAAAGCAAAAAGAGAAAATTAGAAAAATAAAGAAAGAGAACGGGAGATGGGAGAGATCGAATTGGAAGAGTTTAAAGAGAACATGTACAAAAGGTCTAAAAGACAAGATGAAAAGAACACGATTGTCTAAATTAACAAATGCAAGTGGACAAGAAACATATATCTGATAAAATTTTGTAGGGATAGGTTTTAGTGGTGATGTTAAAAATCACCAAAGGGGGGAATTGATGGAGCAGGGGAAACTTTTGTACCCCTTGAAAATTAATGACCCCATAATGAATAATGATACTAACCATTTTTGAAACGCATGAACTAATCAACAACTGCACCTTTTATTAAACATTACACGTGGGCAACTTGCTAATGCTGCAAAATCTAATTTATTTACAAATGTGAAGCAAATTAACGTGAGTATTGTGATTTGCGTAGTAAATTGCATGATTTGTGTTGCGTAGTAAAATTGCACCGTGGCAAAGAATGCAGGTGGTAAGTAAAATGGTTTTAAATGTTGCTTCTGCTAGGTAATACCTAACACGGTCTTTAGAATGACGGGTGGTAAACAGAAAGGCTTATTTTCCATGTTTAAATTTCTGTCGTGTTTGTTCTCATATTAGTTTCGTTCGGGCCTGCTAGGCCATGCTTCGAAAATGGCCGCGGGAAAGGACAAGATGGTGTGCGCTGAATAAAATGGCCCCCGCACATGAACAGTATGGACGCTCCAGTCACGTGTATGCGGCCTGTGCCCGGAGTGAGAGATGTCAAAGCCAATCTGACCTGCAACGAGGATTGTGCCAAGAGTTCAGCATATATGCCTGAGAACGGATGGGAAAATCGAGCGACAGGGGATGAACTAATATGTGACCATCAGAGTTTGTTACAAAATGGATTAACAAATTGGACTACTTTTGGACATCGTGATCATGAGACTTAATGTGTGCGTTATTGTCCCCAAACCGGTTCGAACAAGGAGGGCAATGAGGTGACCATCACCACCCTCCAATGGACCAATTAGCGTGATTCTTGCCCCTAAAGATTGCAACTTTTAAGTGTAGAGAGCCAGAAAGTAGGGTATAAGAGAGTCTGCTCTTACGTTGTGAAAAAACTTCTTCTTCATTTATTCTATCCTGATGCTGCGAGAGACTCTGTCATTTTGAACTAACGAACTTTGACTGGGGAAGGAACGAGACCATTTCGGGAGTTGCCCGGGAGGAGATTGCGTCCGAGGAGGTTAGCGGGACAGTCAGTCAGTTTTGGGAGTCCATCCTGTGATCTGCTGTTTATCTTTCTTTCCTGATGAACCATTCTTGACATCGCCCTATGGCCAAGGGTAATGAGTATTTCCCATTTTTGTTCTTAACTTTTTTACTTAAAATGCTTACTGATATAATAAATGTATTTGCTTAAATGAACTTTACTTTTTGCTTAAAGAATTTCAATAAAATTATATGCTAACTCTAAATGAGTCTGTGGTTCTTTAAATAAAATTGTGAATTATAAATGTTAAAGGTTTTAATTGTGATTGAGCTGGTCTTAATCGCCATCAACTGATTCTACTAGTTGGTCCATCGACCGAATAGCGGAGTACCTTGATGTTTAGAACAGACAGGATCCGAAGTTAATTTATATAATGTATAGGTTATAATTCTGTCATTTTAATAAGGTATCCCGCTTGTCCAGCAACTCATTTTTTCCTTAGGTGCTTGATCCAGAGAATTGAATGAATGTATGTATGCGGTGTTATGAGCCCCACCGACATAAGTTTCAAGTGATCAAGGTTGCGTAGGTGTTTTTCTGGAAAAATTTATATTAGCCGCGCTGGATCAAAAGCAAAGTATAATTGTAAAACCAAAAAGTGCATTATACTTTTTTTGTTTGATTTCATTCATTGTAAAAGTGTTAACTGCACTCTGTACACTGTTAGGGGAAATGATTGACAATCAGCATTTGCAAAGAAGGGCAGATGAGGAAAACCTAAGAAGTGCTATAGGATATAACGATGCAGCAGAGGAATATGACATAACTAAATTATATGATGGGAAAATAATTATATATTAATGCATGTAAATCTGCATATTGCTATCATTGTGTTAACTGTTGATCAGAAAGGTTAGATGAGAAACATCATCTACAGATTCATTCAGACACAATTAGGAGATTGTGAAAATGATTACTGAGGAGCCTAGCCTTCGTTTCAATATATCCTTCGGAGTATTTCGTGTTTGGAGGGTGAGTGGGGATGCTTGAGTGCATGACATTGGCTAAACCTCTGTTGATTCAGGATAAATGTGAGCTGATGACCAACTTCATCTTTGCCTCCATCCGTTATCATGATGTGGATCCAACACTCAGCTGACCACAGCAGAATTCTTATGTCAGCTATGACAAGTGTGGCCATCAATCAACGTCAATCAGACCTGGTATTTTAGTATTGTTAGCCAGCTTTGATCAATGGTGTAGCCAGAAAAATAAAATACCTCTCAATTGTTACCATATTCCGAATGGTACAGATCAAGTAACTGAGGCGAGATAGTCTGGCACTCATTTGAGGGAGGGGGTTGCTGTCCCTGAGAGAATTCTGAAAACAATGTGGCCAAGGGGTACATTTTACAGCCGTACATCCCTCTTTCTCTCAATCCATCCATACTTCCCTCAACTCACTAGACATAAATCCTTCTCTGCAACTATACCGCCATCTTGCTCCTCACTAATCATACCTCCATCCATCTTTCTCTCAACCATACCTCCATCAATCCTACTTTCCAAACATACCTCCATCCATCTCTCCAGCCATACCTCCACCCATTTTTCTCTCCAAC
Source organism: Calotriton arnoldi (assembly GCA_963921515.1). NCBI lineage: Eukaryota > Metazoa > Chordata > Amphibia > Caudata > Salamandridae > Calotriton > Calotriton arnoldi. Next base: position 2,053,475 of record CAWUFW010000941.1, read on the forward strand.
CATACCTCCATTCATCTTTCTTTCCAACCATACCTCCACACATCCTTCTCTCCAGCCATTCCTCCTGTCCATCCTTCTCTCCAACCATACCTCCAACCGTCCTTCTCTCCAACCATACCGCCATCCTACTCCTTCCCAACCATACCTCCAGCCATTCTTCTCTCCAACCATACCTCCATTCATCCTTCTCTCCAGCAATGCCTCCATCCATCCTTCTTTCCAACCATATCGCCGTCCATCCGTCTCTCCAACCATTCCTCCTGTCCATCCTTCTCTCCAACCATACCTCCAATCATCCTTCTTTCCAACCATACCACCATCCTGCTCCTCCCCAAGCATACCTCCATCCATTCTTCTCTCCAACCATACCTTAATCAATCCTTCTCTCCAACCATGCCTCCATCCGCCCTTCTGTTCAGCCATGCCTCCATCCGTCCTTCTGTCCAACCATACCTCCATCCGTCCCACTCTCAAAACCATACCTCCATCCGTCCCTCTCTCCAACCATGCCTCCATCCGTCCTTCTCTCCAATCATACCTCCATCCATCCTTCTCTCCAACCATACCTCCATCCTGTTACTCATCTCTCCAACCATACCTCCATCCTGCTCCTCATCTCTCCATCCATCGATACGTCATTCCATCCTTTCCATTAGTTCTCTCTTGTTCCATTGTTCCCACAGCTCCATCATATTACCGTCTTGCAGTACTATTCATGATGGCCTGTTTGAAGACATATGCATCCAACCAAAGTTAAAGGAGCTATAAACAGCAATTTAAATGTTTTATGTTTTGTAGAAATGCACATGGGTATCCATCCAACCCCCGCTCAGGATGCGGGGGGCTCATGGCACCCTTTTACTTGACACTAATCTCTCCCATCATGTCAACCAGTCACAGCATGGTTTCTAAACTGTACAAGATACAAAGGCGGTCGGATTGTCCATCGGGCTGGAAAAGGCGCACTGGTGTACATGGAATGAAGACGGGACAGTCAGAAGCACAAAGTCAACAGGCAGCAATGTCCACAATGTACGGAGCACAGTTAATGATCTCTACTGAGCACATTCAGATCACTTCTTACAAATATATTGATCAGACCAGTCTGAGCAGTGCTGGACTCCATCCTGGCAGAGACTTCTAGGGATACAGTTGCAGTATTGGAAAACGATAGACGTACAGCTCCACCACTGCGACCCGCATGGAGGGCAGTCGGCCACTTGTGGAAAAGACAGAGAAGAATTGAGAACTGGATCATCATAACTGAGACAAGTATACTTACTCTTTTCAGAAAGTGAGATTTCAATATGTATGCCGAGTTTATCACACTTATAATGCAGTTAGTAATATTAGGTATACAGTCACATAATTCATCATTAATGTATAACTACCCTATGATGAAACAAAAGCAAAAGAAATAGCAAATACTTAGCTAAGCAGAGGTATCTCTTGTGATCCTCAACATGAATGTTCACCACTCAAATTAATTTCATATTTCCCTATACTAATTCCACACTAATCCTGCTTGGGTTCCGGAGTAGCACGCTACCCCCTGAAAAGTGCTTCGACACCTCATCAGGGGTAGAAAGCGCTATATAAATGCAAACCATTTCCTCTTCTATCCATCTACTATCCTTTTTCAGTTCAAATAACAGACTACCGTGTCCATTGCTCAAATTAATTTCATATTTCTCTATACTAATTCACCACTAATCTTTTTTGGGTTCCGGAGTAGCGTGCTGCTTGCCGAAAAAGCACTTCGACCCTTTTTCAAGGGCAGTAAGCGCTATATAAATTCAATAACAATTACAATTAAAATGTAGTAAGTAAGATGTGTTATAGTATACATTTTAGTTCTCATATGTTATTGTGGTATTGACCTATGAGGAAGCAGGTGATTCATAGCAGAGAGAATTTAATTTCCTTACTGAAACTAAGTGTATATATATGAAAACACTTTATAAAAGATGCGGATAAAGATGCATTTATAGATGCATTATAGATATAGAACCAAGAAAGTCTCAAAGCAAAATGAGCTCGTCAGACGTGACAGTTGCTTTTTTGAAGAAGACACTCCATCCATAAAGTCCCACTTCCTTACTTAATTTCCTCTCTTGTCCCCTCCCTCTTTACTCATCTTTTTAACTTTGCCTGTTCTTCCTCAGGGCTTTGAGTCTGACTTATGGGGGTCATATATCGCTGGGCAAACAATCAGCATAACTTGACACATTCAGACAGGCACAGTATTTAGGCACACTCACTCACAGATGCATACAATTATCACAAAAGTAGGCATGTACACAGACATACTGCACAGGCACACTCACATAAACATGCAACTGCACAAAGCCACATTAACATATCCCCAAACACACACATCAACACAGAGGAACACTCAACAAGACACACTAAAACAACACATGCTTCCGCATGTGGCCAACAAAAAAGCACTGGCAAAGCCAATCGCTTGGCCTTTTAGAGCCGAGATCTAGTGGCTTTGCCAGTGCTTGTTCACAAGGTAGTTATCGTAAAGTGGATATTTTGGTGGAACCGGTGACTTTATTTTTGGGATCACTAGACTACTGTAATATGTAGTAGTCCCAGAAACGTATTGTGAAAGGAAAGAGTCTGGGAAGGAAAATTACTTTTTCAATAGAAAGCAAGTGGTTTGTAGATCAACTTTCATTAAGTTAGGAGTCTATAACAGTCTGAAATCACCTTGTTATTAACTGAAGTGCATTACACGGGCTGTTGTAACTATGCCATTTCCACAAAGCGCGTTGGTAAAACATAAAATGCCTGCATGGCTGAAAAGTCGGTTATTCTAATAAACATTATGGGAGCCCGGTAAACATGAAAACATTGGCTCATTCAGGAGTACAGGAGACACTTCATTTTGTGGTTTCTGAGTATGCGTAATAATTCCTGGTGCTGACCCAGCATCGCCCTATTTACCTTCTTATCTCAGATGTCTGTGTCTATGGTAAAAGGTGGATGATTAGGTTATATCTTTACATCATTCCAATTATGACCGATGTCTCACAAAAGTTTTAATATTATTTTTTTAATTAACAAAAATATTTTATAGAAATTACCACAGAGCTGCCTGTTTCTGAATGTCGGAAACTCGGGTATGGAAAGATGGCCTCCACAGTTCTGAAATGATATCAGCCTGTTTTCACCATGCGTGCTTCTTGGGTCCCAAGGACAGATCAGAACCCCTTGGAAACGCTTGGTCTTTAACCTATGGAAATTAGGTGGGTCAGGTACTCAAAGCGGAAGACCAGATCTCCATTAGCCACCCGGTACCCAAGCATCCTACCACCATAATCGTTGTCTTGGGTGGTGCACCTTTAAAGTATTGGAGCCCATTGGGTGGCATGTAGTTGACAATCACCAATCAAAACACCCCTAGTTTTCTTTTGAATATAAATATGAATGGAAAGCATTATGCTGAAGGTGAGACGAAGCCAGGTTAGAGGAATAAAGGAGGAATTAACAATAGTGGTGAGATTGATTTCACGGGAGAGGGCGGATGTAGAACCCGGTGTCTTGGATCTGCACTCTTTTGCGGGAGGGGTGTAATGGCCATCATGAGGGCGTGAATCTGGGAAGTAACCTAAACTACTGGAATGCAAAGTTACCCACTCCATGATCCCACCAATTGTAATTTTCATGGATTTCATACGAAAAGTCAGTATGAGGGGTATATCTGCTGCTTATTGTTTTGTTGTATTTTATTTTATTGTTAATTCAAAAATCAATAAAAACATTTATATATAAAAAAAAAAAAACAATAGTGGTGAGAATGTGGATCCTTTTGGTACCCAAACATTTGGTAGCTGTGAGTAATGGTCTGATCTCTCATTTTACGAAAACCTTAATCCAACCAAGCACCCTGCCCTAATGACCAAGTGACAGGATGTCGTGGTAGATATGTGGCTGTTGATGGCAGTAAAGGCTGCTGATCGATCTAAAAGAATAGGACCTAATGTTGCATCTATCTACCATTACCCATTGAATGTCACATATGGAAATGTAGACAGATTTCAAAGGAAATTTTATCCTAATGATGCTGTCACCTTTTGGCCAAGGGTCAAATTTAACAGCAATCTGTAATGCTGCCAGTGATGGGTGACTGTATATTGTCACAAGGAGTCAAGAGATGCTGCTTTGTAATTTGGATTGAAACACGCATACCTCAATGTGTTTCTGCCACTCATCCTTTAGCTGAAATAGACTGCTGTGGTACAAGTATGGATCTCAGCGCAGTGCTTTAATCTTCATGAGGGAAACAGTCTTTACTCTGCGGCTCGAACCATGCTGTGCCTTTACAACGCAGTCCGGACCACAAATGCATCTTTACAACGCATTCCTTTACCACGCAAGTCATTACAACGATTGCCTTAGGGAAAGCGTTGTTGGATCGATGTTGGCCTTTAAGACCAACACTTTCCCTACTGTTGCGCAAACTGGAGTTGGAATAGTAAATTATACTATTCCAAAAGCCAGTGCTTTCCCTAGGGCAAGTCATTGTAACAACTTGCAAGGTAAAGGAATGTGCTGTAAAGACGCATTGGTGATTCGGACCACGTTGTAAAGGCATGCGTGGTAACTCAATGCGTGGTTCGAACATACAACCCCATCATGGTTATTACCCTCTGCAGCAAAGTGAGGTATACTGTTAGAAATAGTCACATATGGTGGAAACGAAGAGCGTGCATTCTATGGGGTGGTAAACGCTTTGGAAAATGGACCTAATTATTTGGCTGAGGCAACACCTACATTTTACCCAGGAAATTTCAAATGGAGGCTTCTCTATGTGGAATACTGCATGACCAATTGACAAGTTTTGAACTGTCACATGCTTTGTACTGTTACTTGGGCTGTAACTAGTTTGCAAACCCAGTAGAATAAGTGTAGGGCTCCTAGCCAATGGCAATCCCAGAAACGACACCATATGATCCATAACGCTTTCCCAAAACTGTGCCACCACTCTGCAATCTCACTATACATGCCTCAAATCTGCCCCTTATGAAATCTCAGCAACTAGACAGATCTTCGTTATAATATATGATCTTGTTATACCTTTACATCGAATACCTTTGAAGCGGCTATTGCTAGATACCTCACTTGTATGCACCATTTAGTGTCAGATAACTATTGCCCTAATTCTGGCTCCCATTTGGTTATAATTTTAATGCTGCCTGAAGGCAGCAGGGCAAGGCAGCCCAGTCAGAGAGATGATTCGCCTACTACCCAAGACCAAGGATCTCAATATCTTGTTTAGTGCATGTGTATCATTAGTGTCTTCAAATCGATTTTTAGGTGAAAAAGAAAATGCAATAAGATATTTGTTAGCAGCCTACCAAAATCCCTCTATCCAAAGTCCATAAAAATAAAAAACAAGCATTTGCAATGCAATAGGTCTCGCATTACTGAAAGTTTGAGCTATTGGCGTTGCTAATAATAATGCCATGCCAATAGCTCAAACTTTCAGTAATAAGAAAGCTATTGCATTCCAAATGTTTTTTTCTATTTATTTATTTTTTAAGCAATCACGGCACCCGTGCTTTAGCTTAAGCTGTCTAAAGCTAATGCGCAGGTGCCGCGATTTTAACAAAAGTAAACAAATAGAAAAGAAATGGCGGCTGCACGCTTTTTTCCTATTTATTTACTTTTGTTGCAATGGCGGCACCTGTGCTTTAACTTTAAACATCTTAAGCTAAAGCGCGGGTGCCGCGATTGCTTCAAAAGTAAAGAAAAAGGCATGGGGATGCATTACTTTTTTTTCTATATATGTGTTTTAGGAAGGCTATAGGTGACCACTGTCTCTGAGGGTAAGCCTGTTAGACGTTTTGAACTAACCAGCATCACATAAATAGTCTATTGTACCAAACTCGTAACCAATACTTCCAGGACAATTCCTCAGGAAAATGTAATTATTAAGATCACTGCTTTCCACTTTATTCATCAATTTATTAGCCGGATCTCGTGTGGCAGCCCTTATCAACTTTTGTAAGTATGTGTCCAAGGAATCTTATAGTAGCAACAACTGACAACACCGGAACTGACAAGAGTGAGCTGGCTTTCATGGCCAATTTCAGCATTCTTGGACTGGTTCATTTTTCATGCGCTTAAACGAGTCCATAACATGTTGCAAACAGCCGCTTGGGCCTCAAAATATAGTGAGCTTAGCCTGCCCTCCTTCTATGGCACTACTGATTTCTAGAACACAATCCTGTACGCCCCATTGTTTTTCAAAAAGGAAAAGTGTGCATGAACCGAGCGAGCAAAATCATTGTGGATCATGCAACGCGTCCTATCAGAGACAATGGAAATTTAGCCTAAAAATTAATTGTGTGATATGCTTGCCTTGGATGCTCCTTGCTACAGATAAAACCTCCGATATCATATTGTTCATTTGGTTGCTCATAGCTATGTGGATAATCAATGAATTGACCCATTTCAGGAATGAAGGCCCAATTGCATGTTTTGCAGTTCAGGGTGTTGACTGCCTTCAGTGTATCAAGGCTGATCATTGCCATGTGACAGCCGTTTTGCTTGTGTGCGCCCAAGAACGTCAACATACTTCTTAGATTAGCCATGGTATTGCTATCCCGAAATGAAGGTTACCTTGTCAGAAAGGACTAATGTAGGCACAGTAGTAATACTACTACCTAAAACACCTGTGGAATTGTCCTATGAGCCTGTTGCCATGCCCGAGAAGTGTACGCTTTGCCCGGGGAGACACAATGAACATTCTGGAGTGTCCAAGGTTCAGGGACCATAGACGATGTAGTAGATGTTTGCTGTGCTCAATCTGTAGCCTGTCAGTGGGTTGGTGTGGTGGAGGAATGGAGCACTATGTTACAGTCCTCTATCAGTCTGGGTGAAGGCTCTGCAATTTATCCTTAGCTTAGGGGGCACAGCTTGTGATGCTCTGTGCCAGTTCCTTTGTTTTAGTTATTGGAAAATTACCCAACCTCTCTGTTTGAACTTCACTTTTGGTGCCTCACAACTGTGCTTGGTCCAGCTTGTTGCTCACTTCAAAGGTTCATCAGCCTTTCTTCTCAATATGTCTTTCTACTTTTTGTTCATGACATCCTGACTGGCTCCTGAACTGGCTTGTTTGTCATCATTTAGGGTTTGTTTCTGGTTTACCAGTTGTTCCCCTATTGAGGAATAGGGCTTTCCATTTGGCTTCTTTTTCTATTCTGTGGTCAAACATTGTGGAATCAGGAAGAGTGGAAGGAAGTGACATGCTTTTCCTGTGTCAGGAGGAGACACAGCCTGCACCACCTGGAACACCAGCCCTTCATCACTGGGACCAAATGGGAAGAATGCAATGTTTAGCATCCATATTGATCAAAGACAATGGTTTCTATAAATGGAGGATTAGGTCACATTTCTAAAGTGTACAGCAACCTTATACCGGTACTGGTAGCAGAATTCAGCAGATAAGGAATGAAAGAGCCCTAGTGGTGCAGAGGAGCTATGAAGAGTTTGTTGTATTCCTCTTAGGGTGTCCGTATATAGGTTTTCCTGTATCATGTCCTTATATAGGCACAATTCGCCCTGCCCTTATATAGGCATAAAATCCCAGTCCTTATTTAGGCATTAAACCATGCACTCCAAATACAGGCATGGTCTCCGACATCCGTCCACCCTAACGTCACAACGAGTTCTTGAAGAACAGACCCTTAGGCTTCGGGAGTTTCCCTAGCACAGGACTCATCTATTATGCATGAACCGTTATACCTTAGGGGTTCATTCATGACGTCTTCCGCTGTCCGATTCACGTCAATGCTAACATTCTGAGGTACCTCTCAGGTATAAATATACCTTCCCTAGCCCTTGTAAATCAGAGGAGACCTCGACTTCAGAGGAGCCCGTTTCCCGGCCTGACGCACTGAGAAGACGCTGTCATCCCTGCACGCAGAGAGTCCAGCTTCCAGTGATCTGACTTCCCTTGCGGGGTGTTGGAGTTCGAGTCTGGCAAGAGATTCCCACCTCTCTCATTCTTAAGGTATGGAGCTGACTAGAACCTAGAGGGACTCTTGGCATACTAGGCATACTAGACGTAACATACTCTTAGTATACCATAGTAAGGAATACTCCACCTACTTCATACCTCTCCCTACACCTAGGTTAGGTTAGGTACATTGGGGTAGAACTAGCTTAGAAACGCATCGTATGAGTACTCACATTTTTAGTCTGTGTTATTTATGTAAATGAATATCTACTAAAGATCATGCTAGCGCAGTATTATTTATTTCTACTGCTTACGCTGTACATTATTTATCTTGCATACTGTCTTGTGATCGTAACAGCACATATTACTTACACGAGAAACAAGACTGTTCAATAAATCTTTTATTGAAACGCCCGTTTATTCTTTCTGTGTAACTTTGAGGAAAACTAAGCATGCACGATTGAGCTGAGTGAAACGGTTATCTATTGTTTCCACAACTCTGGGACACGTTCTGATTCTAAAGGGAAACAAAGTTGTCATGTTTTGCGGCTGCCAGAAACTACTCCCTTCTTGTTTGTCAAGGAGTTTCTAGTGGCCTCTGAGCTAGCTGGCACAAGTAATTAAGTTTAATATACTCGATAGGGACATACCGACCTCAGTCCTATGTCAAGCCTATAGGGTATATTATTCCAATGCGCAGAGCCTAGTAGGGAAATAGGAGCTACACTACATGGCGCCCAACGGTTTGGTAAGGCGGTAATTTAACGTTAGATACTGAGTAACTCAGCCGTGCCTTTTCTCTCAGAGACCCCTACCCATATACTCCAAAAGACGTCTGGAGTGGGCAGGGTTAAGTATCCACCACGGCTACATAGGGAAACACCCTATATATTAGCTGTTTGGTTTGCTCAACGTTGAAGGATACAGTGTTCCAAAATATTGTGCACCTTATCTTTGTTTCCTTGAAACTTGTTCTGCATTTTTCAAAAAACAAATGTCCAACAGGGAAAATGCCACCGACACCGGTGGAGCTGCGGCTGATCCAGCCCTAGCAACAGCTTTTAACATTACAGGTTTAAATGAAACCGAGGAGGGTGTTATAGATATCCATCCAAACTTAAGAAGAGCCATCACTCTAAAACTCATAAAACACGGCCTACCACCAAGAGGCGGTAGAGCAGTTTTCGTGATAGAGGCACACGAATCCGTACAGACAGAGGTATTCTATTCATGGGTAATATTTCCTGAATCCAATCCAGTTACAAAACTGTTTCACTTCTACAAAGAAGATGATCCACCAGAGGAATATATTCCTTTCGAGGATATTGAAATTCCACTAACATACCAGGAGCATCAGCTCTGGTTTAAAGGCGCCCTTAAACATCACAAAAACATTACCAGGCTCGGTCCACTAGGTAGACCAGGAGCAACATGGCCGATTCTAGCCGGCTACACACCTCATCCTGAACTAGATATAATGTCAGATGAGGAATTACTTACTCAAATAACAGAGTTAATAAAAATCTACAGACAATTGGTCCAATATGTCATGCGGACTTTCACAGTCCAACCACCATTAACCATTCCAAATCAGACCCCTCAATCGGGGACTGCACTAAAAATTACACCACAGAATCTATACGCAGTCATGGGTAAAATGCCCACAAAACGTGAGCAAATTCCATTCTGGATAGCTCAAAAAATTACTCAAATCGAAGCAGTATTTCCAAATACTAGCCCGTATGAGAAACACAGAATACTAACAATCAGTTTACCAAAGGGGATCACACCACAACTGGAAGACTGTACCACTTGGGGCTCAGTCTTTGCTGCCATCTATACTAAAACACATGGTATTCCATCAATTGCGGTAATACCAGATGTCCTGAAACAAATTCAAATGAATACGGGGCAGAACCTGCTCTGAATTTAGGTATGAAATTACTGAAAAATTTCGACCAGGTCTCAACAATAATATTATCTAATATTAAAGGGGAGGCAGCAGCAGTGGCGATCCGCCAACGATTAAGGGAATTCGATGTTACAGAACATCAAACTGAGCTACCCAGAATAATTGAACAATCATATGCAGAATTAGGCAGAGATAGTTTGGGTGGAAGACCAGTGAAACCAAAACTATCTGAAAGCCCTGAGAAGGACTCTATTAAACAAACTCCTACATCTTCTAAAAAGAAGTGGGAGTCTACTAAACAAAACTCAAATGAGAAACGTTCTCAATCGCGAGGTAGGTCTCCTCAAAAGGAGCCCTCTGAAAGGAGGTATAACCTCAGGAATAGGGATAATTTGAAAAAACCTGACAGGTATCAAGATACTGATACACGTTCCTCTCGTACCTTTCAGATCTCGTCACGAACTTCGGAAAGAAGAGGACGGTCAGAAAATAGAGAAGAACGCGTGAAATCCAAGGAAGATAAACACGCTCCAAAAAATAAAACAAAACCTCAATTCTCCAAAAAGAAAGTAGCAGGTCTGAAGATCAGACATGCCGAGAATACTGAGAACACAACTCAAGAACGGAGAATGGGCCCAGACAATGCTGGACAGTGCAGCAGAAGTCACAATAGTTCGCCAGAACCTGAAGGAACTTCTGGAGATAGTGGACTTGAATGAGTACATTACAGTTGAGACTGTAGACACCAGGGTTAGTACTCCACAAAGGTTATATGAAATAACACTCCGAATGGAGGGAGTCATACCTAGACAGGTGAAAGCACTCTTTTGGGAAAAACTTTCAAGGGGCTATGACATACTTCTAGCAGAAAAAGACTGGCCACCACAATTTGTCAGGGAGTGCCCACATGGCGAGGACATTATTATGCCTGCCTTCTCTAACCATATTCCAATTCATCTAAAATATACTTATGTCAGGAAATTGGCAGTAGCCCAGGCCCCAGCATTATATAAAAATCATGTAGGATGGGATGAGGACTCACCTCACCATAAAATACATCTGAAACATGAACCAACTGCACAAAGGCAGTACCCAATAAAGCAAGAAGCTAAAAAACAGGTCAGGGAGATCTTAGATCAACTTGAATACCAAGGGGTGATTGAAACATGCACCTCCTCAATGAACAATCCTTTGTTTCCTGTCTCCAAACCAGACAACACCTATCGTCTAGTTTTGGATTACAGACACTTAAACACTTGTTGTAAAACATTTGCAGTGCAAAATGCACGTAGCACAGCATTAATGAATAACATTGTGCGTAAAAAATATAAAACCACATTGGACATCTCAAATGGTTTCTTTTGTCAAAACATAGCACCTGAAAGCAGGTACTTAACAGCATTCTCCATAATGGGGACCCAGCGTCAATTTTGTCGACTCCCACAAGAGTTCAAGAACAGCCCGGGGTTATTCTCAGCGAGAGTAACAGAGTTACTACAAATTTATGACAATGAGGCATTGTCCTATGTCGATGACATCTATCTGACGGACGATGACCTGGACAAACACTTAAACAGGGTAAGCACCATTATACTGGGCTTCGCCTCTGAGGGCTACAAATTCAACTTCAAAAAATCCAGAATTGCCCATCTCAATGTCCTCTTTTTAGGATATGAGCTTTCAAGTGAAGGCAAGAGCTTGGCAGCTAACTTTTTAGAAAAGTGTGCGCTGCTCCAACCTCCAAAAACGCTAAAAAACTTACAATCCATCCTGGGTTTCCTAAATTTTGGAAGAACATACATTCTAAATTACGCAGAAAGGGTTAAACCTCTCTACGCATTAATCAAACCTGATTTTTCAATCAAGAATTGGACACAAGAACACACAGAAATCTTGCGTTCACTACAGGCTAACATGTTAGCCACAAATCACTTACAAACACGCGTAAGTCAACGCAATCTGGTGATCCGAATAATTTCGGGTCAATGCGGATTCACCTACTTAACATTTAATGAGGGTGAAAAAATACCAATCGCATACAAATCTCATTTGTACACACAAGCGGAAATGCGCTTCACTTCAACTGAAAAAATTCTGACAGCAGTTCAAACCGCTGTAGCAAAAGAAAGAGCACTAGCCCAAGGAAACGCATTATTGTCGTAACCCCAGTACCAGCTTTAGAAGCGGTCACAAAAGCAAGCATTCCAAATGCTAAAGCATTACATCCAAGATGGATACAGTGGGTTAATTCTCTTGCTGCAACAGATGTTGAATATGTTTTTGATCCAGATTTAAAAACACAAGCATTCCTGCAATATGAACAAGAATGTCCTCTGCCCACTGAAATTCTGCCTCTCGATCAGTACGAATACATAATTTACTCTGACGGATCCGCACAACCCGCAACAGGGGGTAAGCAAGCTTACAGTGCAGCGTGTGCAATCGTTAAAGGTCGCATGCGAGATGGCATCTTCAGACCTATGGTCACAAAAACTCAATCTCTAGGAGATTGTACAGCTCAGCGAGCTGAACTACAAGCGTTCAAACTGGCACTTGAAAGTACAGATCGAGAATTCCCCACACTAATAGTGTGCGATTCCTTTTACTGTGTTCAGTCGTATAATGAATATATACAAAACTGGCTTGAAAATGGATTCAAAGATGCGAAAGGTGGCACAATAAAGCATAAAATACTTTGGGAACAAGTAGTTCAGTTAAAAAACGGACTACCAAAGGCTTACATGATCCACACACTGAGTCATCAACGTGTTGGCGTTCACGTTGCAGGGAATTCATTGGCTGATGAAGCCGCAAAGGGGGCTGTTCAGACGGCTTCCGTAGCTGCGATCACTTGTTCAAAAACGAAAATAGACAGTGAGATAATGTTGGCTGTCAATGCTACAAGCAAAGGCAGTGGTGCAGCATTACCAAAAAAGTTTCCACTCAAGTACTCTTATGTAATTGATGCGAACAACGTTCCTTTTGCTCGAATCCCTGGAGTGGGGGATAGGGTAATTCCAAACAAGGAACGTAGATTAGGACTAATTCTAGCAGCACACGAAGGGATAGCTTCTGCCCATGCAGGTGTTTCTGCAACAGTATCTTTACTCAAGCAAAGATATTGGTGGCCTGGCATTAGAAAACAAACAAAGAACTATGTTTTAGAATGTGATATATGCCAACAGATGAAAGTCTCCACAGTGAAACGCCCTGCGCAGACACCCCTGTTAATTTCAGACAAACCATTAGCTTGTGTTTACCTGGACCACTGCGGTCCCTTGCAAAGGGACGGTAACTATAAATATATCATGGTTGCAGTGGATTCATGCTCTAGGTTCCTATGGATATGGCCTCAGCGCTCGGCTGACTCTCGAACTGTTATAAAAGATTTGCGAGTCTTTATCGGCACATACGCAATAGGCACGCTTCATTCTGACCAGGGCCCTGCGTTTAGCTCTCGGGCTTACAAAGAAGCCATGGCCAGTCTGGGCGTTGCATTGCGGTACTCCTCTCCATTCCATCCTGAGGGAAATTCGGTTGTGGAAAGGAAAAACCGGGACATAAAGCAGTCTATAACAGCTAGGGTATTAGGCTCGGGTGATGGGTGGGTCAAACATCTTTATGGGGTCCAACGCTCATTGAACAACCTGCCAAGAAGTTCTCTAGGGGGGGTCACTCCATATGAGGTCCTATTTGGGACAAGAATGTGGGTACCAGACCTCGATCACGTAGGCACAGTGGTGGAAAATAAACCGTTTGATATCAAAGATCGTTTGGCTGTTTTACAGGAACTCAATGAACTAAGATCGAAACAAAGCAGCGTATTCCTGCAGCCAACCACCACTGGGGAAAAACCGGCGGTCCCAGCAAGGCCTGTCTGGATTCCAAAAGTTGGGGATCTAGTCAGACAAAAGATTGCGGACAAGAAGGAATTTGGACCTTCTTACAGACAACCAGTACCTGTCCTAGCAGTTCAAGGAACAAGAACAGTACTTCTGCCGCCCCTTGCTGGAAAAAAGGAGAAAAGATTTGTGTCCATCGACCTCATCAAACCACAGTATGTGGCCAATACTAAATAGTAGGCCTCGTGGACTCCGACCTAGTAGCAGACACACTCCTCTCGCTACTATCCAAGAGGTTCAGACTGAAAGACTGATAACCATCGAGACTTCAGCAGTAACAGATGAAGGACTAAGCAACAATGCAATGGAACTCATCCCTCTTGAAAATCAAGTAACAGTTCGTCCAAATACACCTGTCTACACCAATGTAGCAAGTGATCAACTGGTTCCAGCGATTTCTACAAATCCTGATGCAATTGCAACAATTGACAGAACTGCTTCTGGCTATTTCATTAACTTTGATACGTTCTCAGAAGATCCGAGTGAACCTGAAACGACGCCAGCATCATTAACATTCAAGCAGCAAGTACAAGACTTGCTTCACTTTCTGAAAAAAACTTATCTGGTTTCACCATGGATTGAACTCTGGATTATTTCTAGAATATTTGTTTTCCTGCTTTGGCTAGCTTTGGTTATGACTATGAGCGTGCTTATAAATGGCAGATACATCCATGTGAACACTGAAAGAAAAGATGTGAACTTACTTTTGAAACCTCATAAATCTTCCCATCGTGAAGCAAGAGACTTGGCAACAGTGAACATCACAGCCGTTCCTATACAGGATGGTATAGTGTGGGACAAAACAGATTTTGATATTTTTGGCCCGACGGAACAATTGAACATTCCACATTTGTTTAAAATTTCACTAAGTGATATCATTTCGTCCAGTACCTATTCTGATGATTGGGACTTTGAGACTGTTAACGACATAATGTTTGACCTAGAAAAATCTGCTGCATTTTCTAAAAATGAAAATTTAGAGGGTTCATCAGACTATGAACAGCTGTATTGCTATAACCACTATGGTCGTCATTATTTGCATAAATCTGCATACCCTAGAAATGTGTTTATGTTTAACCAATGGGAGTATTGTCCTACACCACCAAAGGGTAGTTCAAAAACATTTGTTAATAAGTTTCCATATTTTTCAGGTTACAATACATCTGATCCAGAAACGTTTTACTATAAAAATGTAAACAAAACAGGACTGAAAATTATGTTAACAAATACAAAACAGATTTATTCTGCAGCATTTATTGCCCAACTGTCTAGACAGGGTTTCGTCTTTTGGAAAGACACAATAGACACAAAAACTGTCTGGGGTACTAAAGATTGGCAAGTGCAGGGGATAGAAGCTTTATTTAGAGCCTGTATCATCCCTGAACAAATAATGTTTTTGAATGACACGGTCCAACAAACGTCTTGCCTTGGGTTAGCCAAGATCAAAGACATGAAAAATCCTTCTGTACCAACACCTGCAAGTGATAACAATACACAGGCAGCGGTTACAGTTGACACCATACTACAACTCAACAGAACAAATCCTGATTGGAGAAAATGGTTGATCTGGCCCACAGACACGAACAACTGTCAGGAAAGATTCCTGAATAAAACTCAGGGCTTTACTATTCATAGGCCAGACCCAAGATACGTCCAAAGACAGCATCCAGGGGTAGTAACAACATACAGTGTAGGTAAATTATGCCTCGATTGGCTGCAGAAATCTACACTACAGGATGTGAAACAACACTTATCCTTACTTAAAGAAGACGCAGACCGTAGGGAATTCTTGCTTGGACCAAGAAAACCGCGTCAAAAACGTTTCATATATGCCGGCATTTATGCTGCCTATAATGAAGCTTGGAAGGTGTCACAGATGGAGGCCGCAGAACGAATACGTGAACTTGATCGTATTAATTTAGAGAAAACTCTCTCTGTGGTCGACAATGGGTTAACAACTTTGTCCTCCAGAATATATTCATTGGACGGCATTGTATCCTCTGCTATCGACATACTGGAACAAGATTTAGCCATGTTACAGCAAGGCCAATCTCAATTACGTTCTATTGTGTTATTAAGCTGGACGCTGCAATCTTTGCGTGCGGGCTATGTGCCTTGGCGTTTTATCAACACGTCAATTCTGTTTGCAGAATACAATCTAACTGATAAACAGATCGAACTGGCACAAAGAGGAGCAGAGTATACAGTGCTGGGCATTGAAAAACTGGAAAAGTTACCATTCACAGTGGCAGAAAAACCAGCTACAGAATGGCTTATTCATGGCAAAATCACACTACCTGTGACTACTTTTCAGTTTCAGTATTGCCTCAAACAAATGCAAGCAGGCAAATATGAAAGGTTGGGTAAGGAATACATTAAGACATCTTGGAATTTACCATACACATATAGATGTTGGAGTGAGGATCGTGAAGTGTTTCTGAGCGGTACACACTGTAAAAATGCACTGAGCGGTTCACTAATATGTCAGGACATTTCTTTACACGGGGCTTGTAATGGTTCTGTGGCAAATTTGTCTTGCCACCAGCAGGGTACACCAGCTGCTGTGATTAATCCAACGTTTGGACAACTTTCTAATGGGAGTTACCTCATGTTGAATGATCAGAGTTGCTGCGGCATGTTGCCAGGCATCCCATATCTAGTAACGGTCAACTCCAGGGTCACTTGCTGTATGCAAGTATTGTTTGCCTCAATAGACACAGTCAGGGAGTCGCCTTTGTGGCCTTCGCTGAACGTCTCTTTTATAAGATTTGATACTTTAAGCAGAATGAAAGCCATGCTTTTACAACAAACAGTGCCTTTGACCTCGGCCAAAGAAACCTATGATCTACAAATCGCAAGGACTTCGGCTGAGATACGACTTTAATACGTACAAACTGCCCTATACATTTCGTGGAAATGATGGGACGTATCTTTAACATATCTGATACAAGCGGAATTGTACATGTATTTAAGAGCATCTGTTCCGGTCTGTTAGCACCTTTCCAGGCAATACTCGGAATAATCCCAAACTTTCCACATTCGGTGTTTGGTGGCACACCATTAATTCTAGCACTTGTCGCCGGAATTCTATTTCTCTTCCTGCTATTACGCAATGGCCAGCCTATTCGCAGACATCACTCCGAGCGAAGTGGAGAAAGCTCTCCTTGAACGAAAGTGCCGTGAGCGAATAGTACAGCTTTTGGGCATGAATCGTCTACGGGAACTTAATACCACGTGGTTCCTGTCGTTCAGACCAATCTGGCAAGATTGCATCTTACCTGTTCTACGATGCCTGCTATGCGGTGAAGAATGCGTGTTGGACCCCTGTCTAACATTTCCATCAGCTACGCCAATGGATATCGATACTCTGCTGGACCCGATAACGGCCCATGCTCTGTTTTTGTCCCAAGAGGCTACCAATCCTGATGACGGCATTCATTGAGATCTCACAGACGCTTCCGGCTGGTGCTGAGGTACGAGATGGATCTACAGGCACACAGGTACCAACGTTCGTGAACATTGCTGCGGCATCCTATGCTGAAATGGATGCTTCACATCTCTGTGCAATTAATATACTACACGAGGTGTTCCGAATGTCACCAACTACAGTGGACGATATTTTGTCTACCGAAATAGATGATCTCATGTTTACACCAGACCCGTACACTGACTCTGATTCAGCCCACAGTGTTCCAGAGATGCAGTAAAAATTTGCCCTTCATATTTCAAAGACTTGGAACTCTTCCCATATTGAACTTTTTTCAGTTTTTTCAAATTAAATGGCAAATCAATCTGCTTGAAGTAGAACTATTCTTATAGTACAAACTTCGCGGTACTTCCTCAGACACTTTGTCATCTTGTTTGTCTAGAAAAAGTTCATTAATTTCCATGACATGAAAAGACTTTGATTTTGAACAAACTTATCGATCATTTTTCGGTCACATGTAAATATTACTGCTTATTTCATTCAAATTGTATTTATTTTCCAATATATGCCTGAAATGAAAAGCAATGCTTACAATGTACAGTACCTTTTGCATTTTAATGGGTTTTTTAAATACTTTTTAATGCTTTTAAGACATATCTTTAGCAATATGCGGTACTCCATTTTATGTTTAGCATTTTAAATGTTTAGCATTTATATTATTATCGTACATACGAAAGTGGAGTGGGTGTTGTATTCCTCTTAGGGTGTCCGTATATAGGTTTTCCTGTATCATGTCCTTATACAGGCACAATTCGCCCTGCCCTTATATAGGCATAAAATCCCAGTCCTTATTTAGGCATTAAACCATGCACTCCAAATACAGGCATGGTCTCCGACATCCGTCCACCCTAACGTCACAACGAGTTCTTGAAGAACAGACCCTTAGGCTTCGGGAGTTTCCCTAGCACAGGACTCATCTATTATGCATGAACCGTTATACCTTAGGGGTTCATTCATGACGTCTTCCGCTGTCCGATTCACGTCAATGGTAACATTCTGAGGTACCTCTCAGGTATAAATATACCTTCCCTAGCCCTTGTAAATCAGAGGAGACCTCGACTTTAGAGGAGCCCGTTTCCCGGCCTGACGCACTGAGAAGACGCTGTCATCCCTGCACGCAGAGAGTCCAGCTTCCAGTGATCTGACTTTCCTTTCGGGGTGTTGGAGTTCAAGTCTGGCAAGAGATTCCCACCTCTCTCATTCTTAAGGTATGGAGCTGACTAGAACCTAGAGGGACTCTTGGCATACTAGGCATACTAGACGTAACATACTCTTAGTATACCATAGTAAGGAATACTCCACCTACTTCATACCTCTCCCTACACCTAGGTTAGGTTAGGTACATTGGGGTAGAACTAGCTTAGAAACGCATTATATGAGTACTTGCATTTTTAGTCTGTGTTATTTATGTAAATGAATATCTACTAAAGATCATGCTAGCGCAGTATTATTTATTTCTACTGCTTACGCTGTACATTATTTATCTTGCATACTGTCTTGTGATCGTAACAGCACATATTACTTACGCGAGAAACAAGACTGTTCAATAAATATTTTATTGAAACACTGTCTATTCTTTCTGTGTAACTTTGAGGAAAACTAAGCATGCACGATTGAGCTGAGTGAAACGGTTATCTATTGTTTCCACGACTCTGGGACACGTTCTGATTCTAAAGGGAAACAAAGTTGTCATGTTTTGCGGCTGCCAAAAACTACTCCCTTCTTATTTGTCAAGGAGTTTCTAGTGGCCTCTGAGCTAGCTGGCACAAGTAATTAAGTTTAATATACTCGATAGGGACATACCGACCTCAGTCCTATGTCAAGCCTATAGGGTATATTATTCCAATGCGCAGAGCCTATTAGGGAAATAGGAGCTACACTACAAGCTAAGTCTTGAGCACTTTAGTAAAGGTTGGAAGATTCACCATAAAGCAAAAGTGGAGAGTATTCAAACAAATATGCAATAAATGTAGAAAATAATTTCACCCTACATGGCATTTCTATGTGGTACAGCAAGAAGAAAAGCAGAACAAAACACAGGAATAGGCGTCAAATGATATAGTTTGCTTTGTGATTTACACAAAGACACTTAAAAATAACCTCTTAGACGCAAGAAGCCAATGTAGCTTCACTAAATGGTTATAGATGTGCACCTTGTGTGGAATACCTAAAACAAGTCTGGCAGTCAAATTCTGAATAAGTATAAACTTATGAAGAAAACATTTACCCAGGCCACCATTAGTGGTATTTCCATAATCAGTACGGGTCTATATCATTGCATGAGTGGCCGTTTTCCTAGCGGAAAAAGGCAGAAGCAGCAACACCCTTCACAGAGATCTAGAGGCCAGGAGGCAGCTACCTTAGCAATCCAGGGTTTCAAAGAAAGTAAGAATATTGCACCATGATCAAATTCCTGGCCTGGTCTACAGGAACAGGAGAACTGGCCATGGACTGGAGAGACCAGGATTGGGATCCAGAAGAATGAGGAACCTTCAAGTGCAGTAACTTGGTCTTATCCAAGTTAAGTCTGGGGGAGCATCAAACATCCTCTGGAAGATTGCAAAAAGACAGTCATAGAAAGACGTTTGGGTAGATGCTCGCTCTAATTTAAAAGTTAGTTGCGTTTAATGGGCATTGTAATGAAACTGAAGACCAAAGGCTATTATTAGGGTAACCAGTTGGGGCCTGAACACATGAAAGAATGTTGGCTTCAGGGAGGAACACTGAGAAACACTACACAGCAACTGATAAAACCCAAAATTAAAAGTATGAAGGGCCACAGTTTTTCCCCAATCCCATTGTCCGGGATCTAGTTTGTTCAAAATAATCTGTGAGGGACACAAGCTGAGTTCAGAACAAGACAAGGTAATGGGGTGCTTACTCTATGCAGGGATCAGGGTTTTCTAGAGAAGAGGTTAAGTATAAACAAGAGAGCACCTGAAAGTTGGGAGTAAAGCAAGATACAAGCAGGTTGGAACGGGCACTGAATAGGAAACAGGGAGCATATTTACAATAAAGTGGCGAAGCGTGTTGTTAAGCCAAGAAGGCTAACAACACGCTTCGCCATTTTAGAAATGCAGGGCTGCACCATATTTACTAGAATATGGTGCAGCCCTGCATTTCCCCCTGCGCTGGCGCTAACTTTAGCTGCCTACCGCCAACGCAGGCACCCTTGCACCATAGTGCAAGCATGCCTGTGTTGAGGGGAAGATTGTTTATGTGCACGAAGGTCCCCCTTCCTGCATGTAAACAATCTTTAAATGCCGTTTTGTAACTTTTATGTCTGCTGCTTAATGTAGCACACATAGAAGTTGCAAGCAGCATTTTTTTTAAACGATTGTTTATGTGCAGGAAGGGGGACCTTCCTGCACATAAACATTCATAGGCAATTTGCTGTTTCTATGTGTGCTGCACAAGGCAGCACACATGGAAACAGCAAAAACGAGGAGAAATAAAGCATTTCTCCTCGTTTTGCCTGTTTAAGACCAGGTTTTCCCTGGTCTTAATTTAGGCGCTGCCTCCTATTTACGCTGCCCTTGTAAATAGGGGGCAGCGTCAAAATCAATGGGTGTTGGAGTGGAAGGCCCACTGCAACACCCATTGCCCTCCCCTTTCACGCTAAATACAGCGTGAAAGGGTGCTTTATTTACAAGGCAGCGATAAGCCACATTAAGTGGCTTAACGCTGCCTTGTAAATAAGGCAAGGCCCCTATCGCCATCACAACGTCACTGAAAGTGACATGGTGGCGATAGGGGCTTGTAAATATGCCCCTGGATGTCTGTAGGGGAAACTATGAAGCAAACTCAAGTACAAACAACAGGGAGATAAACGCAGGAAAACAATAGACAAACTATCATAAATGATGATTTGTCTGCTCCACTGAGATGATCTATCTATGAGGTTAAAAGGATCTTACAAGAAGGCAAGGAGCAGATTAATCTCACAGAGTTCAAGGAGTCACCCAGCATCTCCTATCAAGAATGAGCACTGGGTGGTTCTCTGTGTCACAGGCACAAGCCTTTGAGTCTAACTGGCCCCCATGGAAGCAATAACAATCAGGATAATCATATAAACACACAAGAAGACAAAGGAGAACTGTGGAAGGCACACTGAAATAGGAACTGGGCTCAGCGAAAATCTGGACTCGATTTAGGATCTGGAACAGGACTGGAATATACAAAACTGAATATACTGGAATCCTGCACACTAACTAGTACAGGAATATGCAGTCAGAACAAGAACACAGAAATACAAGACTAAGAAACTGCATATACAAGATGGGTCAGGATGTGTGTAGCCAGAAATGAAAACAGGCAAATACAGGAACAAAGAAGCAGGATAAACAAGAGAAAGGCAACAAATACAATAATCAGAATCGAAACATTGAATCAAACAACAATGAAAACAGAAATCAAAAGACAAGCCTGGAGTATAGTAGCAGGATTAGCAGCAAGGTCAGTTGTAAGCCGCTGCACTTTAGGCTTGTCAGGCAGAAATAGCAGGAGCCTCGGGCGAGGAGCACAGATGAAGGGAGAGAGCCAAGCGCAAGGAATCAGGGAACCACTGATAAAGAGAAGGCAGAACTGGAACTTGAAAAGGGGAAGATCAGGGAAGCAAGCAGACACAAGACAGGACCTAGGAAATTCAGGAACAGAGTATGGGTCGGAGCCAAGAGAGAGAAAAGTCCAGAAGGCAGGTGTAAAAAAGTCAGAAAGGCCTCAGGATCCAGGAATCAAAATTGAGAATAGAATAGAATATCACCACCAGGACGTGATCGGGGCAGGGTTTGGAGACAGAAAGGACTAAAGGAGTCATGATGCATCAGAAACCTGCACTGCAATACGAAGTGGATCTGGGAAAGGCGGGACTCTAGCGGGCCTTCGTGAGTGCCACCTCAGTGGTCAGGTGGTAAAATCCTAACACTAATGGAAAAAGTAATCCAGCAATGAGCTGGACTGCCCACCCCAATGTCCTTTAGTCTAGACAGTAATATGGGGTGGAAGGCCATATCAAGGCTGCCGAGAGTCCAAGAAGAAGAAGCACAGCCAAACCACCAACGACCAAGATCATTCTTATGTCTTCTAAGGCAGATATATAAGTAGGTTCTTTTTCATAGGTCAGATAAAACCCTGTTTGGGCAGGGACAGTGAAATTCTAAAAGAGGAGAGCTGTTGGTTGACTGTTGATAAAAGCATTCACAGTTACTACACTTCCATATCAGCCATTCCCATTGAATTTTGAAGATAATCATATGCCAATGGGTTTCCTTTCCTTTTATTTTCCCAATATTCTGGTGTTAACTAGATAATACATCTTTCATATTTATATTCAATCATTGGAAATTTAATTCTTTGAGCCTGATTCACAAAATCATCTCTTCCAGTAATGTGTCATATTTAAATGTTTTCATTACAAATATGTACAAAAAATAGTTACATACGTATTGCTACCAGAAATGTGCATTGCTAGACACCACTCTTTGCCCATGAATATTATTAGTAAATAAAAATGTAAATGTACCAGAATATTCCATTTGCAAAAGTTAGATATTATACCAATGCGCTCTACTGATTTCAGTTTATTACACTATATTGCAAATTTGGTATAAAACTTTTGTTATAACTAGTGGTTCTTGGTAACTCCATGAGTAAATCACAGAAAGGAACTACAATCATTGAACTTGTGGTTAGTAACAATTCTTATGAAAAAAACACTTATAATCAATTGTTTAGTACAAGATGGTTATTGCAGTACCATAACAGGTCTGTTACTTACGACTGCCAACTTCATCAGAACAGTCTCCACAGTTATTGTATCCATTACACTTCTCATCAATGTAAATCCAATTAATGCCATTTCCACACCAGAATATCAGGTATCCTGGAAGACTCTTGGGTAAGTTACCTATACAAGAAGAACACATCTATTTATGTATGTATGTATTTATTTACAATAATATACAGGGCTTACAATCTGCCCATTTCTTACCATTGGATGGCTTTACTGTCACTCTCATTTGCTTGCTTCTTATTCAATGCCTTTTTGTGTTCCAGCTTGTCAATCTGGTGTTTATCCCTCCTACGGAGCTTAGCCTTTTTACCATCTAGCCAATTGGCTGACTGCTATTCTTCCGTGGCTCGTTTTCAGAGAACTACTTGTTTTCATATTGTTTACACACTCCATGGGAGTGCATGAGCTTTCCAGCTGTCTCCCTTGTGTGCTTTTCTTCCCCCCGCACATTATTATCTCTTGCCCATGTGCCTTTCTCTCCCCACCGGCACTCATGTTGCTTTCTCTCGCACATGTGTCCCCACGCTCCACCTTGCTCTTTAACCCGAGCTTCTCCCTTTGCCCCTGTTCTCTCTCTCATGTTGCTTCTCCCCCACCTGTCATGTTGGTTCACTCCCTCCATCCCCCAATACCTGCAACTTGTTCATCCTTTTTTTTTTTAAAGCGCTTTTGCACTACATTCTATAAAAGCATATTTGCTCTACTTTTTATTTACCAAACTATCTCAGACCAATACATTTGAAAAGAATGGCCATCTACATAGCAGCTGTGATTTTGTAGGCACAAGCATGCGGTTTGAATGCATGCATACACCTACCAAATGACGAGACATCTACATCATCATGCCTTTCATTAGCCATACTGCACCGTAGCCACGATGCTGTACAGCATGGCTAAAACACATTGGCAAAGACATAGGCTTTGCCAATGCTTCGTAATTTTTTTATTGAAAAAGCACCAAAGCTCAAAAGGGTGGTTATTCTAGGGTGTAATGTTCAGAACAAAGATCTCCCTCCTGCATGGGCCTGACAACAACAGGGGGACCTGGAGAAGCAATAGGACACCAGATCTAAGCGATCTACTCAAGGTGTAGTGTGAAAACCTTGAGGAACGCAACTTCTGGCCAGTCTTGTAGAAGGCTTAGTGAATTACTGAATTCTGCTCTTTATCGGCAGCCAATGAAGACTGCAGTGTGCCTAAGAAGCATGAGCACTCGTAGTAAGGCCAGCAGTCACCCACACTGCCATGTTTTTAGTTCTCCTAAGTTTACAAATCTGGTACTCTGAGAGGCACAAGTATAAACGTAGCTGTAGTCTATACAAGAAAATATGGTGGCACCTTAAGATGACACTGATTCAGTAGTAGATGAACGATATCCCAACAATCATTGGAAAGAGATCTGGCATAGATCAGACCTCCTTTAAAGGTCTGGCAAAGGCTTACTTATGCCAAGGAGGTGAAAGGCGGTAAGGCCTCGATATACAGCAAGGTGATATTTTGAAAAGAATGGCTATTAGAAATAGGGATTTTACCATCAACATTATGCAGTTCCTCTAAGGAAAAGGTGATCATCTGTTCTGCAAGATAGTTGGAATGGTGACCTGCCAAACACGAGAATAGAGCACTCCTTGGGCAACTCAGAGTAAAAAAGTGCAGAAGTCCTCACGAGAGAGCAATTGAGACGACCATTCTAAGGTGCGGGAGAGAGACAGTGCAGAGAAAGCAACAACCAAATGCTGTCATCTTCAAATGTGTTTGTCTGTGAAGACAACAGCATCTCAAGCAAGGGGAAAAGCAGAAAAAAGAGCCCAAGGAGTCACAATAGAAATACACAAACAAATGATAGGCCTATAGAGAAAAATGCCATTATGCCCTATAATGCACAACCAGACGTTTGAGTAATGCAAGTAGATGCTCTCTGAACAACTGACTGCCAATCCATAGCCTGATCTCCCACAATTAAGATCTTCATACAATCGTAGTGTTATCACTCAAAGATTTAAAATTAGATTACATTAGGGCTGGCTAACCACTGCTTTTTATGTTTTTTATTCCCCTCTCCTAAACAATTTCACAGATACCAACACTTGCACCCTAGTGCATGCTTTTTACTTGATGAAAAGTGCAGTTGAATGATAGCTTTGGCTAAAAAATATTTAAAGGGTGTTAGACCTGGCATCCTTAGGGTGGTTTCACCCCAGAATTTTTCTCTGCTTACCTCCTTTTTTTGCTGATTCTTTTTGTTGGCCTTAGGACTCTGAGCACTTTACCACTGGCAACTGGTGCTAAAGAGGAGAGGAGTTGGCCTAACGGCTAGGGCGGTCGACCTCGAATCTGGGGAACCGGGTTTGAGTCTGGGCAATGACGCTGAACATCCTGTGATTCTGGGCAAATCACTTAATCTCCCCGTGCCTGACAAAAAATGAATGTGTCCTCATGTAACGCAACTGGTGCTATGTAAAGCGCTCTGATACCCGATACCTTCGGGTCAAGTTCGCGCTATATAAAACTCCGTAAAAAAATAAAGTGCATGTGCTTTTCTCCTAAAACATAGTTTGTGTAATGTATCCACAATTGGCACATCTAATTTATCTGTAAGTCCATAATACAGTGCACTACATGTGACCAGGGCCTGTAAAGTAAATGCTACTAGTGGGCCTGCAGCACTGATTGTGCCACCCACACAAGTAGCACTCTAAACATGTCTCAGGCCTGCCATAGCCGAGCCTGTGTGTGCAGTTTACACTGCCACTTCGACTTGCCATTTAAACACCCTTGCCAAGCCTTAAAACTCCCCTTTTATTATATATAAGCAACCTCTAAGGTAGGCCCTAGGTAGCCCGTAGGGCAGGATGCTATGTAACTAAGAGGAAGGACATGTACTTTTAAGTTTTGCATGTCCTGGTAGTGAAAACTCCCAAACTCGTTTTTTCCACTACTGAGACGCCTACCCCTCTCATAGGTTAACATTTAGAATTCCTTATTACACTTAATAAGCTGTAATTCCGAATGAAGAAAAGGTAGTGATGTCATATTTAGTACCTCTGGAATTGTAATGACAATTATTCTTTAATGGTAAAAGTGAATTTGTAGTT
Source organism: Calotriton arnoldi (assembly GCA_963921515.1). NCBI lineage: Eukaryota > Metazoa > Chordata > Amphibia > Caudata > Salamandridae > Calotriton > Calotriton arnoldi. The sequence continues at coordinate 2,079,637 of CAWUFW010000941.1, forward strand.
ACCTTTCCTAGAATGTCACTTTTAGATAGTTGGGCATTTTCCTGCTCTTAGCTTTTTGGAGTCTCCTGCCTGTCTCTGATCACTGGCTGGGCTGGGTGACAGTGCATTTTGTGTATTCCCTTTAGACAGTCCCACACAAAGGAAAGGCTGGGTGTGACTTTCATGCATCTTCCTGGGAGGAAGAAAGGGAGGAGATGGGCACAGCCTCACACTTATACCTGAATAAGCTGCGCTCTGACCACACACAGAGATCTGCATAACGCCTTGTAGTGAGTCTGCAGCCATGGCAGGATGAAGGGAACTGTGTGCACTTCAAAAACCCTTCTTTGAAGCCAACCCCACTTCAAAGGCACAACTGGGAATAAGTACTGGACCTCTGACCCTACCAACTCAGTACACTTCCTTTGACAAGAAGAAGGACCGCTATGCTGAGGATTGCTGCTTGTTGGACTGCTGCTCTGGAAGCCTGCTGCCTTGCTGTGCTCTCTGCTTCCTGCTTACTCCCTCTGACTGTCCCAGGGTGCCTCCAAGGGCTAACTAACTAGCCCCCTGTTCTCAAAGACTCAGGGACATCAAAGTCTTTAACCCTGCTCCTTTGCCTGGGTCATTGGAAGTGACTTCAGGTGCTTGCTCCAGTGAAACCGATGCATACTCTGCTACGATGTGCAGAATCAACGCATCGCCACTGAAGCGGGAATAGGATCACTGAATCGCACTTGGGGCCCAAGCATCATCATGTGAGCCACTGCAGAGGCCACTGCATCACCGCCACTTATGAAGGACGATCAGCGCATCACTTCAACGGCGTGGAGAAACCCGGCACATCGGCCACGGACTCAGCGCAGAAACCACCACATCGCCAACATTGCTGAAGGATGATCACTGCATCCCTTTGACAACGTGGAGCAACCCGGTGCATCGTCTACAGAATCAACGCATCGCGGAACCAGCGCTTCTTCTCCGGAAACTGGCACTTCGCCATCAAAGCATGGATAAAACCAACGCATATCTTCGACTGCGGGACTGCCATTGACGCATCCCACATCTCGTGTTTGCAACCATGGATTAAGGTACTTTTGCTCAGCGTACCCTGTGTGGGTCCTGTAGCTGGCCTACGCTCCATCGCAGGCGGCTGGGACTCGTTACTCTGTCCCGGTCCAGCGCAACTCATTAACTCTTAAAGTGCTATTTGCTTCTAAGCGATATTTTTGCATTTAATCTTTAAAAATTCATATATCGGCTTCTACTTATTTGATTTTTGTTGTTTTGGTCTTGTGCTATTTATAAAATCATACTTTATTTTTCTGTGTGGGGTCGTTTTGTGGTGTTTTCATTTTTTACTGTTGTTGTATTGCATAAATACTTACCACGTTGCCTCTTAAGTTAAGCCTGACTGCTCTGTCCCAAGCTACCAGAGGGTGAGCACAAGTTAATTTAAAGTGTGCATGTGACTTACCCTAAGTAGGATTGTGGTTCCTGCTTGTACAGGGTGCATACTCTGCAAACCAGAAACCCAATCAACTGTCAACCAGACCCCTCCAAAATATTACCGGTCTAAGCTCTGGTCTAAGTTATGACCTATAACTTAGACCAGAGCTTACTAGCAGGTCTATAGGTGACCGATTTACACTCTCACTCACAGAGACAGGGACCATTATATCCTAAGTTTCCTTGCCTGCTTTTTAATCTCAACGTCATCTGGGGATATCACATTAAATATTTTGGCAGCATCTGGTTGACAGTTGATTTATCTCTACACCATTTACCAATCTTCTCACGTTGTAGAACACACCATTCCTTGTCCTACGGTGCTCAATCGGCGTTTTTATTAAAAGATCTCTGACAAAGAGTCCTCTCGCGGGGCGCACCAGGCACTGCAGCGCCGACTTGGCAAGGAGCATCGCCCTATGATGAAGCATGTCACTTTCAGGTGAGTGAGGGCAACTGTTCTCAAAAGCACATGCTTCTCAGGGTACCTGCATTCAGCTAGGGATCATTTCTCTGGGGCTGAATCCCCTTGGAACAGTATACTGGTATGTGACTTTAGTTGTTTGGGGAGAGTGTATACTGGACCTGTAATCTCCCCGTCCTCTTTTGTGATACTCCGTTCCTAGACAGTCATAGACCTGGTGGTAGCACATATCCACTCAAGCAAGCTTAACATCTCCAGGTGTGCTTTAAGCTTCACTTCCTTCCAGGAAGTGTGCTCAAGGTCATTCCCTAACAGACAGTCCAGAGGCATGACAGGGTTCACGCCAACTTTCAGAAGACCTACGACCCCTCCCTCCACACTCAAATGGAAAAAGGGCCACTGAATAGTGACCCTCCCTGTTGTCAGCCACCACAACGTGGTGGAATGCATTAGATATAACTTGCTCTGGGCCACCAGCTGACTCCTTACCATAGTCATACTGGCTCCTGTGTCCCTCAGAGTCTCAACACCTTGCCCATTGATGGTAACACATTGCCTATACTTTGCAGTATTTGATGGCACATGGATTTTAGGAACCATCTCCATGTCACCCAGGGACACTAGGTTAACCTCTCTGAGTTTATCCCCCACTTACTGGGACAACCTCCTCCCCAAACACTATACTTGCCAACTCTGGTGTCTTTCCTCCAGTGGAAGGCGGTGTCTTTTTGGGCACTTGAGATTCCCCTTGTAGTGCCCATACTCAAAACACTCATAGCATTTGGGAGTTTTTGTCTGACTCTTGTCGGGGTAGCTCATTTTCTGGTGGCCAGATTGGGAATGGGACCCTTTCCCCTGTCAACCATTTTGGGGGCTGAAGAGAACTTATTTTTTTCTCCCCCCCACTGTCTTCTGTTGGGAACCCTGACCACCCTTTTGGGAGTCCCACCCAGATATTTTCTTGGACACTCTGGTGCTGACCCAGATGTCCGCCTCATCAGCAAGTTTCCTGGGATCAGTAAACTTGCTATCAACCAGATGTTGGCGCAGCTCTGGAAAACAAATATCAAGCATGTGCTCCTTCAAAATTAAGTTGTACAGCCCGAATAATCATCAACCGTTCTGCCCCTCACCCTGCCCTGCACTGCCTTGCTGGCATAATCAAGGAAATCCACCCATATTTGTGATGAGATCTTGTGGCTGCCCCTGAAACTCAACCTATACCTCTCAGGGGGTCAGACCTAACTTACCAACCAGTATGGCTTTCATCGCAGCGTAGTATGTTTGTTCCTCTACCTCCAGGGCTCTGAGTGTGTCCCTTCCCACTGTAGGCATGTACTTCCATAGACTACTTCCCCAGGAATCCTCAGGGACCTGGTCCACTCCCAGAGCCACCTCATAGGTTGCGAACCATTTGTCTATGTCATCCCCCACCACATAACTGGGCACCAAGTGTTTTGGGATGCGGACTATTGTTTCACTAGTGGACACTGGATACGCTGCCACCATTACTGATGGACTCCACCTGTAGTGCTCTTATGTCCAGCTCTCTCATGCTGAGCTCATGAGCCATCTTTCTTTCCTCCTTGGCCAGCTTTTTCTCCTCCAGGGCTTGTTCTTTCTCCAGTTTAGCAAGAGCCTGCTCCTTCTCTAGTTTGGCAAGGGCCTGCTCCTTGTCTAATTTCAACTTGGCAAGCTCTGGTTTTAGCTTTCTCTCCTCCCTCAAGTCCTCCAGCTTCTCTGGGGACGGGTTCCTTGAAGACACACTGCTGTCTGCTCTGGTGTGGACTTTAGTCCTGGGAGGATGTTACCCCCCCACATCAGTAGGCTGCATGACAAGACCTCAAGACAGGTCCTGCTCCAGTTCCTCGTCAGACCCTGACCCCTACACCTCCTCATCTAGATTGATCTGGTGGGCTGCCGCCCAAGCTCTTAAGGCTTTTTAAAGCTCTTCCTTCTTGGCACTTCCCTTAGTGAACACCTTTCTTTCGTGGCAGAACATCTTGAGCTGGGCCACTGTGTAGGTCTCCAGATCGGCCAGCTCAAATTCCATATTGCCAGATAAGGCCACAGACATTGCAGATTAAAAAATGAGTTTTGGGAAAAGGATTTTTGGAAAAATCAAAGATGTCAATTCGGGAGAATGAAAAAGGTTCGAATTGGTCTATATATGGAGTAGTAGTATACCCCAAATCACTGTACAGCACTGCATAAACACAAGTCCTATCCTCACCTCTGATCACCAAATGTTAGAAATTGGGTTTCTGGTTGGCAGAGAATGCACCCTGTACAAGCAGGTACCACAATTCTAGTCAGGGTAAGTCAGATACACACTTTATGTTAAGCCTGACTGCTCTGTGCCAAGCTACCAGAGGGTGAGCACAGGTTAAAGTGTATATCTGACTTACCCTGACTAGGATTGTGGTTCCTGTTTGTACAGGGTGCATACTCTGCCAACCAGCAAACCAATTTCTAACAAAGGGGCTCGATATTATGAGACTACTGGATCTATGAAGGAGAACCTCTTCCTGCATCACCTGCAAACCCTTTCTTTAAGCCCGTATCTCAAGTAATGGGCTAAGACCAGTGAATCATTTCTGCACCTGAACTTAACAAAACTGCTGGTATACATTATTCTGGTACACAGAATTACTGTTGGATTAAATGTAATCCCCTGTAGACCCCTCTACGAAATGGAAATTAACATGCAGAAATCACTGTTAACGCACTGATTACCGATGTCATCCTTGAATTTCAGGTTTTTGTGATGGAGGCTAATTTCAATAGGTTTGACCAGGTGGATATGTGCCCAGTATTACTAAGAGTAATACTGCACATAATATCACTGCATTACTTGTAATACTGATTTGTGCAAAAACTCATGTTTCTCCCATAGTGGTATTGAGAGGAGACTTGAAATGTGGGCCTTAGTGCGCCCTTCCAGTGGGTGTTCTTGGCCAATAAGGATCTAATGCAAATCGTAACTGGGCAAGGCTGGGTTTCACATCTAGGAGAGACGACACATAATCTTATGCATATTTACAAGTTGTCTTGAGCAGTGGCGCCTTGATGACTGTTATACTCCGGACATTGTGGTGGGGAGGGCAAATGGACTCAGGATTAGATGATGTAATTCGAACACCGAAGGATATACAGCGGTGGCTGGCATGTACGGAGAGTGGTGGGGCAGGCAAATGGGTGGTACTAAAATAAAATAAAAAAATAGGCACTTAACTTCCTGTCTTGCTGCACGACGTCCTCCTCGCTCTGGTGTTCCAGCCTTCTCTCCTCAAAGCTTCAACGCAGGACCCAGTCAACTCCCCTAACCAGTGCTGGTGCTGCTCACATGCTGTTAACCAGCATGAGAGAAGCACCAGGATTGGAGGGAGTGGCCTCTCTCAGCGCTCTTAAGAGCACTGAAGGCCTGTGCTTTGTCTAACCCAGCTGTCTTAGACAGCTGGGTTAGAGAGTTTTAAAATGCGCATGTATGGCTGGCCGTCGCAAGACAGCCGGCCAAAATGACATGCGCACTTTAAACTTAAGTGCACAGCTCGCTGCTGCCACTCAGCAGCATTGGCCCCGCCCCGTCCTGACACTCGGTTCGGGATGGGTTGGTGAAAAATAAAATGCTAATAAATAAAATGCTAATAAATAAACTTTATTATCATTTTATTTTTCAGCTCTGGGGCTTTTCTGGGGGCATTTTTTAGTGTGGCGAATCTCCTCCACTCTAATGGAGGGGCAGCTCCTGAGGAGATAGATTTGGCAGATTGATGATGAGTTGAATGTGTGCCTGCAGGATGGGTCTGATCGGAATGACATCAAGCTTGCCCTCAAAGCGATCTCTATTTCTGTCAAGATAATTCCAGCTATCTTATTTTTACAAATAAATGCAATCAATTGAAGTCTGTTTTCATATAATCTCTTTTTTGAAGACGACTCTAATGATCAGGAGAAGCCTATAGTCTATCGAATTAAGCTATTGTGTTATCATTTTACATATGATGTGTATTATTATTTGTGTAATTCGTTTATTAATGGATTTTATGCATTATTTGTATGGTCATGTTTGATTGTGAGAAACCTATTGAGGTATTGCTATTTTTTATGGTTTGAAAAATAACCGAATAAAGATGTTTTGATTGATTGATTGACTGTTACACTTGATTAAATATTGTTATATACCACTGACTGCTGCACATTCAAGGGCGTTACATATTTGATCCCTGTCCCGTCTTTTTACAAAAGAACTTACAAGTTTGACTTTATTATTAACTTAACCAATTGATAGTAAATTAGTAAAGAATTCCACCTGGTCTAAAAAAATTGTAAAACTCCATGCATTTGTTGTACCCTGATTGCTATGTCTTGGAACAGATAGCGTTAGCTGTCTGGGGACGTCATGTCAGGAATACTTTAAAGAGGTCTAAAAGTATAGAGTGGTCTTTGGGTCATACTCCTTCAGTCATTGTCCTGTGTGTGTTTGTCACAGGTTGCTGTCTGAAAGGTAGCATTGTTCCATAACTGTTCCCTCTAGGTTTTGGCGAGAGGCTCTAAGAAGCAGTTCTACACAACCTCATCGCCCACCCTTGCCTTGTCCAGGTCACACCTGCTCCCCCATCGCTTGGTCCCTCCCCTTCACTTGCTTTCAGGCCGCACACTTTTTTTTACCAGCATTTGTAAAGCACGCAGCTACCTCAGGCGAGGTGTCCCGGCGCTGGGGGCCGTCGGGAAGATTAAGCGAGATATTGCCCAGCGTCACAAGGTGCTGGGCTAACTTGCCGCCGGGGATCGAACCGTGAGCCCCCGTGTTCCGGAGTCAGCCGCCCTGGCTGCACCACACTCTGGTCGCTGCTCTGCGTGTGATTCACAGGCTTGGCTTACACTGGTAACAAACATCTAGAAAACAGCTAAAGAGCTCAGGGGACGATGGGGGAGAGAGAGGCAGAGAATGAGACAGAGAGAGATCACTACACTGTGCACAGCGAGCTCGGTGCCACATTTACAAATGAAGGCTGAGAAGAGAGAGATGAAGCAGGGAAGGCCGGACGAGCGAGGGAAAGAGAGCAAGCCAGCTCTTTGTACAGAAGCAAAGAGAGCAGGGAACACGACTTTTTCTTTCATAGAGCGCTACAGGAGAACTGAAAGAAAAAAATGAAAAATAGTTCCATGACATCAGCGGTGGAAGGATACAAGTCAGCCAATGAACAGCAGGGGTCAAGAGGAAATGCCACAGGGTCAGACAAACATAAGAATTGAGAGTGATGTCATCCATTCAATATAAAGCAATGGAGACAGACAAGTAAACCATCCAGCCATGAGCAAAGCACTGACCTAAAGCCTACTCTACTTAGTATTGTATGCAATGCAGTTTGCAACACAGAGTTGAAGCTATCTGCAGCGAGAGCAGAAAAAGAAGCAGGCAGATTATAGCTTCTGGATATTATGAGTGCATCTTGCACTTTGGTACTCCCATACATGGTGTGAACAGTACATACAGTTCAATAGCAGTGCTCCATGGGCCCCCATAGGTTGATCATTTATGATGCTGTACAAGTTCCCAGATCACCAGCATACAATAAAATGGTAAACTGAGTTCAGTAGACATTGCATAGACTGCTGTTTCTCAAACTCTGCTTTAATCACATCCTCAACCTAAAAAATGCAATCAGCATCTCCTGTTATAATTTCGTGCTTTCCTAATAAAGTTGGAACTATGCAAAAACGATGCATTTTTCAGGATTATTCTTAATATCTACACACCCAGGTCTGTGATCGAAGGACGTTAACTGCATGAACGTTCTGGTTTTTGTTTAAGAATGTATTTAGTCAATATTTTCATGTAACTATTTCTAGGAAGCAATAAATAGAATCATCATAAGGGAATGTACGTTCTGGTTACAGTGTTTCACGACATATTTATGAAGCGCTATATGATAATGTGCTACCTTCCACTACTATATCCCTATGCTAACTGGTATCTATATCCTATTAACTAAATGAAACTTGATACAGATCATCTATGCCAAAGTGCTACTGATAAGGGAGAAGAGGTGACATAAACATCATGAGCCAAGTGGATCACAACTAGGGGGACTGGAAGGGGTAGCGGGATTAAGGAGAAAAGGGATGGGGAGGGAAACTGAATAAATATCATAGCACACTAATGGGTCTTGGCCTACAATCTCTCGATGGGATAGCAAGGAACTGAATCTAGATCCCATTCTGTAAATCACATTTCGTAATTCGTAAGTCCCCATAGTACTCACTGAAGACAGTGAGTGTTTGAATCTATTCCAAGATTCTCCCCTGTAGATTCATGTTCTTGGCAATTGTATAAAGCAGTAGTGGGACACCTGCTATTTCCATGCACCTCACTAATTCCCATCTCAGCTCCCACTTCCAGGTCGCCATACTTTTGGCGTCAGTGTGTTTCCATAGGTAAGTGGGAAGTGTAGATCACTTGCCCCATATGTACTTGTCTAGGATGCTCCGGGGTCCCAAGCTGTGTTGGTAACCTCCAACAGGGGTTCCCATATTTGTCTAAAGACACTCACGTTGCCATGAATAGTGAATGTCACCCTTTCATGTATTTCTACTCTCATCAACCCTGTCATCCATTCATCTCTGGTGGGTTCTGTACCGGATGCATATCTTAGCCCGTGCTGATGACGTTGCAGTCCATCTGTGGTTGTGCCCTGTCTGCATGAGCGGCCCTAAAAATTCCCACTGTATAAGACATTTTATCAAAGGCATAACAAACAAATGATGCTTACTGCATAAAGTGGGCTCTTCGTCTTCTCCGTTTAAACAGCTTTTAATTCCATTGCAGACATTCGAAGCCGAGATGCAGGTGACTCTGTCGTCACAGAGAAAACCAGTCTGATTAGCTGACGTCATGCAGTAGCGGTTTACTAAAGTCAAAGAAGAAAAGAAAACAGTACATGATCTTTATTTGCTGTGAATACGCAAATGTCATTTTAAAATGTATTTCTTTTGCGTGCCGCTTTCTGCCGCAGGGTTTGCAGGTTTCAAATATTTAAGACTATTCAGCCTCACGTGCAAGACTTTGGATGAACAAATCCAGTGCATAAACGTGCTCGGCGGTTCGTAATTTCTATTACGAATCGCAAAGAGCACACATATACTTTCTGGCCATTTTTGCTGTTGCAAACAAAGCAAAAAAAAGTTAGGGGCATATTAACAAGGCGGCGTTAATGAATTATCGCCGCTTTAGCGTCCGTTTTCGGACGAAAAGCGGCGATAATTTTATCGCCGAATTAACAAGGACACGCTAGCGCGTGATTCCTGACTTAGCGTCCGTTTTCTGCACGCTCCCATCGCATCGCTAATGAGATGCAAAGGGGGCGTGCCTGTGAAAACAACAGGGGAAATATCGCTAACCCAGGTATCGCCATATTAGCAACGTGGGTTAGCGATATTTTAAATTGCGTTAAGTATGCCTTAACGCAGGAATTTAACGTCTGCTAAATTCCTGACTAAGGCATACCTAACATGGGGGTGGATTGTGTGGCTAAGACCACAGGCCCTATCGCCAAGTATATCGCCGTTTTCCATGGGACATCGCTGGAAAACCAGCGATGTTCCATGGAAAACATCGCTATCACTGGAAAATTATCGCCTTTGTGCTAAGCGTTGTTAATACAGCGCTAGCATGGCGATAATTTCCAGCGATAGCCGGCGATAGGATTCCTCACGCTAAGCACGGCCAGCGATAATTATCGCTGGCCGTTGTTAATATGCCCCTTAATTCCTGCCCAGGGCCGGCAGGAACCGTTCAAGGTGTAAGCTGTTAGTACTTACCGGCTTGCACTGCGCTGCCATCCCGGACCACGACATGCACTTCTGACGTGAAATGTACAAAGTGGAAATGTTTGTACAAAAGCCCGCCTGCTTCCTTCCATCTTAAACTACAAGTTCGTGCTCAGATGAGCTGTGCACAGAATCTGCAGTTCGGGTGTCACTGCAGAAACACAGGAACGTACCTGTTTCTGAGCCCACTGCGGGCTGTCCTTCCATTGCGTCATATCCGACATGTTTCGGGGGCAGTTGCAATGAACACATGGGATAAAATGTCCGCTTTATGTACTGTGGTGGCCTTTACACCAACATCCATGCAGTACTGGTGTACATCGTACACGACTTGATTTTCACTCCTTTAGCAAGAGTAGAAATAATCAAATAGTTTTAATTTTCCACGAAATTAGCTTCATGGCGATGTTGGTGGAATTTTAGGTGGCCAGATGAGAAGGTTTGTCTCTCCAGCCACGTGGCTCATGGGTGCCAAGACATGAATACATATTACCCAAGCGCTTTACATGTTTTCATGCATGAGGAGAGGGGCCTCGCCTCCCTGCGCAGTACTTGTGACCCCGGGTAGCGTCCCAGTTAGCAGTGTAAATGTGAGTTAGCCTGTAAATCCAGCCCACAGGGAGTCCCCTCCCCCAACTCCCTTGGGGTTTTTGGGCCAGTGGTGCAGCCCAGGCATCATTTGGGCTATTTTTGGGCAATGACCGTTTGGGCTTGTAGCCTAAATATATAACTAGCCATTTTACTCACTGTGTCACCATTTTGGGAAGGTGACACGATGGCCGGTAGCAATTTGGTTAAAGGAAGGTTTCTCCCACCCTCGCCTAATATTTAGGCCTAGGGCATGTACGGTCGCTTTGCTTGAGCACAGGTGCTCAAGGGGGGGTACTTGTACATGGTTGTTGCTTTGATCAGGTGCAAGGGGGTTGGCAGCTACTTTTGACATGGTTACAGATTAAAATTAGGTTTGTGTCAGAGGTGAAGCAGGAGAAGGGGGGTGGCAGGTAGTTTACCCCAGGAGGTAGCAACAAATTAGAAGTTAAAAGGTAGGATAAGTATTGTTTTGCCCTTGCAACACCGTGCGTGATGCAAGGGCAACACATTGCTCAAGACATTGTCTGCTTCTGTTCTCAGTACCCACTAGCAGGACCACTGGAATTATGTGGCAAGAGAGGGCCAAATTATGTGGCAGGGTTGGGTAAATTATGCAGCAAGAAAAAAAGGCAAATCAGTCAGCATAACGCCGCGCATTTCGTAATAGTGTTACTTCATTCTTTTGTCATTTTTAAACTTGGTAACACTGTATGAGCATAGGTTGCACGTCATAAGTACCAGTTTAACACCCACATATAGAAATAAGAAACAGAAAGGTGACCAGTCCAGTTTTGCAAAGGGCCTTCCACTGCGCAGCAACACGTGTCGCTGCATTTTTAGTAACTTTTGACCCGTTTGAGCTAGAACCAATTTTTTGTTGTTAAAATCTGCAGATTATGCAACAGATGATGGATTGTGTGGGAAATGTGGCAGTTCAATAATTATGCGAAAATCGCAGTGGCAGCACCATCGCAAAATTCCAGTGGGCCTGCCTATTAGTAATTTTATTTCCTCATACATGTTCTTGGAGAACCAGGAGGCCGAGGATTTCTGTCTCCTCTTTTTTTTATGTTTTAGATGCACTAGTTCATCAGAAAGGTCTTTTCATGCAGCAATTATAATTCACTGCAGAAAGGTTGACATATTGGTTTAGGCAGAGGCGAGGACGAGTGTGCTGAAAGTAGGGCTTTATGAGTTCAGTGTTAATATTAGTGTCACAAAAGCATACAGTCTCTTTTTTAGGTTGGCCAAAGATTTCACGAAGAGTGGTGAGTAAAGTGAATAGAATCAGATGATGATGAGGCCATTCTATAGAACTAGGGTCATTGATCGACACTAGAGAATATTTAGAAATGATGAAATCAAGAATTGCACCTTTAAAGTTGGTGGGTTTGCAGCAGTGCTGCAGAATGCTGTCCCTGAAGAACGAGGACATCAGCTTTACTGTTTAATCGTTGTGGTGACCCAATGGATAATCAAGTTCCTAAGAAGTGTTTGAGTCCGAGTTTAGTAACAGATTTGTGAAGAAATCCATACAGTAATTCAAGAAGGGGGAGTTCTCACCTGTGCAGTGTTAAATGGCATTTAGTCTGATTTTAGGAAATTTAGAAGAAGACATTTCCGGGATCAGGCACTGGAATGAGCAATGCTTGTCAGTTTGAATCATCTTGCATGTATTCTAATTCCTGTGAATAATAGTAATACTGCCACCACATCTAACTTCATAGTTGCATCTGATGATGCAATAGCGAGATGGTACTAGGAGGTCCATAAAGTATTAAGAGGAATGGCTCAGCCAGGTTTGGTTAGGACTACGAGATCAGGAATAGCAGGTCAAGGTCAAAGGAGATGATGTTCTCTCCACCTTCAGTTATGTAACTAATTTTACCTCCAACACTATTACTCAAAGGAAGCCCAATGTCATGTCTTTCTTTATTTGAAGAAGAACTTTATTCTGAAACTCCTGAGCCTTCCCTAGCAGTTCTTACTCCAGGATCCTTTGTTCTACGGTCTCACCTGATAAGTTTTCAGCTATCTCTAATGGAAGGATATTTCAACAGGTCCCTGCTATGATGGGTAGCAGGAATTTGTGATTTTCTTTCCAATTTTAAGGATTTAGCCCTAATGGTATTACAAAGCATGTCCCTTTCTATTGATCATTTCACCTAAATACCCATGCACGGACATGCCATCTCAAAACCTTTTAAGTGGTGCCATTTATGGTGTGTGGGATTTTAAATTGCTGCTTTGTTGCTGCTTAATCTGATGGCTGATGTGTTAAAAGAAAGTAAGTTTTTCACTTTTGGTAGTATTTGTAGCAGTGTACTTTATGTTTTTCTAGTTTTTGTAGTTTTGTAGCCTGTTATCAATCACTGTTTAGCGCATTTTGCAACATTCCACTGTTAATAAAATGTTCAGTGGTCAATAAGCAGGGTGAAAGGTCATGACATGTGACTTCTTGTGAAAGCCTGTAATGTCACTTCTGATGCCCTTATGATTTCGGTGAAATTGTTTAGACTCTGTATAAATATATCAAATCTGTTGAGATGAGAATGTCTCCTGCAATCATGCCAGGACCTATTCGGAGATCCCAACTATGAGTATCTTGTATCCTGCTTTTTATTTTATCCACAGCCTCACTCTGATCTAGCATGTGCGCCAAGGCCTAGGCTTGTCCTTTGACATGAGTGCCATCCTGGACCTGGTAAGATACACAAAGTGTGTCTTCATTGGTTTGGACAGTGGACTATCATCCCTGTCGGGGGTTTAGCATGCAGTCCGGTAGTAGCAGCATACTGTGTATGAGTGACCCAGAGTAATGGAGTATTACGGGTTCCATTGTGGAAGCCCCTGTCATGTCCAGGTGCACAAGATGGAGGTGAGGTTGTTTTCCCAGAAATGGAAATGTATTGTTGACATTCCTGAATCTGGAGAGAAGAGACAGAGACACCACAGTGAGGAAATATGAGACAGGGCACCCTTTAGAAAACCAATTAGGTTTTTGTGCTGCAAGGAGCTATCAATTAGTCTTCCTGAGCTCGGCCGTTTGGTAGTTGGTTGGTGTGCAGGGAGGGACTGCAGACTCTGTTATCCAGAGTGTTAAGGGTCCTTTAGAAGGTGCCAGCCTTTTGTTTCTCTTCCTTCTGACTGTTAGGTATAGCTTTGAGAGCCAAGTGCAGATGCTCACACCTCTTTGTGCCTCTGTTGTAGATGCTCCAACAAGAAGATACGCCTTCTGTGAGGCGCATCACTCCACACAAAGGCTGAGTCTGGAAGACCACGTGAAAAGGGCACTTCAAAAGAGAACTGACCCAAATCAATTCTGAAAAGGGGAGACAGAGAATACACATCCCATCTTATCTTCTAAATCTGTATAGATATGGGAGCTGTAGAACCACTTGTTGTTCCAGTTCTCTGCGACCAAGGAAGGGGGTGCTCCGCTAAGTAACCAGAGGGCTGCAGTGCAATCAGAGCTGATATGTACATGACAGACCCCTTCCCAGAAGCGATGGAACTTCACATGGACTTTGACCTGAAAGGAAGAGCTGTTTCCCTGCTCTGAAGCGCTTGGAGATTACTTTCCTGATGAGAAGGAGTGTGCCAACTGTTCAGGAGGTGCTGACTGTTATGACGAGCAAAGCAACTGACCCCAGAGTGAGGGTTCCTCCACCCAGAGAGACTCAAGGTAGAGTGACTGCGTGCTTCTGAATTGGAGCATCACCTCTCTTGTCTGAAAGCCATGGCATTTCCTGAAGTTTGCCCAAAGCAGATGTCGCCGCTGTGAACCCAAGGTGTTGCCAAAGCCGTGGCAGCACTGTCCTGAAGTGTGCCCGAAGTGATGACACCACTGTGAACCTGAGGTGTGGCCATGTCGCATCACTGACCTAAAGTGTGCCTGAAGCAGACAGCACTGCTGTGAATCCGAGGTGTGGTTGAATCTGTGGCAGTGTCCTGAAGTGTGCCTGAAGTGGAAAATGTCTCTGTGCTCCAGAAGTGGGGCCAGTGCTGAGACACGGTCCTAAAGTTTACCTGAAGCGGACAGTGCTCCAGGAGAACAAACATCGTACGTGAGGGTAACAGGCCACCATGCATCGTAGAGTATCGAAGAACGGGAACACATGACCTATGGCCAGTGGCGACTCATCCCTTTTAAAAGTAGTGGGGCGATCAGGCGGGCAATCCAGAATGCCCTCAGGCGGAACTCCAAAGCTCTCAATTGTGGTCCGTTATAAACTTTGTTTATAACGGACCATGATTAAGAGCTCTGGAGTTGAGGCTGAAGGCAGCGTGGATTTTTCACACTGCTTGGCATCACAATAGATTACAAAAATAATTTACTTATCGAATCCAGTCCTCTCCGGTCCACAGTTCAGCAGCAAGGGGTCTCTGAGCCAACTCCCCTAACGAATCCAGACGCTGCGCTCATGCTGTTAACCAGGATTGACTGAGGCGGGCTGGCTCAGCGCTCCTACAAGCACTGGAGGCCTGAGCCTGCTCTCCACCCAGCTGTCTAAGACAGCTCGGGTTGAGAGGTTTAAAGTGCGCATGTCAGGCTGGCCGTCGCAAGACAGCCGGCCAAAGTGACATGCGCACTTTAAACTTTAGGTGTGCACCATTCCTCTTCCCCTGCTGCCAGTCAGCAGTGCTGGCCCCGCCCCAACACTAGGCTCTGGCTGCACTGAAAAATAAAACGGTAATAAAGACATTCCATTACCGTTTTATTTTTCATGTTTGCTGTGCTGGTAGCAGGGAGGGCGACGCTACTGTGCCTTAGTGGACGCACCGCCGCTGCCTATGACTCCTGCCCAACTGGAGCCCAGGAAAAGACCTGATACCATTGAAGATGTCTACAATGTTGTAGCTTGCTGACAGCCTAACTCGCATGGCAGCCTCCATAGCTGTTATATTCTGGACCCAAGTCAGAGTGCTGCTGCATTCACAGCCAGCACGTCTCCTTCCAGAGGAGAGGGAAATATTTGACACGCGTTGTGGGTCTGATCACAGCTGACATAAACTAAAGAGGACTCGCTTGTGGTTAGAGAACTCATGGGAAACAAACTGTTAGACTGAGTGCACAATAATAATGTGCGTGCGTCCTCACGCACAGCACCTGTGCCTGAGACCTTCCACATTAGACCCTATCTTAATTTAAGGGGCATTGGATAAGGGAAGGGGCAACTTACCCCGATTGAAACAGTACCTGCAATTTGTAATGTGTTGTGTTCCACTTTAAGTGTATTAAAGTAGTTTATTTTTATAAAAGACAGCACTTGTTTGGACAATTGGTTATTGTGCTGGTGGGTGATTGTTTGGTTTTGTACTAGTTGCGTCCCCACTCTACCTCCATGAGAGGCCTGTGATTGCTTACCATTGCTACCACTGAGAGTCAAACGCTGAAGGGGTTGACCCAGTTTGCAGAGCAACAGTAGGATGAACACTGGGACATCAAAAGCAAACAACTCCAACCTCTAAAGTGGAGGCCCAGTAGCCCCTGACTGTGCCTGTCCCCAGAATGGAGTCAGACAATTGACTTTCAGTTTTGCTTCAAATTTTGAGCCCACACCCATTTTATTGTTTTGTCCTACCTTATCAGACCTTCTCCAGTTTGTTAAAACACTTTGTTAGATGCAAAACTGAACAGTCCTCTAAATATTTTCACACCAATTGAGGATACATTTTGGATTGCTCTATGTTTAACAATATGTGTGTTGATTTACGTTTTTAATACACTTGTTAATTGCTCATAAAATTAATTGCAAACCGTTAACAGTATTGTGCTTGCTTGAAACATACTATGTTTATTGGAAAAATATTAGCTATATAATGTGAAGTTAAAGTGATAATGGGATGATAAAGTAGTATGCGAAAATGCAATACTGTAATAACTAATGTACCATGATAATATGTAATAAGTAAGTATTATATTTAAACTGTCCTTAAGGTGATATGGCAGGAAGAGGAGGGCCTCACAGTATGAGAGGGGTAATTAATAAAACTTCTGCAATATCAAAGAAAAGGCGTTATAAAACTGACTGCCAATAAATAGATGATACAGGATGATGCATATGGCATTGAGGAAAAATACATGGGGAAATGAAAAAATAATCTAACCTATTACAATAACTTACATTGAATAATAAGAGAACAGTGTAATGAAGAAGAACTACAGAGATAGCTACAGACTGTGGAAGTAAATATGGCCTGTAGTTATAAAAGTGTCTTTCAAAACTAGAAAAATGGCATGCTGCTGATACAAGGACGTGGGGTAATAGTAGATATGCAGTAACATCTTCCTTTTAGAGACTTCACTTCCAAGCTAAGTGAAGGATCATTCAACAGCATATCTTGCATAGAATTTTCCAAAGCATATTTTCGGGAATGCTGTATGGTACCTGTCAAAAGGAGGTGGTTCAGTAGTATCCTGAAACAATTTATGCACTGCATATGGGGACATGCTCTATAAAAGAAACATTCTAGAAGGTGTGCCTTCCTCTAGACAAAAGAGTGAAAATTGTGAATCTTGTAGAAAGCAAAGTGCTGTACAGGTTTATCTAATTAGTCCTATCACAAAACTAAACTGTTATTTTCACTCCACAACATCTTCGTTACTTATCCACAATAGCATGTGCCCCTTGAAAGGCAGAGCTGTGAGAGTAGCCTCTACCCATGTTGAAAAAGGGAATACATTCCTATTCCATCTTTTAACAGTTTTCTGGGCATGTTCTTCTAACAAATATGACTCTTTCAAGATTACTTCTATTACTCTATTGTCGAAAAGATACATGTTGCGTCATTTATCACATTTAAAACTTTGACATTTAGAGTTAATGTAGTATTATGGACCACACAATAGCAGCGCCAGTTCTTGGCTGTCGCCTGCCTTTATAGGCCCGCGCCACGTGTCTCGGGAAGACATTCTAGGTTTTTGATATTATATGATAGTTTGCACTGCACACTTTAAAGATGGATTGAAACTAAGGTTCAATCACATGCTAGGCACAAAATGATAATAGCATTAATAATAAATTTGAGTTGTGTGACAAAATATCTACTATGAAAATATTGTGGTACAAAAATATTGAGAACAAAATTATCGACTTTATGTACATATAAAGCAAAGTATAAAATACTCACTACCATAATATTGTGGCACATAATGTCGACACTGTATTCCTAAATATATGTATTTACTTGTAATTAACATTATTGTAATTTAAATACAAGTTTATTTAAAAAAAAATTTTTTAATATTTTAATTTTTTTTATATATACCGTAAAAACATGTAAACATTAATTACCATAAAGAATATTCTTAAAAATACCCACAACTTTAAACTAATTTTATCAATTAATAAAACTATTAAATGATTAAATACAATACATGTATTATGCAAATAAAAATATTTCTTAAATACAAAATATATGAATTTATTATACAGCACAGTAGAAACATATATACATTATTATTAATTAACATCATCAAAAGCAAATGTTACATTTTTAAAGCAATATATATAATCATGTAACAAACATTCATTTTAAGTGCAAAAATATATATAAAAAATTAGAACATAATTTTAAACACATAACTTAAATAATTTAAAAAATGAAATATATATTCTCAAAATGCCTTTAAAAACTCCAGAACAAAGTAACATGTAGTTACTTAACTCCAATGCAAAATCAATAAAAAGGTAAACAAATACAAAAATTAATACATTCAAATACGCTCTCCT
Source organism: Calotriton arnoldi (assembly GCA_963921515.1). Taxonomy (NCBI): domain Eukaryota; kingdom Metazoa; phylum Chordata; class Amphibia; order Caudata; family Salamandridae; genus Calotriton; species Calotriton arnoldi. The sequence goes on from CAWUFW010000941.1 coordinate 2,097,709, forward strand.
CAATTCATTCCTAGAAACATTGGGGAAAATGCACACATTGTCAGTCGAAAAGGAGTCAGATTTGCAATTTTAACTCCGTTCTAATAAACATTGGGTAAATGGATACATAACCTTTCAACAGGTTTAAATCCTCTGATTGTAAGTGATTTAAAAAGACCTCCACCTGCTATATTCCCAAAATCCTGCATGAAAAATTTACCTTGATTTAACCTTCATTTATTTCTTTTGTGTGATCCTCCCCTTCTGTATGACTCTTTAGCATATAGCCTACTCTAAGGGGCCGATTCTGATGCGGGTTGGAAAAGCTTCCCGACCGAATCGGTTGGGAAATGGTGTCCGACCCACTCGGATCGGGAAAGTCCGACCGGCGGAGTAGGATGCATCCGGATGCTTCCAGATACGATTTGGTTGAACTCCCATTGACTTCAATGGGAACATTTGTTCCTAACCGCATCAGAATTGGGCCCTCGGTCGGGAAGACACGTTCCCGATCCGATTTGGAAGGAGCAAATGCCGTTAGGAGGCCTTCCTAACCGCATCAGAATCAGGCCCTCGGTCGGGAAGCTTTTCCAACCCGCATCAGAATCGGGCCCTAAGTCACGTGCCTGTTAGACTATGGGCCCGATTCTGATGCGGTCGGACTTTCCTGATCCGAGTGGGTCGGACACCATTTCCCAACCGATTCGGTCGGGAAGCTTTTCCAACCCGCATCAGAATCGGCCCCTTAGTCTCTTTTCCTTTGAAACCATATCCCTGCAATATATCACTATATATATATTCATTTCATCTATCTATTTAATCACCAGTTGCTCTTCACATAACCTCCACTACTGATTGCACCTAAGTCATTATAGTACCTCAAAAAACTAGAGCAGATGCATGTAATGGTTTCCTTGAGAGCACAAAGCTAATCCCAGTAACCAACAATAACCAACAATGAATGGACTAACTACTAATTTTGGGTTCAGAGTGGTGTGCAACTTGTGTAAAGTGTATCAAAGCCTCGTCAGGCGTAGTAAGCACTATATAAATTAACTTTCAATTCAATTCAATACATAAGAGTTCAGATTTACTCTTCTACCTCCAGACTAACAAACATTGGGTAGATTGCATTTATTGAGGTAAGAAGACAGATTTACTATTAGAACTCCACTCTGCCAAAGATAGGGGAAACTCACTCTGGCAAACATTGGGGAAAATACATACATGTGGGGGCAGGAGGAGCACATTTACTATTCTGACTCCAATCTAGCAAACATTATGGAAAGTGCACATATTTGGGGCAGAGGGAAGTTGTCAGATTCATTACTGTAACTCCAGTCTAACAAATATTGGGGAAAGAGCATTCACTGATGGGGGTTAACTTTACTATGGTAAATATAGTCTAACTAACATTGGAGAAAGTGCATTTATTGGAGGTGTCAGTCAGATTTACTACCCCCAAATAATGTAGCTAGAACTAAATCTGAATTGTAAAAATACATTTTAAAATTATTAACATAATATTGCTAAAATAAATGTAATACCTCACCCCAAAAGACCTGGGGCAAAATTAATAAAATCTTTAATAATAATTACTTTTTTACAATAAAAATTCTTTTTTTTAAATAATTACGTATTTTACTTTAAAATTAATTAAAACATACTGGTATTTTTTTTTTAGTAAAAAACACTACCCACCCATTGCAATGATGTACCCCATAAACCCTAATAAACATTATCTTTCAATTAAACATGTAATCGCATTATTAATTCAATACTTTAAACAAATAAACATGTCACATAAAAAAGGTTAATTGAAAAATGACCACACTCAGTAGATTAATCAAGTATTATACAATAATGTACAGCTTATTAAAAAGACTACCCATCTAATCTTCAGATAATGCATGCACCGCAAAAAATATGGTAAATAAATATAAAGCTTTAGAACATATAAACAAATGAATGACAACGTCAAACAATAAAAATTTAACATGGTAGGCAATTAACAAAAATGATATTATAGGAAACAATATTTAACATTTTGATATTATTGTAAAAAAAGAAAAAAACTATTTATATTAAATATGCCAGGGTACCTCTTAGTTATTTGTATACACACATCACACCAATCTACCGTAAATTACACGCAGAGCACTGCCACTCATACTTCACAATGGCAAAATCAAAATATCTCCAGTAAAGAGCCCCCTTAAGGGGCCTGTTGAGCACTGCGGCGCCAGCCCAACGAGGCGCTGCCCTACGGTGAAGCTTAACACCCATCTGAGTGTGTGAGTGCCATTGCTCCTGAGCAATCAGATCCCCGATCTGGCTTCCCAGTTGACCACCGACCACTTTTCTGTTACATTTTCCCTGATAGGAACGGCATACTCTTTGGATTTACATAGCCAGTATAAGCAAGAGTATGTTCTGAAGGACCCTTACACTTACATAATCATACTTCTCACGTTACAATCAGGGTGTGTGCATATTAGCCTTCAAGAAAGCAGGACAATGTTGCCTATGTCATCATCCTTTTATTTAAAAGTGCACTGAGTCCCATCAAAGTCCATGATTGCAAGGTGTGTGGAATAGAGTGAATTGTCTACCACAACGGGTAAATATCATTACCCCCGGGTGAGGTATTTACCGGGTGAGGTAAATACCTCCTATTCCAAATTTTGTACTTGGAAATGAGGCCTACCATGCAGACTTCTACATGGTATGCCTTTTTTCAGGACCTTCCCTGTCTAAATAAATCTTGACAAGTTGACTTGACAGAATCTATCAGGGGAAACTGCAAGTGTGAAATAACTATTACACAATCCTGTTATGTTGATTTGTATAGCACACTAATCACCCGAGAGGGTATCCAGGTGCTTGAACAGGTGCATAGATGTGTGGTCCCCAAGGTGCTTATATGAAGAGCCAGGTCTTCAGCTTCTTGTGGAACTCAAGAAGTGAGGAGAAGGCTCTGATGTGTCGAGGGAGGTTGTTCCATATCTTGGGTGCGATGTAGGAGAAAGAGCAACCTCCAGTTTTACTTTTGTGGATGCGAGGAGTGTGTGTGAGTGAGAGTGAGTCAGAGCATAGGTATCTGGTGAGTTGATGAAAGTGTATGCAGCTCTTCAGGTATTCTGGTCCTGTGTTGTGTAGGGCTTTGTATGTGTGCGTGAGAAGTTTGAATTGGCTGTGCATGTGACTGGGGAACCAGTGAAGCTTCCTGAGGTGTGGTGTGATGTGGGGGCAGCGTGGGAGTCCAAGTATTAGTCTTGCGGCATAGTGCTGAATTGTCTGCAGTCTGTGTGGGAGTTGTTTGGAGATTCCGGCGTAGAGAGTGTTGCCATAGTCCAGCCTTAGGGTTATGAATGCTTGCGTGATGGTGCGTCTAGTCTTCTGATGCAACCATTCTTTCGCAGCATGCGCAGGATTTGGAATCAGGAGATGCACACTGCATTGACTTGAGCTATCATCTTGAGCTCGTCATTCAGGATGATCCCTAGATTTCTCGCATGGTTTATGGGTGTTGATCCTTGCTCCTAATTTGGATGGAGTACTAATCCGTGGAGGTCGCAGCAAGTGCCAACAATACTGCTATGGAAAAACCACCATGTTTCTACTCTAAAGTAAGGGTGGGTGGCAAACTCAGCTCCGACAGCAGAGTTTGCAAAGTTTTGCCAACTCCGCGCTCTGCTGAAAGCGCGAAGTTGGCAAAAAAACTCCAATTCTGCCACGTGGCGGAGTTCGGCCCTGCCACCCACCCCTAAAAGTCCTGCCCCTGCCCGAGTCCTCCTTACCTGGATCTCGGCGAGGCATTCTCCATGCCCGGGCTGCCTCCTCAGTGCAAGAAGAATCTTCTTCTTCTCCAGTCCTGACTCCTGGGCTGTGAAACCCCTTCGCTGCAGAACTCACAAGGACTGCGCATGTGCGCACATGCCGAGTGGAGACTGGGTTAAGGTCTCCACTCTCCATGCGCGCGCATGCGCAGTCCTCTCGAGTCCTGCAGGAAAGAGTTTCCGTTTCAAAGCCCAGGATTGGAAGAACTAAGGAGGCAGCCCGGAGTCAGGAAGGAGTCGAGGAAACCAAAGAGGGTGACGGCTGCCGGCAGAGGTAAGCTGGGGTCTGCTAGGGCGGGGCGGAGTGGAATTTCACTGAGTTTTTAAGCAACTCAGTGGAAATCCGCGTAGTGCCACCCTGCCAACTCCGCCCATCCTTACTCTAAAGAAAGATAGATTTTATTTCCTATGAAGATTTATTTTCATCCAAAATGTTTTTGTAACAGACAGCATATCAAACTGAGCGAAAACAGGTTTCTACAGTGGCATAGCTAGGTTGCCATGTGCCCTAGTGCAAGAAAGTAACTGGCGCCCCTCACTAGGGTTATATCTTAGTCTGTCATCTGCCCCAGCACTCCTCAACCTCTTTTGACAGAGTCTGCATCTGTCATATCAAAGCTCACTATCATTCTCATACACACTATTGTATTTCCACTCCCTGCGCCGAAATTCTACAAGTCAAAGTCATAATCCAAAGCCAACACGGTTGGCCCTTGTAAAGTGCATGCAGATAAAGACATAACATGCACGGGCTGCGCCTTCACACTTCTGCCCTCACAGAGCCACGTCCCTCACGTTGCACTCACACAGGCATATGCCTCACTCTGTACTCAACCAGGCACAGGTTTCAACCTGTAGAACACTCACAAAGGCGGTGTTAGTCCTGCATTCACTCAGACATATTCCTCACAATGCACTCACACATCATGGTGGCTATCCTGCACTATTTACACACAGGTACATTGCTCACTAGGAAGGAGCAGGGTTTGGTCAGACAGTGGCAGAGGAGCCAAAGTGTGACTATCTGGCACATCGATTCACTAGTGTAATTAAAAGCTGAATGCCCACTGAGGTTATCTAATCTCCCATCAGCCACACTTGGACCAACACTACAGACTATGTGAGTCTGATCTTTGCAGACGTTTGTGGGGAAGTGTCTTGGCATCAAAAAAGACCCACTTGCCTTGTAAAAAATAAGGTGGTGGTCTTCTTTGTAGTGCAAGCATATGCTAAAGAAATAAAGAAAGAAAAATAAAAGAATAAATATGCCAACTAAATGTAGAGGACATGTGCTTCAATAAAAAAAATAAAAAGTAAAGTTTCACACTGGTCTGCCATATTGGAAGAGTAGAAAATGATAAAGTATGCAGAATACTGTTTCAAGATGGTGGTAAGTTGAAGTTTGTAGCAGTGATGCCTGGTGCTCTGCATAGAAAGGTTGTGGTCCGGTAGCAGTAGCAGCAGAGCTCATACCAGCAGCTCTGCTGCCATTGCTACTAGTGATGTGTATGATTGCGCGGTCCCTGCAATCATACTAGTCTGCATTTGCAGGTGAGCTGCTGGGGGATGAACTAAAGGAAATATCTCCTGAGGTCGGACTTCTCTGAATGCAGAGTAATACAGAGTAGCCAGGTAAAGTACTGTTACTCAGACTACCTGACATCTTAAAGTGTTTGGCTCTGCCCAGTGGTTGTCCGCTGGGCAGAGCCAAACACTGGCAACAAAGCAAATGGTTAAAGAGGTCTGATATACTGCATAATTATATGTATGCTATTATGAAGGGCTGACTAATGTGTATATAACACTCTGTCAGATGAATAACTGAAGTGGGTTTACTTAAAGCCCATTTTCTCTAAGCAATATTATATATTGAGTTTGAGAAAACATGGCACTTGTGAGAGTGCTCAAACTGTTTTTTGGTCAGACCTAAAACACACAGAAATAGATAGAGCAAAGGGAGCAGACATGCAGGGGTCTCTGGCTCACACACATAAGACAGATAGCACTGGTCAAGGGCATCATAATATTCCCTGAAATACATGGAACTGCAGGACCAGTGCAAGTTTCTTTTAAAGACAGTGAACAAGTATGCTAGTGCAGGGCTGGTTAATGCAAGCTTCCATTAAAACCATAGAACAAATGGTATAGTGCAGGGCCAGTGCAAGCTTTCTTCAAAGACATGGAACGAGTGTGGTACTGCAGGACCAGTCAGTGCAAGCTTCCTTCAAAGACACAAAAAAAGTGTGGTACTGCAGGGCCACTGAAAGCTTACTTCAAAGACATGGAATAAATGTGGCACAGACCAGCACCATTTAATGCCTCCTTTAGATACAATATATAGGCAGCATATTTTCCATTTTTATAACCTCTAAATTTGCACAAGCGTACAAATTTACTGATCAAACTATATAGCGCATATATTTGTCATTTGTGCATCACCAAGTAAAGTGTTTTGATGTATTTTGAACCTATTACAATCTTTGTTTCCATCATACTTTAGAATTAGAAAAAAGTGCTTCATTTTTGCTTTCTTCTCTATTTATTTTGAAATATCTGTACAGAATATTTATGAGTATTTGAATGCTGTGTGTTAGAAGAAAACAACATCCTACAGCTTTTTCTTCAACATCAGCAAGATTTTCACATAGTTCACTTCACAAAATCTTCACACCTTGCAGTAAGCAAAAAGAGAAGTAAACACCAGTCTCCATATTAAAAGAATAAGCAGCAATTTGTCAGAAGACTAGACTCACATTTGACCTGCCTTTGAACACACAATAAATGTGACAGTAGAAAAACAAAATTGAAAGTCCTCTTTAGTGCTCCTCTATTCATCTAGTGCTCGGGAACTCCAGCATGATTATTCAGGTGCCCTCTCAGGGCTCAAGGGGCTGTTGTAGTTGGGTCCCTTCCAGGGCCGGACTGGCCATAGCGGGCACCGGGCGTTTCCCCGGTAGGCCGCTAGGGTGGGGGCCGGTTTTGGGCCCCTGGGAGGCCGTTTTTGTTACCGGGGGTCGGCAATATCGGCCCCCTGTAACAAAATCGGCCGAAACCAGCCCTCGCAAACTGCTCGGCTGCACTCCCCCTCACCCCAGGCGGGGCCGGCTGAGCAGTTTGCCAGGGCCGGTTTCTGTTCCCAGTCCGGCCCTGGTCCCTTCCCACCCATGGGCCCTGGTGCATTGCACCGGCACCACTGGTAGTTACACCCCTGGGTTTGCATCTTTATCGATGTAGGAGGAAAGCACGTTGCGTGTAGCATGCACAGTGAATGTAATCGAAAGGTCGGTGATACAACCATAGTAAATAGGTAAGGGAGCGAGCACTTCTCTGACCTGGAGTTCGCGCCGGAATTCCGAATGTAGTAGCGCAGCCAATGGCAACAGCGATAATTGCTAGTACCAGCAGCACCACTGCAGAGATGCAGAGAAATCGCCTCGAGCAGCATCCGAGGGTGCTGCAGCTCTTGCAACAGTCCTCTAAGAGAAACAGAAAAGGATTAATGCATGAAACGTCCATGAATGGAGATTTTAGCTCAGCTGCTCTCTAGTTATGAACCAGCAAGAAGCCTTAAAAACAACTTTAAAATACTAATTGGAATTAAGAAATTAAGGGGCATATTAGCAAGACCGGCGATAATGGGCTTGCTAATATGCGTTATAGAATTCCAATAGAAGCCCAGGTTAGATGTCCTGCACATCTAACCTGGGCTTCTATTGGAATTCTATAACGAATATTATCAAGCCCATTATCGCCGTTTTAGCGGCAGTTTCCTGCCGCTAAAACAGCGATAATTTTAACGTGGGTCTTGCTAATATGCCCCTAAATTTTATTTTGTTAACATTTTTAGTCGTGCCAGACCCTTCATGCCAGACCCTTCATGCTTTAAGAAGTTTTGATATACACGGTAGAGCACAGCATCATGTTAAACAGTAATGTTTAGGTCTGGCGTTAGCCAAGATCTTTTGATTTGACTAAAGATTATAGGTATAATATACTTGTAGGAGTTTTCAGCTAGGCCTCTTCATCCATCGATCTGCTATTGGGCCATTCACATTTTCTTCTGCCCCCTACAGCATACATCCTGGGGCAATGGGTCAGCCCACTTCAACCATTGGCTGAATTTACTGTGAGTGACAGCATTCAATACTTTCACAACGAGCAAATCCACAAACAACATAGGGGCATATTAGCAAAACCGGCGATAAAATTATCGCCGTTTTAGCGGCAGGAAACTGCCGCTAAAACGGCGATAATGGGCTTGCTAATATGCGTTATAGAATTCAATAGAAGCCCAGGTTAGATGTCCTGCACATCTAACCTGGGCTTCTATTGGAATTCTATAACGCTTATTAGCAAGCCCATTATCGCCTTTTAGCGGCAGTTTCCTGCCGCTAAAACGGCGATAATTTTATCGCCGGTCTTGCTAATATGCCCCTCAGTTCCCTTCAATGCCATGGACTACTATGACAATTTATGCTTTTTGAGACCAAAAAATATTTTTGTTTTTAGCTAAAGTTTTTTTCCCTCTACGACAAGGGCCTGGCAGCTTCTCCAAAAATAAAGTTTTTCAAAAACCCTGACAAAACAAGCATTGACAAAACCGAAAGAGTGGCTGCTAACACCAGAACTATTGGCTATGGCAATGCTTTTAAGGGGTACTGACCTGAGGGCACTAGCAGGGGGCTCACTGACATAGGGTCGCTAGTAAACAGGCCTGTCACAGGCAAATCCACACTCACAATAGGACTCCGACCCAGAGGGCCCGTAAACAGGAGCACCAGTATGGATATGGGAACAGCGAGACTGGTACGCTCACTTAGGGCATAAAACCTAACCCTAGGACTGTGACACTGTCACAGGAAAGTTTCACTGGGACACTCAAAAAGGGATGCTAAAACATAATGTTACTGACAGATAGTGACACTAGGACACACTATGAGCACAGAGACACAACAAAGGTAATGACACAGGGAAACTGACTGGGGATGCAACAGTACTGTACTTGCATGTGGATACTGACAGGGCCTCTGATGCAAGGACATTAACACTGAGACACTGTCACTGTTACAAGGACACTAGAATACTGACACAGTGGCACTGGCATGGTGACAATTCAGTGCTTAATTTGTAGAAAAAAAAAAAGTACCAGGGCTCTCACAAGAAGATCACTGCAGCTTACACCAGCCCATTACCCCTGCCAGTGCTGCCAATGACACTACCAACACAACTACTAACCATCCCCCTCCTACAAGTGTGACAATTCACACTATTTCAGGCCTCCCAAAGCTATAAGAATGGTCTGGGCAGCAGATATTAGTCATTTCTAATGTATATTGAATTAATAAATGTTGTTGTACTTATCATTAAATTAAACAAGAGTGCCACCATGTGGCAGACTAAGTGCTGGTGTTCACAATTAAGTGCCAGTGCCCATCATCGGAAACCACTGGCTCAATTTAAACGTTGGGTGACGTTGACTTGCGGATAGTAATATTGGAATGTTGACATGGTTCATATAGATTGACACTAGGACACTGACAGGGGTGTACCAGCAATTACATGGCAACCCCCTACTCAAGGGCACTGCCACTGGAATGCAGATATTTGGACACTGACACTGGAACACCAACACTTACAGCGGGATATTGACTTGGGTACAGTGACTCTGGAACACTGACAGAGGACACAAGCATTATTGCTGAGGCAATGGCATGGGGCAGTGACAATGGGAGACTGACATAGAGGCAGTAGGATAGTGAGAGTAAGAAGCTTGGACACAACACAAGGAAAGTAACACAAAAGAGGAACACTAGCACAAGGGCACTAACTATGGGTACAAAACAATGGGCTATTGACAAACGGTACTGACATGGGGACATTGATGCTGGGATAATAACACAAGAGCCCTGACATGGAAACACAGGAATAGAGACACAGGCGTTGATACTGACCCTGGGACACTAACATGGGCATTGGGTATGGCAACAATGCTGAGGGTTACTACCATAGTAACCTGGGCTTGGTACTATGAGACACTGAAACTAATATGCGGGCATTGTGATGTTTACATTGGGACAAGGACAATGACACTGAAGTACTCGCGCTGGGACATTGACCCTGGGACACTCACACTGGAGCACTGACACTGGGACACAGGTAGATGGGGAAAGAAGGACATTTGCTTTAATACTGGAACACAAGCAGGGGTAAACAAACAGAGACTGACTCACAGGTGCTAGCGCTGACTTAGGGACACTGACCTAGTAGGTGATACAAAACTAGGGTACCAACAGTGTTACACTGCCACAGGGTCACTGGCTCTAGAGCACGGGTACTCATAGTACGGCCCGCGGGCCGCCAGCGGCCCGGCAAGCCTGCCTTGGCGGCCCGCGGACCTTGCAGACATCGTACCTGTGTTTTTTTTTTTTTTTTACAGAGTGTCAGCAAACACAGACTCTGCTCTATGGGGGCCGGGCGATTCCAGCGATAGTCCGAGTGGAGCTGCAGGGGCGCTAAGAAGAGGTGAAATACAACAAAGCCTCGTTATCATGAAAATGGTGTTTTAAAGACCTGTGAAGTACTCGGGTGCGGCTGTTTGTGAGCCCGGGAAGCTGTCTCAGCCCGGGCTGCCACACACGCGGGGTGAGGTGACAGAGAATGATAGAGGACAGCAGGGTGTGAGAGCCGGGTGAGGTGACGGAGGGCAGCAGGGAGTGAGAGCCGGGTGAGGTGACGGAGGGCAGCACGGAGTGAGAGCCGGGAGAGGTGACGGAGGGCAGCAGGGAGTGAGAGCCGGGTGAGATGGCAGAGGGAAACAGACAGAGGGAGACAGAGAGAGAGGGAGACAGAGAGGAAGACAGAGAGAGAGGGAGACAGAGAGAGAGGGAGACAGAGGGAGGGAGACAGAGGGAGACAGACAGAGGGAGGGAGACAGAGGGAGACAGACAGAGGGAGGGAGACAGAGGGAGGGAGACAGAGGGAGGGAGACAGAGGGAGACAGAGAGGGAGACAGAGGGCGACAGACAGAGGGAGACAGAGGGAGGGAGACAGACAGAGACAGACAGAGAGAGACAGAGGGAGATAGACAGAGGGAGGAGGGCGACAGGCAGAGGGAGGAGGGCGACATACAGAGGGAGACAGACGGAGGGAGACAGACGGAGGGAGACAGAGGGAGGGAGACAGAGGGAGGGAGACAGAGGGAGGGAGACAGACAGAGGGAGACAGAGGGAGGGAGACAGGGAGAGGGAGGGAGACAGAGGGAGGGAGACAGGGAGAGGGAGGGAGACAGAGAGAGGGAGGGAGGGAGACGGAGGGAGAGAGAGGGAGGGAGACAGAGAGAGGGAGGGAGACAGAGAGAGGGAGACAGAGAGAGGGAGGGTGACAGAGAGAGGGAGGGTGACAGAGAGAGGGAGGGAGACAGAGAGAGGGAGGGTGACAGACAGAGGGAGACAGACGGAGACAGACATAGGGAGACAGAGGAAGGGAGACAGAGGGAGAGAGAGGGAGGGAGACAGAGAGAGGGAGAGAGAGAGAGGGAGAGGGAGGGAGACAGAGAGGGAGGGAGACAGAGGGAGGGAGAGAGAGGGAGGGAGAGAGAGAGAGGGGGAGGGAGGGAGGGAGACAGAGAGAGGGAGGGAGGGAGACAGAGGGAGGGAGACAGAGGGAGGAAGGGAGGGAGACAGACGGAGACAGACAGAGAGAGGGAGGGAGACAGAGAGAGGGAGACAGAGAGAGAGAGAGGGAGGGAGACAGAGGGAGGGAGACAGACAGAGAGAGGGAGGGAGACAGACAGAGAGAGAGAGGGAGGGAGGGAGAGAGAGAGAGAGGGAGACAGAGAGAGAGGGAGGGAGACAGAGCGAGGGAGGGAGACAGAGAGAGGGAGGGAGACAGAGAGAGGGAGGGAGAGATAGAGAGAGGGAGGGAGAGAGAGAGAGAGAGAGAGAGAGAGAGAGAGAGAGAGAGAGAGAGAGAGAGAGAGAGAAATGTGTATGCCGGGTCCGGTGGCTCAGTGGACGAAGGCGTCCGCTGCAGGGGCCTGTGTTCCACCTCATGGTCAGTTTTGTTTTGCACTAGCCCCGCCCCTTCCCCCAATGACCCCGCCCACACCGGTGCGGCCCTCGGCCACAAACCACACTGTAAATTTGGCCCCCGAGAGAAAGTTTGTGAGTACCCATGCTCTAGAGCATCAACACTGACAGAGAAAAAAATGGTGAGATGGCAGAGGGAAACAGACAGAGGGAGACAGAGAGAGAGGGAGACAGAGAGGAAGACAGAGAGAGAGGGAGACAGAGACAGAGAGAGAGGGAGACAGAGGGAGACAGAGGGAGGGAGACAGAGGGAGACAGACAGAGGGAGGGAGACAGAGGGAGACAGACAGAGGGAGGGAGACAGAGGGAGGGAGACAGAGGGAGGGAGACAGAGGGAGGAGGGCGACAGGCAGAGGGAGGAGGGCGACATGTAGAGGGAGACAGACGGAGGGAGACAGACGGAGGGAGACAGAGGGCGGGAGACAGAGGGAGGGAGACAGAGGGAGGGAGACAGACAGAGGGAGGGAGACAGGGAGAGGGAGACAGGGAGAGGGAGGGAGACAGAGGGAGGGAGAGAGGGAGAGGGAGGGAGACAGAGAGAGGGAGAGGGAGAGGGAGGGAGGGAGACGGAGGGAGAGAGAGGGAGGGAGACAGAGAGAGGGAGGGAGACAGAGAGAGGGAGGGTGACAGAGAGAGGGAGGGTGACGGAGGGAGACAGAGAGAGGGAGGGTGACAGAGAGAGGGAGGGTGACAGAGAGAGGGAGGGTGACAGAGAGAGGGAGGGAGACAGAGGGAGACAGACAGAGGGAGGAGGGCGACAGATAGAGGGAGACAGATAGAGGGAGACAGAGGGAAGGAGACAGATGGAGGGAGACAGATAGAGGGAGACAGAGGGAGGGAGACAGAGGGAGGGAGACAGGGAGGGAGACAGACAGAGGGAGACAGACATAGGGAGACAGAGGAGGGAGAGAGAGAGAGGGAGGGAGAGAGAGAGAGAGAGAGGGAGGGAGACAGAGAGGGAGGGAGACAGAGGGAGGGAGGGAGAGAGAGGGAGGGAGAGAGAGAGAGAGAGAGGGAGGGAGGGAGGGAGACAGAGAGAGGGAGGGAGGGAGACAGAGGGAGGGAGACAGAGGGAGGAAGGGAGGGAGACAGACGGAGACAGACAGAGGGAGGGAGAGGGAGGGAGACAGAGAGAGGGAGGGAGACAGAGAGAGAGAGAGGGAGGGAGACAGAGGGAGGGAGACAGACAGAGAGAGGGAGGGAGACAGACAGAGAGAGAGAGGGAGGGAGAGAGAGAGAGAGAGAGAGAGAGGGAGACAGAGAGAGAGGGAGGGAGACAGAGCGAGGGAGGGAGACAGAGAGAGGGAGGGAGACAGAGAGAGGGAGGGAGAGATAGAGAGAGGGAGGGAGACAGAGAGAGAGAGAGAGAGAGAGAGAGAGAGAGAGAGAGATGTGTATGCCAGGTCCGGTGGCTCAGTGGACGAAGGCGTCCGCTGCAGGGGCCTGTGTTCCTCCTCATGGTCAGTTTTGTTTTGCTCTAGCCCCGCCCCTTCCCCCAATGACCCCGCCCACACCGGTGCGGCCCTCGGCCACAAACCACACTGTAAATTTGGCCCCCGAGAGAAAGTTTGTGAGTACCCATGCTCTAGAGCATCAACACTGACAGAGAAAAAAATGCCGGGGGGGAGACACAGATACTGGGGGACTACGACTTGTACAGCAGGGGCACCAACATAGAGATACGGACACGAAGACACTGACTTGAGCACTGGTATGGGTACATTGACACAGAACCACAGGGATATTGATACTAACACTGGATCACTATCACTGACACTGGTAAGTCCATCACTGTCACTGGCATACAGCTACAGAAAGAATGAGACATTGACACTGAGACAGTTAGATTTACACGGGACCGCTGACAATGGAATGGTGACACTAGTACAATTATATGATATTGGGATGGGTTGTTTGGCACTTGGACAATGTCACAGGAACAATGAAACTGGCAAAGGGACATGTGGATAGCAGACACCGATATGGATACAATATAGCCCGCCATTAAAGGCCCGCTCCAGCCGGCGAGGGCCTTTAACAAGGGAGCGGGACTTTAATGCTGGTATAGCCCAGCTGCGGAGGGCTATTAGAACATTCCGCCACTAGAGGGCAGATTGTTCTAACAAATAAAACTAAGGCCTCACGGAGCCCAGGATATTTCTGGGATTGAAATCCCCTCGGGCACCGTGAGGCCTTTGTTCACAGCAACAGCTGTGAATGACAACTTGGAATGTTGGAGCTCCGGGCTTCTACCGGCCATTTGAAGCCTGGAGCACTCCATTGTTTTCAATGGAGCTTCCAACATTCCAATGTTCTAATAACATTTGGACATTGATAAGGAGACACTAACATTGTGATTGACACTGAAATTAGGAGGCTGATACTGCGAAACTGACTCTGGACCAAGGGATGGAGGGACACAGGGTCACTGACACTGAAACTTACAAAATGCCACTTACAATGTGACAAGAAGACTCAGAGACATTAATGCACGGACACAAAGACTCGATCATGTAGGCAGACTGGGAGACCACAAACATTCGGACTATTGATATTACAACAAGCAAGTCTATGGTCCTAAGTACACAATAATGTTCTTTAGCAGCCCTCACAGTCAAGAGGACATACTGTTGGCAAATGCTGACCCTCACAATACTTTCTAGCCTATAATTTTGAAAAGGCAGCCTATCAGCTTCAACATACAATGACCCCTCAAGCCTGACCAAAATAACCCCATGGCCTGCCTCTAGCAATGTGAGTTCCCCGAAAACACCTTTTTGGTTTTCAGCACTGGCAGAAGACCCCATGCTTTCTGTGTCACGGTGCAGAAATAGGGGGCTTCATTCGGATTAGGGCTAATGCAGGTGGCTCTTCTTTCCCTCATCTTTGAGCCTTCTTCATCATTTAAATTGCACTCCCTGCCACATTTCCGGTCAATCTGGAAGCACTACGAAGACCCCTGCAGAGGAGGAAAGAGGCCGGTGCAGCGTGAGGTTCTTCCACTCACCGTCAGTGACTTGGGGTCCAAGCAGTGCTTTTTTTTTTTTTTAAAGAGCAAGAGCCTAAAAATGTTCTTAAGAGCCCAAAACCAGCACTACGGAATGATGACATTGAAGACTACCAAGGCTGTCTAGTTCTGATTCCACTTCATACCTCTTTCTTCCACCAATCTACATTTCCTTTCCCTATTTGCAGTTTACTTTTGATCCTAGCTTTCCTCCTCTGTCCCTGATTTCCTATCTTTTCCTTCCTCCATCTTTCTCCCTTTTCTGCCTTTTTTCTTTTGCTCTGGTTCGAATTCTGATGATGACGAATAATTCCGGGTCCCCAAAAATGAGTCCTTGTGCCCAACGGTTATAATCCCCTGCACAAAATAAGCACTGAGCGCCATGGCTGTGGAACAATGGCTAAATGGCTGCCTGTCTAGTTCCTGCGCTTAGTAGGCACATTGCCACACTCACTGCCTGAGCTGTGCCCATGCTCCAACAAACCACCCAATGCCTACCTTGCTTACTTCTCCTGCCTACTGTTCTATGGAGATTTATCCCTTCGGAGCCAGGTACAGTCCGCTCAGTGCTGAGAGTCAGTGGGAGCATGTCCTCGTACGCACGTTGTCTGTGTGCTCCTGACTATGGGTCTTAGTTAGAGTTTAGAGGGTGTCTGGGCCATCCTATTTAGAATGTATGGGCTCTTATAGGGCGGACAGGACATTTGCTGCTTCTGGCACTGTTCCCGCATCCACCAAACTCTAAATAAGGTCCTGTGTGCTAATGTGAGTAGAACTGTATTTAAAACCCATTGAATTATTACCAATGGTTGTTAATAAAATGTGCCTCGAAATACAGCATTTGCCACACATTCCCAAAAAGGTACCTTGAGCGAGACAGCACAGACTCATGTATATTTGCATTTATGTTTGATTCAGTTTTGATCAATTTTACTGCTTGGTGGTGCTTTCAAGACAACATTTGACAAACATTTCTAGAAAACTCCCAATAATCCTGGCTTTAAAAGCCACAATTTCTGATAATTTATTCAGTCTTTATTTCGATTTTTTCAATCATTAAAGACACATACAGCAATATACGCATTAAACCTTAACATCCGTTAAAACATAATATATTACATTTATAAAAACTGGATTTAAAAATTTAAAAAATGTAATTAATTGCAAAATGTTAATATAGCACGTATTGTGCTTAAAACAGATTTTACGTCATTAAATATACAATTTTCATAATCATAGTTACTAATAAGCACCACGTGATATACGTGTAAGAGGGAGATTTGGTAGGATCCAAGACTTCCACAGTTAAAATATGTATAGACACATACTAATTATTACACAACCGGGTTGACATTCGAGGTGCTTAATTTGGTCATGTTATTCCTACGAATGTCCCACATCCTACTTTAACATTTTGCCAGTGCTATTACAATGTATTCCTGTAGATTTGTTTTCAGAATACGAAGTGCAGTATTGCTCGATCTTGTGCCAAATTGAGCACAAATCGGTTTTAACCATTTAACTCTGGGGCACTTGTAAGCTGGACAAACAAATAAAATATGCATTATAGACTCGTCTATCGATGGACAAACGGAACATTTAGTGTCATTTAGGTTTTGCCATGTTGACGTGAACGTTTTTATGGGAAGTGAGCCAACTCTAAACTGGTGATACAGTTTCCTGTCACTTGGTTTAGAAATAAAATCCCAATAAGCTTCGAACCTTGTTTCAAGCTTATGCTCCAAAAAGATACCAGTAAGAGAAGCATTTGGGGTAAGTGAGATGGACTTAATAAAAACCATATTCCAATATGCTTCCTTGTAGTCTTTTTTTGAAGGAAACGAGCTACCTGCTGGATCCTCCCACAGATGTCTTAACCCCATGTCAACCAGCGTACCCCTAATCTTTTGCAACCATTTAATTTTATTTGTTTGATCGTATTCTTTAACATATTTTAATGCATTGGCATAGGTTATCAACTCCGGTGTAGTCCAGAGCCTTCTCCAGTAGGCTATAGGCCTAAAGCGTGCTATCTCCTCAAATGCAGTGCAGCCCAGATCTAAGAAGAGGGGTTTGAGAGGGGTAGATTGAGGGAGGCCTGTTAGCGATCTCATGAACTTATTCTGGGCTATAACTAGAGGTGTTACATTTTCAAAGCCCCAAAGCTCTGCTCCATATAATATTGAGG
Organism: Calotriton arnoldi; assembly: GCA_963921515.1. Lineage (NCBI taxonomy): Eukaryota > Metazoa > Chordata > Amphibia > Caudata > Salamandridae > Calotriton > Calotriton arnoldi. The sequence continues at coordinate 2,114,809 of CAWUFW010000941.1, forward strand.
CCCTAATCTTAGCGTTGTAGATCGTTATTGCAGGCCCAACCGGCTTGGATTTTGAGAGTTGGTGCTCTTTAATAAGACACCCGCTAAATGGGCATGCCTAAGGGTCAATATGTCAATCTGTGGCTTCCAATTTAGCCTCCTTCCTAGGGTAACCCCCAAATATGTAAAAGTGTTAGTTTGTTCCAACAGAGTGTTGTCCATGACTACTCTCCCCTTCACTATTTTATGTCTATGTAAGACCATGAATTTCGTTTTGTCTACATTAACAACTAGCTCATGGTCCTTGCAGAATGCCGTAAATCTATCCAAGGCACGTTGGAGACCAATTTGTGTTTTAGACAGAATTAGGGTATCATCTGCGAACATTAATAGAGGTACCTTCGTGCCAGCAAGTATAGGTGCATATGTTGGATATGTTGAAAAATAAGTGATAACCCTATTGATGAACAATGAGAAGAGAGTAGGAGCCATGATGCATCCCTGTCGAACCCCTTTTCTTACTGGGAACTGATCCGTTACCCTCCCTTGTGATCCCCAACGGACGTGGGCATAATTTGACTCATGCATTTTAACAATTAAAAACAGGAGTTCTGAGGGCATCCCTAGTTCCTTTAGTATTTCCCATAATTTAGAACGGGGAACTAAATCAAACGCAGACTTTAAATCTATCAAAGCTGCGTATAGAGTTCCCTCAGCTATGATTACCGTACTCCAATAAATCATCATAAACCTAAACACTTGGTCAATGGTACTAACATGGGGGCGAAAACCTGCTTGTAATGTAGATAAAATATCATGAAAGCCTATCCACATATTAATTCTGCTCAACACAAGCCTGGCCAAAATCTTTTGCATTGTATCGATCAGGCTTATGGGCCTGTAATTACTAGGAAGGGTACGGTCCCCTTTTTTGAATATGGGTATAATTTCGGCCCCGCGCCAGGATTCAGGGATGGGAGCCCCTCTAGCTATAGCATTAGCCAAAATATGTATATATTTTACCCAATTGGCCCTGTCATGTCTGAAAAGATCAGCCGGAATGCAATCCGGACCGGGGGCCCTTCCCTTTGGGATCGCATCCAGGGCAATTTCTACCTCCCTAATCCCAAAGGTCAAAGGTGTGTCAGGAACTATATCAAGATGATTCATAGGACTATTTGGCAAGGCAGCAAATTGTGTCTGGAAATAGGAAACCCATTGTTCTGATAATTATTACAAACAGTTGCAAAGGTAGACTCATGGTCTAAAAAATACCAAAACAGATGTTGCATTCATTAAAATGAAACCAAATTGTGCCATTTAAAAAACATTTTAGTGGGGGGTCACCATGTCTAACCCCCACACACAGTTAATGCTGTAATTGTTCCTTGGAGTATGCCCCTTAAAACATCTACCCCCTCAATACGGGCCTGTTTGTTCCTGTCCCTCGTCTGTTACATTGAAGTGGACTGAGATTGCACTGGTGAAGTAAGTTTTCCTTTGCTTCTCGTTGTCAGGAGGCTTCTTGCTCGCCAACTTTGCAACATTTCCTTCCAGCAGCTTCCTGTTTCTGAGCAGGAGCCAAGATCAGGATTGTGGGAGAATGGGGGTGTGGGGGGGGGGGGGTTGGTCAATAGTTGACAGGCCTTGTCACAATAGAGATACAACACAGAATGTAGACTGGAGGGGCTTGGCTCTGCTGTTTACAACTCCCTTGTGCCACTGAGCAAAGTGAGATTGGACCGCCTGGCTGATACCCAGTGGGGGAGGCCAACAAGATTTCTCAGCGCTATGAGCCAGCAACAAACATGTCAACAAGAAGACATTGGATCAACCCAATGATGCAATAACAGCCTGGGACCCTCTCGCCCAGATAGGGAATCGGAATTGTACCAGATGTTGCAACAAAGTCTCTGGAGCCAGAAAGGATTTGGTCCCCACGTACCTTCTTGTCTTCAGAGTGTTTAATATCTCGTACCTGGACCTCGACAATCAGATTCAGCTAAATCTATTGTTGGGTATTTGGGGAAATTATTCTGGGATGAAGGACTTTCATGCTTCCCAGGTTTATGTTCATTGCTTGAGTATTTCACAGATGTGTCTCACGACTTCAATGACAGAAACAATGCTTGGAACAGCGATTTGTTTCCAAGCCCCCGTGGTCATCATTTGGCTCCATTTCCTAATGATGAAATCCAATGTATTCTGCAGGAGAAGGCCTACCTAGCTCCACATCCATGGACGTCACTTGGTTCTGATGCGCCCTCATACTGATGACAGCACACAAACCGCAGGCATGCTGGGGGTAGCCATTTCTCAAACAGGCACACAGAACAGATACATGGTTATGTGGGCTGCTAGTACAAACACATGATGACACAATGCGCAAGGTTCAAAACGGAACCATTTTGACTGCAATGTTGAAGGTAAAAGAGGGTAGAGGATGAAACGTCATCAAAAATCTTGAGTAAAAAGAGTTCCATTTAAAGATTACTGAACACTAAAAAAATCTGGTTCCAATCAACAGCAATGTGGAGAAAAAAGAGATGGGCAAGAAAGTCTACTTCAGAAGGGGAAATCGGACATGCCTGCATATGAGACACACCTGCGTGTGCAGTATCGGGTACACAAATCTCTATAAAACAACCGTAGCAATTGTTACCAGTACAAAGCTGTGGGATTGCTCAACATTCAGAAGGCATAAATGGATGTAGGAGTGAGTGAAGCTCTGGTCTGCAGGAAGGTAACTCCCATCTTCTCTTTCACTTGTGTCTCCGCCCACCAATATCATAGTAGCCAATTAAAAAGATACCGCAGTTTGAATCAGCATTCCTCACACAGGCGTAAGGTAACAACACTGCCTCACAGTGGGAATACTAGATAAATTGGAAAACCTTCCGCCAAGAGTATTTCCAGGCTCATGCATAGAGCGTCTGCTCTAACGTACCTATTCCAGGTTTGACAATCTCCCCCCAACAAGCAGACACCCCTGAAGGTGTTTTGCTGGGTAGGAGCAAGCGTTAGAAGTCAAGGGGGCAACCTTTCTTCACACCTGGCAGTGCATTGGACAAAACAAAGATACCTTAAGCCCCTTCACAAGTTGACAAATACGTAATCTAATTTACGGAGCAATGTACTTCATCAAGCTGATACGTTTCCTGCAATTGTCTCCAGAACATGGCCTGAGAAAGGGTTCTGCAGAACCTGTGGCTACAAAGATTTAGTCAATGTACCAACATGAGACAGAGAACCCAGTTAACTGCAAGCTCCCGCAACCCACTGAGCATTCCATGGGTAAGGTGCTTATTAGGTAATTATCCGTCCTGTGAGAATCACAGGAGTAGTTGTTATAAGTGTAATCCAAGTCCCTTTCATCATGAATAGGCACACTCAAGAATACACTCTAGGCATACACGTTTATGATCACAATAAAACATCTATCTTAGTGCTCACAATATGAATAATGGTTACTATGAAAATAAACAAGATAGTGGCAACAATATTTTTCAATAAACAAAACAACAGGAAATACTGTAAAATTATAAAAGCAAACTTGGATTTCTCTGCATTGATTATTCAACTCCTCTGGGGCATATTATCAAGCCGAATTCCGCCGCTTTAGCGGCCGTTTTCGGCCGAAAAGCGGCGATTTCTTTTCCGGTCAATGATCAAGGACACGCTAACGCGTGTTTCCTTGAGTTAGCAGCCCTTTCCACTCCACTTTGCATGTCAGCGATGAATATTTCTAATGACATGCAAAGTGGGCGTACCTTACCATTTCTCCATGGAAATCGGCGCTGACACGGCAGCGCAATATTAGCAACATTCCAGCAAACCCGTGATGCGATAAAATAAACCGCGCTAACCGCGGTTATCGCGGGTTTGTAACACCTAGTTCGAAACCGACTAAGCCATACTTATAATGGCAGGTGGATTGTACGGCTGAGGCAACAGGGAATATTATCAAGGAAACGCGATATAAATCGCATTTCCCGCTTTGCGCGATTCTGTTTCACGCCACTATTGCAGGATTTAATCGCCGAGAAGATATGCGTTGATAATAACGCGATATCTCGGTGATTAAATCCTGCGATACGCGGCGTTAAGAAGAATCGCGCAAAGCGGGAAATGCGATTCTTATCGCGTTTCCTTGATAATATGCCCCCCAGTTCTCTAACTAAGCTAAATTTAGCACTAGAAAAAGCCTAAGTGAGCTTCTTAGATGCCTTTGCTCTCATCCACACTCCTCAGTGGAATAACAAAGGTATTGTTCTGTTAAAAGCCAGCTGATGCTTTCTGTCTCAGCACTCAGCAGCTATAGTGTCTCCTGGCTGATAACTCTGTCTGAGTCTCAATGTGCCTTTATTTAAGTCTTCAGAAAGGGAAAGGTCTTTCCAGCTTATGTCTGTGCCGCCCACAGCCTGCAGCCGGCTATCTCTGGAGCGAAGATTCCTCTTTGTCTAATAGTGCTCTAATGTAGTTTATATACTCTGCTTGGACATTGGCAAACGTTTTTAAGTAAACAAACAATATAAAAGCCCCTCGGCCTTGCCATCTACATAGGTTCAGTGAAAGTGTTTACTGTTTAGAAATAATAAATGGAAAATCAAGCTATCAACTATGCTAGAACAAACATTAAACAATGTATTCAAGTAAGCTGAAATATCCAGTTGCAATGAAACTGCTATTTTAACAACATTGACAATTATACATTTGCAATTGAAAACGTATATCTGGATAAATAAACATATTTTGTGGGAAAGGCGATACCTAAATGAAAAATATTTGAAGATTATACTAAAGCTCTCTTAAAAAGAAAGTATTTCCAGGAGAAAAGCGAAGATTCTGAGGGTTGTCCTGTACAAACAATGATGAACAGCAGAAATTGCTGTAATATATGCTGTGTGCTATTTTAAAGAATTGCTAGGAATATAACATGTCTATCCAATGCACATTAAATGTAATATGTTGTAGATATGTAGACCTATGAGTTTAATTACATTGACAGTAATCAATGGTGCATGCGCGCCGCACAGGGAGGCACATGTTGTGCCCTCCTGCATGCCCCCAGGGCACAGAGGCAGAAGGGGGCCCTTCAGGGCTCCCTTTGTTTCCTCTCCGCCATGGTTTTCATGGAGGAGGAACCGCCATGAAAACCATGGCGGTGAGAAAACTCCTAATATGCTTGGCGGGACCGCGGCGGCCCTGCCAAGCATATTGATGCCTCCTGACCTCTGCAACAACACCGCCAGGGAATGGCGGTTCCGCGTCGGATGCAGCGGGGCAATGGCAGTCCGACCGCCCTAAACATAATAGGGCAGTCGGGAGACCGCCGTTGCCGTGCCCCCACGAGTGTGGCGGCCCCTCGTGCTTGAGTCCTAAAGTGTTTGAAGGCCACGGGTCTAAACAGGTGTATCTAATCGTGAAGGATCTTCATTACAACCACTGACTATGTTGATGAGTCTTGTGTAGATTCATTGGATGTAAATTGATCTTATGTGGATAGCCTGAAAATCTGGCATGGATCAGATCCTTATGGACTTATGTTTGACACCTGTGGCTAATGGGCTAAACAAACTAAGACAGGTTGGGCAGCACTGCCTTCGAACAGGGGAAGAAGGCAGGCAAATGAATGTTTGAGAGTTGCCAGAAAGCACCACACGTAGCACTATAGCACTATTTGCTTACAAAATAAGGAGCTATTGTTACAGACACCATTATATATTGACATTATTCCTCTATTTTATTTGTTCATAAAATATAAACAGTGGTTTTATTTGTACCTTCTTCCTTGGGGAGCATGGACGCCGATGAGCCGAAGGAGGTGGCATCAAAACTCCCTCTCTGGAAACAAGTGAAAATAGAGTCAAATACCTTGGATGCTCCTGGAGAGGATTACCAAAGATCATGTAATCGGGATAAATATGTCATTGGTAATGTTTTGAAAGCACCAACATTACGCCATGGTTTCCTCTAATAAGACATCGTTCACAACCCACAGGCACGTGATATACCTTCACAGGGTGCATACAGAGTTATACATTGTCTGGACAACACTAAGTTTATTCATGTTACTGGTGCACAAATGAGTAAGTATTTATAAAACAAGTTATACCAAGTAACCTCTTCTAGGCGTAAAAATGCCCAGGAAAGAAACAGAACAAAATGACACTCGCCGCGTTTCTGTCATGGTAAAGAATAACTCTGCTGCATTCTTTACTACATGCAGCATTAAAACGGGGATACATACATTTCTTTCCCTGGTTGTGTGGCGCTGAATTGTCCCTCACGCGCGCCCTCCCCACCCCCTCCACAAACATAGGATTCCAAGTCACACTTGCCTGAGGGTGAGTTTTGTTCATGGCGCACTCCTGTGAGGAATCTCTCTCTGTGAGGAGAGAGCCTGGGCCAGACGTGGGCTCCTGCTCGGAGTCTGCAGTCAGTCGCACACTGAGGTACAAGGTGGAGCTCTCTCCTAGAGCGTTCCCAGGTTGCCAGGGGACACGGGTGAGGGACACGAGGCGCCTACCTTAGAGGTGGAAAAGGAGGAAGTGCTAAGACATACTGCTCAGTGAGCTGAGACATACTGCTCCCTCTGAACCCTGGGCAGGGCTTTAAGTGGGATGAAAAAACTGGGGGTCTCTCAAAGGGGCATGGCCGATGTAATTAGGGCGTGGCTTAATTACAGGTAGGCTAAAAATCTGTGCTTTGCATAGTGTGCCACCCGACTGATATTTTGCTGCCTCTGTCATTGCATCTAGATATATAATACAACAAGTAACATTACACCTACAAAAAGCCAGGACTATTGGCTTTGTAAATGGTTGTTAGTTAGGTAAGATGAAAAAGCAACAACTATGGCTTCGTCGTATTTAATATTGAAAATGCTTCAGTTCTGAAATTATGAGACTGTGAACAAACTATAACGGTTCTCTTTGAAGTTACCTCAAAGGCAGTGAAGGGTGGCACTGCTGCAGTTAAGATTTTTTTTTATCACCGTGAGGGTGAGGGCACAAATGGAAAGCCTGATAGAGACACGTTTCAGCACCTGCTTTTTAGAACTGCCGGTCCTGAGCACTGTTAGGACCGGCCAACTTAAAGCCGTGACCCTGGGTAAATCGGCACTGCACACCTTCACTTCAAGAATTCAGTCTTATTAAATACACCCTAGTAAATTTCACGGACTGTCCGTAATTTGGACCTCATGTCCGTTGTCCGTGACGATCCCTTTTACAGACGTCTTTTGTCCGTAATTTTGGGCATTGCAGGGAGCAGTGCTGCTCCCCTGCAAGAGGCCTCATCTCCCTGATGGGGTCGCCTCACACTCCTCTGAGCACAAGAGCGGCCCCACCCCGAGCATTGTCTGCGGCTGATTGCCACATACAGAATGACAGTGGGCCAGTCTGGGCTGTTACAGCATGTGGTGGCCTCCTCCTGACTCTGTCTAGGGCAGGGCATTCTGTGAAATGGAAGAAATTTACACAAACGCCAATGCTGCTACCTGAGAATCAGTTCATGAAAAGAAGGCGGTGAAACAAGTTAAAAAGAAGGGGTTATAGTTCTTTCACAGTCTCATCATTTTAGAAGTGACGCATTTTCAGTATTATGTTCAACGAAGCCATGTGTTGCTGCTTTTTTATTTTATGCAACTAACAATCATTGACACAGCCAATAGTTCTGGCTTGTTGTAGGTGTAACGTTACTTGTTGTATTATATACCTGGATGCAATGACAGAAGCAGCAAAATACCAGTGTGACGGCACACTTTGCTAAGCACAGATTTTTAGCTTAGGTGTTTTAAGCCATGCCCTTAATTACATCCAACACCCCCTTTGGAGAGACCCCTCAGTTTTTTCATCCCACTTAAAGCTCTGGAAACAACACCATGTCACAGTCACCTCACGTCCTGGCACTGTGCATCATGCATGACTCATTGCTTCCACTTTTTCAGATTGACTGTGTGTAGGAGCATTGTGAACCCTCCCCCCACCCCACCCCTTCCTTTAGGAACTACAGTGAGGGTGGAGTTCTTGATGGGTCTCTTCTGTCTGCAACTCTGCAGACAAAGGCTCAGCTCATAATTAATGTGAAAAGGAAGGTGAGTAAGTAAGTGAAGGGAAGGGATGGGTGGATGGATTAGTGAATTGGTGAATGGATGAATGAAAGGGTGAATGGATGGATCGTGAGAGAAAGGATGGATGGATGAGTTAGTGGAAGGATGGCTGAGAGAAAAGGTAAATAGATGGATGTATGGGTGGAAGCGTAGCTGGGTGGGTAAAAGGATGGATGGATGAGTGAAAGGATGGATGGATGAGTGAAAGGGTGGATGATGGGCGAGTGAATGGGTGGATGGATGAGTGAAATGATGGATGGATTGATGAATTGATAAGGGAAATGGTGAATGGAATTCTGGATTAGTGAGTGAAAGGGCGGGTAGATGGACAAAAGGATGGATAGATGAGTGAAGGAGTGAAAGGATGGATGGATGAGAGAAAGGATGGATGAGTGAAAGGATGGATGAGTGATAGGGTCAATGGATGGATTAATGAGTGGATGAGTAGATGGATGGGTGGTTGGATGGAAGGATGGATGGCTAAGTGAAAGGGGGATGGAGAGAGAAAGGGAGGATGGATGGATGACTGAAAGGGTGAATGGGTGGAAGGATGAGTGAATGGGTGGATGACTAAGTAAGTGAAAGGGTGGCTAGATGGGTAAATGGCTGGATGGATGAGTGAATGGATGGATGGAAGAGTGGATGGATGAGTGAACGGATGGATAGGGTGAAAGGGTGGATGGATGGATAATGGATGAGTGAAAGGGTGGATGGAGGGATGGATGAGTGAAATGATGGATGGAAGGATACATGATGGATAGGTTTGTAAATGGTTGAATATGGACATGGATGGGCACACAGATGGAAGGACAGAATGATTGGTGAAAGACTGAATGATGGATGAAAGTATGATTACACCTGGTAACCCACATTATCTTAAGTAACATTTCCTATACATTGACTTTCACATTAATAAGAAATTAAATACACATAAGAGAGGGTCTATGTGAAGATGAGGGGCACCATTGGGGGGTGGTAGCAAGGCCGGACTGGCCAGACTGGGCATCAGGCGTTTCCCTGGGAGGCTGGAAAGGTGGGGGGGCGGTTTTGTTACTGGGGGCTGGCACTGCAAAGTTCCTTGTATATCCAGAAGTTTTCAGGCAACAATAAAAGCGGCCTCACTTATATTCAGGTGTGGTTCACCAGGGTTGTACGACGGTACAACGCAGGTAATTCCTTTGCATGCCCTTCCCACGCATTTTTCAGCACGCATGTTTTTACCGCGACTATGCCTTTACAACGCATGCCAATCCCACACATTGTTTTTAGATTTAAAAACAATGTATTTGTGGGGGGAGACCCCTCACCCACCCCCCAACTTACCTTAAATGTGTGGTATTCGCATGCATTGTAAATGCATATTCGCGGTAAAAATATGCGTGCTGAAAAATGGATGGTAAAGGCACAACGAGGTAAAAACCTAGTTGTAAAGGCTGTTTCCCGTTCACCAGTGTCTGGTGACTAATGTACCTGCGGGAGCGAGATGGGAGTTTTGAATCATCTAAGGTAGCACAGAGGGTTAATATGCCTGTTGTAAAGAATGTGTACCATGCATATCAAAGAATAGTATTTTATGTGCAGAGCTCAGTTTGTTACTACTTTTGTCACTGAGATTCTTTTGTTACTGTGTAGTTCATAAGTTACAGAAGTAATCTAGCAGTGAGCTATGAACTGCCATCAAAGAGCTGCATGCAAGCTGCATGGTTCAGGTTACAAAGTTATGCTTTCTTCCCAGTCTTTCATTATCCTGATGTTGGTAAAAGTGGTTTGTTAGGGTAGGAATAAATTCTTATCATTAAAGTTAACTCTAACCACGGTGTTAAGTTCTGAATCCTGAGTTTGTGCTTCTTCAGACCAAGCATTCTTAAAAAATGCCTACCAGTATAGGTGACATGTGCATCCTACACCTTGTAGTCCCCTTTGACTTATGTAACATGTTCTATACACTGATTTACACTCGTATGATTCATTGTCTCTGTATGTGTGTGTTATGTAAAGTGCTCCCACATCTTATACTGGTACGAGAAGGGCTATAAAACAAATGAAATACATGTGAGAGAGGAATGTGGGGAGATGAGAGGCACTGTTGGTGATAGTGAGGGAATCATTGAAGAGCCCCATCAAAGATTGTCGTATCCTGGTGCACAGTAAAGTCATTATTTACTATGCTTTAGAAGCTAATACAATTGATATATAATGACAAATGTGTTGTAGAATGCACCATGTTTTCCCAAATTTTCTTGGGGGTGCGAAAACAAAGGCTGTGAGATGTCAGTTTGTTTGTAACACACAACAACTTTTAAATATCTGTAAATAAACTGTGCAAATGTTTCAAAACATATCAGCAGTTAGGAAACCACAAATGGACCACTTGTTTGTAATTCAGAAGCGTGTTGGACACAGAGTTTTAATAGGATCAAAACAATCAAAACACTTTACTTGGTGATGTTCAAATGGTACTTAATTGCTGAAACCACATTTCCACACATTAGTATTTGTGCGCCGCAAAGATTTATCAGTAAAACTGCATGATGGCATTTTGCTTCCATTTCAACAGAAAATGTTCTGTATATAAAAGACAGTGCCTCCTTCTGCCCTACAATAATGCCTCAACAGCGTATACAGTTTCTAGTCTGTAGCACCCTTCTGTCAATCAATCCATCAATGAGAATTTGCAGTTTAAAGGTCACAGAAATGAAATGGCCCAATCAGTATACTATTTCCAATATAGAGCTAAATAAGGAAGGCTGATATATGGCTAGCCAGGGCATGTTACAGCAATGTCAACTCCTATCTAACCGCTCTTACCCACAATAATACCATTACACTCAGCAGAGTGCAGCCAATTATAGCTCATGCAGGCTGGTTAATAACTCCCTTTTCCTGCTTAATGCTCTTATCCTTATACAAGACCTCTCCGCTATGGGTGTTATCCATCACTCAATACTAAACCAGCCCCTGTACCAGTCATCACCAGCTGAACAGATATGGAATGCTTGAAGCGATCTGATACATAAAGCTGGTCTCTCGCAGGACTGCACTCTAGTCCGGCACTGCAGGTCCCAATTAGCTGCATCCTATGCGTGCCGCTTTACATCTCACGATGTCTATCCGAGCAGATCTTCCCGACCATTTCTCTCACCAAACATGCCTGCTCAGGACCATGAATTGTAAACAAAATATCAGACTGGACAACCAAGTGCAGTAACCATATAAATAGATTATTATCATATGAAATACCACAAAAAGACCTGCACAATTGCTCAAAGCTGCGCGCATACTGAAAAACCGTGAAGTGCACAATTGTCTCAACCTAATATAAACTTATTTTGACTTGTACTTAAGTTGTTGTCTATTTACTTACTTATATACTATTGCGCGACCTCCTCTGATGTGTCTGTAAAACTTACCTTTTGTCCCTAAGTTTTGTCCTGAATTTTGACCTCATGTCCCAAATTTTTGTCCTGAATTTTTACACTCACCGTCCTGAATCTGCACCCAAGCCAGTTGATCACCCTACCTAGTATGTAAAACTGAGCTAGGTTACCAAACACAGGTGAAGTACGGCGCTGGGGGCAGGTGTGTGCGATGGAACCATGCAGACGGTGAGAAGGGGGGGCTCTTTCAGGGTGGGCCTGGGACAGAAAATAGGCCAGGGCACCAAAATAAAAGTGTCCCCCATTAACAGACCAGATAGCCAAAAAAGTGACGCACGTTTATAAATTGGGACCGTTTTAAACTTCTAATGCTACATAGGTGTTTTGCAAGGTATGTGGTAATATTAGGAAAATCAATTACGCCCAAAATCAGCCAAAAACGGTCCACCACCGGACTTTTCAGACCAGCCAATCAGACACTGCCAGATTGCCCTATAAGTCAGTGGCATTGTGAGGTACCCATGGGCCCTACTGCAAGTTAGGGCGTTTGCAGGTAAATTGTGCACTTTAAAATACACAAAGGCTTCTTTAGGAACATTTGCACAAATAGTGCATTCTAAAGTAGATTGGACCAGTGACATTGTTAGCACTGGAATGAATTCACAAACAGTTTAACAAGGGAACTTGAGGGCCCTGACTAAAAGAAATGTACTGAAAAGGTTTAGCAAATCTTGCCTTCTAAAGCACACATATCAACACGTCATTGTTTAAAACTGAAAAAAGAAAGATACTTTTCCACTGTTTCGTAGTTCTCCCCTAAGCAATCTTAAGGAAATGTGATAAAGGGGGCAATTTTAGGGATAGCAGCAGGGTCAGAAAAGTATCGCATAAAAGCACATAATGGACACGAGTCTGCAAATTGTTTCAAATACATAGTACTGCTGAAGTTACCAATGTTTTTCACCATGCTGTCAGTACATGATAATGGATCCAAGTGGCAGTACATTATTTCCTCCATGACAATGTTTAGGATGGTCAATATATGAAAACTATATTTACTATCCCCAGCGCCCAACACAATATTCCCACATAAATAACGTTGTGGTAGCCTGTCCACATAATGCCTCGGTAATATGCATATTTCTTATATTCACAGATGCTGCAATAAACACACATTTTACGTCTGTCCGAAGTGCTGCGTCATTCATGTGCTCCATGACCTTTAGACAAGGAGTTAAGAGCTGCATCCTTATAGTGACAAGACCTGTAAATCAACGGTGACATGCAGACAGAGCTTCATACGTGTACTGACCCACACAAGAGCAGCCCCTGTCAGTGACCAGCACCGTTTGTCTGGCGATGTGTGCCTACAGTGAAGGGTACCTTTTTACAAGACCTATATCAATACAGATGTGAGACCTATATAGATACAGATGTGAGACCTATATCAATACAGATGTGAGACCTATATCAATAGAGATGTGAGACCTATATCAATACAGATGTGAGACCTATTTCAATACAGATGTGAGACCTATTTCAATACAGTTGTGAGACCTATATCAATACAGATGTGAGATCTATATAGATACAGATGTGAGACCTATATCAATACAGATGTGAGACCTATTTCAATACAGATGTGAGACCTATATCAATACAGATGTGAGACTTATATCAATACAGATGTGAGACCTATATCAATACAGATGTGAGACCTATTTCAATGCAGATGTGAGACCTATATCAATACAGATGTGACCTGCACACAACACTGTGCCGAGACTGAACGTTATAGGAGTCTGCTCTCCTAAACACTGTAAGTAGGACTGATCACTATCGTAGCCAGCCATCTTGTACACTGTGATGGAGACGACATCATTATGGATCCACCATCCAGCTCACCATGAAAAGGACTGTGTCCCTACCGTTCTCTCCTGTATACTGCAGCTGCTCAGCATCTCAGTGACAGTGACCTGGACACTGCAGTGTCTGTATATGTTTGTGGGACTGTGTTTTTAATTCAGTACTATGCGAACAAGATACTCATTGTCCTAGGCATACATCACTGGTATGTAAGAATTAATGTATTCTGTAATCTATTTTCAGCATAGGATGCTGACTTGTTTAACTGCTACCAAAGCCAACGAAGTTTGCGAATTGCTCTCCAGATAAGTGAAGGGACCTCCAGTGTGCCTGTGCCAGGTATCAATAGTTCACCAGGTCCTGTTTATTTTCTTTATATTCTGTCACCAGCCAACTTCAGTTCATGCCAGGGAAAGCAGAAATACGATTACAAGGGTGGAGAGACTGAAGAAAAACAAGGCGGAATCAGCTACAGAGATCTGACATGAGACAATTTTTCTTTGCAGACTGACCTATTAGATTCTAGAGTACTATAGGCCGATCTCCCTGTTAGATTCAAGTGTACTATAGGCCGATCTCCCTGTTAGATTCTAGTGTACTATAGGCCGATCTCCCTGTTAGATTCAAGTGTACTATAGGCCGATCTCCCTGTTAGATTCTAGTGTACTATAGGCCGATCTCCCTATTAGATTCTAGTGTACTATAGACCGATCTCCCTGATAGATCCTAGTGTACTATAGGCCGATCTCCCTATTAGATTCTAGTGTACTATAGGCCGATCTCCCTGATAGATTCTAGTGTACTATAGGCCGATCTCCCTGATAGATTCTAGTGTACTATAGGCCGATCTCCCTATTAGATTCTAGTGTACTATAAGCCGATCTCCCTGTTAGATTCAAGTGTACTATAGGCCGATCTCCCTGTTAGATTCTAGTGTACTATAGGCCGATCTCCCTATTAGATTCTAGTGTACTATAGACCGATCTCCCTGATAGATGCTAGTGTACTATAGGCCGATCTCCCTATTAGATTCTAGTGTACTATAGGCCGATCTCCCTGATAGATTCTAGTGTACTATAGGCCGATCTCCCTATTAGATTCTAGTGTACTATAGGCCGATCTCCCTGTTAGATTCTAGTGTAAATATTGTGGGCCATGTTCTATTGTCCCACTTGGAAGATTGGGCTCCGGAAAATAAGGTCTTGACAGAAGTTCAGTATGGTTTTACACCTGGTATTGGCACCATCGAACAATGTTTAAAACTATTCCTTATTGCGGGGAAATATGAAAAGCCAAAAGGGGCTTCTTACTGGCATTCATCGACTTATCAAGTGCCTTTGACTTGGTGAATCGCACCAAGCTGTGGGATATGAAGAGCTGGATGGGCGTAGAGCAGAACTACTTCTCATCAGGCACTTGCACCAGCACCTTACTGTAAGGGTCTGCTATTATTCTTCTGGTGAATGCTCCCCCAATATTATTTATTGTCAGACAAGGGTGCAATTTGGCTCCTTTCCTTTACATAAATGGGATCTATACATTCCTATTGGAAAAGGGAAAAGCCATTCCACAAATGGGGCACAAATTAATCCCTATCCGGCTCCATGCCAACTATGCGGCCCTTGTCGCCTGCATGGCAAATGATTTACAGATTTTTCTCAACTTATTTTCATCCTTTATGAATGATCTGGATTTGCAAGTCAAATTTACAAACTAAAGGATAATGACTTGTGGCGGCCCAACTACGAAATCTAAGCTTTACGCCATTGAGGACTCTCTCTTATCAAAAGTAAAATCCTTTACCTATTTAGGTATTTTGTTTAGTGCAACGCATAGCTGGACTCTTTTACTGACTTCTAGAAAACAGTATTTTAATAGAAATATAGAGTCTGTATTTAAATTTACTGGTAGGCTAAAACGTAAACCAATTGCTGAGATGCTGACCTTAGATAAAAGTAAATGCACTTAAGTGGGGCATCTATGGCGCAGGTTCATGGGGTCACTCTAATGTGGGAATAGTCCAAAGAGCTGCAAACCGCTTTATGCGTAGATTATTATCGGTCTCAGGGCAGACCGCCACCTTCATATGTCACAAGGAATTAGGCATGTCCTGCTTGGAGGATTTGATTGGCCTCACGCAGTGCTTAATTTGTTAAAAAAAAAAATGTGCCAGGGCTCTCCTCAGGAGGCCACTGCAGCTTGCACCACACATTGCCCTCCCATGCTGCCAATGATAGTAACAACACAACTGCTAACCATCACACTTCTAGAAGTGTGATAATTCGGACTATTTCAGGCCCCCGAAGCTTTAAGAATGGTTTGGGCGGCAGGTAATAGTCATTTATAATGTATATTGAGTTAATAATTAACTGTTGTTGAGGTGATCTGTAAATTAGGCAGACAGCACCACCTTGTGGCAGATTGTCACAAACCCCGGTGTTGACAGTTAAGTGCCGGTGCCCAGCACCAAAACCACCGGCTCAAATTAAGCACTAGCCTCACCCCCTGTTATTGTGGATTAAATGTTAGGGGACCCCAGAGGCAGGACTCGCTAGAGCTTGCATTTCTGATTGCTTGTCCTTGGATGGGGTGGACCACATTCCGTGGCTTTCTTATTTAAAGGACACCTTTGATAATATTGGTCGGATCTATTTGAAAAACCCCGTAATAATTAATTCAGGACACAAAGCTCTGGTAAAAAAGTGTTTTCTGGATTATCGTATGAACGATCGGTTTGACAAAACGCAGGTAAAATAATCAATAAAAAATTACTCAGTGGTGTCAACCACAAGGAGTCTGGAACCCTATTTGGTTTGGATTACTGATCCTACCCAGAGCTATTAACTCACTCTTTTTAGGTTATGTACATTGCATCTTAAATTCGCCTTCCCCGTCCCAGGGGTTGGCAACATGACCTTTCCCGCTGTTGCTTTGATAATGTTTCCTCGCAAAGCACTAGCCATTTAATTCTGTTTTGCCACCTGTTTGCAGAACCGAGGCACTCTTTCTGGACACCAATCTTACGAAAGACAGAGATACAGCACCATAAGGAAGGGCTTGCGCTTCTGCAGCGCTTAGCTTCATTAGACACTTGTCATGCTTTGTTAAATTTTGTAAGAGTGGCTTTTAATATTAGGAAGCTTTATGCTTTTTAAAAAGGAAGAGAAGATTATACCTTGAGGGTATGATTTATTATCCTACTGGAATACGTATCCGTGTGTTCATTGTGATGCTTTTATGGCCTCCGCCGAATAAAGATATTTTGATTGATTGATTAAATAAACTATAATGTTGCTCCATCTGCAATACGAATCTAGGCCACATTTAGGGTTTACATGACCACTTTAAGGTTTACATGAAGGGCCCGGGGGATATTCACAAAGTGCCTTTCGTAGTACATTTTGTACAAAATATGTGCAAAACTCCTCCCCAGCCTTGTGCTGCTACAGTGAAATTATTCACACGTGAACTTTGTAAACAAGCAAATTCAATACTAAATAAACAAACCAGTCACAACCCGTTGTAACAAAGTAACAATTTCACAACACACAACAAGCCTTAAAACACAGAAACAATTTCACACAGATTATTGAAAACTGGCACCTGTGTCAATTTTATCTAAAGAAATAAAAAATAAATCAAAACTTCGGTTCAAACACCAAACAAACAATGAATAAATCTATAGTAATCACAATTCAATGCTAGCAAACAGAGTTTTGTAGTGCACTTTTCTCTAGCAGCAAGTAAAGAGGAAATGATATATGGACGTCTGCTATTTATAGGTGTGGATCAGGGCCGTAGCTACGGGGGGGGCAGCGGGGCCAGGCCAGCCTATATTTTTCTGTGGCCCCCCCAAACATTACATTTATGCTTGCTATTTGTGTTGATGTGCCACAACAGCCACATTATATTTATAATTTGGGCTTGGGCTGGTGCAGTGACCCATGCAGGTTTCTGAACTTTGCATTTAGGCCAGGTCCTGGAGGCCCCTAGAATAAAAGTAAATTAACAAGAGGGAGGCAGTGGAGGGGCTGTGAGGCGTGCCCACCCTGACCCTTGCTTGACTCTGCCAGTCCAGCCCACAATGAAATCATCCTCGGACCTAGGTGCAGCCTGAACACGTGTGACAGGTGTCTTCAACTCAGGAAGTTTCCATTCAGAGCAGCCAGCATGAGCATGGATCTCCAATCTGCTGCTGCTACTTGAAAGGCTTGCTGCACCAGCACCACCAGTGTCCAGACTCCAGGGGCCAACAGCTACAGGCAGTGAGGCATTTCCTGATGGGGAGTGGGGACTCAGAAGGTGGAATCAGCAGCTAGACTTGTATCTGTTGCTTGCTCATCAAGTAAGTAAATGAATCAAAGGAGAAAGGTAATTTTTGAAGAGTCGAACTGCTCTGCTTTGATCAATGATTTCTCCCTGATAGTTTTCTACAGGCCTGGTTTTCCACACAAAAGGAATGGCTAACAGACAGATTCTGGGCAAGCTGAGCTGTGGTGATCTTTCTTGCAACTATATTGTGTTCTGGGGGGCGCCGTGTTTGCATTGTGCAAGTGTTTTTTATGTTCTTGAAGCACCTGCTACCCCGGTCCTTTCCTCCAGCAATTCTCAAGCAACTACAAAATGTCAAGATAAGGTTAACTCCTGTGATTAATGTTCTTCCTGAGTTTGCACAGGTTACGCAGTAGTTTGCACAGGTTAGCATGGAGTCTACACAGGTGAGTCTAAAGTTTGCACGGATTATCCAAGAGTTTGCACATGTTATCTAGTGGTTTACACTGGTTAGTCTGCAGTTTGCACAGGTTAACCAGGAGTTTGCACAGGTTAGCCTGGAGATTGCACAAGTTAGCCTGGGGCCTGGAGTTTGCACAGGTTAGTCTGGAGTTTGCACAGGTTATCCAGGAGCATGCACAGGTGATCTAATTATCTATAAGAACCTTCTGGTCGCCAAGATCTTTTTACCTGTTGAATAGTGTAAAGGAGAGAATCTCATCAGGTTATATATCAGCATTCATTTTGTCTGAAAGGACCACCGACTCCGAATTCAAGTTTGAGAATTTATTATCGCCAAAAATAACTGAACGTGCAAGCACCTCAACACGAGGTTAAAGAAATAGATGGGCACTAATACAAATAATAATCTACGCAAGAATCTCATCCGACTCAGGATAAGGAGAATAGAAAGTTCTAGAAGGATCAACCAGACTATGATTGCTCCAATTTCTAAATTGCTCTTCATTGGACTAAACAAGCTTAAAATCAATAGCTGTCCCTACACTAACGCTAAGTGACATCCCTGCATAACGATTTTCCCAGGCAAGAGTGAATAAAAGGTGTCAGCTGTGAGGACTTCCTAAGAAGTGCAATCACATAATACCTAAGTTCAGCTCTGTCCTTCTCTCAGGTCTCCCCTACCTCTTCTCTGGCCTCCTCCCTCAGGGCACTATCCCTAATACAAAACCACAATACAATTGTACACGCCTTTGTCACGCCTCCTTGGCCAGGTCTTCTTTCTTGTGCTTTTCCATCGAAACGGTTACTTCATCCTGGACGGTTGCGATGACCTTGAGTCCCAGGCACCTTCTCCGCTGAAAGTATCATCCCTAAATTCCATTTCACTCCCCGTACCATGCCTCCCTCTCTCTAGCTTTCGAAAACAAAGAGTTAGTCTTACTAACGAGACATGTGTCCTTGCACCTGCAACGAAAGATACTTTCAACAGAAACCTTCTACTGTGCAGATTAAATCTACCGTTTGTGCCCAGAGAGCCTTACCAAGAGAAACTTTTCTCGGCCTACAACCTAAGCTAACATAAAATAAACCAGGCCCTCCCTAAGCATATATGTAGTCAGGCCTTTACATATAACTTTTAAACACTCATCTTACGTTTCCCTATAAGCATTTTCATTACAATTCATAAGCAACCAATAAATTACATGTGCAACTTTAATATGGTGCACGTTTAAACTACTGCAATTACATTTCACACGAACTAATTCCTCTATGCATTATGTTCACATAATTCAATAAGCATTACATTACATCATTATCCTAACACCATTATGCTGCTGAGTTCACTTTGTCTCAGCGAACTATTCATTCTTTACTAAACATGCATGAGTATACAACGGAATATAAACGAATATATGTCTGAATACATGTGGGTGCGGCCTATCAGTGATTATGATGCACCCCTACAATTCACAAGAACATTTCGCTCTATCAGTTCCCCCCTTTGATGACTCCTGTCATCATTTTTCATTCTACTCCCTCGGAGAAGGAACCGACCTAAACAGAGCTTGTTGCCATCTTCCCTGATCTAAATTTCTCCATGCTCTTGAGCCTTTGATACTGACTGTCCTGCAGTCTTGCCAACCTCATGTCATTTTCCCTCAAAGCTCTCTTGACTCGGCCTGCTCGATACCACTTGTAGGCCTTGATCATAATCCACAAGCCAACCACACAACCCACCAAGATAAGGAGGGGTCTCAGAAAGTATCCAAGGAATCCCTTTCCTAGGTTCGCAAACCAACCTCCCACTTGACCAAAACCCTTTCCGACCTTTTCCCAGGCCCCTTCTTCGGTCAAATCCGCTATCTTTGTGTGGATCGTAGTGATGTTACTTATATATTTCTCCAGATCCTTGCTACGGTCTGGTATATAAGTGCAGCACTCTTGAACCTTCAACATTTTACAGACTCCGCCCTCTTTTGCCAATAGGACATCCAAAGCAAGGCGATTCTGCAAAACCATTCCCCTTATCGACAACATCTCTCCTTCCACCAACACCAACGACTTTGCTGTATTCATCGAAAATTCATCCACCACAGTCGCTAACCTCCGAATCTTCACATCATTCAAGACTACTCCCAGACTAGGTATCATAGCTCCAAAGATATCCCCCACAACGATTCCTGCACTTGCAGCTCTTCTCGTTCTTGAATGCTCTCTACCTTCCAGAAGATCTAAATCTTCTGTATGATAAATCTTTGGAAATATTATTGACAAATAACATGTTCCATACCAATTTGCAGGCAATCTCACATAAGCATTCTTCCCACATACGTAATACACCGTTGGTATCACTTGTACAGGACCTTGGAGAAAATCTTTTGCTACATCGGCCATGGTGAAAACGTGATCACAGGTACTTTGTCCCACTGCTACCTTCTCGTAGTAAGTCTGATAACGCCTTATACACAACTTACCCCTCTGCTCCTTATCTAACGCTATAGGACCATAGCTTCCCTTGGTCTTATGCAACCGTTCTTCCTCTGTCCAATCGGTCCTGTGATGCCCCAAGTCTCGGGAGTGAGTCAGCTTTCTATACCTATCCTCGACCTGATCCACAAACTTTCTCTCTACATCCGACATCAAACAAGTCAGATTGTTTCTGTGTGCGAATGCTGTATCCAATTCCAAACTCGGTATGAAGTACTTCCTCAGTCTGTCCTCGGTCTTATAATAGTCATACTTATTCAAATGCTTGTAAGCTGGGACTTCAGGAAGCACTGCGTCGAAATTGGAAAAGAAATACTCGAACTGATCTCTCTCATAAAACAAACTAAGCAAAAGACTACATGAAATACCATAAGTCAGTGGAAGATGGTGATACCTAATACCCTCATCCACCGAAGTAGGCAACTGCATACACACATAACAATCTTTCGCATCCATCACATCAACATACTCATACAACAACTTAGCATATGCATTCAACTTAAAATCCCCTTTAGATAAATCTACATGTAATCTACGACTTTCTTCTAATAGCAAAGCTCTATCAGCTGCCCTGTCTACCCCCTTCTGGCTAGGTGTGATAGTGTCCCTGTCACTGCCTCTACTTCTTGCTCATGTGAACCAGTGTATGAGACTACAACTACTATAATTATAGAAATGATTACACTACTTATAAGAATGCCTATTATCCACTTTGATCTACGATTGGGATCTCCCGGCTCCATGGTTTCGAAAGTTCTCAAAAGTCTTGGTTATCGCAAAGAACCCTGAAAAAGTCTCTGTCTTTTAATTGTGACTTGCTTAACCAGCTCGAGCAACCATGAAATCTCCGGACTTTCCCTTTCCGATCACAATCTTATTTACACAGTCCAGAAAAAGACTTCCCTAGTTTTCGTTCCTCTTCTGTGGAAAGTCCCTAAGTTTATTCTTCTTCCACTCGGACCTAGGTTATCTTCTTTTGGACTTTTATTTACAGTTTATAGTTGATCCACTATAAGATCCTCATTGAGCAATACCAGAACGTGATACAAAAGTTCAAGACGCAAAATCAGCATTTCATGTGAAAACGGCTCAACTCCAAAAGGCGGGAATTCGAGTCGATGCAGAACCAAGTTTCGGACTTCACTCAGAAGCGTGGGATTCGGAACCGTAAGGGTCAGTGTTCCTTCTATCTCGAGCCCTGGCAACTGCAGCACCACCTTCACCACCACATTCGGGCTCCGACGGACCACTTGCACTGACCTCAGCCTTCCCGTGCTCACCACCCCCTGCATCAAACACAGTGTAAGTCCACTCAGGGGTAGAGTATCTGCGACAAGGCACTCTTGTTCTCTTTGACCTTCGCCGACTGTCTTGTGCTTGGTCTTCGTCACTTGCTTCCGTTTCAGATACTTCAGACACTGGAGCAAGGTCTCTTTCAGGTGCTAACCTCAAGTTCAGTCGCCTCTGTCTTTCAGGCCAACTTTCTGCACTTCTGTTCGTTCTTCTGCCTTCCCCTTCTATACCCAGTGCACTACTTCCTCTTTCTGCTGAATCTGACTCTTCTCCGCCCACTGCACCGTTTCTGTCTTCGGTGTCTGAGTCAGGGTTCGAACTGTGGAAACCCCCTTCAGCTTGCTCTAGTGCACCACCAGCTGTGTCAGCGACCCTTACAGCTTGACTTGTCCTCCCATGTGGCCCTGCCACATCAGCTGGATTTTCATTTACGAGAGGAGCTGTTTCTTCCAAGGGTGCTGGAACTCTGCGGGTATGGGATGCATGTACCCAGTTCGGCAATCCTCCACACTTCACTGCTGTGTTCGTGATAAGTATCACCTGATACGGGCCACGCCAGCGGGCATCCAAGCAACTCTTCCTCACGTGCTTTCGGACGAGCACCCAGTCTCCGGGACACAAGTCGTGGCACAGATCACTCGAGGCTGGGACCACTGCTGCTTGCACCTGCTGGGATACAGAACGGACCACATCAGAGAGTCCTTTACAATAATCGAGAATCAAATCATCAGTGATGCTTATCAAGGCTGTAGCTGGTACTGCTGGCAATCTCATTGCCCTCCCCATTAATATCTCATGGGGGGACAACCCGGTCTTTCTGTCTGGGACACTTCGCATGCTCATTAGCACGAGTGGCAAGGCGTCGGGCCATTTCAGGGATGTCGAAGAACACATTTTTGCCATCCGGGCCTTCAAAGTTCCATTAACTTGTTCCACCATCCCAGAAGCCTCTGGTCTGTAACTACAGTGGAGTCTCTGGTCAATGTTCAATGCAGCACAAAGCAACTTCATGATTTCGCTATGGAAGTGCCCTCCTCTATCTGATTCCAAAGAGGTCGGGATCCCGAATCTAGGGATAAGCTCCCTCAACAGTAATTTAGCCACTGTGAGAGTGTCACACCTGCGTGTGGGGTAAGCCTCCACCCACCGTGAGAATACACATACTAGCACTAAAATGTACCTCAATCCATTGCACTTAGGCATCTCCACAAAGTCCAACTGTATTCTATTGAAGGGCCCTCCTGACCTTCCAATGTGACTCAACGTAACTACAGTTCTCTTTCCAGCATTCATCTGCTGACACGTAACACACCTCTGACATACTGTCTCAGCCATTGCTCGGAACCGTGGGTTATACCACGTCTGTCTAAACACTCTCATCATTGCGTCTCTACCCAGGTGTGCCTGTCCATGTATCAGTCTTGCCATCGGAATCAGCAATTCTTCAGGCAACACAGCTCTCCCATCGTTGGATACCCACACATCCACATCTCCTTTCTCACACCCAGCTTTGATCCATCCCTCTCTCTCATGGTTTGAAACTTCATCCTGCAATCGCTTAAGCTCTTCCCAAGTGTCTGCCATGGTCAACATTATGCTGAGCTCGGTTCCTTCTTGGCTCTCCCCTATCTCTCTTTCTGTGAATATGCATCCCTGTTCTGCACAGAAGCGGGCAACTTCGTCCGCATAATTGTTTCCCAAGGATACAAAGTCCTCCCCCTTCACATGGGCTGAACACTTTACAACAGCAATTTCCTTTGGATGCTGTAATGCATCCAACAATTGTCTTACATATTCACCATTACGAATGGGTGAGCCAGATGATGTCAAAAATCCCCTCTGAGACCATAACTGCCCGAAGTCGTGCACCACGCCAAACCCATATTGGCTGTCTGTGTAAATCGTGATTCGAATTCGATCAGCGGCCAAACAGGCACGGGTCAAGGCAATGATCTCAGCTACCTGCGCGGAGCGTACTCCTTCTAGGCAAGCAGCCTCGACCACTCCTGAAATGGTACATACAGCAAACGCTGCTCTCAATTGCCCCACACTGTCTCTTAAGCATGAACCATCGACAAAGAAAATTTCATCTGGGTCAGCCAATGGTTCATCGACAATGTCAGGTCTCGGTTTGGTGCAAAGTTCGGTCACATCGAGACAATCATGGTCCGCACAATCTTCATCATCCGTGTTCGGTGTAGGCATCAATGTCGAAGGGTTCAAGACAGAGCACCTTTTCAGAGTCACATTCTCTGCGGCAAGTATGACTTGCTCGTACCTCGTTAACCTATTGTTCGTTAGGTGCTGGGTCTTGGTCCTGGTCATCAATAACTCAACCGAATGTGGCACATGTACAGTCAATGGATGTCCCATTACAATGCTTTCACATCTTTCAATGCTGACACCTGTTGCAGCAACGGATCTTAGACATCCGGGCAACGCAGAAGCTACTGGATCTAAAGTAGCTGAAAAGTAGGCAACTGGTCTACGGACACCTCCATGGTTCTGAGCTAACACTGCTAATGCGCATCCTTCCCTTTCGTAACAAAACAATGAAAAGGCCTTGTTGTAATCAGGCATTCCCAATGCCGGAGCCCTGCACAAATCCTCTCTCAGTTTCAGGAATGATATCAAGCACTCCTCGTCCCATGGTACCGGATCACTCACATCCTTGTGCGTAAGCCTCTGCAGAGGCTTTGCTCTCAAGGAGAAACTAGGAATCCACTGTCGACAATAGCCAACCATTCCTAGAAACATCCTAACTTCTCTCTGTGTCGTGGGTACTGCCATGCTCATTATTGCCTCAATTCGATCTGGTGACACCTTCCTCTTGCCTTTTTCCAATCTGTGTCCCAAGTACTGTACCTCTTTCAAACAGTACTGCAGCTTGTTCGGGGACACCTTATGTCCGTTCTCTGCTAAATGGTTCAACAGAGCTACAGTGTCAATTCTGCAAGCATCTTCTGTTTCTGAGGCAATGAGCAAGTCATCTATGTATTGCACGAGAACTGAGTTCTGCGGCAACACAAGACTCTCAAGGTTCTTCTTCAGGATCTGGTTAAAGATCGATGGACTTTCCGTATACCCTTGAGGGATACGACACCATGTTAACACACGATTTTCTAGCCTGAACGCAAAAAGAAATTGGCTTTCCTCGTGGAGCGGTATCGAAAAGAAGGCTTGACACAAATCGATAACCGTAAACCACTCGGCTTCACATGGGATCTGGAACAGTATTACTGAAGGATTCGGTACCACTGGACAGCAAGGGACAACTATCGTGTTGACCGTTCGCAGGTCTTGCACGATCCTGTATTTCCCGCTCGGTTTCTGTAGTCCCATTATGGGTGAATTACAGGGGCTACCTCTGATCTCTTTCAAAATACCCTTCTCAATGAAAGTCTCGATCACAGGTTTTATTCCTGCAATCGTTTCTGTCGACAGGTTGTATTGAGGTGTTCTTGGGAAATCAACATTCTGTTTCACCTCAATCCGCACTGGTTCAACCCCTCTGATTAGACCTATTTCGTCGCCTGCGAAATCCCACACCACAGACGACACTGCGTCTCTCAGATCAGGTGGAAGTTCTTCCACAGTCACCATTGGGTACAGATCTATACACAGATGCTGATTGGTAATTTTAAAGTCAGCATCGTCATCTGTCGTCTGGACCTCCACTCCCCGTGGTGTACAATAAATCGTGCAGTTCAACTTGCACAACAGATCTCTTCCCAAAAGGCAAACTGGACTCGTATCACACACTACAAACTGATGTCTAGTTTGGAAGGAACCTATCTTTACTAGGATCGGTTCTGTCAATGGGCTGCTTATTCTTTTGTTCGCTACTCCAACAACCTGGATTGATTGTCCCGAGAGGGGTAGGTTAGGGACTACTGCTGATCTTACAGTAGACCGGGTAGCACCAGTATCAACCAAAAGTGTGGCAGGATGACCCTCAATCTCTGCTTCCACAAAAGGTCCTCTCTGGTCTACCTCCAAGACCGCTCCAAGTGTGCAGTCTTCCTCCCCCCTCAGGCACCGTCAGGATAAAGGGTCTAAGCTATCCTCGTCGAAATCTTCGAACAGGGGCATCTGTTGGTACGTTCGTGTTCCTTGTGAAATCCTTGGAGCTTGAGGAACCTGGGCGTGAGAATTGTAAACCCCCCCTTTCATCGTCCTAGGTCTCGTTATTGTGTTAACTACCTCTTGCGCGGGTGCCTGAGCCCCCTCTTCCTCTTCCTGCAACTGATTAGCTGGGTTCAAAGGACACTCGCGTTTCCAATGTCCGACCTGGCGACAAAGATGACACGCAGTGGTCTTCTTCAGTGTGGCCACGTCCACTCCTGTCTTGGGGTCTACTGGTTTTCCCTTTCCCTGTCCCTGCCCATTCTGGTTTCCCTGGAAATTTCCTTGCTTTCTTCCTAAGGTCCCTCCACTAGGCTGACTCTGTGCTGTCTGCATCTGGACAAGCATCAATTTGTCTTTTAGCTTTCGATGTTTCGATTCCACCTCATCACTACAGTATCTCACATACCGCAGAATTTCATCTAGTGGCTTGTTCTGCCAGCAGATCAAATGGTGCTGTATCATGAGGCTGATTTCCATTCTCAGACCCAGTACAAACTTTGAGACAAACTGTCCCATATCCTTGGGGTCCAAGATATCTAACCCACTATACTGTTTAAAAGCTTGCAAAAGTCTTTCATAATATTCATGCACCGTTTCCTTGGGTTCCTGTACAGTCCGATCTATCTTAACCCAATCTATATCCTGAGGTGAAATCTTCAGTTTCAACCATGTAATCACCTGCTCATACTTTTTCATGACTAGGGGTGATGGACCATTTGTAACCGCCTCTCTATCCGGTTCCGAAGTCGGCCACTCAATAGCGACTTTACAAGCTGTCCACAAATCTCCCGGTACCACTATGTCAAACAAAGTGTTCAAATCAATCCACAGTACTTTTGAAATTTTCACAAACCGCTCAACCTGTTGGTACCACTCTACTTGTTTTTCCCTCAGCCGAGGAAAATCATTTGTAAATGCAGCTAAATCACCTCTATTCCACGGCACATGCACGTACCCTCCATTCTGTACTTCCCGTAAAGGAAAATTTCCAACACCCGTCACCCCCCCTCCTGGCGGCGGCGTTTCCCCTTCTGCTCTCTTTACTGGTTTCTTCTTGGACCACCTTTCTTCCCATTTGTCCAACAAAATCCATATTCTCATTCCTATAATCAGGTCTCTTGTGTGTGTCCTTAATCCTGTGATTCTTTTCTCCTCCAGCTCCTGATCACTGTACTGCAATCTATGTGGTCCCTGCAACGCTTTAGTTTTATTCAGGTCCACCTCATATCTTTTGGCCAATTCCTTCAATCTATCATGTGCCATTCTAGCTTTTCGAGTCACATCTTTTGCTACAAACAGCAGTTCATCTGATCCATAAATTTCTATCCTTTCCAAAGGCAGACCCCCACTGATCATTTCGTCTACCTCTGCTTTCAGCCTCACCACATCTAGCAACCTTGCCTGTACTGCACTCCTCAGTACATCTCGACAACCCGAGCCATCCCGCTCATCACAGTTACTATTCTGTCCTTGTGACCTATTCCCTTCCATCATATTCCTGGAACTTGGTCTGTCTTCCGAGACGTTCTGTGCCCTATCTCCTTGCATCCTATCCTCTTGGTTCGTTACTGTTGGTGTCCACTCCCTCAAAGCTGACTTAGATTCCCGCAAAGACCTCGGTCTTTCTGGTCTCTCCTCTTCTCTCCTAAAGGAAGAGTCCGCAGTAGCCGGTAACGGCGTACTTGTCTCCATTGGTCTTGGGAAATGAACCACTCTTACTCCAAACCCATTCCCACTCTCACTGTTTCCTTCCTCCCTTCCCGTCGGTACGGTGCCCCCTTCTCTCACTCGGTCTGGGTCATATACCGGTACTATAGGGCCTTTGGTAACCGGTACTGTCAAGGAGTCCGGTAATCTTGTGTTCCCCGCAGGAGGCTGTGTTATCATAGACGCCGTTGCCCCCTCCGTTCCTGTGGAAATCCTTCCCACCACCCTCATGCTAGTCTGATTCTGGCTCTCATCAACTATTGCTACTGCTGGGGTCGTCTTTCCCTCTTCTGAATCTGGATTAAATGGTGGTGGCCTCTCTGCCAACAACCTATCTAACAAGCTGTCATCTGTATCACTATCCTCTTCATCGATTCTTATAATCTTTCCGTCTCGTACTATTAGTGGGTATAACTTATCCACTTCAACCGTTGCCACCCTCCACCGTTTCTCCAGTGCATCCCACTTTGCATCCTGAAATGCCCTGATCGATTTCTTCACCCTTTCCTGACTCTTGTCTCTATTCCTCTCGTGTGCTGCTCTAATCCACGCATGTAATGCCTCAAACTGTGTCGGTCTAGGTAGTGGTCGTAACGAAGCCATTACACTTTTTAGCTGGTACAATACCTCCATCCTGAAAGTACCATATCGAGGGAACGACAATTCTCCTTCTGCTTCTGTCATTTTATGCCAATTCTCAAGCCAAATTATAGTATGCAATCCTACATTCTTTGCCATATAATGTGCTGGTGTATCCTCGGGAGGAGCTTCCTCTCCCTCCCGAACAACCACATGTCTATCACCTCTACAAAGTTCCCGTAAAGCTTTAAAACATTTCATGATGAATCAACTTTTTGTTTGCACTCAAAATGTCCGCTTTTACTTCCTGATTTCAATCCACCAATACCAGCGCGGCTCACACCAACCGGCCTATCGCAGCGCGGCACTTGTCTGACGTCACTTTTCCTCCGCTCGCAGCAGTTCCCCTCCTTTCTAATTCACTCGTTCTCACTCGCACCTGTCCCAATCATACTCTGAAATAATGTCCGTCCTACCGAACAATTACCTCTCTGACCGTCGGTCTTACCAATGACCGATCAGCCTCTTGAGCTTGTTGACCTCAATCTGGCAATCGTCTGTCCGCGAAACGACCGGACAATCGCCTTTAACACACTCGATAGGATTCAATCACTCGATGTTCTGCACACAATAACCTACGACCTGCGTTGGTTATTCACACACTCACTCATGTGTTCCCTATCTTCAGTGGGTCTGTCAATGACGTCTCGTGACCCCCACAACCTCTGGTCAACGTTCTCACTCTGGGTGTATTCTACACCACAATAAATCTCCCGGTCCCGCGCGCGCTCACGGTCCGTTTCTCAATCACACAACTCTCTTTCCAACTCCGCAAGACATCACACAACAATAAAACACCGCAATCTACCAAACATCAAAGGATCAACCAGACTATGATTGCTCCAATTTCTAAATTGCTCTTCATTGGACTAAACAAGCTTAAAATCAATAGCTGTCCCTACACTAACGCTAAGTGACATCCCTGCATAACGATTTTCCCAGGCAAGAGTGAATAAAAGGTGTCAGCTGTGAGGACTTCCTAAGAAGTGCAATCACATAATACCTAAGTTCAGCTCTGTCCTTCTCTCAGGTCTCCCCTACCTCTTCTCTGGCCTCCTCCCTCAGGGCACTATCCCTAATACAAAACCACAATACAATTGTAAACGCCTTTGTCAAGCCTCCTTGGCCAGGTCTTCTTTCTTGTGCTTTTCCATCGAAACGGTTACTTCATCCTGGACGGTTGCGATGACCTTGAGTCCCAGGCACCTTCTCCGCTGAAAGTATCATCCCTAAATTCCATTTCACTCCCCGTACCATGCCTCCCCTCTCTCTAGCTTTCGAAAACAAAGAGTTAGTCTTACTAACGAGACATGTGTCCTTGCACCTGCAACGAAAGATACTTTCAACAGAAACCTTCTACTGTGCAAATTAAATCTACCGTTTGTGCCCAGAGAGCCTTACCAAGAGAAACTTTTCTCGGCCTAAAACCTAAGCTAACATAAAATAAACCAGGCCTTCCCTAAGCATATATGTAGTCAGGCCTTTACATATAACTTTTAAACACTCATCTTACGTTTCCCTATAAGCATTTTCATTACAATTCATAAGCAACCAATGAATTACATGTGCAACTTTAATATGGTGCACGTTTAAACTACTGCAATTACATTTCACACAAACTAATTCCTCTATGCATTATGTTCACATAATTCAATAAGCATTACATTACATCATTATCCTAACACCATTATGCTGCTGAGTTCACTTTGTCTCAGCGAACTATTCATTCTTTACCAAAC
This sequence comes from Calotriton arnoldi, assembly GCA_963921515.1. Classification (NCBI taxonomy): domain Eukaryota; kingdom Metazoa; phylum Chordata; class Amphibia; order Caudata; family Salamandridae; genus Calotriton; species Calotriton arnoldi. The sequence goes on from CAWUFW010000941.1 coordinate 2,144,871, forward strand.
ATGCATGAGTATACAACGGAATATAAACGAATATATGTCTGAATACATGTGGGTGCGGCCTATCAGTGATTATGATGCACCCCTACAATTCACAAGAACATTTCGCTCTATCACAGGCAGCCTGGAGTTTGCCCAGATTATCAAGGACTTTGCAGAGTTTATCTAGGAGCTTGCCTGGATTAGCTGGGAGTTTGTACAGGTTATCCTCAAGTTTGCACAGGTCAGCCTAGAGTGTGCACAGGTTAGCCTGGAGTTTGCACAGGTTAGCCTGGAGTTTGCACAGGTTATCCAAGAGTTTGCACAGGTTATAGAGGAGTTTGCACATGTTATTCTGGAGATTGCACAGGTTATCCAGGAGTTTGCACAGGTTATCCAGGAGTTTGCACAAGTTATCCTGGAGCTTGCACATGTTATCCTGGAGCTTGCACATGTTATCCTGGAGTTTTGTACAAGTTATCCAGGAGTTTGCACAGGTTATCCTGGAGATCGCACACATTAGCCTGGTTAGCCTGGAGCTTGCACAGGTTAGCATGGAGTTTGCACAGGCTATCCAGGAGTTTGCAAAGGTCATCCAGGAGTTTGCACAGGTTACCCAGGAGTTTGCACAGGTTGTCCTGGAGTTTTGTACAGGTTGTCCTGGAGTTTGCACAGGTTATCCAGGAGTTTGCACAGGTTATCCTGGAGTTGTGTACAGGTTGTCCTGGAGTTTGCACAGGTTATCCAGGAGTTTTCACAGGTTATCCTGGAGATCGCTCACATTAGCCTGGTTAGCCTGAAGCTTGCACAGGTTAGCATGGAGTTTGCATAGGTTATCCAGGAGTTTGCACAGGTTACACTGGAATTTGCGCAGGTTATCCTAGAGTTTGCACATGTTAGCCAGGAGTTTGCAAATGTTATCCTGATATTTGCACAGGTTATCCTGGAGTTTGCACATGTTATCCTGGTTAGCCTGCAGCTTGCATTGCTGCTGCAGTCTTTCACTGGCTCAAGTCACACTAGCTCTGCAGTGTGACCTCTTTCTCTCTGAGTCAAATGTGTAATTTGCAGTTCGCTGCGTGCCTCCCTTCACATATGCAACATGTGAACTGTGCTATGCAGATTGCAATGTGCATAATAGGGTGGCATTCCCAAAGTTGCCTTAAAACATTTTGACCACTGCTGCTAACCTTTCAAATGTCAAATGTACACCACTGCACATTCATGTTCCCAAAAACTCTTGTGGGAAACCTGACTATCCTGCCTCACCCTGTAATATTGTAATATAAAATTCTTATTTAGCATGCTTTAAAATACATAATTTGTTGCACATTTTCACCAAAAATCCTCAGGGAAGTGTATACTATAATCAACAAAATGCAAATGAAAATACGTCATCTGCTTTGAAATCACATTAATATAGCAGATTTGTTTCTAAAACTTTAAGGCAATATAACCTGGCCGGAATCTACTCATGATGTTGTCATTACAGGGGCCAGGCCCCCCAACCAAATATTCCTGGCTATGGGCCTGGTGTGGATGTCCTTTGTTTGTGTTAGTGTTCTTTTATGTGCTGTACAAAACAAAGCAAGAAGAGAGACTTCTTAACCCCTTAAGTGCTGCTGTCGGCCAACGGCCGTCGCGAGCACTACCTCCGTAGTGCTGCGCACGTCCGTTGGCCGACGCAGCCCCGCCCGCTGATTAAAACCGCCGCACCGCGGTGGAATTCGAACCGCGGTTAAGGGGTTAATAGAGCCTCCTATCTTGTTATAAAATCAGTCTATTGATGTCATTCAACACTGTGGACCAAACTCATGGTATATTAAAGTAAGCTGAATTCAAGTAAGTTTATGAAGCTCTAATGAAAAGCTACAGAAATGTTTCCAGTCAATCCCAGCTGCATCTTGGAATTCATAATTAGTTCTGTCTAGCTAGCCTTGTGAAGGCTATTGCATTCAATGGCTGCTATATTAAAACAGTTCGATATTTTTTGTTGTATTTAAGCTACACACACACACCCAGTCCTCTATCCGAAAAGCCATGGCACAAGTGGACCGAGTGAAAACCATTTTGAACTTGTCAATTGAAATTTACTTCAGAGAGACAATCTGTCCTATCTTCTGGTAAATGGGGCATGTCTATAAATTCGTTCAGGTATTTCTCTATACAAGTGCCTTATTCCATACTTTTTCATGCAAGATTGATTTAAAGCTATTTCTCTACATGTCATTGAGATGGGTTGAGCAATCTTCTAATGGACTGGGTGAGCCAAGAGGTACCTTACAATATATGCAAGTAACCAGTACTTAATTTGAGTCGGAGGTAGCAGGTGGGGGCTACCAGCTCTTATTTTTGGGGACCGGCACTTACTTTTCCACATCAGACATTTAAAAAGAGAGCAAGATAGAGAACACAGAAAGTTTTTGAAAGAGAAAGACGTAATAGCCGTCACAAAGGGAGAAGGCAGCAACCTGCAAGAGTGAGATAAAGTGGGCAGGGAGTGTCTGGCAGTGGATTAAAGAGGCATGGGGTGGATTTTAGAATATACAATGTTGGCCTTAGGTGCTCTGACATTTAGTAGCACTGGCAGCGGGCTTCTAAGCAGAGCTTTGGGCCCACCACCTATTCTTTTACAAATTAACCACTGCAAGTAACATCTGTGTACAGCTTGAAAGTACCTGCTCATATGTAATCTATTAGGGTAGTCTTGAGGAAAGACGAGGGTTGGTGGGAGTGTAGTGTAGCTCCTATTTCCCTAATAGGCTCTGCGCATTGGAATAATATCCCCTATAGGTTTGACATAGGACTAAGGTCAGTATGTCCCTATCGAGTATATTAAACTTAATTACTTGTGCCAGCTAGCTCAGAGGCCACTAGAAACTCCTTGACAACAAGAAGGGAGTAGTTTCTGGCAGCCGCAAAACATGACAACTTTGTTTCCCTTTAGAATCAGAACGTGTCCCAGAGTCGTGGAAACAATAGATAACTATTTCACTCAGCTCAATCGTGCATACTTAGTTTTCTTCAAAGTTACACAGAAAGAATAGACGGGCGTTTCAATAAAAGGTTTATTGAACAGTCTTGTTTCTCGTGTAAGTAAAATGTGCTGTTACGATCATAAGACAGTATGCAAGATAAATAATGTACAGCGTAAGCAGTAGAAATAAATAATACTGTGTTAGCATTATCTTTTAGCGTATATTCGTATACATAAATAACATGAGCTAAAAATGCGAGTACTCATACAATGCGTTTCTAAGCTAGTTCTACCCCAATGTACCTAACCTAACCTAGGTGTAGGGAGAGGTATGAAGTAGGTGAAGTATTCCTTACTATGGTATACTAAGAGTATGTTAAGCCTAGTATGCCTAGTATGCCAAGAGTCCCTCTAGGTTCTAGTCAGCTCCATACCTTAAGAATGAGAGAGGTGGGAATCTCTTTCCAGATTCGAACTCCAACACCCCGCAAGGGAAGTCAGATCACTGGAAGCTGGACTCTCTGCGTGCAGGGATGACAGCGTCTTCTCAGTGCGTCAGGCCGGGAAACGGGCTCCTCTGAAGTCGAGGTCTCCTCTAGTTTTCAAGGGCTAGGGAAGGTATATTTATACCTGAGAGGTACCTCAGAATGTTAGCATTGACGTGAATCGGACAGCGGAAGACGTCATGAATGAACCCCTAAGGTATAACGGTTCATGCATAATAAATGAGTCCTTGAAGAAATCAATAGTCCTGTGCTAGGGAAACTCCCGAAGCCTAAGGGTCTGTTCTTCAAGAACTCGTTGTGACGTTAGGGTGGACGGATGTCGGAGACCATGCCTGTATTTGGAGTGCACGGTTTAATGCCTAAATAAGGACTGGATTTTATGCCTATATAAGGGCAGGGCGAATTGTGCCTATATAAGGACATGATACAGGAACGCCCGCGTATGGACACCCTAAGAGAAATACAACACCCACTCCACTTTCGTGTGTACGATAATACTAAAATGCTAAACATTTAAATTGCTAAACATTTTTTTTTTTTTTTTTTTTAATTTTAACAAAAAACAAATACAATCAATAAATGCACATTCGATGCAGAATAATAAAATCAAACAAACCCTCCTTTATCCCCCCCCCACCCCCTTACCCCCCCCAGGCAGAATGTGGTCAGGATCAAGAACCTTCGGACAATGCATGCTCAATAAAAAAACTATCATATAGAAACCAATAACAGTGATTGGAAATAAATTGGCATATTCATGTGGCCTACTTCTCCAGGTATGAGGAGCATTATAACAAGCGCAAAACTACAGGCAGGGACTGCACACGCCAGTGCGTGGGGCAAGCACCCCCAAGCAATGCAGTAGACTACAGAGAGAATACATGAAAGGTAATTAGAAACTCACAACAGGTCAGGGTTTGACATTAAATATACTGTAAGCGGGGCCCAGAAATCCTTGGGGCGAGATGCAACTGGCAGCTCCTCCTCATAGATCAGGAGCTGGTCCCTGCAGTAGGTCAGATCACGTAGCCATTTTTTTACAGTGGGAGTAGTTTTAGCACCCCAACATTGCGCAACAGCACGTTTCGCTAATAAAAGGGAGACTGCAACTATTCGTCTATTGCAAGGTTGAAGACGCTTGACATACCCTAGTAAGCAGATTTCAGGAGTACATGTCACGGGCTCCAGCACAACATCAGTAAGCAGTCTTACCACAGCCGTCCAAAAAGCAAATATACCCGCACACAGCCAGGCCACATGGATGAAATCAGCATCCGCCATTCCACAACGCACACAATTGGCAGTCTCCCGTAGACCATATCGATACAGTTGTAAAGGGGTGTAATAAAGCTGGTGGAGGAATTTAAAATGAATAATACGGAGATTACAGTTGGCCGTCAATCGACCAGTGAGTTGACAGCACGCCGTCCAGACCTCCGGCGCAAGAGGAGAACCCAACGATACCTGCCAGCGTAAACAAGAGGGGTGATCAACCTGCTCCCGTTCACGCAGGGAAGCATTATATAGTTTGGTGATTAACCCCCTGCGCCCCTCTCCCGACAGCATCGCCTGCAATGCCCGTAGAGTAGTAGGCTCCGCAGGGTAATCCGGATACACCGCACGAATCGCTTGTCGAACTCTAACTATTGTAAAGTCAAACATAAAGCCACGATCAGCGCCATTGCGAGCCTCCTGTATTGTTTTGAATTGACCATCCCTGTACAGATCACCCAACCGAGAGATACCAGCCTTAGCTAATTCCCGTAGGGCCAATGGTTCCCGTGACGCAGAGATCTCGGGGTGAGATGCTAGGGGCAGCAGCGGTGCGTAAAGATAGGGTAACTGAGCTCGCTTTGCAAGCATGCGCCAAGCCCACGCAGTGCACTGTACAGGGCTTATTTCTGTGCGCGGGCCTCCCGAGCCCCCGAGAGAGTAGCCGCCTGCAGTGGCATGGGGAGAACAGCATCCGATTCAATAGCCACATGTGGCTGAAAACGCTGAGGAAAATGCCAATAATGCGCGAATTGCGCCTGTGCGCACAAATAGTATAATCGAAGGTCAGGGGCTTCAAAACCACCTCGATCAAAGGGCTGCACCAGTAGATCCCACTTACAGCGAGGCTTCTTACCCCCCAGACAAAGGTCAGCAAGGAGGACTGAAGGGTACGAAACATTGCCATGTTTAATTTAATGGGGATATTAACAAAAAAGTATAATAATTTAGGGAGGAAGGCCATTTTCACCACTGCTATCCTGTCTGCCAAAGAGAGGGGCAGGTGTGCCCATCTTTCGGCCAATTCCGTGATGCGCGTGACCGTGCGGCCATAGTTCTCCGAGATAACCACTTCCGGATCTCGGTGGAGCCAGACCCCAAGGTACTTCACAGGATCAGACGTCCAGTTTAGCGGAAACTCCATCTCCACTTCCCTCGTGTTCGCAGTAAGGGGAAACACCACTGATTTTGACCAGTTGATCCCCAGTCCCGAGAACCCCTCGAATTTAACATACTCCCGGAGAAGCGCAGGTAAATGTACCCCCGGGTCGCGAACATAGAGCAGCATGTCGTCCGCATAAAGAGAGACCCCCAGCGGCCTCTGCCGAAACCGCAAAGCCGCGGCCGCGTGCTTTTGACGCAATTTGCATGCTTGGGGCTCCAGGGCGAGCGAGAACAACATAGGAGATAGGGGGCACCCCTGCCGCGTACCTCTCTGAATGGGGAGCAACGAGGACACCCAGCCATTAACCCGAACTCGTGCCGCGGGGGAGTCATACAACACCCTAAGCCATTGTAAAAAGAACGGCGGGAAGCCCATCCTAGTCAATACCGTGAACATATAAGGCCATTGTAGAGAATCGAAAGCCTTTGCTGCATCGAGCAGCACAGCAACTGCTTGAAAATCAGGGTCAAAGTAGTGTAGGGTCGAAAAAACTGTGCGCAAATTATGAGCCGTGGATCTCGCTGTGACGAACCCGGATTGATCTGGTAGAACCAAAAGAGGGACCAATGGTTGTATTCTAGTGGCGATCATTTTTGCCAGAATCTTTGCATCTATATTTATAATCGACAGGGGCCGATATGACTCGCAGATATTGGGGGCCTTGTCTGGTTTCAGCAATGTGACGAGTAAAGCTTCACGAAGGGAAGGAGGTAATCTCCCCATCTCATAAGCTTCCGCATAGACTTCCAGGAGTCTGGGGGCAAGTACCGACACATAAGCTTTGTAAAATTCACTAGGTAAGCCATCTATGCCTGCCGCCTTACATGTCGGGAGGGACATTATGGCCTCCTTAACCTCCTCTGCAGTGAACGGCTGCGTGAGATACTCACGGTGCGAAGCAGATAGCCAACCCAGCGCGACATCCTCCAGATATGCGTCGATCTCAATGGTTGACGGAGAAGCCTTCGTGGCCTATAGTCTAGTGTAGAATTGCAATATTATATCGCAAATCTCAGTATGCGAGTTATGAGCTACCCCGTCTTCTCCCATCAATTCTGTAATATGCTCCTGACTGCGTGGCTCAGTTAGTTTTTGGGCCAGAGAGCGGCCCGGCCGGCCTCCCTCTCCATAGTAGCGGGCAACCCTTCTGCGGGAGCAGTGCAGGAGCTCCTGATCTGCTGTAGCATTATACTCCGAAACAATTTCGCGCACAGAAGCCAACTTAGTTGTGGAAGGATCAGATTCATACTCTCGTTCTAGTTTAGAAATATCCAAAGCTAAGCGTTGGAGTCTCCGCCGAATATCTCGCAGCACGCCGGATTGCGCTCCTATACACGTCCCACGAATAGTCACCTTAAAGGCCTCCCACATCAGACCCACACTATCCACCGAACCCTCGTTTTCACTAAAAAAATTTGTAATCGCCTCAGCGATAGTCAGGCGAAAGACAGGATCCAGAAGTTCCGACGGCTGGAGTCGCCACGCAAAGGGAGGGCGTTCACAGGCAGGAACACACAACCGGAGGAGCACCGGAGAGTGGTCAGATAGAGTGCGGGCCTCATGCGACACCCCCACCACCCATGGGTATACTCGCTCTGAGGCCAGCCACATATCTATCCGGGACCAGGATCCATGTACTGAGGATACAAAAGTGCCCTCACGGTCAGTGGGATGACTTCTGCGCCAAACATCGCACAAGGTGCCTACGTCCATCAAGCCCCGCAACGCCTCCGCAGCTTGTTTAGGTCGCACCTCGCTACTGCCCATTCTATCCATTGAAGCATCCAGACTGAGGTTAAAATCTCCCCCAAATAATAGCAGCAGTAGGAAATGCAGAGATTCTACGCCACACATCGGAATAGAAGGAGGGGTCGTCAATATTAGGACCATACACATTCACCAGCAGCACATTTTCACTACCAAGTCGTCCGTATATAAGCACCACTCGTCCACATTCGTCCATGTCCGATCGAATCATTTTAAAGGGAATTCCTTTTTTCACCAGGGTCAGCACGCCTCTAGAGTAGGTAGAATAAGATGACGCAGCTTTGGCGCCCGCCCAGCACATACCCACTTTCGTGGCGGAAGCCTTTGTTAAGTGAGTCTCCTGTAGTAGAGCTATTTGCACTCCAATACGATCTAAATAAGCAAATACTGCTCTTATTTTTTTCGGAGAATTCAGGCCACGTACGTTCCATGAAAGAAGCTTAACTGTATGACTCATGGTCCTAGACCTTCCATAACAGAGCACCTAAATAATAGGGCATTCAAAGCATATCCGAAGTACCATGTTGCATCACATCGGTAGAGAACCCACCCCGCTATATTACCATTCTGCCTGCCCTGTAACCTCTCCCCCCAACCCCCCTCCCATTTCAGCTTCCCCAACACGCCAAAGCCATCCCCAAAATATCCCACCCCACCCCCAACATACCCAACAACCACACAGTGCGTTTGGGGTACTCCCAGTTTCAGGGGCGCTGAGTGCTACTAGCCTCCCACGTAGTGAGAGGTGGCTGAGCAGGTCTGATATTGCGCCAATAATAGGCTGCCTCAATATTCTATAGCAGACTTAAGCAGCGTATAGTACCCATCAGGTTTTTTAGACGCCTCATCGTAGAGACCTATTATCTGGCTCCACAGAGCCAGTGCAAGCGCCTAATCAGAGTCCCGGGCAAGTATCATAGAGAAACCCACATCTTGACTGAGCAGTAGCTGCATAGAATTCAGAGCTCACCTATTAACCAATCTAATACCCAGTGCCAGTTGTCTACGAGAAGTAGAGGGCCCACCACCCGGAAGTTAGAGATTCCTCCACATGACACATATCATTGCATAACACCCCCATAGAAAGTTCTAAGAAGTACATAGATCTAATTTGCAACAATGTGTAGTATTTTGCAGCTTGCAATCACTCCATCTCGTTAGTGGCACTACTGGCCTCATTCCTTCTCCGTTTTAACTGTTTAGCGTGCTCCAGTGCTGCTTTTGGAGAAGAGAAAATGTTACAATCCCCATCTGGGCCAATGCGCAAGCGAGCCGGATATAGCATCGCATACGGGACCTCTTCTGTCTGCAGGAATTTTTTCACGGCGCCAAATTCACGCCTGGCCGCCTGAACAGTCACCGTGAAATCCGGGAAGAATGCCAGCGAGTTTCCCTGATGTACCACATTTCCCTTCTCTCTAGCCAGCCTCAAAATGGTATCCCGGTCCCTATAGTTCAACAGTCTAGCTATCACAGGGCGGGGAGGAGCCCCGGGAGCCGGTCTTGCAGCCAGCGATCTATGAGCGCGCTCCACAACAAACAGGTTGGAGAAGTGCTCTGCGCCAAAGATTTCAGTAATGAGGCGTTCCATAAAGGTCTCCATTTTCCCTACATTTGTGGATTCAGGCAGGCCAGTGAGTCTGATATTATTACGCCTAGACCGCGCTTCTAAATCCTCATTCTTGGCCTGGATGAGGGCCAATACCTTCTCCATATTCAGTGCCTTTTCTGAGACTTCGCCCAGGCCATCTTCCGTAGCAGACACTCGTTGCTCCACCTCCCCCATGCGCGCATTATGCTTTTCTAATTGGGAAGACATGTGGTCCAGCCTATGATTAACTGCAGACATCGTGCCCTCTATTGATTGTAAGCTGCGCTGCATAGCCAGCAATGTCACCTCCAGAGTGGGGGGGGCGTCAACCTGGGCATCGGCCTCCGAGTCTGACGCCGCCTTCTGCATTGTTCTAGATGTCTTGCGTGCCTCAAAGGTGAGACGAGGCTGCGATTTGTCCGTACGTCCCATGGCCTCCAACGCTGAGTGCGCTGCGAGAGAAAAAGTGTATTGAAGTAGAATAGTGTGCAGGCGCAGATCCAGCCCAGGGCATTAATCTCACACCTACTGTCGCAACCACCAGATAGTGTTCTCCACAATGCACCAGCTTTCAGCTAGCATATACACACGCTATGCAGGTATGTAACATGGAAGCAGCGCCCGCCCAGGCCAGCCCCTGACCCACCAGTCCTCCAGTGTCCAGCTCCAGAGATCCCCTAGCCGCCAGCACAGAAAGCTTGACCACGCTGCCCCAGAGCCGCCGAGGGGCAATTAATATATGATTCCTGTCAAAGCTGCGCACAGGTCAACCCACAACCCAGCACTCGTGGGGATATGCACGTGGGACCCAGATGCTCCTCGCAAACAAGTGTCAATGTTCAGCAGCTACTCCACGATCCAGCCAGCAAACTCTCACGGTATCCACATCATTGCAAGCCGCCGCTCAAGACTCCGCAGCCCCTCCACAGATAGCTTCGCGCTCACCACCAGGAGCCTCTCGCCACTCAGTGCACTCTATAGTGTGACTAGCTCCAGTGTCAGGCACCTCTTCTTATGGCCACGTGCTCAAGGCCCCCAATGCGAGCGCTATCTCGTCCGTCACTGCGCACCCCAGGAACTGTCCATGCCAGCCTGCCGCCCGCCCACCGGTGCCCGCTCCAGCCCGCAGAGCACAGCGCAGCAGGGGCCAGCCCCCACCTCCGCAGACACGGGCCCCAGCCAGGCCGCAACCGCACTTACCGGGCCAGCACCGTGAGCAGCGCCGATACCAGGGGGGCGCGCAGCGCCTCAGCGTCAGGGGAGCCGCCGCACCGACTCCAAAAAACGGGCAGGAATCCACTCAGTGGCGCAGATGGTCCCCCGTTCTAGAAATCGCCGATATTGCAGCCCTGAAGGGTCCGCTGCCTGCAGACAGATGCGACGCTTCGCTCAGGTCCAGCACTCCGACGCCACGTCCGGCGGCTGGGCCCGTCAGTCGACCATCTCGGCGGCCGCCATCTTGTGTTTGCGCCTCCGGGACTCCGCCGTCCACAAATCAGCCTCTACAGCGCTCCCCGCCGCGCCGATGCCATGCTAACTTATGCAGCGACAGTTCTCAGAGAGGCAGGTGTAGTAGGGATATTGGTATGCAGGTATTGCAGGCAAATAATGGGCGGATGGTGGCTCAGCCGGGCAGAGCTACACTAGAGTGCGGCCATCTTGCCGTGCGCCCTCTAGCGCCCCTCCTAAATTGCTAAACATTAAATGAAGTACCGCATATTGCTAAAATATTGCATAAAACCATTTAAAAGGCATTTAAAAAAACCTATTAGAATGCAAAAGGTACTGTAAATTTGAAGCATTGCTATTCATTTCAGGCATATATTTAAAATAAAATACAATATGAATGAAATTAGCAGTAATATTTACATTTGACAGAAAATGATCGATAAGTTGTTCAAAAATTAAAGTCTTTTCATGTCATGGAAATTAATGAACTTTTTAGACAAACAAGATGACTAAGTGTCTGTGGAAGTACCGCGAAGTCTGTACTATAAGGCTAGTTCTACTTTAAGCAGATTGAAGTGCCATTTTGTTTCGAAAAATGGAAAAAAGTTCAATTTTGGGAAGAGTTCCAAGTTTTTGAAGTATGAAGGCCAAATTGTTACTGCATCTCTGGAACACTGTGGGCTGAATCAGAGTCAGTTTACGGGTCTGGTGTAAACATGAGATCATCTATTTCCGTAGACAAAACATCGTCCTCTGAAGTTGGTGTCAGTTGGAACACCTTGCGTAGTAGATTAACTGCACAGAGATGTGAAGCATCGCTTTCAGCATATGTTGCCGCAGCAATGTTCGCGGCCGTTGTTACCTGTGTGCCTGTAGATCTTTCTCGTACCTCAGCAGCAGCCGGAAGCGTCTGTGAGATCTCAATGAATGCTGACATCAGGATTGGCAGCCTCTGGGGACAACACAGAGCATGGGCCGTTATCGGGTCCAGCAGAGTATCGATATCCGTTGGCGTAGCTGATGGAAATGTTAGACAGGTGTCCAACACGCATTCTTCACTGCAAAGCAAGCATCGTAGAACAGGTAAGATGCAATCTTGCCAGATTGGTCTGAATGACAGGAACCACGTGGTATTAAGGTCCCGTAGACGAGTCATGCCAAAAAGCTGTACTATTCGCTCACGGCACTTTCGTTCAAGGAGAGCTTTCTCCATTTCGCTCGGAGTGATGTCTGCGAATAGGCTGGCCATAGCGTAATAGCAGGAAGAGAAATAGAATTCCGGCAAAAAGTGCTAGAATTAATGGTATGCCACCAAACACCGAATGTGCAAAGTTTGGGATTATTCCGAGGACTGCCTGGAAAGGTGCTAACAGTCCGGAACAGATGCTCTTAAATGCATGTACAATTCCGCTTGTATCAGACATGTTGAAGATACGTGCTATCATTTCTACGAAATGTATAGGGCAATTTGTACGTATTAAAGTCTGTATCTCAGCCGAAGTCCTTGCTACTTGTAGATCATAGGTTTCTTTGGCCGAGGTCAAAGGCACTGTTTGCTGTAAAAGCATGGCTTTCATTCTGCTCAAAGTATCAAATCTTATAAAAGAGACGTTCAGCGAAGGCCATAGAGGCGACTCCCTGACTGTGTCTATTGGGGCAAACAATACTTGCATACAGCAAGTGACCCTGGAGTTGACCGTTACTAGATATGGGATGCCTGGCAACATGGCGCAGCAACTCTGATCATTCAACATGAGGTAACTCCCATTAGCAAGTTGTCCAAACGTTGGATTAATCACAGCAGCTGGTGTACCCTGCTGATGGCAAGACAAATTTGCCACAGAACCATTACAAGCCCCGTGTAAAGAAATGTCCTGACATATTAGTGAACCGCTCAGTGCTTTTTTACAGTGTGTACCGCTTAGAAACATTTCACGATCCCTACTCCAACATCTATATGTGTATGGTAAATTCCAAGATATCTTAATGTATTCCTTACCCAACCTTTCATATTTGCCTGCTTGCATTTGTTTGAGGCAATACTGAAACTGAAAAGTAGTCACAGGCAGAGTGATTTTGCCATGAATAAGCCATTCTGTAGCTGGTTTTTCTGCCACTGTGAATGGTAACTTTTCCAGTTTTTCAATGCTCAGCACTGTATACTTTGCTCCTCTTTGTGCCAGTTCGATCTGTTTACCAGTTAGATTGTATTCTGCAAACAGAGCCGATGTGTTGATGAAACGCCAAGGCACATAGCCCGCTCGCAAAGATTGCAGCGTCCAGCTTAATAACACAATAGAACATAATTGAGATTGGCCTTGTTGTAACATCGCCAAATCTTGTTCTAGTATGTCGATAGCAGAGGATACAATGCCATCCAATGAATATATTCTGGAGGACAAAGTTGTTAACCCATTTTCGACCACAGAGAGAGTTTTCTCTAAATTAATACGATCAAGTTTACGTATTCGTTCTGCAGCCTCCATCTGTGACACTTTCCATGCTTCATTATAGGCAGCATAAATGCCGGCATATATGAAACGTTTTTGACCCGGTTTTCTTGGTCCAAGCAAGAATTCCCTAAGGTCTGCGTCCTCTTTAAGTAAGGTTAAGTGTTGTTTCACATCCTGTAGTGTAGATTTCTGAAGCCAATCGAGGCATAATTTTCCCACACTGTATGTTGTTACTACCCCCGGATGCTGTCTTTGGACGTATCTTGGGTCTGGCCTATGAATAGTAAAGCCCTGAGTTTTATTCAGGAATCTTTCCTGACAGTTGTTCGTGTCTGTGGACCAGATCAACCATTTTTTCCAATCAGGATTAGATCTGTTGAGTTGTAGTATATTGTCAACTGTAACCACTGCTTGTGTATTATTATCACTTGCAGGTGTTGGTACAGAAGGATTTTTCATCTCTTTGATCTTGGCTAGTCCAAGACAAGATGTTTGTTGGACAGTTTCATTCAAAAACATTATTTGTTCAGGGATGATGCAGGCTCTAAATAAAGCTTCTATCCCCTGCACTTGCCAATCTTTAGTACCCCAGACAGTTTTATGTGTCTATTGTGTCTTTCCATAAGTCGAAACCCTGTCTAGACAGTTGGGCAATAAATGGTGCAGAATAAATCTGTTTTGTATTTGTTAACATAATTTTCAGTCCTGTTTTGTTTACATTTTTATAGTAAAACGTTTCTGGATCAGTAGTATTGTAACCTGAAAAATATGGAAACTTGTTAGTAAATGTTTTTGAACTACTGTGTGGTGGTGTAGGACATTGCTCCCATTGGTTAAACATAAACACATTTCTAGGGTATGCAGATTTATGCAAATAATGATGACCATAGTGGTTATAGCAATACAGCTTTTCATAGTCTGAAGAACCCTCTAAATATTCATTTTTAGAAAATGCAGCAGATTTTTCTAGGTCAAACATTATGTCATTAACAGTCTCGAAGTCCCAATCATCAGAATAGGTACTGGACGAAATTAGATCACGTAGTGAAATTTTAAACAAATGTGGAATGTTCAATTGTTCCGTCGGGCCAAAGATATCAAAATCTGTTTTGTCCCACACTATACCGTCCTGTATAGGAACGGCTGTGATGTACACTGTTGACAAGTCTCTTGCTTCACGATGGGAAGATTTATGAGGTTTCAAAAGTACGTTCACATCTTTTCCTTCAGTATTCACATGGATGTATCTGCCACTTATATGCACGCTCACAGTTGTAACCAAAGCTAGCCAGAGCAGGAAAACAAAAAGTCCAGATGTAATCCAGAGTTCAATCCATGGAGAAACCAAATAAGTCTTTTTCAGAAAGTGAAGAAAGTCTTGTACTTGCTGCTTGAATTTCAATGATGCTGGCGTCGTTTCAGGTTCACTCGGATCTTCTGAGAACGTATCAAAGTTAATGAAATAGCCAGAAGCAGTTCTGTCAATTGTTGGAATTGCATCAGGATTTGTAGAAATCGCTGGAACCAGTTGATCACTTGCTACGTTGGTGTAGACAGGTGTATTTGGATGAACTGTTACTTGGTTTTCAAGAGGGATGAGTTCCATTGCATTGTTGCTTAGTCCTTCATCTGTTACAGCTGAATTCTCGATTGTTATCAGTCTTTCAGTCTGAACCTCTTGGATAGTAGCGAGAGGAGTGCGTCTGCTACTAGGTCGGAGTCCACGAGGCCTACTATTTAGTATTGGCCACATACTGTGGTTTGATGAGGTCGATGGACACAAATCTTTTCTCCTTTCTTCCAGCAAGGGGCGGCAGAAGTACTGTTCTTGTTCCTTGAACGGCTAGGACAGGTACTGGTTGTCTGTAAGAAGGTCCAAATTCCTTCTTGTCCGCAATTTTTTCTCTGACCAGATCCCCAACTTTTGGAATCCAGACAGGCCTTGCTGGGACCGTCGGTTTTTCCCCAGTGGTGGTTGGCTGCAGGAATACGTTGCTTTGTTTCGTTCTTAACTCATTCAGTTCCTGTAAAACAGCCAAACGATCTTTGATATCAAACTTTTTATTTTCCACCACTGTGCCTACGTGATCGAGATCTGGTACCCACATTCTTGTCCCAAATAGGACCTCATATGGAGTGACCCCCCCTAGAGAACTTCTTGGCAGGTTGTTCAATGAGCGTTGGACCCCATAAAGATGTTTGACCCACCCATCACCCGAACCTAATACCCTACCTGTTATAGACTGCTTTATGTCCCGGTTTTTCCTTTCCACAACCGAATTTCCCTCAGGATGGAATGGAGAGGAGTACCGCAATGCAACGCCCAGACTGGCCATGGCTTCTTTGTAAGCCCGAGAGCTAAACGCAGGGCCCTGGTCAGAATGTAGCGTGCCTATTGCGTATGTGCCGATAAAGACTCGCAAATCTTTTATAACAGTTCGAGCGTCAGCCGAGCGCTGAGGCAATATCCATAGGAACCTAGAGCATGAATCCACTGCAACCATGATATATTTATAGTTACCGTCCCTTTGCAAGGGACCGCAGTGGTCCAGGTAAACACAAGCTAGTGGTTTGTCTGAAATTAACAGGGGTGTCTGCGCAGGGCGTTTCACTGTGGAGACTTTCATCTGTTGGCATATATCACATTCTAAAACATAGTTCTTTGTTTGTTTCCGAATGCCAGGCCACCAATATCTTTGCTTGAGTAAAGATACTGTTGCAGAAACACCTGCATGGGCAGAAGCTATCCCTTCATGTGCTGCTAGGATTAGTCCTAATCTGTGTTCCTTGTTTGGAATTACCCTATCCCCACTCCAGGGATTCGAGCAAAAGGAACGTTGTTCGCATCAATTACATAAGAGTACTTGAGTGGAAACTTTTTTGGTAATGCTGCACCACTGCCTTTGCTTGTAGCATTGACAGCCAACATTATCTCACTGTCTATTCTCGTTTTTGAACGATTGATCGCAGCTACGGAATCCGTCTGAACAGCCCCCTTTGCGGCTTCGTCAGCCAATGAATTCCCTGCAACGTGAACGCCATCACGTTGATGACTCAGTGTGTGGATCACGTGAGCCTTTGGTAGTTCGTTTTTCAACTGAACTACTTGTTCCCAAAGCGTTTTATGCTTTATTGTGCCACCTTTCGCATCCTTGAAACCATTTTCAAGCCAGTTTTGTATATATTCATTATATGACTGAACACAGTAAAAGGAATCGCACACTATTAGTGTGGGGAATTCTCGATCTGTACTTTCAAGTGCCAGTTTAAATGCTTGTAGTTCAGCTCGCTGAGCTGTACAATCTCCTAGAGATTGAGTTTTTGTGACAATAGGTCTGAAGGTACCATCTCGCATGCGACCTTTAACGATTGCACACGCTGCACTGTAAGCTTGCTTACCCCCTGTTGCGGGCTGTGCGGATCCGTCAGTGTAAATTATGAATTCGTACTGATCGAGAGGCAGAATTTCAGTGGGCAGAGGACATTCTTGTTCATATTGCAGGAATGCTTGTGTTTTTAAATCTGGATCAAAAACATATTCAACATCTGTTGCAGCAAGAGAATTAACCCATTGTATCCATCTTGGATGTAATGCTTTAGCATTTGGAATGCTTGCTTTTCTTACCGCTTCTAAAGCTGGTACAGGGGTTACGACAATAATGCGTTTCCCTTGGGCTAGGGCTCTTTCTTTTGCTACAGCTGTTTGAACTGCTGTCAGAATTTTTTCAGTTGAACTGAAGCGCATTTCCGCTTGTGTGTACAAATGAGATTTGTATGCAATTGGTATTTTCTCACCCTCATTGAAAGTTAAGTAGGTGAATCCGCATTGACCCGAAATTATTCGAATCACCAAATTGCGTTGACTTACGCGTGTTTGTAAGTGATTTGTTGCTAACATGTTAGCCTGTAGTGAACGCAAGATTTCTGTGTTCTTGTGTCCAATTCTTGATTGAAAAATCAGGTTTGATTAATGCGTAGAGAGGTTTAACCCTTTCTGCGTAGTTTAGTATGTATGTTCTTCCAAAATTTAGGAAACCCAGGATGGATTGTAAGTTTTTTAGCGTTTTTGGAGGTTGGAGCAGCGCACACTTTTCTAAAAAGTTAGCTGCCAAGCTCTTGCCTTCACTTGAAAGCTCATATCCTAGAAATAGGACATTGAGATGGGCAATTCGGGACTTTTTAAGTTGACTTTGTAGCCCTCAGAGGCGAAGCCCAGTATAATGGTGCTTACCCTGTTCAAGTGTTTGTCCAGGTCATCGTCCGTCAGATAGATGTCATCGACATAGGACAATGCCTCATTGTCATAAATTTGTAGTAACTCCGTTACCCTC
The DNA here is from genome assembly GCA_963921515.1 of Calotriton arnoldi. Classification (NCBI taxonomy): domain Eukaryota; kingdom Metazoa; phylum Chordata; class Amphibia; order Caudata; family Salamandridae; genus Calotriton; species Calotriton arnoldi. The sequence goes on from CAWUFW010000941.1 coordinate 2,162,358, forward strand.
ACTGAGAATAAACCTGGGCTGTTCTTGAACCCTTGTGGGAGTCGACAAAAGTGACGCTGGGTCCCCATTATGGAGAATGCTGTTAAGTACCTGCTTTCAGGTGCTATGTTTTGACAAAAGAAACCATTTGAGATGTCTAATGTGGTTTTATATTTTTTACGCACAATGTTATTCATTAATGCTGTGCTATGTGCATTTTGCACTGCAAATGTTTTACAACAAGTGTTTAAGTGTCTGTAATCCAAAACTAGACGATAGGTATTGTCTGGTTTGGAGACAGGAAACAAAGGATTGTTCATTGAGGAGGTGCATGTTTCAATCACCCCTTGGTATTCAAGTTGATCTAAGATCTCCCTGACCTGTTTTTTAGCTTCTTGCTTTATTGGATACTGCCTTTGTGCAGTTGGTTCATGTTTCAGATGTATTTTATGGTGAGGTGAGTCCTCATCCCATCCTACATGATTTTTATATAATGCTGGGGCCTGGGCTACTGCCCATTTCCTGGCATAAGTATATTTTAGATGAATTGGAATATGGTTGGAGAAGGCAGGCATAATAATGTCCTCGCCATGTGGGCACTCCCTGACAAATTGTGGTGGCCAGTCTTTTTCTGCTAGAAGTATGTCATAGCCCCTTGAAAGTTTTTCCCAAAAGAGTGCTTTCACCTGTCTAGGTATGTCTCCCTCCATCCGGAGTGTTATTCCATATAACCTTTGTGGAGTACTAACCCTGGTGTCTACAGTCTCGACTGTAATGTACTCATTCAAGTCCACTAGCTCCAGAAGTTCCTTCAGGTTCTGGCGAACTATTGTGACTTCTGCTGCACTGTCCAGCATTGTCTGAGCCCATTCTCTGTTCTTGAGTTGTGTTCTCAGTATCCTCGGCATGTCTGATCTTCAGACCTGCTACTTTCTTTTTGGAGAATTGAGGTTTTGTTTTATTTTTTGGAGCATGTTTATCTTCTTTGGATTTCACGCGTTGTTCTCTATTTTCTGATCGTCCTCTTCTTTCCGAAGTCTGTGATGAGATCTGAAAGGGACGAGAGGAACATGTATCAGTATCTTGATACCTGTCAGGTTTTCTCAAATTATCCCTATTCCTGAGGTTATACCTCCTTTCAGAGGGCTCCTTTTGAGGAGACCTACCTCGGGATTGAGAACCTTTCTCTTATGAATTTTGTTTATTAGTCTCCCACTTCTTTTTAGAAGATGTAGGAGTTTGTTTAATAGAGTCCTTCTCAGGACTTTCAGATAGTTTCGGCTTCACTGGTCTTCCACCCAAACTATCTCTGCCTAATTCTGCATAAGATTGTTCTATTATTCTGGGTAGTTCAGTTTGATGTTCTGTAACATCGAATTCCCTTAATCGTTGGCGGATCGCCACTGCTGCTGCCTCCCCTTTAATATTAGATAATATTATTGTTGAGACCTGGTCAAAATTTTTCTGTAATTTCATACCTAAATTTAGAGCAGGCTCTGACCCGTATTCGTTTTGAATTTGTTTTAGGACATCTGGTATTACCGCAATTGACGGAATACCATGTGTTTTAGTATAGATGGCAGCAAAGACTGTGCCCCAAGTGGTGCAGTGTTCCAGTTGTGGTGTGATCCCCATCGGTAAACTGATTGTTAGGATTCTGTGTTTCTCATACGGGCTAGTATTTGGAAATACTGCTTCGATTTGAGTAATTTTTTGAGCTATCCAGAATGGAATTTGCTCACGTTTTGTGGGCATTTTACCCATGACTGCGTAGAGAGTCTGTGGTGTAATTTTTAGTGTATTCCCCTGGTGAGGGGTTTGATTTGGAATGGTTAATGGTGGTTGGACTGTGAAAGTCCGCATGACATATTGAACCAATTGTCTGTAGATTTTTATTAACTCTGTAAGTTGAGTAAGTAATTCCTCATCTGACATCTCTTCAATGTCAGGATGAGGTGTGTAGCCGGCTAGAATCGGCCATGTTGCTCCTGGTCTACCTAGTGGACCGAGCCTGGTAATGTTTTTGTGATGTTTTAGGGCGCCTTTAAACCAGAGTTGATGCTCTTGGTATGTTAGTGGAATTTCAATATCCTCGAAAGGAATATGGGGCATATTAGCAAGACCGGCGATAAAATTATCGCCGTTTTAGCGGCAGGAAACTGCCGCTAAAGCGGCGATAATGGGCTTGGTAATATGCGTTATAGAATTCCAATAGAAGCCCAGGTTAGATGTGCAGGACATCTAACCTGGGCTTCTATTGGAATTCTATAACGCATATTACCAAGCCCATTATCGCCGTTTTAGCGGCAGTTTCCTGCCGCTAAAACGGCGATAATTTTATCGCTGGTCTTGCTAATATGCCCCTATATTCCTCTGGTGGATCATCTTCTTTGTAGAAGTGAAACATGTGTGTTACTGGATTGGATTCAGGAAATATTACCCATGAATAGAATACCTCTGTCTGAAAGGATTCGTGTGCCTCTATCACGAAAACTGCTCTACCACCTCTTGGTGGCAGGCCGTGTTTTATGAGTTTTAGAGTGATGGCTCTTCTTAAGTTTTGAGGGATGTCTATAACACCCTCCTCGGTTTCAATAAAACCTGTGATATTATAAGCTGTTGCAGCTGGCTGATCCGCAGCTCCACCGTTTCCGGTTTCAGTGTCGGAGCCAGGCATTTTGTTCTTTGAAAAAATGTAGAACAAGTTTCAAGGAAACAAAGATAAGGTGCACAATATTTTGGAACACTGTATCCTTCAACATTGAACAAACCAAACAGCTAATATATAGGGTGTTTCCCTATGTAGCCGTGGTGTATACTTAACCCTGCCCACTCCAGACGTCTTTTGGAGTATATGGGTAGGGGTCTCTGAGAGAAAAAGCACAGCTGAGTTACTCAGTATCTAGCTAAATTACCGCCTTACCAAACCGTTGGGCGCCATGTAGTGTAGCTCCTATTTCCCTAATAGGCTCTGCGCATTGGAATAATATCCCCTATAGGTTTGACATAGGACTACGGTCAGTATGTCCCTATCGAGTATATTAAACTTAATTACTTGTGCCAGCTAGCTCAGAGGCCACTAGAAACTCCTTGACAACAAGAAGGGAGTAGTTTCTGGCAGCCGCAAAACATGACAACTTTGTTTCCCTTTAGAATCAGAACGTGTCCCAGAGTCGTGGAAACAATAGATAACTATTTCACTCAGCTCAATCGTGCATACTTAGTTTTCTTCAAAGTTACACAAAAAGAATAGACGGGCGTTTCAATGAAAGGTTTATTGAACAGTCTTGTTTCTCGTGTAAGTAAAATGTGCTGTTACGATCATAAGACAGTATGCAAGATAAATAATGTACAGCGTAAGCAGTAGAAATAAATAATACTGCGTTAGCATTATCTTTTAGCGTATATTCACATACATAAATAACATGAGCTAAAAATGCGAGTACTCATACGATGCGTTTCTAAGCTAGTTCTACCCCAATGTACCTAACCTAGGTGTAGGGAGAGGTATGAAGTAGGTGAAGTATTCCTTACTATGGTATACTAAGAGTATGTTAAGCCTAGTATGCCTAGTATGCTAAGAGTCCCTCTAGGTTCTAGTCAGCTCCATACCTTAAGAATGAGAGAGCTGGGAATCTCTTTCCAGATTCGAACTCCAACACCCCGCAAGGGAAGTCAGATCACTGGAAGCTGGACTCTCTGCGTGCAGGGATGACAGCGTCTTCTCAGTGCATCAGGCCGGGAAACGGGCTCCTCTGAAGTCGAGGTCTCTTCTAGTTTTCAAGGGCTAGGGAAGGTATATTTATACCTGAGAGGTACCTCAGAATGTTAGCATTGACGTGAATCGGACAGCGGAAGACGTCATGAATGAACCCCTAAGGTATAACGGTTCATGCATAATAAATGAGTCCTTGAAGAAATCAATAGTCCTCTGCTAGGGAAACTCCCGAAGCCTAAGGGTTTGTTCTTCAAGAACTCGTTGTGACGTTAGGGTGGACGGATGTCGGAGACCATGCCTGTATTTGGAGTGCACGGTTTAATGCCTAAATAAGGACTGGATTTTATGCCTATATAAGGGCAGGGCGAATTGTGCCTATATAAGGACATGATACAGGAAAGCCTGCGTATAGACACCCTAAGAGGAATACAACAGGAGAATGAGTTTGTATCAATCAAACAAGTCTTTAGTGCATAGTTAATTAAAAATGTTCATTTCTACAATACAGAATTGTGTGTTGATAAATAAAATTGAGCTGCATACTTAGAATCATCAAAAGATAAATGAAATTATGCAATATCAAGTTTATCAATAAAAAGAAGGATTATACATTGAATAAAAAAAAGCTGCTGATTTTTTAGTATGTTGTATACAAAAAGGCAGTACGAATTGCAATGTTAAGATGACATCGAAAGTGCAGATGGATGACAATTTAAAACACAATCATTATAAACTAATGGGGTCAAATATATTAACCAAAATGTGGAAATATGCAAATTGCATTACTTAATCTGAAGTGGAATTATTATCAAATAACTGACTCAAATTAGTTGATTAAAAATTTGCAAATGGAATGAATTCCGTCACTGAAATTGTCATGAACAAACAAGTTCAAGTAATCAGATGTAACAAGATTCAATTCATCAGCATTTTACCAAGTTTGATGACTGATGAAGTTTCAATATCTCAAAAAGGCACATTGTTAGACTTGCCCATTATTCAATCATTTGCTAAGTTGGCTGCTGCATCAGGTAGTATGGCATTCAATAATGAACAAGAATTTGTTTGATTAGATTATCAACACTTTAGTCACTTGGCACTCATATCAATTATTTTTCCACTGCTTGCAATTTCTTTTCATCAAATTCCATAAACTGCACATCTTATATTTAATATTGTATTAGTTCCATTCAAAGAATGGATGTGGGCGTGCCAATAAGTGCTGATTTCTATATGATTCAGCTGGGTACCAATAGGTCTTTTATGTTCCTCTAAAAGTGGAGGCCAGCTCACAATATATGTAATATTGCTTCCCTCTTGTAGTTAGGGAACCTGTTTTTTTCTTTTTCTAGACTTCTCCCATGATTGGTTAAATCACTCTATGTACACCTGCACAATCTATGAATCATTAGTTTCTATGTAATATCTACTAGAAATTGTTTGCAAAAAGTAAGGTTGTTATTGATTAGTTGCAATTAATTAATCAATCTGTACTTGTAGAGCGTGGCTTATCACCCGTGAGGGTATCCTGGTCCTGGGATGCTGGGCTTAGTTGAAAAGTCGGGTCTTGAGTCTTTTCCTGAAGTCCATCAGCAAGGGTGATGTTTGGAGGTGGAGAGGGAGGGCGTTCCAGGACTTGGTGGAGGGGTGGGAGAAGGAGTGGCCTCTGCTGTGACTACAGCGGATGCGCTGCATCAGTGCGAGGGCAAGGGACGGAGAGAGAATGTTCTGGATTGTTGGTAGAAGTTCAGGTGGTGGTTCATGTTTGCTGGTCCTTGGTCGTGAAGGGCTTTGTACGTGTGTCAGTAACTTGAATTGCCATCTTTTCTGGACGGGGAGCCAGTGGAGGTTCCTCAGGTATTGGGTGATGTGGTGTCAGCTCAATGATTCCTCTGGAACGGTTCGATGCCAAAAAGGGGTCTACCTCTCGACAGTCCCAACCCTGAGTGCTATAATAGCACAGGTGAATGGGATGATCAAGCGGGGGAAGGAAAGGGAAGGGGTCAGCAGGGAGGGAGATCTGAAAGGCAAAACAATACTGGTAAGTAATGGTTTGTACAATATCCCTTCTACGGCTAACTATTTGGGCTTTCCGTACCTGTAAAACAAACAATAATTCCTCGTCCTAGTGGAGAGGAAAGAGTCAACGTTCCTGTAACTAAATCAGCAAGGATAGGGGTTGCGCTAAGAAAAGGATATAAGCACAAGGGAATCGTAAAGCCTTTGTCCCATGAACTACGGTATCACACTCTAATACATTTCTCATTTCTTATTAACAAGTAACATAGAACCATACACACCAGCACACATAAAAGGTCCCGCTTCACAGGAGAAGAGCAGAAAGCCGCCTCTTGAACCCCCTGTTAGAGTTAAACAAACAATAATCACCAAAATGCTTCTTTTAATTTTTTACTCTGTATGAGTTCATAACATGCCCTAAAATAAATGTGTTTCCAAATATATTCAGTTCATAATCCGTAGTTCCTAAACACCTAAATGGTAATGCCTTGAATCCTTAGGCTTTTGTAGATCCAAAGAAAATAAGCATAGAATGAACAGAATTCTTCTGCTAAACACCGAAGACCTCGGTAGCAGACAATGTCACTGACAAATAGTCTTGTAATTCAATAGTGGTGCCAAAAAGGCACTGCTGCTGATAGCAAAAGATTTGAGGAAGGACCCGATCAAAGACGGTGCAAGTGCACCCTTACCGTATACAATTTTGAGCAGGCAAAGTACAGCGTGAAAGCGCTGCTTGGCGGAGGAATTATCAGCAGCTTCGTGATCCCCAGAGGCTCCTTATGAACTGTCCTCTTCGGGTTTGAGTGTCCCTAGGCAAACGAGGCTACTTCTGCTATGCCTCATGGGAAATGTAGTTTCTAGACATTCTGACAGTGCGCGAACTGCGCCACTAGTCAGAATGGTTTGCCGAGTGTTGTGCAGACCCGAGGACTCCTCTATCTTTCTACCATTCCCCTAACCAGGACCAGGCCCTGCCATAACGGGTAAGGAGGGGTGGAGTGGAGATTGAACCCTGATTTACCACTAGGCTGTGTGCTGGCTTATGGGGGCAGAGTGTGTGTGTAACATGTGGATCCGTTTGGGCAGATTGAGGATCAGTCTGGCCGCTGAGTTCTGTATCATCTGGAACCTTCTCATGAGTTTGGTGGTGGTTCCTGCGTAAAGTGCGTTGCCGTAGTCCAGCGGCTAGTGATTAGGGCTTGCATGACTGTTTTTCTCGTACTTATGGGGAACCATTTAAAGATTCTTCAGAGCATTTGGAGAGTGTAGAAGCAAGCAGAAGAGACTGTTGATCTGTTGTTTCATGGTGAGTTTGATGTCCAGGATGGTGCTGAGGTTGTGGGCGCGGTCTTTTGTTGTGGGTCCGAGTTCGGCGGGCCACCAGGTGCCGTTCCAGTGGGAGGCGTGGTTGCCAAAAATCAGCACTTCGGTCTTGTCTTTGTTGAGTTTCAGACAGTTGGCTTGTTTGGTGGATCTGCAGGTGTTGGATGGTTTGATGGGGGTGACTAGGTCGGCGGTGTTGGTGATCCTGGTGTTGAAGTTTTTGACTACTTGTTCCAAGTTGGTTGTGGCGTCGGGATGGGTGGTGTTGATGATGTCCATCCATTGGGTCTGTGTCACTTTGCTCCAGCTGTGGAAGGAGGTGTTGGGAGAGTTGGAGGTGGTGCGAGGTGATCCTGTGATGGTGAAGTGGACGATGGAGTGGTCGGTCCAGGTGAGTTCAGTGGCATGGCTGTATTTTACTCTGTTGCTGGACGTGAAGATAGGGTCCAGTATATGTCCTGCACTGTGTGTGGGGTCTGTAACCCACTGGGTGAGGCTGATGTTGTCCATTCATTCCAAAAGGTTGGCGGAGTTAGTGTCTGTGGGGTCGTCCAGGTGGAAGTTGAGGTCTCCGAGGAAGATGTAGTGCTTGGATTCAATGGCGAGTGGAGCGATGAAGTCTGTGATGGTGTCGCAGAGCCTGGTGCATGGTCCTGGGAGTCTGTAGGCGAGGGTGCCTTTGATGGTTGTTTTGACGTCAGTGTGGCGCTGGAAATTAAGGTGCTCCATGACCGGTGTGGTGTTGTCTTCAGTCGTGGTGCAGCGGATTGATTCTATGGGGATGATGGCGATGCCCCCTCCGTGTTTGTTGGTGCAGTCTTGGTGTGTCATCTTGTTGTTGCACAACTATTGATGATCATCCAGGCATGCAGTAATTTACATAATGCAAGCATTAATGATTTATTAACAGCTTTTTAAACTTGTTAGCGCTCACTGGCATTTCCTAAAATGCCTTTATTGCTAGGGTTTGCAACACTACTTCAAAATATTTTTACCATAGGTTTTTATTTCTAAAACAAAAAAAGTATTTTATCCATATTAGATGATATAATATTTTACTGGTGATGTCCTTAATTTACCGCATAATTTAAGAAAGGCTGCTTAGTATGCCAGTAATTGGTTCACGATGCCAAATTCTAGCCTTATTTGTGCCTGTGATGCGTTTCTAGGTAAAAAGAATAATTGTCTATAAATGTTACTTGTAACTAGATTGAGGCGTACTGTTTCTTTTCCTAATAGGTCTTCAGTCCATTATTTTAACCACTTAACCGCGGCGCGAATTCCGCCGCGGTGCGGCAGTTTAAAAGAGTGGGCGGGGCCGCGTCGGCCAACGGACGTGCGCAGCACTAGCGAGGTAGTGCTCGCGACGGCCGTTGGCCGACGGAAGCACGGAAGGGGTTAAAGGTGGCAGGAGTTTACAACTTACGATCTTTTGAGATAGGTTCAAGTGACTCTCCCCACAGTTTCTTCAGCAAAGTTTTCAATGCAAAGCCAAAGGATTATACTCTACGTCAAAGACAAAAGATACTAACGGTCACAAAAGGTGCCTAATTTATTAAATATAATGCTAATATTTTTGTAAACAAAACCTTTCTCGACCTTTCCTTTACCCAAGAACCAGAAGCCAGGGGGCATATTTACAAGCCCCTTTCGCTACCGGAGCGTCACTTTTTTTGACTCTCTGGTGGCATAGCGCCATTTCACATATTTACAAGATGGTGCTAAGTTACTTAGCGTGGCTTAACGCCACCTTGTAAATATGCCGCTTTTCTGCTGCAGTCCTCTGCGGCAAAGGGGCGTGCACTGGGTGTTCCACTGCAACACCCATTGCTTTTTGACACTGCCCCAGATTTACATGGCTGGGGCAGCGCCAAAAACTAAGGCCAGGTGATACCTGGTCTTAGGATGGTGATTTGAGGAGAAATTAATAATTTCCCCTAGTTTTTTGCTCTTTCAATGTGTGCTGCATTCTGCAGCACACATAGAAAGAGCAAATCACCATTATTGATTGTTTATGTGCAGTGCAGGCACCCTTGCAACATGGCGGCAGAGTGCCTGCGCGGCGCTAGGCAGCTGTTTTAGCACAATCACTAGGGGAAACGCCTATTCTTGTTACTAAGGTGCATTCCTGTGCTTTAAAATTGTTGGAGCATGGCGTTGCCAAATTTTGCATAACACCACGCTCAGACATTTTTTTGTAAATATGCCCCCAGGCTTCTTAGCTTTCCTGCAGAAGACAGCTATTTTTGTTTTTCTTCAAATTAATCTTAGTTTTATTGATTTTGGTGTAATTAGATAATGAACTTATCTGCTGTCTTTATAGTCAGAGTTAAGTTTTACTGAGTATAACGACGTCATCTGCATATGATAGAGAAGAAATCTGACGTGCTCCCATCTTCAGTGGATTTGAAATCGCACTGTAGAGTACTTTGCCCCTCACACACTTTCACTCGAAACCAGGTATTGGAGTTGTGCATATGTATGACTCGAAACAGCTTCTGAGGTACTCCCATCGGTTACGCTTTGCCCACAGTACGGGCCTTGGGACTTTGCTAAAAGCTGATTTAAAAACAACCACACAACATGGATATAGCAATGGATGGGTGCTGAGTGGTTTTTCTATGATTAATGTGAGAGCTAAATGTTTGTTATTGTTTTTGTTTCTGGGTTAAAGGCAGATTGATTTAATGTAACTAAATTTACAGCATCCAGAAATGCGATCAATCTATAATTTACAGGGTTTGACATAGGACCTTTTGTATACATCGGGTGAAGTAATGATCCCCTCCATGATTCTGGAATCTCATGTTTGTATGCAAGAATTATAAATTGGGGTCAATATGCCCAACAAAAATCTAGGCTCTACGTAAAGAGGCTGGTGGAAGCCTGCAGGCTCAGCAACATTTTCCTCGGTGGAGTGCCCTGGGCGTGCGCCTGTCCTCCCATCTCCGCCCAGGGGCCTGTAGGCGATGGTTGCTCTTCTGCTCAGTTGTACAAAAGGATAAGGGGGCAGATTTACAAGCCTCTTGCGCCACTTTTGCGTCACTTTTGCCATGTTAAAAGTGACGCAAAAGTGGCGCAAGGGGCTTGTAAATCTGCCCCAAGCTATTTTGCAAACAGTCGGACTGAAGGGCCCGATCTCACATGAGCATTTTAAGATGCCCCGTTTTCCAGAATTTCACCCAGACTGTACAAAGACAACGAAAGCTTTCTTTGAATCAATGAAGAGAGGCTGAAATGAAATACATAATGCCGTTTCGGGCTCACTTGATAGTGACTGTGGACAATAAAACGGTGCACGTTATAATGCCTGAGGAAGTCTGGGCATTGTTGGAAGGCTGTGAGGCCAAAGAACCGCTGACACTAGAAGTGTTGTTGAAGAATCCCAAGTCAGGTGTTCCAGAGGCTGCAGGTGGGGGCGAAGAAACTGCTGAAGCTTCCAAAGTCCCTGAGGTAGAGACTCCAGGCTGTGCCCAGAGGAGAGGCTGGGACTTGGCGATCCCGATTACAAGCTTGTACTCGGAGGGCTCGGGGTGTGGTATCATAACAGAGATCTGATTAAAAAAAAAGATCCTCGTTGTATTTTGTCTCTTGGGGATTGTCAGGGACTGACTACATTTCCCAAAAAGTTAAGCGTGATATATTTAAACGAATGGGTCGGTGGGGTGGGAGCTATCAGCCCTTATTGTTTGGTGGCAGGAGGATTCCTTGCTTGAGGCCCGGTACCCTGTGTTTGGGTTACTTCATTCCAAATAGTGAAAGGTTTACTTTCGTTATGCAGCGATAGGTATTTGATGGATGGGTAATTTAAAACCCACTATAGGGTAGGGGGAATTGTGAGATTTTGGGAAAGATGTTGGAAATTGGATTACTGGTTGAGGAGGGGGGGGGGGTGAAAACCTGCTCAATCAGTAGCCACAATGTCTGTCAGGGTGAAGTCACAAGCTACCCCAAATTAACCTGTGCTTAACCCTCTGGTAGCGTGGCACAAAAGTAGTTGGGCTTAACCTAGCAGTAATGTGGAAAGTATTTATGCAGCACTTCAAACAGTATTACATTGAAAACACAAGAAAAATCCCATTTCAATTTAGAAAAATTGAGTAGAATGTAATAAATTGAGACCAAAACAACAAAAATCCAATCAGTAGGAGTGGAGATCTGCAATTTTAAAGATTTAAGTGAAATTAGTGCCTAGAAGCACAAGACCCAACTGTGGTTATCTGGTCACTCCGGACTGGGACAAAGCACAAGTTCAGGCCAATTGCAACGAAGAGCGGACCGGATACAGAGACCAAGTTAGGACCACTGAACAAAGTACCTTAAACCCTGGTTGCAGAGCATTGCAAGATCCCTCATCGAAGATGCATTGGGCAGCAGCGGTTCTGAGGAGCTGCAGGGCTACGATGCAGTGTCCTGCATCGTTGTTGACAATGTTGTCGACGAGGGGCTCGCTATGCGAAAGCCTGCATCGAGGAAGCATTACGCAGCTGCGGATACAAAAGAGCTGTAGGGGGGAATCCTGTGTGATCATCAAGGATGACGTCGACAAGGAGCTTGTGATGCAAAGGCTTGCATCAAAGGATGCATCATGCAGGGGCAGTTCCAAGGAGCCTGCATGCTACGATGTGAAAAGTTTCAGCGCTCCGTCCATCATCTCCTTGTGTTTGATTTGTTCGCCCTAAGTTGGCCGGGTATGCCCAGACGTTGGTCCCTTGCTCACTTTGCCACTGGATTCAAGCTAGCCTGGCTGATGAAGGGTGTTACCCAGAAACCGGTCCCAGGATGCTTGTTTCCGGTTCAGGGAAGTCCTGGCTTGGCAGTTCGGGCTGGACTGTTCCCATGAGGCACAGGGTCAAAACTGATTTGCATGTATCTGGATCTGAACTGAGGTGGCGAAGTGAGCTAAAGAATGATGATGGATTCAACCCAGATCTGTGACGGGGGGTGAGTGTCTGAAAAGTTTCAGCGCTCCGTCCAACATCTCCTTGTGTTTGCTTTGTTTGCCCTAAGTTGCCAGGGTATGCCCAGACGTGGGTCCTTTACTCACTTTGCCACTGGATTCAAGCTAACCTGCCTGATGAAGGGTGTTACCCAGAAACCAGTCCCAGGATGCTTGTTTCCGGTTCAGGGAAGACCTGGCTTGGCAGTTTGGGCTGGACTGTTCCCATGAGACACAGGGTCAAGACTGATTTGCATATAGCTGGGTCTGAACTGAGGTGGCGAAGTGAGAATGATGATGGATTCAACCCAGATCTGTGACTGGGGGTGAGTGTCTGAAAAGTTTCAGCGTTCCGTCCATCATCTCCTTGTGTTTGCGATGTGAGGTCCAGCGCCTGGGATGTGTTGCACTGCGGCGTTTCCAATGCTGCTGTGAGGAAATGCGTTGCGCTGCATCGGTTCTCCCACAGGACCACAGTTAGGCTGGCAGAGCACCAAGGGTCCAGGACTGGGGTGGCACTACTTGGGGAGTAGGACTCACAGCAGACAGAGTCCAGATGCTGGGTTCAAGGTGGTTGGAGCCTTTTCCATCCCTGAGGCTTGGATCAGGAGGGCAGCCACCTAGCCCTTGGAGTCAGTCTGGTGGTCCTAGGTTCAAGATGCTGGTCCAGTCTTTCATAGTCAGGCAGCAGAGTAGCAATCTTTCTTGCAGAGCGCAGCACAGCAGTCCTTCTGAGTCTTCCATAGGTCCAGAGGTGTACTGAAGTATTGGGTCTGAGGGTCCATTATTTAAACTTGGTGACCACTTTGAAGTAGGAGAAGGTTCTGGAGGTCCCCACCTCCAGAGGTGTTTGGAAGTTCCTGTCTCCATGCCCTGGCCCCAGCATGTCTATGGGCTGTTTAGGGTCAACCCTAGGGGTGACTTATATGTATTAAAAAGGAAGGTTTGGGCCCGGCAAAAGGTTTATTTGATCAGGTTGAAATGGCAGTTTAAAACTGCACACACTGGCTGCAATGGCAGACCTGAGACAAGTTTAGAAGGGCTACGTAAGCGGTTGTCACAATCAGTGCTGCAAGCCCATTAGTAGCATTTAATTTACAGGCCCTGAGTACATGAAGTACCACTTTACTAGGGACTTACAAGTACATTAAATGCGCTAATTGGGGTAAGCCGATTTTACCATGTTTAGAGGAGAGAGTACACACACTTTACGACTGGTTAGCAGTAGTAAAGTGCACAGTCATAATGCCAACAAAAATGAGATCAGCAAAACTGGAGTGAGGCAAAATGTTTGGGGGAAGACCACCCTAAGGCTCGCAGGTCTAACATGGGTATGTAGGAAGCTGGCTCTTTATATAGTAGACCAAAAAGAGGTACACTGTGCAAAGAGTCCAGGCAAACATCAAAGGAATTACAGAGGCACAAATGATACCCCAAATACTCTCTTTTGTGGTAGTGTGGGCAAGAAGTTAGGCATATCAGAGGGTAGTGCTAAGCATTATTGCACACACAAAGGCAGTATGTGAGACATACACTCAATAAAGAAATCCAACACCAATTTATAAAAATAGTGCATCCTTTTATATGAATTTAGATACCAAGATCATCGGAATCAGATAAGTACTTTTTGAGTTATGATTTTCTCAGTTTTCAAAAGTTGACTGCAATTTTTGGGTGCTGTAAAGTTATCCTATGGGGGAAAACATGTACTGCATTCAGGCACTTTACAGCGACTTACAGGATTGGTCTCTGGGATTTAAGATGAGTAGGGGGCAAAGTCCAAGGCCATACCAACAGGTCACCTCGGGAGGCTCTGGGGCATCCGGGTGTAGAGGTGAGTTACGGCGTTGGGTGTCCCATTCACTTCAATGGGGAACGGACCAGTCAGAAAGAGGCTGCAAGCTAAGACTGGGGAAGCCCATGGGGGATACGACCCTTGAGATGATCGGGCATGTGGGGACACTGTTTGTCCACTTCTCCTTGGGCTGTGGGGCTTGGGTGCAATGGTGTCTTTTGACGTCGGGTTCTCTGCTGGAGTCACTCACGGTTGGAAGAGGCCTGCAGAAAGAGACTGCATGCAGCGAGTGGAAGTTCTGTCTGGGTAAACCCAAGGGTGTGCTTAACTTTTGTGGGTCTGGGGACCCCGTTGGCCCCATCACCTCTCTTGGACTCGGGTTTTGGAGCGCGGGTGCAGAGGTACTATGAGGCGTCAGGTGGTGGCGGTTGAAGACTCACTTCTTTGTTCTGCAGAAAAGGGACAAACAGGACAGCTGGGCTACTCTCGGTGTGGGTCTAACTGTCCCTGAAGTCCCTTGAGGTGCAGGTCCGTTTTTCTTGGTGTTGGTGTCCGGTCTGGTCACAACAAGTCTTGTTTACTGCAAGGGGTCCAATACCCCAGGTACTGGTGTTGTGCAGCTCTGGTCAGTCCTGGTGTCCCCACACTTGGAGGGAGGACGGATTTGACCTGTAGGAGCACAGCTACTACTTTCTGGGTGGCTGCTGTATCAGTAGTTACCGTAGACGGTAGGTCGATGTACCGGGCGTTGCTTCTTTGGTGTCTAAGGGAGTTTCTTTGGCAATTGGCAAAGCACTGGCAGCCTTCTTGGGTACTTGGAGTCTGCACAGTGGCAGGACTAGTCGGTTGCTCCATGAGGGTTGGGTGCAGTAGGCAGACTGGCAGGGTTGGCATAAAGTGCGTAGTGCCCCTCGGTTCTCGGGTCAGCAGTCTTCTTTGTCCACTCCTTTTTTGTCCATCAAAATCTGAGGTTCTGGTATCAAGGGGTCCCTGAAATACTCAATTTAGGGTTGTTAAGGGGAGTGAGGTGCAGTAGCCAATGGGCTACTTACTCCTGGAGTCACTACACCCACTAGATGACCACTTCCTTTGGGAAGTGGGCGTCATACTGTCTCAGAATTCCTAATTCCACCACACACAAGATGGTGACATTTCTAAATTTGTGTTCACTTCAGGCTGTTCACCCTAGAGGGGTGTCCAGCCTGGCAGTGCAACAGGCCTCCTGCATAGCTAATTTTCCCGCCTGTCCTGATGCTGGATGGTCCAGAGCAGGGAGTAGCATATTCCCTGTCTGGGGAAGCCTTGGGTTGCATTTCAAAGGCAGCAGAGGCCTTTGAAGCCTCCTGTCTTGATATGCTGATTTACCAGCCTTCCTGGGGTAGGAGATGATAACATCTCTCCCCAGAGCAGGTATTGTTTCTGTCCTCTGAGAGCGGGACGCTCATCTCCTTGGGGGTCAGAAACTAGTCTGTGGTGGCATGCTGGACTGGACCAGTCAGCCGGCACACTAGAAGGCTAGTAAGGTTCAGGGGGTACCTCTAAGGTTCCCTCTGTGTGCATATATTAATAAATCCATCACTGGAATCAGTCTGGGTTTAATAATATGAGGTGTTTGATACCAAACATCATAGGTTTCAGTGAAGCCATCATGTAGTTGGGAAACTCATTTTGACCAGTGCCCAGTACCAGTCGCGGTCCGTGTAGGAGTGCCGGCCGGGCGGTGACGTGGGGCGGGGGAGGGGCAGGGTGGGGGGTAGCAAAGTACGGATTACGGACCTATACAGGTAAGTAAGCATTTAAATCAATGAAACGAATTTCGTTGCGTGCACTGCATCGCCAAATGCGATGCAGTGCACGCAACGAAATTCGTTTAATTGATTTAAATGCTTACTTACCTGTATAGGTCCGTAATCCGTACTTTGCTACCCCCCACCCTGCCCCTCCCCCGCCCCACGTCACCGCCCGGCCGGCACTCCTACACTGACCGCGACTGCCCAGTACATACCTTAAGATGGCTTCTCTGTTCACTTGTACTGTCAGTAATTGAACTGGCCAGCACAGGGGCATAACAGCTCATGCAGATATGTCCTCACATGTAATATAATGCACCCTGCCTTAGGGCTGTAAGGCTTGCTGTAGGGGTAACTTACAAATATTGCATGCAGTGTTTAGGGGACATGGCACACAAGTGTGTGCTATTTTGTATTTTTCACTTTTTTGGGCACCTGATCACAGCCTCCAGGATCAGTCTGTATGAGTTTGGTGCTGGGTCCTTTAGAGTGGTACAAGATATGCTGCAGCTCTTTGGGACTCTCTTTAGTACCTACGCCCTAGGTACCATAGGTACCACTTACTAGGGTCTTAAGAGGTGGTAAAGGTATGGTCACTTGGGGATCAAGGGACCAGTTGTCTAGTTTTGGGGAAAGAACAGTGGTGACCTGGTTAGTAGGAACCCAGTGCACTTCAAAGTTGCATTAAATACCAGGCAAAAAGTGCAGGGACTACTGCAACAAAAACCCAGTTTCCTACAGGGTGATTGGGAGAGTTGATTGATGGGGCCACTGCTGTGTTCAGTGAAGTGCGACAACAATGATTTAGATGCCTTTAGAAAGGTGGAAGCACCAATGAAGTGCTGTGAGCCTGGAGGGGATGGAGGGCTGTGTGTGTTGATGATACATCTAGGTAATATGACAAGAATGTTTGGAGAGTACAAAAATCTTAACCTGCACAATTAATGAGTTGAGACCAAAAAAACAAACAAGACAGGGGTGCTATCTAATTCCTTCAACAACACAGTGCGGCTATGGTACTCCCTCAGGAGACTCCAATGCTGGGCATGGAATGTGGAATCCTTGGTGGGTAGGTGAGGGGGCAGTGTTGGCTTCTGCTAAGTTTACCACAGGGTCCAGAGTCAAGCTGATATTCTTAAGAAAAAGAGTGCTATTTGTGGTGCTGAAGACATAGACAGCTCCTAACAGGTGTTACTCAGTAGTGGTGCCAAACTGGAGGGAACAAGGCAATGTGATAATTTCTGGGTCCCCTTACTAAGACTGCAAAGTGACAGGCTCGAATGTTTACCACATCCTAGAAGGGGTCTTCAATGAGATGATGGATGTGAAGAGATCCACAGGTGGGAGGAGACAGGATACATTTGGTGTTTTCCAGCTTTGCACACACTTTGGGTTTAACAGACATTTGCTGGCTTAAACATGGGAAAGACAAGAAATTAAACCCTCTTTTCTGAAGTTTATTGCTCCTTCTCGACATTACACTACATTGTAATTCCTAATTTGCAGTTCCTTCCAATTGCCATGGTTGAGTTCCTAGCCAGGGACATTTCAGGTTGTTCTCCCTCGATATTGTCATTGGGTGCAAGCAGAACTAACACTTCAAGGGTATGGAGATGGAATCCATTGGAGTTGAAGGATCAGGAAACAATAGAGGTCTTGCAGGAAGTCACAACCTTTTTTTTCCAAAAGAACATGGGTTAACACATTGGCCTGGGTGACGCATAAACAAAAGACGCAAATACAGCAGGTTAGATCATTCAAAACACACCCTTCACCTGGAGGTTGAGTGGGGCAATTCACTGGACCCTCTGGAAGTTTGCCAAATGGAACAAAAAAAATATTTAAAATAATCTTCTTGCAGGTTACTAATAGATTCCCATTATTTAGCATCCTATTTGTGGGTAAAACCACAAATGGCAGTACTATCACAAGGTCCCTGCTTTTCAGAGAAGGTGGTAGCGGGGGGATTGTGTAGAGAAGTACCCTAAATCAAAACCATCTTAGCCTAACCCATAATGGCAATGACATCTACTAATCAAAAATTCACGGTGAAGAGACAATTGGAACCCTGCAGCCCTTCAAAAATTGAAGAGAAGATTATAAAAAGTCTTGATTTGGACAACTTTCTTAGAAAATATTTCGTGTTACAACAAAATGACTTACACTGCTACACTCGGTTAATACGGTATTGAATTGAAATGATCAGATGGTAAACTTTCACAATATACATATTTACTTAACTTTCTATGAACAAGCCTATTACACTGATTTACATTTCTTTTTAAGGAAGTAATAGGTTGTAAAGTTAAATACGAAATTTAATCTTAAAGGGAAAAGGTACCTTCTTAGTTACGTGACTTTGGGTCTAATTTGGAAACGGATGGTGATGTATTAACTTCCTAAAGTCAGAGCTAATCTAATTTCCTTCTTAAGTATCTACTGAATGATTCTCTGCCAGAGAAATAACCATGTCAGTGTTAATTTCACCTGATTTCCATTAGATGAAATATGATGGTATCCATGTCTTTTATTTACATTCGTGAGAGAAACAGCGATCAAATGCTATAGGATATCAGTATAAAGAGATAATATATTTATAATGGATGTTTATTGTAGCAGAATCCTTCACATGAATCTTCCCAAGCTTCAGACTGGAGGTCGTTTGCAGGTTACTAGAATACAAGCCAATATACCCGATTCAGGCGGGAGACTCCCGGTTTTTTTAACGCCAAAATGGCTTTTTTTTGGCTACCTCCCACCTGAAATTGCCTCTCTTTCACTAACAGTCAATGAAAGAAATACATTATTCCGATTATTATTATTTCTTTTGTTAACTCTTCTGCTTTCCTCTTCTAAAATGTTGGCTGGCATCTAGCACCACTTGGAGTTGGCACCACAGTAGCAAGCTGACCGGAAATGACATCATAGATACACATTGAATACCTCGATGCTAGTCAGCCAGTTCCTTTTTTCCATGTCATTAGATGTGGAATCCAGAGTCTTTCATCTTTGAGGAGCACGTTTGTGATGTTTTGTCAAAAGCTTCCTCTATTTTTATACCCATCCAAAGTCCTTCTGCTTCAAGAGGTGTGAGCAGGGTTGGAAGCAGGTGAGGATTAAAACCCCAACCTCTGTCGTTAGTGCCTGGATCCAAAAGACGATCTTTGGCGTGTAAGGTCTTTTGCCAGGTGAAGGCCATCTAAGGCAGAAAGGTGTAGTTGTAGTTGGCTACTTTCAAAGAGAAGTGATGGACCTCATCAAACTCATTTTAAGAGTACATCACAAGAGAGGCGCCAAAAGAGGAAACATTTCTTGTACTCATCTCACATGGAGAAAAAGAGACACAGAAGGTCCAAGGACAGTGGCGGCTCCCACCGATTAGTATGGGTGGCGTGGGGGCACCGGGGATAGAAAACGAAACTAAAAAGTTACTTAGCTTGCTGCCGGCCACTGCCTTGCCGCCGTCCTCTTCTGTTCCTGCTTGAAGCAGGAAGCACACACAGGCTCCCCTAAGCCAATCATGACGCTGCTGTCACTATTCCGGCATGCAGTGACCTCGCAGTGTCAGCTGAGTGCTCCTCTCCCTAAACAAGGAAGTGGTTCGGTGTATATACAATAAATAGCACTCATGCAGCCATGGCGCAACTCTTGTCAGGCCACAATTGTTTATTCTAGTTGGATAGCATCATCACCTGCAGGTCAATAACAATAACAACATTTGCGCAGTGACTCTTATCCCTTGTACTGAATGTTCAAGGAGTTGTGATAATGTGCCTACGAAGTGGAAATGTAAGCAGTGCCAATTCAGAGAAAGTTATCCTGCATTGTCACACACGCAAATGTATGTCAAAAGTCATTGTGTGTAAAGAGAAGGCAACTTAAGAAACATGAGCATGTAAATAGTGGTGTTTCTTACTGGGCCTATCCTGACCACATGACACCCACTCCTTATACGTGAGTCGATAAAAGCTATCCCTAAACAAATGCTAAAATATAAGGGTCTATAAGTATAAAAAAAACAACTAAAATCTAAAAAAGCATCACACTTCTTTAAGAGCAAGTGAAAGCTACTCATTAATCAATAAAAGCATAAAAACTATATTAAAACACATTTTAAAATCAATTTAGCATAAAAAAGGAAAGTCGAATTAAAAACACTCCCACGGCTCGAAACTGCCAGATTGTTTATGTATTCCAAGAGGTAGACTAAACATTGCTGTACGCAGCAACCACAGAGGATGTTCCCACAGGCATCCATCGGATCAAATCCATGGAGCAAACATGTTCCCATCCATCCCCACCAGCAGACGCCAAAAGAGGAGCAACCAGTGCGAGATTCGCAGAAGCCAAGACAAGATCTAGATCACTAGGAGCTGAAGCATATCAGGAGGGCTCATAAAATGCATTCAGAAACAACAGCAAGCGCAAGGGACAGCAGTACAAGTGGGCAATTAGCGGGCTCACCAGTAGGTCAATGTACAGAGACCAAGCGAGTTGCATTCCTAGGCATATGACCAGGGCACACTCGAAAGTGCATAGGAGACAGCGGAATACGGGCTGCATTCAGTGTAGCCAAACAGGCCGAAAAGATAAGAACCAGTGTTCATTCAGTTCCTGAAGCAAGGGTGTGCCAAAACACTATATCATGCGTTCACGACACTGGAGCCCATGTGGAAGTGCCAGTTCCATTTGGCCTCTTGGTGGGACATCCATTGCGGGGCAGAAAAAGTAAAAGCAAAGTTCAGACAATCAGGAACAGGACCAGCGGAAGACCTCCAAAATATGCTTCCCAGCACGGAGTGTATAAATGATGGAATAACTCTGAAGACTGTCTGGAAGGTACTAACCAAGCCAGAGCCTATTTTCTTAAAGAAGTGCACCAATCTCGGGGTACTAGACATGCGGTACATGAGTTCCCCAAAATGTAACGGGAAATTAGTGCGAAGTAGTGACTGTATCATAGAGGGAAGACCTTGCAACTTGAAGATCAAATGTCTCCTATGCAGATGTTAAGCCCACATCCTTCTGGAACAGTAAGGCTTTCAGTCTGCTCAGAGCATCAAAATGCACCATTGAAAGCTTTATCGAAGGCCAAAGCGTTGCCTCCCTAACTGTGCGGGGAGGTGGAAACAGTACTTGTGTGTAACAGGTCATGACTGCAGAAACCGTCACCAGATAGGCGATGCCCGGTTTCATGCCGCATCAGCTCTGATTGTTCAACATCAAATAGCTTCCATTTGAGAGTAATCGGATAGCCGGATGGATCACTGCAGCTGGGGTACCCTTCAGATAGCAGGACAAATTTGCCATAGGTGCATTAAATGCACCATGAAGCGAAACCTCCCTACACACCAAGTAATGCCCTAAAGTATTCTCGCAGTCAGCCCTGCTAAGAAAGAATTCAGTCTTGCCATTCCTACAGTGAAATCTAAAAGGTAAAATCCATGACTTCTGCACATATCCTTCTCCTAGCGCTTCATATCTGCCTACTTGATGGTGTTGTAAACAGTATTGGAAGTGGAATGTCGAAATTGGCAGAGAAATAAATTATCCAATCCACAGAAGGTACTTCTGCAACAGTAAATGGTAATTTCTCCAACTTCTCTATGTGTAACATAGTGTATGTCACGTCTTTTCTTGACATTATGGTTTTCTGTTTTGTGAGGTTGTATGGTAAAAGAAGCTAGTGGCATTAAGGTGTCGCCATTGTACGCGACCGGCACAAATTGTCTGAAGAGTCCAGCTTAGTGACATTATCGATCTAATCTGTGACTACTAATGTTGTAAAGAGGACATGTCATATGATGTCTATTGCAGACGACACAATGTTACCTAGTCCTATAGTCCCATGTCATCAGAAAGAAGGGACAAGTGTTTTTTTTCACCTGGGACAATGTTGAGGGTTTTAGCCAATCAAGATTAAACTTCCCAACACTCTAGGTTGTTACCACCCCCAACTGTTGTATCTGCAAGACATCTGAAAATACACACACTGGCCAATAATTGAAACACAGGACTCAATAGGGAGATCCACACAAATTTATAAAAATAACACGTATCTTTATATATGTTAAGCCACCAGAAGCAATTTGTTCAGGTAAGTATGTTTTAAATAGGAATCCTTTTCAGTTCAAAAAGTTGACAGTGCAATTTTTAGAAGCTGCAATGTTATCCTATGGGAGGAAAAGTCAAAGCATCGTTCAGGTACAGTGCAGTGACTTACGGGACCAATCTCCAGGAGTGAAGGTGACTGGTGGGCAAGGTCCAATGCAGCACCAGCAGAACAACACCAGCAGCACTAGGGCGGCCGGGTGCAGAGGTGCAAAACAGCTTCGGGTGCTCAATGTTACTCTATGGGGATCAATTTTCTCTTAAAGAGGATACAGGCTCGGACTGGAAGGCCAGTCGGGCTGAAACCAACAGGGGGGCTCAGGCCTCACAATGCTCGGGGAAGTAGAGACACCTTTGGTCCCCTTCTCCACGGCCCAGGGACATGGGTGCAGAGGTGTCTTTAGGCATTGGGCTTTTCTTACCAGGAGCAGTCGTGGTAGAGGGGCCTGCGTGCAGAGGCTACAGGAGATGTCGGAGAGTTCACTGGGGCGAGACCACGGTGGACTGGGTCTTTGGCGGGCTGGGAGACCACGATGACACCGTTTGCTCACTTAAACTCGGGCTTGGAGCGACGGGTGCAGTGGTGTCTTCAGACGTCCGGTTTCAGCGGTCACGAAGTCCTCACAGGAGTCTTTGGATGCCTGCAGGGAAGCAGGTCCGCTACTTCTTGGGAGGTCTTGGTTCCTGGGTGAAGTGCTGGCAGGTCGCCCAGGCTTAGAGGAATCAGTAGCTTCAGGACAAGTTGACTTTTGGCACAATTGTCGAAGTCAGCACGAAGGCCAGCAGGGTTGGTGCCAGGTCAGTTGCTGGGTCTTCAGTTCTTGCAGGATGCGACTCTTCACGTCCTTCTTTTTCTTTCAGGTTGTCAGGATCTGATTTCCTGGTGCCAGGGGCTCCCCTAAATACAGAATTTAAGGGTGTTAGGGGTGTGTAGGGGGGTAGCCAATGGGCTACTGGCCCTTTGGGTCACTACGCCCCCTATATGACCATTTTTTGTGGAAAATGGGCATAACCCTGTCCCAGAGTTCCTAAGTGTGCCAACACAAAAATGGCCACTTCTGAAAAGTTGCACCCACATCAGGTTAGGCCACTTTAGGGGTGGTACTAGCGTGGGGTGGGCACGTCTACCTAATTTCCTGCCTTTTCAGGTGCCAAAGGGCTGTGTACAAAGGTGGGTCAGCCTCCTTTCCTGTGAGGGGAGCCCGATTCGCATTTCAAAGGCGGGAGCTTCTTTGAAGCTCACCGGCCTAGGAGTGCTAATCAGTAGGTCATCCTGAGGGAGGGAGTGTGAATACCCTCTTCCCGTGCAGGCTTTGTTTCTGGCCTCCTGAGAGCAAAGGCCCTCCCTTAGGAGGTCAGAAATCTGTCTCGGGTGGCAGGCTGGCAGAGACCAGTCAGCCAACATACCAGAGGCTGGTAGGTTTTCAGGGGACACCTCTAAGGTGCCCTCTGTGTACATGTATTCACAAATCCACCACTGGAATCAGGTTGGTTTGTGAATACAAGATGTTTGATACCAAACATCTCTATTTTCAGCTAAGCCATCATGTAGCGTGGGAGTTCATTTTCACCAGTGTCCAGCACATGTTCTAAAATGGCATCCCTGATCACTTGCACCGGCAGTGATTGAACTGACCTGCCCAGGGGCATACCTGCTCATGGAAGCATGCCCTCACATGTACCATTAAGCACCCTGCCTTAGGGCTGTAAGGCCTGCTGTAGGGATGACTAACAAATGCTACATGCAGTGTTAGGGTGTATGGCACACAGGGATGTGTGTCAGGTGATGTTTTCACTTTTGTCTGCACCAAAACATGCAGCCTGTGATGGCAGGCCTGCATGAGTTTCGTGAAGGGTCCCTTAGGGTGGCACAATTCGAGCTGCAGCCCTTGGGGGACACACTTTAGTACCTCAGGCCCCAGGTAGCAGGGGTACCATTTAGTAGGGACTTATACAGGGTGCTAAAGGTATGGCCAATTGAGGGAACAATTGTACAGTTTTGGGAAAGAGATCTGGCACTGGGGACATGGTTAGCAGGAACCCAGAGCACTTTCAGTCGAAATCACATCATGTATCAGGCAAAAAGTGGGGGTGACTATGTCAAAAAGGGGTAATTTCCTACACAGAATATATATATGGTAATTGCAGAAGTTCAGTTGGACCAAATATATCGTACAATACTCTATCCCAAACAATTCCATCAGGAACTGAACAGCAGAAATGTTCACTAGGGAAGGTCTCTTCGCACTTTGTGTGATGAAGAATGAGGTGCTAGGACCAGATTCACCAATTGTACAGCAGAGCTTTCTGGGCTATATTGTCCATTTAGAAGTAGAAAAAAGACAGTCACAAAACCAATCCAAAGAATGAGGGAAAGTAATGACATTGTAATCCACAGGTATAACCATGGAGGAACAAAGTACACCGTCTTCAGCCAAAAGTAGAAAACATGCAGTCTACCTCGGAGAGGTGGAAAGTTCAGACAATCAGGAACAGGACCAGTGGAAGACCTCCAAAGTCGACAAAGGAGCCGGAGGCAGTTCGATCTATTTTTTGTAGCTCTGCAGGTTGTGTAGAAATTGGAGTTGACTCGAATTGTGGTAAATTGACGTAGACACCACTTGTGTCGGGTTTCCTAATGGAAATCTGTGTTTCTGTACAGGTTGTTTGTATAGTAGTTGTTCATATAACAGGTAGAAGAGATACTTCATTGCTGGCTATCCTGAGGTAGGGAGTAGAAGCTTCATCGCTGATCAAAGCTTTCCTGTACAGTAGTGAGAGGAGACAGGTAACTACTGAGGATTGTAAAACACACTGAAATATCGGTGGGTCTAACCAGTCACTTGGCGCCCTAGGGCGTCCTATACACAAGTAAAAATATATTGAACCTCTCGCTGGGAAGCCCTATTTAAAGGACGGAATCCCATCAACCCAAACCCAAATTGTGTGGGTAAGTCACCTCACCTCACCTGGCAACTACTCAGGACATGAGGCACCGC
Source organism: Calotriton arnoldi (assembly GCA_963921515.1). Classification (NCBI taxonomy): domain Eukaryota; kingdom Metazoa; phylum Chordata; class Amphibia; order Caudata; family Salamandridae; genus Calotriton; species Calotriton arnoldi. The sequence goes on from CAWUFW010000941.1 coordinate 2,187,034, forward strand.
TCTGTCCGTTGGTACCCCGGGCTACACTGAGCCGTCGGAGGAGGATTTACAGCTGGGAGGATATCCCAGATGATGAAGCATGTCACCTTTGGTGAGTGATGGGATTCCGTCCTTTAAATAGGGCTTCCCAGCGAGAGGTTCAATATATTTTTACTTGTGTATAGGACGCCCTAGGGCACCAAGTGACTGGTTAGACCCACAGATATTTCAGTGTGTTTTACAGTTCTTATAGGGAATATATTTGTGCTGGCCGTTAAACTTTCCCACGGACCCTCTAACCCCCGGTTGAGTTTTTTTTCAACTACTGAGGATCCCACATGGCCTACTGTGTAGAATCTGCCACATAATGCTGTTTGATGAGATCTATTGACACAAATCTCTTGTTTTTGCAACCAGCAAGAGGCGGTAAATGTACAGTTCTGGTACTTTCAACAGCCAGGACAGGTACAGGCGCTCTGTATGATGGCCCAAACTCTTTCTTTTCCACTATTGTCTCCCGGACCAGTTCACGGATCCTGGGGATCCAACCAGGAGTTGCTGGTGTTGCCTTCACTTCTCCAGTGGCAATGTGTTTTACTTGGACATTGCTTTGTATGTCCCAGAAGCAATTCAGTTCCTGTACAACAGCCAAACGTTCATTGATTTCAACGGTTGTTTCCGCTGCCATTGTGCTGGGACTGTTGAGGTCAGGTATCCAATTCTTAACCCCAAACAGGACCTCATAGGGAGTTTGACCACTCAGGGATTTTCTAGGCAGATTGCTGAGGGCTCTTTGGGCCCCATATCGGTGATGGACCCAACTGCGACCTGAGCCTATTACCCTTGCTGTAAAAACATTGCCAGTTCTTCTTCTCCACCACTGAATTTTCCTCAGGGTGGTAGGGGAAGGAGTACGGCATGGTCACCCCCAATCTTCCCATGGTGTCTTTGTAAGCCTTGGAGGCGAATGCTGGACCCTGGTCTGAAGGGAATGTGGCAACTACGTATGTCCTGATGAAAACTTGCAGATCTTTTATAACAGTTCGGGCGTCAGCCGACCGCTGTGGCCAGACCCATAGGAATAGAGAGCAGGTATCCACTGCAACCAAGATGTACTTGTAAGCCCCATAGGATGTTAAGGGGCTGCAGTGGTCCAAGTAAACCCAAGTGAGAGGCTTGTTTGATATTAATAGAGGTGTTTGTGGTGGACATGCGACTGTGGAACCCTTCATGCCCTGCTGGCAGATGTCACATTTAAGGACAAAGTCCCTAGTTGGTTTATATAGTCCTGTCCACCAATAGCGTTGCCACGATAGTGAAATTGTAGCTGCCAACCCTGCGTGTTCAGATGCTAGACCCTCATGTGCTGCTAGGATTAAGGAGTTTGGTATCACTCTATCCCCTACTCTGGGAATATGAGCAAATGATATGTTTTACACATTTAACTGGTAGGAGTACTTTGCTGGAAAGCCTTTCGGCAGGTGGGTGTCGTCACGCGCAGCGTTGACAGCCACCATGATATCTCTATTTACCCTCGTAGTGGAATGAGTAATCAGAGCGACACTAGCAATTTGCACTTTTGCTGCGTCGTCAGCTATGGAATTCCCTGCAATGTGTATTCATACAGGTTGACGACTCAAGGTATGAATCAGATGAGTCTCTGGCAAGCACTCCTTCAGCTTAGTGCTCTGTGCTTGATAGTGTACCCTTTGGAATCCCTGAATCCATTCTGGTCCCAATAGTGTAGGTATTTGTTGTAAGATTGGACACAATAATACGAATCACACACTATATGTGTTGGGAATCCGCAATCCATATTCTCAAGTGCCAAGATTAGAGCTCTCAGTTCAGCCAGCTGCGCTGTGCACTCACCAGGTGACTGCATGTAGGTTTTCTCAGGGTAGAATTCTCCATCCTGCATGCAACCATTTACGATGGCGCACGCTGCTGAGTATTGGTGCTTTGTCCCTATAGCAGGCTGGGCAGAACCATCAGTATAGATGATGTAATCATACTGATCAAGAGGCATGACTTCATTAGGCAGAGGATATTCATTTTTGTACTGCAGGTATGCTTGTGTTTGTAGTGTAGAGTTGTACCCTTCCTGGATGTAAAGCCTTCTGGTTAGGAACGCTGGCCCTTGTGACAGCCTCAAGGGCTGGAACTGGAGTCATAACAATTGTTAGTTTCCCTGAGCCTATACATTCTTTTTCTTATTACAGCAGTGTAGGAGGCTTGCTTAGTATATGGTGCTCACTTATGTAAGTGTAGCACCCTCCACTAATCCAGACAACTTTTATGGTGATTTTAGTGGTCTTAGACAACCTTAGAAAGCTCTGTAAGTGGTAGCTGTGGAGAGCAGCCTTCAGGCTTAGTCCAGAAGGAGTGTAAAGCAGCTTGTTTTACCAGAACGTAATCTTATTGGTGTAGGTTAATTGAAAAAGAACCACACAGTGTATTTATATAATGTATTTATAAAAATATGTATTTATTATAAGACACTCACTAACACATAACCATATTTCCTACCCGGACATATAACACAATGCACATAATACTTTGCAAATAAAAACACGATAGTCTCCAGGAGGAGATCAAACCATATACTAAAATAGTGGAATGCGAACCACGACTCAAGACTAGAGTGGACTCAGAAGACGTAAAGGAACCGGGACCCAAGGAACCACCCAAGGTGAGTATCTAGGAGCCCCACAGAGGTCGTGTGTAGAGTGAGAACACGACTGCGTACTCAATTCAAGTCAATGGGTAAGTCGAGGTTGCAATTTTGAAGAAGAAGGACCCTTCCCAGTGGACCCTAAAGAAACCCCGTGGAAGACAGGAGGTTGGAGAGTCACCCCACTTCTGGATACCCTAGGAACCAGAATACCTACACCAGGAAAGCACGGGTGCATTGGTGCGAAGTGGCATCGAAAACCGACATCAAACCCAATGGAGGACTTCAGGAAGATGCTGCTGACAAAGAAGGTGAAAGTGTCCAGTGGAACCCTAAGGTAGATTCAAGGTGAGAAGTACCTGCAAGCAAAGGGGACAGAGTCTATGCCACTCAGGAGTGACCAGGAGGCACGGAAGACGAATGCCCACCGATGTCGGGATAAGCAGGAGAGTTGACGTTGACCTTAGCTGCAGCTGTGTGGACCAGGCAACGCTGAGGAAGACCAGGAACTCTTCACGAGCTGTCCCACGCCGGATGTCGAGAGCTGAGGGGTCGATGTCTGTCGGGAGCTCCAACAAGCCCTGGCAACCGCAAACAATGTGGTAGGCAAAAAAGGTGCAGTGTCGGGACCAGCAAGTTTCAAATGACTCACCACAAGCAGGTAAGTCAGAGCAGGCTCCGAGCAAGCAGGGAAGCCCACTGAAGCCAAAGAAGATCCTCAAGAGAACCCGCAGGCCGGAGGCACAGGAGTCGCAAGAGGACCTCAAGTAGCTCACCAAAGATGCAGGCCCACGGTGCAAAGGGTGTGGTGAGGATGAAGATCTTGGCTGCAGGAGATGTTTGAGGCTGGAGCTTCTTGGAGCCCGAAGATCTCTGGTGAAGAGAGTCAACAAGCCTTGGCAATGGCAAGTCGGCACGGTGCACAAGGGTTCGGTTCCTGCAGTCCAGACGAGGGATATTTGCCTCAAAGTTGGTGAGAAGACAGTGCAGGCCTCGAGGAACTTGTAGAACCACCACCTGTTCTGCTGAGCCTTTCGGAGTCTGTGGGAGCCCAGGATCAGCAGACCGGTCAGCTGTGTTGCTGTGACTGCAGATGCAGGGAAGTGACTACTTCACTTCAAGGGAGATTCCTTCAGGTGTCTTGGATGTCCACAGGCCTTGTTAGGATCCTGCATGGAACACAGGCACGGACGTTGCAGCAGACTTGCAGGACGATGAGACCAGGAGCAGCAGGAGTCTTTCTAGTTGCAGTCTCGGTGTCCAAGGTGAAGTCCAGCGAAGTCCAGAGTGCCCAGACGGTCAAAGATAAAGTGGTTTCGGATCTGAATCTTGTCCCACGATGAATATAGGGACCCACCCACAGGTAAGCCTTAAGTACCTTTAGCAAAGGGTTGGGACGATTCAGGGGTCCCTCCCAGAGGAGGGGCTGGACAGTGGGGAGGATACTCCCATGTCCTTTGTTCAGTTTCACGCCAGAGCGGAAGCCAACGGCTTCCTGAACTGCTTTGAAATGGAGTATGCAAGGAGGGCACCAAATGTGCCCTTCAAGCAGTCTCAGTGGCGCTGGCGAGCACCCCCACCCTGACCCAATACACTAAACCCTGTCTGGGAGGTGGTCACACCTCCCTGTGACAGGATATCTATTGTTCTGCCTTCCCCTGCTTGAGCTTGGCTCAGCAGCAGGAGGGCAGAAACATGTCTCTGGTCGGCAGCAGCCCTAGCCTGCTGTCTGGTTCTGGAAGACGGGTACCAGGAGCACTGAGGGCCTCCCAGAGGAGCTTTACAGTGCATGGAATCATACCCCCAATCCGTTTACGGTGTGGGGGTATGATTCCATTTATGGTGTGGGGGTATGAGTCCAACATGTTTGATACTAAACATGACAGGGTTCGTTACAGCCAGTTTAGAGATGGTCATCGCATAATGACAAATGGCCACTCTATATGTCGTAATGGCTGATGCACTTACAACCCGGGAGAATGGACTCTGAAGGTTGTAGGGTTGCCCCGCTCATGCAGGGGCACCTCACACTTAGAACCGAGTACTATGCCTTTGGGATTGAAAGGCCTGCCTTAAGGGTGACTTATAGGTTTTAAGTGTAGTGACCTTAGATATAAGGAAACTTATATCTGTCGTACATGGTGCTGGCACCAGCTTATACAGGCTGCAATGGCAGGCCTGTAGTCACAATTTGAGTGGTCTGTCATGGGTGGCATAATACATGCTTCAGCCCATGGGAGACCCCTGGTGTACCTAAGCCCTGGGTACCTGGGTAACATATACTAGGGAATTAGAAGGATACACCAGTAGCCAATCTGGTGTGTACCTAAGTTCTCACCATGTCCAAATTTGGGCAGCAAGCACAGAGGCTGGGGTCCTGGTTAGCAGGATCCCAGCCAGACTAGTCAGAAACAGCTTAACACCAGGCAAAAAGTGGGGGTAACCACAAAAGCAGATCCTACTTTCCTACAAGCAGTCTGTACCGCCGTCAGGATCTTTTCAGTCGGTGCAAAACGCATCTCAGCATTGGTGCATAAATGCAATTTATATGCAATTGGTACAGTGTTACCTTCATTGAATGTAACTTAGGTGTACCTGATGCCCCTGCGATTATTCGGATCACCAGCTTTGCTGTATTTACACATGTGTGTAGGTGTTTTGAAGCTAGCATGTCAGCTTGTACTTAATGTAAAATGTGTGTGTTCAGTTGTCCAATGTGTGCTTGAAAAATCTGGACATATTAAGTCGCAGAACGGTTTAACCCATTCTGCATAATCTGGAATGTAAGTTCTGCCAAAATGTAGGGAATCCCAATATGGATTGAAGTTTTTTCAATGTGTTTGGTGGTTGTAAGAGCACACACTTCTCTAAGAAATGTGTTGCAAGGCTTTTGTCTTCACTTGACAGCTCATATCCCAGAAACAGGACACTGAGGCGGGCAATTTTTGATTTTTTTTAAATTAAATTTGTAGCCCATATGAGCGAATCCCAAAACAATGCGATCCACTCTTGTCAAGTGCGTAGAAAGGTTATCATCACTTAAGTAAATGTCATCAACATAGGACAATGCCTGATCATCAAATTCTTGCAGAAGTTCTGTGGCACGGGCTGAAAGCAACCCTGGGCTGTTCTTTTACCCATGGAGCAAACAACAGAACTGCTTTTGAGAACCCAACGCGCTAAATGTGGTCAAATACCTGCTTCAGGCGCTAAATTTTGGCAGAATAATCAGTTTGAGATATCTAGTGTTGTTTAGTATTTTTTACGCACTATATTGTTCATTAGTGCTGCGCTTTGCGCATTACGTAGTGCAAATGTCCATGTAGCTGTGTTAAGATGTCTCTAATCTAATACTAGATTATATGAATGGTCTGGTTTCATTACTGGAAACAAAGGATTATTCATGTGAGAGGTGACACTTTCTATTACACCTTGTTGTGTGAGAATCTCTCCTACTTGTTTCTTAGCCTCATTTTTAATAGGGTATTGTCTTTGAGGTTGTGGGGTCCACCTCACTGTATTACATGATAAGGGGAACCGTCATCCCACCCCCACGCGGCTGCAGCATAGTGCAGGAGCTAGCGCTATAGCCCACTCCTTGGCGTATGAATGTTTAACTGATTCCGGAACGAGGTCAGAAAAAGCTGGTAAAATTATAGTTTCTCCCACTGAACAATCCATCACAAATTCAGGTGGCCAATTCTTTTCAGTCAAAAGAATATCGTAGCCGCGAGACAAATTCTCCCAAAAGAGAACACCAATGTATCTTGGTATGTGGGGGTGTGGCTAAGTCACTGAAGATGGTGGATGTGAGAGCCACTCAGCACCCAAGACCCACAATCCAAAACACTTTGCCTCAACCCAGGCTGGTGCAGCCTAGCACCATAGCAGGACCGAAAATCGCTATGCGGTGGCATTTGCTGATGCCGATTCAGAGCAACGATGCCTGCAGGGGAATGGCTGAGAGCCTCTCCGGTCTAGCCCTGTGAGCGATGAGCAGAGAATCGGGGGCTGAGTGGGCCGGGCCCAGGGACGCACTGTTGAGCCAGCGGTGTGAGACCCAAACAGCTGGTCACCGGATGACTAAGGGAGCTGAGTTTGGCCGAGGAAGGGCCCAGGCACTACAGTGACATGGAGCTGGTGAAGAGCAGGCGGCGGACTGTTGGAGCCAGAGCTGCCTGCCAAGACCCCCCAGTGGGAGATACAGCGCAGGCCCTTAAGCTGTCCCTGTGGAGACCATCATGGTGGACAGAAGATGATTGGGTGAGACCTGGAAGCTACATGCACATCGTAATTGAGCCTTAAGCATGCCTGAAGTAAGTGCTCAGCTGGTGCGGCACAGCCACGGTTGCATGATTTTGGTAACAGTGTTCCCCTGGAAAAGGAATAAACCACTACAGCATTGCCCTTAAACGGTGAGGGGGCGGGCAGAACAAGATAATCCCGATGATTGAATGAGCCAGGGTTGAGTACGGAGGAGGCCTAAAGCGGAATTATGGCCATTGGCTCAGAGCAGACTTACGGCCCTCGGCCCCAGATAACTGACCATGTGATGCTGGATGCAATCAGCATGGATAGATAAAAAGAGAAGCCCCCACCTTTCACCTGATCGACATTGAAGATAAACAATAAGAGGCCCTCGCACCCCCTCAAGCGCCAGTAGTGGGTGACGGCAGCTAGTCACTGAATCCTCCACCTTTTTCTCCCCCACGAGGGCTGTTTTTTTCCTGGTGGATGTTCTTCTCTCACCCTTGGAGTTTGCAACAACATGGTGGGTACTAGGCGGAATCACCCCACTCCCAGGTGCTGACCTGCTCAAAACCTAGACTACACATCACTTGTTCTATAATATCAGTTGACCTGCAATTAAACTCCGGACTGCTCATGCCCACTGTGCGTCTGGGGTGGAGAGGCGCATGGGGTGAGGTGGGTCCTCACCGATCCTAGGACTTGAAGAGGCTGATGCGCAGGCACTAGAGTGATCATGCAGGCACCGGAGCTTTCTCATAGGCCTTGGGACTACAGTGGGCGAGACCAGGCCGTCCTCTGTCACTAGGCTGGAAATAGAAACAAGTGTGCCAGAGCGGACAGATCACTGAGTCCAGTCTTGACGGACAGGGAATGTCTGCCTGGGTTGCGCATGCCAGGGTTGCACCAGACGGTGTTATAGGGATCAGGGGACTTGCAGGCCTGAGACTAGAGGACTAGAAAGAGCGAGCCACCCTGGTATCTGACAGATGAAGCCCAATAGCCTCTCAGTGATACGGGAGGGTGACGTCATTTGCAGCATGGGGAAAAGAGGTGGAGTGGGCTCTCAGTCTGCGGGGCGCCAACCTACGGACGTGGTGGATCACCCTAGCCCTGAGACTATGCCCAACGAGGTGCCCCCAACAGCCATGAACGCAAAACTGGACGAAATCCTGGAGGCTATTGCTGCGACCAGACAGGATCTAAGAGGTAGGGTTGAATCGGTAGTGATTGAAATGGGGTTGCTCCGAGAGTATCAGAAGAAATTGTCCACCGAGTCGGAACTGCAAAATCTGCCATAGCGGAACTTCAGCCCGATGTTTCAGAATTGGCTGCCAAAGTACGATCGCTCACTGCAAAAGTACAGGAACTTGAAAACAGGGTGAAAGACTCAGAAGGGCACTTGTGTCGAAACAATCTTTGGATTGTGGGGTTTCCTGAAGGAACAGAAGGATCGTACCTGATACAGTTCTTTGAAAACTGGATTAGCCAGACAGTAGCAGGCAATAAGTTATCCCCACATTTCTTGCTTGCGCGAGCCCACCGAGTCCCAGCCCGGAAACCACCAGTCGCTGCCCCCTCCCCCACAGACCTGTGGTGGTGTGGGTAATGAATTTCCGTGACAAAGAAGCAATATTGCAAACGACCTGCACTTCAGACCCAATTTTGCATGGCAACACAAGAATATATCTATATCCAGATTAAACGGTGACAGTGCAGGGCCAGAGAGTCTCGTTCCTAGGCGTGAAGCAAAAACTCCGACAAGTAGGCTTAAGGCATTCTCTGTTATTCCTGGCCAAACTTAAGGTGATGGTGAACAATAAAAGATACTTCTTCAGTGAGCCCTTGGCTGTCTGGGACTGGGTGGAGCAATGCCGTTACAAAGAGGGAGCATCGGCATCGCAATCGACGAGGTCCCGGGGGGCGGAGTGGGACGGAGAGGCAGATGAGCAAGGAATGGGTCGCCAACCCCAGCAGATAACTGGCACCCCCCACACCAGATCAAGCCCAGGAAGAGCAGTCACAGGCGTTATCTACAGCCTCTTCCTGGTGGGCAAAACGTTGTTCTCAACCAGATCATCGATGACACCCACGTGGACACAGACTCAAGAGGCTCACGGAGCAGTGTTGTATCATTGATTTTACCAGATATCACGCCACAGACTGCCGACAGTTTGATTTGAGAATGGCCATGGCTACAGAGACCACCTCCCTCACTGAGACTGCTTCATGGTGTGGACATGATGGTCACGATTTAAGTGCAGGTACATCAAGGGGGGACCACAGGGGCTAGGTGGGGATTGGAGACCAAGTTCCAGTGGTCAGCCAAGTGTGCTTTACAAAGTAATAGGAATGTAAACATGGGTCTAACACAGCGGTCAGCCTGCTCTGTCCCACACCTGGTACCTAAAGCTCTAGATGACTAAGAAGAGGCATTGCAGAGCCTTAAGACAGGCCTTTTTTCACCCCCCCCCACGTGAACTTCATTGTGAGGTTACCATTGTTATATGCATGAGAATCTTTGAGCTCCCCAACATGGGATATTCAGTTAACAATTTGGGCAGTCACCTTGTTGAGAACCGCCCTTGGTTGGGATTTGATAGGGGGTTTATTATCAGTTTATGTTGTGCGGATCACACAGGAAGAGACAAACCAGCCACAAGTGACAGTAATGTAGCCCCACACAGTAAAAAATTATAGAAATAGGTACACACTCAGAAAGGGGGGACATCACGAGGAGGAGGGATGAGAAAATGAATGAAGTCATACATAAAGGATCACTCTGCTGCTGTGATCGTAAGTTAGACATTGTTTATTAACGACTGTTTATGATGTATTGAACCATCTATTCCTGCCAATATCTTATGTTAGTCACAACTGTAAGTCTCTGGAATGCATTTTGATATAATGTACCGCATGATGTCTTGAAGTGTGGCAAAATCTAATAAAAATGGTTTAAAAAAAAATGTATCTTGGTACGTCCCCCTCGAATTGAAGTTGCAACTTGTATATGCAATGCGGGACGCTCACCTCATATCAGGTGTTTTTCACCAGGATATAGTCACTCAACGCTACTGCCACCAGACAGTCCATCAGGTTCCAGCGAACTATTGTGACTTCTGCCGCACTGTCCAGCATGGTCAGAGCCCATTCCACACTTAGAAGCAATGTCCTCATTATTGGCAGCATGCTTGACTTTGAGTCCAGCTACCTTCTTCTTTTTTAATTGAGGTTTTGAATGTTTCGGTTTATCTTACTTTTTTATTATTTAGTCAGATGAGCATTGTGAGTGCTTCTTCAGTTTCACGTACTTCTCTGATCTGCAATCTGACCGTCCACCTCTCTCCGATCGTTTTTGGATGACTCCTGAAAGGAACGAGATGAACGTGTATCAGTATCCCGATACCGGTCAGGCGTTCTACTATCATCACGGTTGCGCAGAGTATAGCGCTTTTCAGTGGCCTCCTGTTGAGGAAATCTGCCCAGTGACTTAGTCGTTTCTTTATTTTTCTTATTATCCCACTTCTTCTTAATTGAAGATTTGGACGGTTGCTTAGAGTCTTTTCAAAATGATCCTTAGTTTGTGGTTTGCTAGGTCTGGCTCCTAAATTATCGCTACTTACTGTTGCATAAGTTTCTTCGATAATTTTAGGTAATTAGCACTCCTGAATCCCGGAGCGAAATCCCTGAGGCTCTGGCATTTAGCCAATGCTGCTGCTTCCCCCTAAATATTACTCAACATAATGGTGGATACTGCGGCCAAATTGCCCATCAGTTTCATCCCCAAATCCAGGGCAGCGCCTGCCCTGTACTCATTCTGAATTTGTTTAAGCGCCTCTGGCAAAACAGCTAATGATGGGGAACCATGAGTCCTGGTATATATTGCAGCAAAGACTCTTCCCCATGTGGTGCAATCTTCTACTGGGCGAGCCATCCCCATTGGCAAGCATATTGTAAGAATTCTGTGTTTTTCCTGGGGTCCCATATGAGGAAACACTGCTTCAAGCTGGCTTGTTTTTTGTGGAATCCAGAACAGAATTTCCTCCTGTCTGGTGGTAATTTTACCCATAACAGCATTTATAGTCTGTGGACTAATGCCTGGTGTAGCCAATTGTGGTTGTGCAGCTTGAGCAGTCCTCCCTGGATTGAGTGTCCTTGATCTCAGGACGAACTGGGTCAGGCATCTATAGATTTCAACTAGACCCATGTATAGTCTTCGTACTTGTGCTGCTGTTAGATTTGCTACGTTTGGATGTGGTGTGTAACCGGCTAAGACTGGCCATGTAGCTCTCTCATTAGTAAGGGGACCTAATCTAACTTCTTCTATAGTGTGTGGTAGGGCGCCTTCAAACCAATTTCTGTGTTCTTGGTATGTTAGTGGCATCTCTAGTGCTTCGTAAGCCGTATATTGATTTGGAACATCAGCTGCAGTGTAATTGTGAAACAGTTTTGTTCAGTCGTCTGCTTCTGGGAATGTAACCTATGAATAGAATACCTATGTCCTAAATGCTTTGTGAGTCTCAACCACAAAAGTAACGCCCGCCCTGCAAGTGTGAGATCATATTGTAGCAGTTTCGGAGTAACTGCATGTCTGCAGTTTTCAGGCATATTCCATGCCACAAGAGTATGTGGAATTCAGAGAGGGTACTACTATGGGGTAATCCTTTTGAAAGGTTCAAGCTTGAACATCCTACAGTCAATACATAGGGTAACCTACTCAGCTGAGGAGGATTTTTCCCTAACACCAAGGACGTTTCCTGTTAATAGGCGAGAAGGGGTATTTGGGTATACAAAAGAAAACTACTCAGGCGATCCATTTAATAAGAGCCCAAGCTAAAACTTTGGCGGAGCCATGTCGTATGGCTTGTACCTCACCAGTAAAACTGTGTGTTTGTTGCACAACATAAACATCAGGATTGTGCCAGACTGATTCCGTGCACACCCTCAGGATATGTTGACCTATAGTCCTGCTAGCCCACCCACAGTGCACCATCTGCAACCCTAACATTACAGTGTAACAAATGTGTATGCAACCTTAGAACAGGATAACCCTGATCCCCCAAGGAAATCGTGGCAACAGATCTAGAACATTTTTGTTTGGTCTTGCATGCATACCCAAAGAAATGCATAAGAAATACTCAGCAAGGCATTTCAATATTTATTGAAGAATGGTGATTCTTGTGTAAAACACATGTGCTGCAATAATGAGTAGAATGAACCGGGATTAGCGTAATTAGCATTATGAGAATAGTGAAAAGGATGAACAATTCCACCATTGTGCTAAGACAGTGAATGCAGGTGGACATATATGTGCTGTGTATATTGCACTCCTACCCAGCGCTTTCCTTACCAAGTCTTGCCTAGGGTGGGTGATCCGCCAAATCCCTGCCGGGTGGGCTAACCCCCCCATTACCTGCAGGTAAGTGTCATCAGGATGTCCGTCTTGGTGTAGAGCTGGATATCCCTCATGTCTGTAAAGAGCAATCAGCTGAGCTGGAATTCTGGCATGCAGTGACCTCACAGTGTCAGCTGAGTGCTCCTCTCCCTAAACAAGGAAGTGGTTCGGTATATATAATAAACAGCACCCATGTGCCATGTCGCAACCATTGTCAGGCCGCAATTGTTTATTCTAGCTGGATTGCCTCGTCGCCTACTGGTCAATAACAATAACAACATTTGCACAGTGACTTTTATCCCTTGTAATGAATGTTCAAGGAGTCGTGATAGGGTGCCTACATTGTGGAAATGTAAGCAATGCCGATTGTGAGAATGTTATCCTGCATTGTCACGCACACAAATGTATGTCAAAAGTCATCATGTGTAAAGAGAAGGCAACTTAAGAAACATGGGCATGTAAATAGTGGTGTTTCTTACTGGGCCTATCCTGACCACGTGACAAAGCCAACTGTCTCTTGGCCAGATACACGCCCGCTCTTTGGGAGATGGCGATTTCACATTATATGTAAAGTGCTTTGATGCCTTTGGGTCTAGCTAGTGCTATATAAAACCTATAAATAAATAAAATAACTAGTCTCTCTAAATATGAGGTAAGGATTCCCTTGGTGATACAAGATGGAATTGAGGATGAGAAACAGCCTCTGCAGATTGGACAAGACATTACTGACACTGTTGCATATTCAAAGTGAACAGGTGTAGTCTAAAATCAACAGTCCTTGGGGGTGGGTGCGGTTTCACCATGAACAATGGCAGCCGCACGGAGCAGAGCTCCTCCACTGACGTGCTATAATCCGCCATGATCGATGGCAGCGACTGCACTGAATGCACCTCCCAGCCTGGGAGAAGGTCTGCAACAGGAGTGGCGACCAGCAGACTCTGGGAGCCCATGCTGCGCTCTGTGACCCTAACTCTGCAGCGGCCTACCAGTAGGAGTGGTAGAGGGACCGGAAAGCCCCATGACGCTCTGCAGCCACCACTGAGAGGAGAGAGGCATGGTAGTGGACAGCCAGCAACACACCCAGTTTCCCTAACAGAGTGGAAGCCTGTACGCGGCCTGTCGGAGCCAGTCAAGCAAAGCAGACCCACTTGGCACTTAGTACCATAGTTGGCTGGGGCAGCATGGGGACAAGAGTCGCGGCTTGGGTGGGACCAGCCCACACCAGGTGAGAGAGGCGGAATGGCAGTCACCTAAAGGACCGGCCACATTCCCCTTTGGGGCTGCTGCAGGACGCTCTGTGCCCATTTGGTGAAGGGATCCATCCCAGCACTTCAGCCCTGACACGACCGGCAGCAGTGCTGGGGCCGGGACAGCAGTTCAGCCTGGGAGTGAGCACAAACCAAGCAGCGGAGGACCCCAGACCGGGGGCTGTGAGTGGAACACCTCCCTAGGGACTAGACATGTTACATTCCCCTCACTCCCCCCTCCCCCAGGGACACTCACTTGCTGTTGTTGCTCAAAGTGAGGCCCCGGACCAACGGGTTTCATGGTCTGACTGTTGGCCCACCCACCACTAAGCCATCTGGGCCCCAGTTGCACTAAGCATTGGGACAAGACCTACGCCCCCTCGGTGTGAGAGGGTGGAGGCCATCACACAAACCTGCCCTAACACCTTGACAGTGCATCACTATGCAGTGATAGGCTCAGAGAACTGTGGCCTGCGTGAGGAGCTATTTCAAGTGCAGCTGGAGGGACTATCCCACTCTACAGGCAGGTCTGTGGCGGGCAGGCCGCGGTCGCAGACCCTGGAGTGCGACACTTCTCGATAGCATTTGGAAAGATGAACACTCTCCCCTTATCCCCTTCTCACAGAGTAAATCAGAGAAATACACAAAACCAGCCTCTGCCACCAGTGCAGCAGAGGCGTGCCCGCCACCGCCAACCACGCCTCGTCTATCCTGCAGGCCATCCATGAGTCGAGAACCTTGCTTGAGGGCAAAATTAGAGTACTTAGCATTGACCTGTAGCTACTCTGTCAGAGTTGATGCAACACTGCGGAGAGAGTTAAGGAAGCAGAGGGAAGGATTATGGAGGCTGAAGACTCTTTACACACTTCCAAATCACCACCCTACAATGGACTGTTCACCTCCTTTAAGCACATGTTGAGGATGCAGAGAGAAGGTCCAGACACAACAACATCCGCATTGTGGGGATCCCGGAAAGATCGGAGGACTCTATTGCTACACAGTTTATATCAAATTGGCTGAAACCTTGGGTGCTGGCAGAGGAGATATCTACATGCTTCCTTGTGGAGTAGTCTCACAGATCTCTAGTCCCTATGCCCCCTCTTGAAGTTCCACCTCATCTGATCATTGCCCGCATCCTCAATTTTGCAGAGACTTAATGCTAAGGGCCACTCATTGTCATACGGATCTTCGAAAGATCCGGATGTTCCCGGATACACTCTCAAGGTCCAGCAGGCATGACACTCCTTGGGCATCAAACAAACGATGAGGGCGAGGAGTATTAAGTACATGTTGTTATTCCTGGCTCACCTAACGGTCATTTTTGGAGACAAGACACTCTTTTTTGACAACCCCAAGAGCGCCTGGGACTGAGTGGAAGAGTGTCCCAATCTATGCAGACTGGGGGCCTCCCCGTCCCATGGAGGCCTTGGCAGACGGGACCACCCTGGTACCTAGCAGAGATCGAACTGGAGAAGACAGAGGGGCAGATGCCAGATCTGGTCTGTGAAAACCAGGGGGGATGCCGTGAGGTAAACAGTCTGCTGCCCGAAGTTGATGAGCAGGCAACACCAACACACACCCCGTGAGGGCAGGGGTGTCCCCCTACCTGTTTGGAGCACTAAGAGTGACTAAAATGCTGCCTACATGCCTTTTACATTCTCTATTTTGGGCGGGTGGAGGGGAAACATTGGCTGAAACCACCTTGTTTCTCTGTTTGTTAATAGATTGCGTTAAGGTAGGGATCTGGAAGGGATGGTTCAAGGGGGATTATTTCTTCACTGCTGCCCTGTTGACATTGGCACCCAGTTTACACCACAACAGGTACTTCCTATTTTTTGCATTATGGGGGGGGGGCAAAGTAGTGTTACACAGAGCCTGAGCAGTTGCACGCAATTTTAATTGATTGTCCATACCTACACGAATCACACGGACCGCGGTACTGGGTCCCACACCACCTGCTTTACGCTAAGTTTGGTTCCCCATTGGGCCGCACTTTCAGCCTCTGACCCGACAGGCCATTTGCGTCTACTCACCTGGAATGTATATGCCTTTCTCGATTGGGTGAAGAGAGGGCAGTCCTGAAACCCGCCCATAGATTGGGACCAGACATACTGCTCTAAGAAATCCACTTGTTAGGGAACAACTGCCTCTTTCTGGTCTGCATGGGCTTCTTCTGGGTTTTGCACGCCGGCCAGGTTCACAAGAGGCTTGAGAGAGATGACCCTCCTCCTTCGGAACCACTTGCCATTCAGGGTCTCCCAGACCCAGCAAGACAAGCTTGGCTACAACATGGCAGTGGCTGAGACCCTCCACTGTAGACCCCCCCTCTCTTATGGGCATCTGCACAACACCTCCACTATCGATATCATTTGTCAGACTCCTAGGAGAGGTGCTGTAACAGACGTCGACTAGCTCCTGTGTGATCAGGGGCAACCTCAGATACTACACTGGACTGGTCTACATATCCTCAAGACAGGGGCCAGGCTTGACGACTTGGCAGGTTTCATGAGATCCATGAATTTGGCAGCTCGTTCCCGTGGTTGCCGTTGTCCAGAGACAGACATCAACACTGTTCCACTTCTGCAGCTGCTTGAGCCAGCTCAGCTTCTGCTCCACTTTGCAGTGAGGGCTCAGAAAGATTGACATCCACAGAGCCCCTAGTTTATCCCACAGCTGCCGGGTTTTGACAGTCATGGAGCTTGGATGTTGCGTCACCGTACTGAAAGATGTTACACCTTCTTCTCAGGGGCACAGAAGACGTTTTCACGTTTAGGCTTCTTCCTGCTGTTTAAAGTAGAACATTCAAGAATGGGTGAAGTGCGGATTCTGGCTTGCGGTCTCTCAGCCCACTCCCTGGTAGAAATGAAGCACCAGTGGGGGCAGCATGGGTGTGGTGGCGACTGGAGACTGGTAGCTCCAGAGTTCAGAGACCTCCTCCTCGAGGCCACAGACACCTACCTGGAAACAAATGATGGGTCGGTTGACTCTGCGGGTATACTGTGGGATGCGTACAAGCCCACAATTAGGGGGGCATCACTAACTACTGCATGGGTCAAAAGCACAACGCTCAACAAGACCTCACCGACGTAAAAGCCTGGATACAAGACTTAGAAGCAATGTACCTAGTCTCCCATTACAGTACTATTCTTATTGACCTGCTCCACGCCCAAACACTACTACAAAAGACCTTTCTCAATGAAGCACGGACCGCTTGGCTAGCTATCCAGAGCCTTATATATTAACTGCGTGACAAAGCTAGTAAGCCGCTGCACTGGCTCAGCTGGCCCCACAGAGGGAGGGAACCTGAAATCCATTCATGGATGAGAACAGGGCATTGACCTGCAGGGATCTTCCTCTGGCTCATAGTTTTGCTGTGTACTATGCCCTGCTATATGCCAGGCAACAATACTTTACAACAGATCTCCCCACCAACAGACTGAATGAGGAGGAAAGGCCCCTCTTGGAGGCAGACGTCATGGTCTAGGAGCAGGGCAAAGAGCTGTAGCATCTTTAACCAGGCAAAACCCCGGGCCCGAATGGCTCCCCAGTGGCATTTGTCAGTTCCCTGTGGTCACGGCTTGGGCTTCTGCTTCTGGCTGCCTTTCAGAAGGCACAGGAACGGGGCATACTCTAGCTGGACCTCTGGCTGGCAGACATTGTGGTCATTCCAAAGCCAGAGCTAGCGGGGCTGGTCTGTGACTCCTTACGGCCCATATCTCTCCTCAACACTGAGGTGAAGATCTGGGTCAAGGCTTTGGCAGATCGGCTGCTGATGGAGACAGGGTCACTGATGTACCCTGATCAATTGGGTTTCATGCCCAACTGAGTCACCAGGCACAACATCCGGAGAGAGTCCATAACACGCTGGCCCTCATGCCTCACCTATGCAACAACCATGCTCTGCTGATTGTCTAATTCCACAAGGCTTTCAGAGGGCTAGGACTATCTATTCGTCCTCGGTTTATCAGGTCTGTGAAATTGTTAAACACCTTATTCTCAGCAAGAGCCGGTATCAGCAATGCCATGTCAGAGCCCTTTACAATTAAGAGGGGCACAAGACAGGGATGCCCGCCTACACTCCTGCAGTTTGCATTAGAGATAGAACAACTTGCGAACTGGCTGAGGGTAGACATACAGGTTAAAGGGTTGGAATGAGCATCGGGAGTAGAGCATAGGGTCATGCTTTATGCAGACGATGTCCTCCTCTACCTTCAATCAGGATTGGTAAAGCGCAACTACTCACCCGTGAGGGTCTCAAGGCGCTGGGGGGGGGCGGCTCCGTTGAGTGCTCGGGCCACCCGAAAAGACAGGTCTTGAGGTCCCTCCTGAACTGGGGCAATGTGGGAGATTGCCAGAGGTGGAGGGGGGAGGGTGTTCCAGGCTTTGGTTGCGAGTTAGGAGAAGGACTTTCCTCCTGTTCTAGTCTTGCTGATACGTGGGACGGTGACCAGTGAGAGCTGGGCTGATTGGAGGGGTCTTTTGGGTGCGTGGAAGGAGAGGCGACTGTTCAGGTATGCGGGTCCGGTGTTGTGAAGGGCCTTGTATGCTTGGGTGAGGAGTTTGAAGGTTATTCTTCTTTTGACTGGAAGCCAGTGGAGATTGCGGAGGTGTTGAATGATGTGACTACAACAGGGGATGTCGAGGATCAGTCTGGCTACGGCGTTCTGGACAATCTGGAGTTTGCAAAGGAGTTTCTTGTTGATTCCGGCGTAGAGAGTGTTGCCGTAGTCCAGTCTGCTGCTGACGAGTGCGTGCGTGACAATTTTTCTGGATTCGGTTGGGATCCATCTGAAGGTCTTTTGAAGCATGTGGAGGGTGTTGATGCAGGTCGAGGAGACGGCGTTGATCTGGCAGTTCATTGTGAGCGATGAGTTTGGTATGATGCAGAGGTTTTGTGCGTGGTCTGTTGGGGTGGGTGTTGGGGGGAGTATTTCCGAGGGAGGAGGGCCACCAGGAGTCATTCCATGCAGAGGGGGTGGAGCCAAGGATGAGGACTTCTGTCTTTTCTAAGTTGAGTTTCAGGCAGCTGTTCTTCATTCATGTGGCGATGGCTTTCATCCGCTTTTGGAAGTTGTGTCTGGTGATGGGTTCGTTGGTGACCTTTGGTGACCCGTCATAGTCTGGGCCTGTTCCCTACAGATATTGCGGATTTTAGAGTATTTCACTGGCCTCCAGTCAAAACATCCATTTTCCTGGTTGGAACCAAGTCACTGGATTTATCCTTGACACCTGGATGGCACTCTGTCCCAGGCAGGATCTCCACTTGATTCTTGCCCGCATTTTATCTTTACCAGACTAGTGTCGGCTTTATGTCCTCATGTCACCAAAATCCTCAACCAATCTCTGGAGCAAGCCTCATTCCCAGACATATGGAAGAAAACAGTGGTTTTTCCCCTCCTAAAGAAGTCAGGACTTGGAATATATGATCCAGCCAACTATCGCCCAATTTCTCAATTACCTTATTTATCCAAAGTTTTGGAGCGCTTAGTTAATAAACAACTCACCACCTTCCTCGAATCCAATAATTTATTCGATCCCTCACAGACTGGCTTTAGGGCCAATAATAGCACAGAGGCCACTCTACTAGCTGTTTCTACTAATATTAGATCGCTAGTTGACCAAGGCAGAGCCGTAGCACTGATCCTATTAGATCTTACTGCGGCTTTTGATACCGTATCTCACACTAAACTACTTCAAATCCTACACAAAAAAGGGATCTGTTCTAAAGCCCTGTCATGGTTCGCTTCTTTTCTGAACGATCGGACCCAAACAATTCAAATGGGATCCTGCACCTCCACCTCAAAGAGCATTAAGTATGGCGTCCCGCAGGGAGCTACCCTAAGTCCCACCCTTTTCAATGCATATGTATCATCTCTGGCGGATATTAGTTGGAAATGGGGTTTTGACATCTGCTCCTACGCCAATGATACTCAATTAGTGATCTCCCCTGATAAACAGATTGACCAACACCGAGACTAAGAACAACTTAATAAATTGTCTCACTGAACTCTCAGGCTGGATGTCCCAGCACTGTTTAAAATTAAACGCCTGGAAGTCTGAAATTTTGCTCTTCGTGGGTGCCCAGGCGATTTGGGACAATAGTTGGTGGCCCCAGGCACTGCCCCAGAATCCAAGCGAGCGGCAAAAAATCTTGGCATCATCTTTGATGACACTCTATCTATGCAGGACCAAGTACGCACTTTGTGCCGAAAAGCCTTTTCTACACTGAAACTGTTCAGACGACTCTTCCCCTCGATCCCATCTAATTGCAGACAAACGGTAGCACAGGCTCTGCTCTTGAGCAGACTGGACTACGGCAATGCCCTTTATGTTGGCATGGCCGACTATCTTTTCTCTAGACTCCAGGTGGTCCAGAACGCCGCCGCAAAATTAATTTGCAATAAAAAAAAAAACACAGTTCAGCATCCCACTGCTTGAAGGAATTACATTACAGGCTACCTGTTCGCCAGCGAGCCAGTTTCAGGCTCCTTTGTTTTGCGCATAAAACCTTGCATAAAAAAGGACCACACATTTTGCAAGATAAGCTACAATTCCATGTCCCTTCGCGCAACCTGAGATCATGTCATCAAGCTCTCGCCTCAGTCAAACGCACATCCAAGGTCAGGATGGGCGACCGGTCCTTTTCCAAATTAGCTGCGGTCTTTTGGAACAACCTACCCCTTGATCTTCGCCTGACAGATGACTACTTGCTGTTCAGGAAAAAATTGAAAACCAGCCTGTTCCCTAGATACTGATCCTATCAAAGACCAACTCGTAATACACTAAATTTCGTCCGAGCGCCGTGATGTCCTTCGGGATGAATGATGCGCTTAATAAATACTAATAAATACAAATACAAATAGCTTCCGTTACAAGGGGGTCTACATGACCACCGACCCACAAAGGGCATGGGACCAAAATTTACAACCACAGGTCAAGAAGGTTAAAGACTTTTTGGAACTCCCTCCCTCTGTCCTTCCATTGGGAGATCGGCTATCTTTAAAATTGTGACGCTTCCGTGTCTACTGTATCAACCTCAGAATTTTCTTTACCTAATCCCAAAGGCCTTCTTCAATTACCTCAATGCCCTCTTACGAGACATTTTGTGGAACCATTGCATTGTCCAAATGCTTCAAATTGACCTACGAAGAGGGAATAGTGACACCGGATATGGTCTGTTACTACCTGGCCACACAATTGGCAGTCCTAAATGACTGGTGGTTTGGACGGTTCAGTGACCCGGCCTATGCCTCAGAGGGCTGGGCGCTGGAAGGAATGCAGCTCTCCCACTTCCTGTATGGCAGGACTATCCCACCGTCCCTCCAACTGGTGACAAATCAGTGTTCAAGTCCTGGAGTGACGCCCTCAGGACCCTTGGCTGGTCCAGTCGCCTGACCTCAGAAAGCCTCCTATAGCTCGGCACGTGGCTCCACCAGGTCTCCACACAATCTGGACTTGGGAGGTGGGAAATCATTGACATTTCCAGGCTGGGTGACCAGCTTTATCACTCTTTAGTGAAATCATTAGCAGACTTGCTTGCAGGAGGAGTTCATTCTCCATCGCACCCAGTTTTATTGTTAACTACTGAAGGAAGTGGCCCTTAGGGGCCACCCGGGTTAGTTACAACCACCTGCTATGCCTTCCCAAGTAATGAAGAGTCGGTCAGGCAGTAGAGAATACAAACAAGCATTTATTAGCAATACTCTGCAGAGGAGTCCAATCTGACCTGCACCCTAAGATGTCTGCCGAGGGACTGGGCCCCCAACGGCCTGCAATGCATGATCATTCCTCCAAGAACCCCCCAACCACGCCCACAGTGGAAAGATACCGGCCTGGGCCGAACATGAACAAAGAAGGCACAGAAGGATGGGCTACCACCTGCCAGATGGGTACATGCTATCGGCAACTCAAGGTTACTGCGCTGAGTCTCAGCGTCTCCTAACGTGGGAGCAGAACTACACACTCGGATAGGCATGCGAGGGCAGAATGGCCTATTCATTAGTAAGTCAGGAAGCAGCCTTGAACAGGAAAGAAAAATAATAACTAAATACTGTGTTCTGCTGAGGCAAGCAATACGAATAATGAGGCCTAGTTCAGACCCAGCCTAATAGGGATTACAAAATACAAAATGGAGTCACACTTGCTAACTAAAGCTTGCACGTTGCAGGGATAACTCAGTGGGTTGCATAACGTGAATACAAATGACATCTATTTAGCCACACACTGCTAACCTAATGTAGCATGATACGAGTGCATAGCAGGAATGGGATTTTCAAACCTAACAGACCCTCCTTTTAGCATGGGTGGCTAAATGCTTTATTGAGGCTAGCCGGTAGGGTCTTTACAATTCTAAGTGGGGAGAAAGAAAAAGCATAGTCACTCAAGTTATAAGGGAGAATAAGGCAGCACATGAGCATCAAAATCTACTTAGTATTCAAAAATACCTTCGTCAATAAGCATGATATCCTGGATATCCTGCATCATCATAGTAGAGACCTTAGTATCACGTCTCGGCAATTTAGGGGTAGGGGTGAGCTTGCTCACACAATAGGTGGAACATGCTGGAAGGCAATTAATACATAGGCAACATGTGAAGACTACACCTGCGATAACTATGAGGGCAGGTAATATCTTCCAATCCCATGATGTCAGCAGACCCCAGAACCACCCCGTGAGGGACCATGATCCATTATCCTGATGGATATCTGAAGCAAGCCTGTGTAATTTCTGTATGGCGGAGTACACATTAGGGGCGTTATCAGGAATGTAAATACAACAACTGCTGCTGATGACGCGGCAGGCTCCGCCCCTATCTGCAAAGATGACGTCTAAAACCATCCGGTTTTGAAGAGCAACAAGTCTCGTAGCCTGAAGCTCGACTGTAATATTAGTCAGTATACCTGCAGTAGTGTTAATAACTCCTTCAACTACTCTAGCAAGGTGACGGATATTACAGCTATTGAACATGGGGCCCCAGAACGGCAGAATGCCCTTCATGATGTCAGTAAATTGCTGTAGGGAAGTATCTGTTTGATCTATATCTTCTGGATTGACAACTCTCTTGGTCTGATGCAAACGTAGATCCCTACACTGTAGCCTATGATCCTTGTGATAATTCGATGGTGCAATATAAACAGGGGGCAAAAGGAAAGAGACATAACACTGGCCAGACCATCCCCTGGGAAGCCATGTATAAGCCTGTTCCCCACAAACAAAGTATACATTTGGAGGTGTGAGCAAAGGTGGGCTACTAGTAGTATTCAATCGGTATGTATAGTTACAACTGCTCTGACCTACTGGAACGTTCCCTGTACCTTCAACACAGAAACTAGCTGCTATATTGATCACAGGGACGGGCATGGCTTTGTCTTCAGTTATACTTCGTTCCTAGAAACATTTAAAATATTCAGTAACGTTAAATCCTTGAAAATCCAGCATTTCATTTTGTAACCAGGTTATTATCCTCAAAAATATTCATACAAGCTTCTGGATTTAGGGTACCCTCCTTTCCATCTGCCCCAGGTGTATATCCTTGGTGTACCACTATATACTCCAACACTGCTTCGTAATCAGACTGTACCATATTCATTGCGTCAGCATGATAGTGCATGTACACCATAGAAAGCAATTGGAACCAGGCCTCACAGCTAACCAAGTATGACAGGGGCAATGACACCAGTAGATCGTTCTTGTGCATAACTGAGGGAAGTAACCCACACACCCAACAATTCGTGGCATTAGTGGTACTGTGTACCTGATGAAGCATCTGCAGAAACGCATTTTCGACATAGGTCTGTCTATGTCTCTTTTTATGTGGGGCCAGTGTAACAAACGAATGCTGAGGTGGAGCCAGGGTAGTCCCTATTAATGTGTGCACAGGATGCTGTTCTTATAAATACCACACCACCCCGAATAGTGTTATCGTTACGATGAGAAGGACCGCCACCACTACCACCCTACTCCCAATAGACCAACTAGACCACAAAGGACCATTCTGCTGTAATGGTGGGGCCACCAGAGGCTGTTCCTCCTTCATAATTGCGTGGCCAAATGGGTACATAGAAAGAAACTTTAGGAATTGGAGCCACAAAAATACAACCGACCAGAGGGGTACAAATCACCCAGTGTCCTTCAGAGCCTCACTGGTAGACTCCTATTGTTCATCAACGACGGTGCTATGAAGCACTCCCACGGGGGAGCTGCGCGATCGCAGCTCTTGCTGGAAAACAAATCCTCTTCTTTCAGGATAGGGCACCCTCCCTCCTTGGAAGACACCCTCAGCTAATACAGTCCAGTGTCCAGGGCAGTGCACCAGTGTAACTCACTTTAATCTAAAGCAGGCACGTTAGGCATTGCACCTACGCCCTAAGCTCGAGTCCTTCCCTAACTCCTGGACTGTCCTACTGGCGCACTGTCCTTCCGTCGGGGCCGCAGGTTGTACCTGGCAACCCCAGGCACTTCTTCATCAACAAAAAGGGGAAGAAATTCAGGCTCAGCAGGGCATTGAGACTCAGGTGTCTGTGCACCAGAAGAGGGAGCATCCGGGGCGGCCCTTATCTCTGGGGGAACCGCCTCAAGTAAGGCCTTGTCGCTTTCTTCGTCTGTCTGTGCTCACCTCAGTTGGGCGTCGGAGAAGAAGGGAACGAAACGGGGCACTCGCTCCCCTTCCTGGTCAGCAATGCCGTCGAGGACCCACTGGTCATACGGAAGTGGGAGAGGGATCCTCTTGACGTGCGATCCGTGTACCCAGTGCTTCCGGCCTTCAAGCTTCACTGCGGTGCGGGTGGCGAGCAGGACCAAGAGTGGCCCCTTCCACCGAGGCTCCAGGCAGCTCTTTCGCTGAAAATTCTTTACGAACACGAAATCCCCGGGCTGCAGCTGATGCCCGGGCCCCTCTGGTACTGGTTGCAGCGTGGCGTGAATCTGTTGGTGGACAGAACGAAGATCTTTAGTCAACTCATACAGATAGTCCACAAGTAGGGGGTACTCTATCTCGGAAAAGCGCTTGTGTCTTGGGACGCCCCAGACATTGGCGGGGCGCCCAAAGACCACCTCGTACGGGGACAACCCTGTTCTAGAATGCGCTGTCGCTCTGTTAGACAACAAAGCCAAAGGTAGAGCATCGGGCCATTGCAATCCTGTGCTTTCTTGAATTTTCGCCAACTTCAATTTGAGAGTACCATTGTACTTCTCAACCAAGCCTGCTGACTGGGGGTGGTTCGCTGCATGAAACTTCTGTCTAATATGCAAGCCTTTACACACCAATTCAATGACTTTTGAATTGAAGTGACTTCCGTTGTCACTCCAGATCACACATGGTAATCCATAGCACGGGAAGAACTCTTTTAAGATAGCCTTCGCCGTTGCCATAGCCGTATTCTCCTTAGTGGGGTAAGCCTCAATCCATTTACTGAATGCACAAATCACTACCAGCACATACTTCAAATTGTTAACTCATTCCATTTCGATGAAATTCATCTGGAGAACCTCGAAAGGGAAGGAAGGCAGTGCAAAATTACCTGCGGGTGTAGGAGTACCTTTCCCAGGATTATGTTTCAGACAAATGATGCAGTGTTTCACTAGGTATGTGGCTACCTTAGGGATATTATCATTTCACCATACTGGGTCCAGTAGCTTACATATTCCTTTGGCACTAATATGTGCTGGGCCGTGGGCCATGGTAACAACAGGGAGCACATAGACGTTCAGCAGCCACCATCTCTGTTTCCCAGACAAGTCAGTCCAACACCCATCCTCGTCCAAACGCCCTGTCCTCTCCTCCCATACTGCCAGTTCATCTACTGTCGCCTCGCTCTGTATTTCCCTGACATTTTCTAATGTGTCCTCGAACATTCCATTGTCTGGAACCCACCTAGCGGGACCTGCCACGAACATCTTTTTCATCTTCGATCTAGCTGTCTCCTTAGCTGTCTGATCTGCAAAAGCATTTCCCCTTCCAACATCATCTGTTACTGCTTTGTGAGCACTACATTTTATTATTGCCAACTTATCAGGAAGTGTCAGTGCTGACAACAGTCTATGTATCAATGGACCATGCTGTATTCGCAACCCATGCGAGGTCAAGAACCCTCTCTCCGCCCAGAGGCGCCCGAAATTATGGGCCACCCCAAAGGCGTACTGGCTGTCGGTGTAGACATTGACAGTCAGTCCCTCACTCAACTCGCAAGCCCTAAGGAGGGCAACCAACTCTGCAGCCTGGGCCGATTGATATGGGATACGGGATGTCTCAACTACAGTGTGTAACGTTGTGATTGCATAAGCTGCAGTGGTAGTGCCATCTGGTAGTTTGAAACAAGAGCCATCGACATATAGTTCCCCTTGGGGATCAGATAAGGGAACATCAGTCAGGTCTACCCATCCCTTCGTTTCTTCCTCAGTCCGAAATAAACAATCATGGACATCATTGTCCTTTTCTTCCGAAGGGAGGGGTAGTAACGTGGCTGGGTTCAGAGTAGCACATCTTTTGATGGTAATGTGCGGAGCAAACAAGGTTAATTCATATCCAGTCAGACGCGCACTAGTAAGGTGCTGTGTCTTTGTCTTATTCAACAGTGTGTCCACAGCATGAGGTACCATTACTGTGAGATCCGTATCAAGGACGAGCCCTGCCGATTGTCTGATAGAAACTGCCACCACCGCGGCAGCCCTCAGGCAGCTCTGGAGAGCTCTGGCGACGTTATCAAGAATAGCAGAGAAATACGCGCAGGGTCTCTGCTTACCACCGAAACCCTGTGTTTGAACAGAAAGTGCGCAACCGTCCGCCTCATGTACATAGAGCACAAAAGGCTTCTGGTAATCAGGAGCACCAAGCACAGGAGCAGAGCAAAGCGCAACCTTTAATTGCTTGAAAGCTTGCTGGCATGCAGGATGTCCAAGGCAAGGGTTCATGCACGTCTTTAGTGGTCAGGTAAAGGAGGGGTTTCGTTAGTAAGGAATAGTTAGGGATCCAATGACGACAATACGAAGTTATACCAATAAAAGCGCGTACCTCGCGTTGGGTCTTAGGAACAGGCATATTAGTAATAGCAGCTATGCGTTCAGGTGTTAGTCTAAGACCCTCCTTCGACAGTAGGTGACCTAAATAGGTGACCTCCTGTCGACAATAGTGAAATTTCGAAAGTGACACCTTGTGTCCGTGGTGTGCCAAATGTAACAGCAATTTAACTGTGGCCTCTTTACAACCATCTTCAGTATCTGAAGCCACGAGGAGGTCGTCAACGTACTGCAACAGCACATTACCAGGGGGAAGTTCCAAAGAATCTAATTGAGCTTTCAAAGCTTGGCTATAGATACTAGGACTTTCCGTATAGCCTTGTGGAGCACGACAGAACCTAAAGCTCCTGCCGGCTATTGCAAATCCAAACAGATATCTGCTATCGGTATGGATTGGGATGCTGAAGAAAGCATTCTTTAGATCGATCACAGAGAAGAATTTTGCAGACGGGGGAATCATTGTCAAGATCGTGGTAATGTCTGGGACTACAGGATACTGGGGAAGCACTATTTTGTTCACCTCTCGGTCAATTACGAAGCGGTAAACGTCAGGGTGAGCATCAGAAGAATCGAAGGGTGCCTTTTTAAGAATAGGAAGAATAGGGCTGTTACACACATTCGCCGCTGTCTCCTCAACCACACCAGACTTAATCAAATCCTGTATTATTTGCAATAAGGCCTTTTCTCCTGCCTGGGATATCTTGTACTAGGGAATACGTGGCCACACAGCATTGTCCTTAATCTGTATAGAGACCGGTGGGATCTGGAGTAACCCCACATCCGTGTCTCCTGTAGCCCACAGTGTGCGTGGCACATCTTTAAACTCCACGGGGAGGGGGGCATCCTTTGCGAGACATTGTGTGGCACGGGCCACTTGCGGTCCAATAGTCATGTAAACAGTGTCTGGAGAACAAAAAATTGTCGCATGCAGCCTTTTTAACAAATCCAACCCCAACAAATTCTCCCCACAATTTGACGTTAATAGAAATGGTGAATCAACCGTGAAGGGGCCAATAGTCAAAGCAAGAGGTTTGGAAATGGGGCTGACAACCGGCACGCCTGAGAAACCCACCGAAACATTGTTTTGGCCAGACAGACCTGGCACCAGTGAACGGGAAACAGAGCTATTCATAGCCCCTGTATCAACTAAGAATTTCTCGGTCGTACCGTGTAAATCTGCAGTGACATAGGGTCCGCGCTGATCTACAGGCACCGGAACTGGTCCCTTGCCCTGTCCCTGGCTATCCTAGCTGTGAGACATCCCAGTCACTTCGTCCATGTCATAGTCATCATGATAGTACTGCCTCCCTCAGGGGTCGTCAAAATAGTTCCCGCTCTGTCTATTAGACGATGCATTCTCTGATCGCGTCTCCCCCCGGCCTCCTCCTCCTCTTCCACGTCCTCCAAACCCCCGACCTCTCAGGGGGCTCACCTCTCTGCGATAACTCCGGGCACTCATTCCGTCAATGTCCCTCCCGCTTGCAATATGCACATTTATTGAGCTCAATAGGTGCGCTTGGGAAACCAGCCCTGTTGGGACCTGGGTAGCCGCTGAGCAGAACCCGAGCCTCTTCCTCTTCCGTTACCCCTCGCAACTTGCTGCATCAACACCCTCGTCTTCAATTCTTTTGACTTTTTCTCCACTTTCTCCTTCTCTTCATTCTCTCTATGCTCATAGTACTGTGCCATACTCAATATTACTGACGGGGAAGAGGTGCTCCAAGTGCTTTCTGAAGCCTGCAACCTAGTCGCAATCTCAGGAAGCAAGTTGTTAACAAACCTGTGGACAAACAACCGGACACCACCTTCCAACGACAGGTCCTGGCCACTAAAGTCGAGAAACACCCCCTTCAAACCTAGTAAAGAAATCAGACAGACTCTCATTCTTCTTCTGACGACATGCAGTCAACTTGTCCCAATCCACCCGTCTCGGCGGGATAAGGGAATGCATATAGGTGATAATGCGACCCGGTAAAGCCAATATCTCCGCCTTCGGCTTGTCACCGGGCTTGCGGTCCTTACCCCCACGCCCTGATCTGATCCCATGTTCCTCCCAATTCCACCACATGATCCTGTGTATGCACTTGCCTCCAAATATCCACCGGTACCAACAAGCCAAAGGACAACTCAATATCTGCTAACGTCATCACCGTGGAAGAGGCC
This sequence comes from Calotriton arnoldi, assembly GCA_963921515.1. Classification (NCBI taxonomy): domain Eukaryota; kingdom Metazoa; phylum Chordata; class Amphibia; order Caudata; family Salamandridae; genus Calotriton; species Calotriton arnoldi. Next base: position 2,215,754 of record CAWUFW010000941.1, read on the forward strand.
GCCTCTGTCAACTCTTTGTAGTACGCAGTCGGGTTTTTCCGAGGGTCCGGCGACTGACCTTTAAGGGATATTTCCTCACTCCTCTTCCAAGGAGTATAGATCCACTGTTCCTGAAATCAAGCATCAACTCGTGGCCTAATTAAGGTATTTGTGGAGTCGCGCAGTTCTGGTATTTCAGGATGATAAATTGGATGGACCTCCCTCATGGGGCACAGAGTCACCATCGTCGGAACCTTTTGGAGCAATCTGCCCCGATAACCCACCAATGTCGTTATATTTCTAAAAACCTCATTAGGAGCCATACCTGCAGCATATACCCTGTCCCGTATGTCATAGATGATCTGCGGTGCAACACCCTGAAAACACTGCTCCCACAGTCCTATTAGCGTGGCCGACATGTGCTTAAGGGCATGCTGCTGTATGAAGGGCTCATAATCTTTCATCACACTCCACACATCTTCCACACTACAGATCGGACTCCGAGCCCACTGAGCCGCCTGATTCGCCACCATTTGCTTCTCCTCATCACCCACAGCAGAACCACCAACACTTTGTCCATACGGTCTCGTGCTGCCGCCCAATTCCCTTCATGCATCCCACGTAAAGGGGTCTCGCCATTCAGCAGTGCTTGGGGTGTCATACTCGAGGGAGAAAGACCAGATGAGGAGACAGGTATCATCATGTAAGGAGACAGTGTTGTAGGAGTAAAAGGGGGTGTAGCAGTAGATACAGAGTCAGTAGACGGAACAGGGGAGCTAACGGCCCACGCCCCCGTTACTGGCGTGAGCAGAGAGGAAGCAGGCGGGGCTGGGGCCGAAGCAGTTTGACTAGAGGCAGAAATGCTAGGAAGAGCGGCATCAGAGGCCGGGGACTGAGATGTTGGAACCCTTGGGTATATCTGCTCAGAAGCATAAGGTGGAGGAGGGCGAGAATCCAATAGCTCTTCAACGAAAACATCACCTTCCTCTCTAGTGACATAGCATTTATCTGTCTGCAATCGAAACTTTCTATCTGCACATTCTATGCCCTTCTCCATCTTTTCCCTTTCATAGGCCACTGCTTTCTGCGTTTTAGTTTGCGTCTGTCTCTTCCGGGCCTCTTTCTCTGCTCTCATACGCCGCTGCTTTGCTTCCTTCTGCCATACTCTTAGAGAATCAAACATCGACTGCCTGCTCTTTTTGGCGAACAATTTGTCCTGCAAGAAATTCAATTTTTGTTCATCAAACGAGCCAGTAAGTGGCCATTGTAAGTCAGCATTGTCCCTCGTATATTTATTCCACAATGTACTAAACATAATAGGGCCAATACCGTGCTTGACGTATACATCAAAATTTGGGGTACCCTCCGGAGGCGCAGGATGGCTCTCTTCCAGTCGAGCCTCAGTAGAACAACACTGACATCCAAAACACCCCATTTTACTTAGACAAGGCATCTTAATATAAGACACATGCGCTGTCCCCAACGGACAAATAGAACACCAATAAACAAAATAATAAGAGGAAAAAAATAAAGAATACAAATATTGTTCAAGAACCAAACCAAAACGGTCCGAGGACCGCTCCCTACAGTCCAGAGACTGTACCAAGTTCAAGAAGACAGGCTCTAGCCCCAGACCTTTTCAAGCATTGACTAAATTTCCAGTTGGCCTGGCAGATTGTTCGCAAACAGTCCCAGACCTTTTCAAGAATGGGCCAAATTACCAGTTGGCCTGGTAGGCTGTTCACAAACACTCTGTCTCTAAAAGGGTCCGCAAACCCACCAAGTTCAAACCAAAGCGGCCCGAAGACCACACCAAGACACAGCCCGTCGGCTCGTGCCGTTCAAGCAAGGCAGTCCGAAAACTGCTCCAAGACAGTCCGGAGACTGTACCAAGACACAGCCCGTAGGCTCATGCCGTTCAAGAATGGCGCCATTTTTCCAAGAATCAAATCACTCACCTGGTGCACACAGGTCAAGTCAAGTTATTCTCCACTGCCGACTCTTCGGACCAAACAGTCAACTCCAAGCTTTCGCCTTCTCAGGACCCCAGCCGGTGACCACTAGACGAGGAGTCGCCTGATCAGATGGGCGGGGCAGCTGCGAGAACCAAGCTCGATCGTGTGGGGTACCCCGATCCGCCCGACCGACCAGACGCAACCCTGACCCTGCAACCCGATTACGGGCGAGCTGGATCACCTTGCGGGGTCCCTGTTCGGGCGCCAACTGAAGGAAGTGGCCCTTAGGGGCCACCCGGGTTAGTTACAACCACCTGCTATGCCTTCCCAAGTAATGAAAGTCAGTCAGACAGTAGAGAATACAAGCAAGCATTTATTAGCAATACTCTGCAGAGGAGTCCAATCTGACCTGCACCCTAAGGTGTCTGCCGAGGGACTGGCCCCCAACGGCCTGCAATGCATGATCATTCCTCCAAGAACCCCCCCACAGTGGAAAGTTACCGGCCTGGGCCAAACATGAACAAAGAAGGCACAGAAGGATGGGCTACCACCTGCCAGATGGGTACATGCTATCAGCAACTCAAGGTTATCGCGCTGAGTCTCAGCGTCTCCTAACGTGGTAGCAGAACTTCACACTCGGATAGGCATGCGAGGGCAGAATGGCCTATTCATTAGTCAGTAAGGAAGCAGCCTTGAACAGGAAAGAAAAATAATAACTAAATACAGTGTTCTGCTGAGGCAAGCAATACGAATAATGAGGCCTAGTTCAGACACAGCCTAATAGGGATTACAAAATACAAAATGGAGTCACACTTGCTAACTAAAGCTTGCACGTTGCAGGGATAACTCAGTGGGTTGCATAACGCGACTATAAATGACATCTATTTAGCCACACACTGCTAACCTAATGTAGCATGATACGAGTGCATAGCAGGAATGGGATTTTCAAACCTAACACTATGGCACACAGGCACCCACCTACCATCTGAGATTTAGAAGACATTCCAAAATACAACCAATAAATCTTTCTCAAACAACATCACATCTCCCTTATTTATAAGACTCTGATGGTTAACACCCCAGATACATTAACCCACTTGCGGACAGTATGGTCATCTGACTGGGGCACACCTGACAATGACGACTGGTAAGAGGCACTGGCATCCCCCCTGGAAGCAGCAATAGCCTGTGAATTACGGTCCATTCAGAAGTACTTACACTGCTCCTACTATGCCTGGAGGAGGTTATGGCAGATCGGGGGGGACGACACAATCACAAGAGTGCCTGCGGTGTTCAGCACCCTCCGGTGACTTCTTACACACTGTATGGTATTGCACTGTTCTGCCGCCTTTCTGGGTGGTGGTGCTGTTGACCTTGGAGGGGACCTTGGGATGTATGCTTCCGAAGAACCCTAAAGTAGTCCTGTTCCATATTTCAGATTCCATCAATGGGAACTGATACAAGGGGGCCCTGCTGTGGTTGAGCTGGTGGTCGCCAAGAGGGATATCACCAAGCACTGGACAGATCCTATAGCACCCTCACTGGAGGTTTGGAAGAGGGTGTTGGACCGGTGACTTGGTTTGGGACGGCCTATCTTCCAGACCAGGGGCTGTACCCAGAAACATGGGAAAATCTGTAGTGACTGAATGAAGTACAGCCTGATTCACCTGGAGCCTTGTGAACAGAGACAGTGGTCCTTAGAGTGGAACATGAGGCTGTCTGAGCCTCAGAAGCCCAGGGGAGTGGAGTGGTGTGTGGTGGGGTGGGGTGGGAAAAACACATACAGCAGCAGAGAATAGGGATAGAGCAGACTAATAGAGATATTTTGATTCTGGGTTGGCAGGGCTCGGCAGGCAATATACCAGTGATGAGATTCGATTGTAGGCTAACGTATTGTATGAAAATTAATAAAACATGTTAAATATATATAAAGGATAAATAAAAATAAAAAAAATTCCCAGGCACACTAATTACAACAAAATAACTCTGAAACCTTAGGTCTGAAGAAACAAAAAAAATCAACTTTCTGCTTGGGGCGAGTGAAGTCCTTCTCGAAAATGTGAAGTTTATCACATTAGACCAATGGGTCTTTTTAGAGATTATTCAAAAATGTTACTCTTGCTTCCTTTCCTCACAAGACATTCTTTTTCAACCCTTCCTCCTTACTCCTCCCCACACACACACAGACAAACACCTTGATGGAAAAAATTGCTGGGTTATCAGACAAAGGTGTGATTCAGAAAGTATGCCAGATCTCGAAGGGTGGAAGCATTGTTTCTCCACCTACTTTCTAATTCCAACAAAGGGCAACGTTTAAGACCGATTTTAGACCTTTCTTCTAGAACAGGTTTATCAGGACAGAACACTTCAAAATTACAGTTTTATCCCACGTTCTGGATGTTTTGCAGTTGAACAATTGGATGGTTTCTCTCAATTAGCAAGATGCATATTTCCAAGCTCGGAGAAGGTCAGGCCGCTTCTCAAATTTGTGTTGGGAAATGGTGTGAACTGCAACCTTTTTCAGCTTCTCTTTAACTTTTTTTTTTATGAGACAGTTACTCTTACAGATGATGCCAGTCCAAGCTACTCACCCATGCATTCAAGGCCCTTCACATGTCCGTACCAGCCTACATCAACCATTGCCTAAGCTTCCACCAACCTACCAGTCACCTGCGTGCCACGTTAGCTCACACCCCTCGAATTCACCGGAGCAGGCCTGGAGGACGCTCCTTCTCCTAACTTGCAGCAAAGGCAAGGAAGGACCACCCCCTACACCTCTGGACCTTGGGTACTCCATCAGAATTTCGCAAGACACTCAAGACCTGGCTCTTTGGATGAGCATAGGAACCCTGCCAGCACCTGGATACCCTCACGGGTGAAAAGCAGCGCTCTACAGATTGACTGAATGATTACAGTGAAGCCTTCTTTCCTTCATCAGGTATTAGTGTTTCATTTGGCTTTTGTGATTTCCCTGCCGTCATTTTATCCTCCTCCTCATCCCTCTCAAGAAGAGTAGAAATTGCATAGTATGGATCCTAGGAGCACTCTCAGTATTTATATCCATAGCACTTTAGATTATTTTGTAATAGTGTTTGAAGGACTTTTTAAGTTAAGACGGTTAGAAAACAGACTATATTGCATTTAATATATTTGTGAATTAAACACTTATGAGTTTGGGGGGGGAGCCTGCTCCTGTAGGCCTTTGTTTCCATACAGTGAGAGGGCTATTCCTGTGTGTTCAGTCTGAGAAGTAGTGCTCTGGGCCTCAGTACATTCTTTTGCAGAACACTATTGGCTGGATAAACATGATAGATTGTGATCCCAATGTAGATAGACATTTCTACAAAGTGTTTTGGTGTACAGCCCAATCAGATTCCCCTCCCTACTCCTTGAGAGTTCATGTGGTATGGGTTCCCAAGAGCAGGTCAATTCCCTGTGGTGAAGTTTTTGTGATGGATATGATGGTTCCTTACGCCTGGCCGCCTCCCCTCTTGAGGGGAAAATGGTATTACCAAGGCTGTCGGAACCGCGTGTGCCGTTACAACGCAAGCTTTACCACGTTGCCTTTACCACGCATATCTCTTTACCACGCATGCCTTTACAATGATTTCCGTTATAAAGGCGGTAAAGGCAAATGCGTGGTAAAGGAAGTCAGTGCTATAGATTCGGAGCCATTGGGGGGGGGTGGGACATGTTGAATACTTGGAGGGACATCCTGCTCAGACGAGAATGGTAGGAACATGAAGGATCGGGACGCGGCTTGGTGAGTAGTTTTCTGTTTTTAGGGCTGGAGGCCGGGTTTTAGGGCTCAGGGAAGGGGGTCTGGGTAGTTTTTTTTAGTGTTGGGGACAGTTTTAGGGCTCAGGGTGGGTTGCTAGTGTGTTTTTAGGGCTGGGGTCAGGGTAGTTTTTAGGGGTGGGCAGGGTTTCAGGGCTCAGGGTGGGGTGGGTCGGGGTAGTTCTTATGACTGGGGTCCGGTTTTAGAGCTGGGGGGCTGGGGTGTTTTTAGGGCTAGGGTCAGGTAGTTTTTAGGGCTGGGGCCGGTTTCAGGGTGGGGCTGCAGTGTATTTAGAGCTGGGGTCGTTTTAAGGGCAGGTGGCCGGGTTTTAGGGGTCAGGGCTGGTGGCTCGAGTGTAACCTTTACCACGCATATGCCTTTAACAATCATGACTTTACAACGAAATTCGTTGTAAAGGAATGCGTGGTAAAGACGCGGTTGTGGTAAAGACTGCGTTGTTAAGGCATGCGATGTAATCGCATGCGTGATTCCGCCGTACAACCCCCTTGAGGATGTGTTCGAATTTCTACCTTTTGTTGTTTTGCTCTGCCAGACTTCTCATTAGCCTGGAGGAGGAAGGAAATTGTTTGACAAAACCAGTGTCACCAGCACTGAGGGATTCTTTATGTATCTATGATGAAATTTCTGGGATGCTGGCTTCAAGAACTGCAGACTTTCAATTCAATTCTTACAAATGTTGAGAGCAATATATAGGCTCTCTTGTGCATTACAGCAGCAGGAAATCAAGTAAGGGGACTTAAAGCGTGCAAGCAAGTCTTCAGCAGCAGGTATTTTTTTTGTCATACAGAGTTGCATATGTCTGGGTTCTATTTTGAATACCTACACCTTTGAGCTTGGACTACGGAAAAGTTGGCAAAGGTATTGGGGGCAACAACACTGTACAGTGACTGTCTCCAGTTGCTAATGCAGTTCCTATCAGTGCCTGCATACAATAATTATGTTACAGAGTCTCTTTAGCAGCTTCATAGCAGCTCACTGTGATAGGGCTGTCTCATACATTGTTTTTGCAATATACAGAATAATTTAGAGGGGGGAGGACTCAGTTTACCCTGACTATATCAACACTACATCCACCAATGTGGGGACTCCGTACTTGTAAAAAGTGTCTGCAAACATCTCTAGCCACAGTCAGGCTGCAAACGCCTGAAATGGCAAAAGGTTGATGGTTCAAAATGTGAACATGCAGTGGGCGAAGTAGAAATATCTTGCTTTGAAAGGGGCATGTCTCCATGCAAAATAAGTTCTAATCCACCGCTGCAATGCCAAAGTGCTGTTTGTGAACGCATTGCGACACTTATCTGCCCTACAGTCTCTGTCCACCATGAACATCTAACTCAGAATGCAGGCAATAATACTGGCAGGAGAGCATTCAAAAGTGGTGTTTATAATTCAGTAAGATTTATCAAAAATAGGAACATAAAATAGATGGCTTAATACTGGTTTGTTGTGCCTCTTCATAATTAAATACATAAAAAAGTTATTCATACCTCCAATGCATATTACATATTTTTCATAAAAATAAGCACTCCTTTTGGACATCCCCCTTCAATTTCCATTGTACAATGTGCATTGGAAGAATACATTTATAGAGGTATAAGCGTGTTAAGCAATCTCTGCTGAGCACTGCTTTTCAAAGAAAATCACCCAGGACTTTATTTTCAGCACAGCACTGTAAGCACCGTAAGTGATTCATCACCAAGAACAACCAACCATTGGCAAAGCCAATAGGTCTCGCCTTTGGGATCTACTGGCTTTGCCAATGCTGTACAACATAAGAAACAAGCATTTGCAATGCAATCGGTCTCGCATTCACGCGAGTTTGAGCTATTGCCATTGTAAATGACAATGCCTTTTATTTATGTTTTGGGTTTCAAAACATAAATAAAAGGCATTGTCATTTACAATACTAATAGCTTAAACTCTCGCAAATGCGAGACCTATTGCATTGCAATAAAGGGCCTTCTCGACCGCTTGTTAGATTGTAAATATCAGAGGAAGAGACCGACCTGCGACGTCTTCAAAGTAGTGATAAATAGTGCAGTGAAGAAGATGTGTAAGTGTTGTAAATTACACCGACACAAAGTGTGAAGTGAGAGTTACATATGATCTGAGCTATAAACACTAACAAAGTGCTCCAACACCTTTCACACTGTGATTACACTGTCGCAGCTCATGAGGAAGAGCGGGAGGGCGGGGCTATTTCCTGCCCTCTCCGTGATTTGAGTGTGCAGTGTGACATTGCGTAATGTCATTGCTATCTTTTGCCTAATAAACACTCCAACTGTAGTAGGGCCCTGGCTTCACCTCGTGGTGCAGGGCGGGCTGTGCTTTATGGCACGCATGGAGGGAGGAAGGGATGGTCTCGGCTGCAGCTCCGGTGTCGTACATTGCCCCTGCTATTACTAGTGAGCAAGAGGCGCTGAGGTGGTGGTGGTGGTGGTAGTGGTGGTACTGGTGGTGGTGGTACTGTGGTGGTGGTATTGGTGGTGGTACTGGTGGTATTGGTGGTGGCTCTGGTGGTATTGGTGGTGGTACTGATACTGGTGGTATTGGTAGTGGTGGAATTGGTGGTGGTACTGGTGGTACTGTTACTGGTGGTACTGGTGGTGGGGGTGGTACTGGTGGTGGTGGTACTGGTGGTACTGGTGGCAGTGGTAGTGGTGGCGGTGGTAATGGTGGTGGTGGTACTGGTGGTGGTGGTGGTACTGATGGCGGTGGTGGTACTGGTGGTTGTGGTACTGGTGGTTCTGGTAGTACTGGTGGTGGTGGTAGTACTGGTGGTGGTGGTAGTAGTACTGGTGGTGGTGGTACTGGTGGTGGTGGTACTGGTATTGGTGGTGGTACTGGTGGCGGTGGTGGTACTGGTGGTGGTGGTACTGGTGGTGGTGGTGGTGGTACTGGTGGTGGTAGTGGTGATGGTACTGGTGGTGGTAGTGGTGATGGTACTGGTGGTGGTAGTGGTGATGGTACTGGTGGTAGGACTGGTGGTGGTACTGGTGATACTACTGGTGGTGGTACTGGTGGTGGTACTGGTGGTGGTGGTGGTACTGGTGGTGGTGGTACTGGTGGTGGTGGTACTGGTGATGGTGGTGGTGGTGGTAGTAGTACTGGTGGTGGTGGTAGTACTGGTGGTGGTGGTAGAACTGGTGGTGGTGGTAGAACTGGTGGTGGTGGTAGAACTGGTGGTGGTGGTGGTACTGGTGGTGGTGGTACTGGTGGTGGTGGTGGTACTGGTGGTGGCTGTACTGGTGGTACTAGTGGTATTGGTGGTGTACTGGTGGTGGTACTGGTGGTGGTGGTGGCGGTACTAGTGGCGGTGGTAAGGGTGGTGGTACTGGTGGTGGTATTGGTGGTGGTACTGGTGGTGGTACTGATACTGGTGGTATTGTTGGTGTAATGGTGGTGGTGGTACTGGTGGTGATACTGGTACCGGTGGTGGTGGTACTGGTACCGGTGGTACTGGTGGTGTTGCTGGTGATGGTGGTGGTACTGGTGGTGGTGGTGGTGGTACTGGTAGCGGTGGTGGTACTGGTGGTAGTGGTACTGGTGGTGGTGGTACACGTACTGGTGGTGGTGGTACTGGTGGCACTGGTACTGGTGACGGTGGTGGTACTTGTGGCGGTGGTACTGGTGATGGTGGTACTGGTGGTGGTACTAGTGGCACTGGTGGTACTGGTAGTGGTGGTAGTACTGGTAGTGGTGGTGGTGGTACTGGTAGTGGTGGTGGTGGTACTGGTGGTGGTGGTACTGGTGGTATTGGTGGTGGTACTGGTGGTATTGTTGGTGGTACTGGTAGTATTGGTGGTGGTACTGGTAGTATTGGTGGTGGTACTGGTGGTGGTACTGGTGATGGTGGTACTGGTGGTGGTGGTGGTACTGGTGGTGGCGCTGGTACTGGTGGTGGTGGTAGTACTGGGGGTACTGGTGGTGGTGGTACTGGTGGAACTGCGCCACAAGGATTCTTGTGGGGATTCCGAGCCGGCAGTCTGCAAAACCTGCCTTGATAGCTCTCCACTGGCTCCCGGTCCGGGAGAGAGTCCACTTCAAGGCCTTGTGTATTACTCACAAGATGATAGGAGGGAAAGGACCATCAATTATTTCCTCTCTGGTCCAGCCCTATCGAGCAAACAGGCGGCTGCGCTCAGACGAGCAATTTTTGGCCGTTGTCCCCAGAATTAAGAGGGCCAGATCCGGTGGCCGGCTATTCTCGTACAATGCTGCCAAACTTTGGAATTCCCTCCCTCTTCAGCTACGTAAGGAACCCAATCATATGGCCTTCTGTAAGCTGTTGAAAACTTGGCTCTTTCCCAAGTGATTTATTGATGATTCAGTTTCACCACTTAGCACTGGGATGCCTCCGGGTAGCTATGCGCTCTATACGTGCTGCTTCATTCATTCATTCATACTGGTACTGGTGGTGGTGGTACTGGTGGTGGTAGTACTGGTGGTGGTAGCAATGGTGGTGGTAGTACAGGTGGTGGTAGTACTGGTGGTGGGACTGGTGGTGGTGGTACTGGTGGTGGTACTGGTGGTGGTGGTTGTGGTGGTGGTACTGGTGGTGGTAGTACTGGTGGTGGTAGCAATGGTGGTGGTAGTACTGGTGGTGGTAGTACTGGGGGTGGTGGTGGTACTGGTAGCGGTGGTGGTACTGGTGGTAGTGGTACTGGTGGTGGTACTGGTGGTGGTACTCGTACTGGTGGTGGTGATACTGGTGGTATTGGTGGTGGTGGTATTGGTGGTGGTGGTGGTATTGGTGGTGGTACTGGTGGGGGTGGTTGTATTGTTGGTGGTACTGGTGGTGGTTGTACTGGTAGTGGTGGTACTGGTAGTTGTTGTGGTGGTGGTAGTGGTACTGATATTAGGGTACTGGTGGTGGTATTGGTGGTGGCATTGGTGGTGGTAGTGGTGGTGGTGGCTCTGGTGGTATTGGTGGTGGTATTGATACTGGTGGTATTGGTAGAATTGGTGGTGGTACTGGTGGTGGGGGTGGTACTGGTGGTGGTGGTACTGGTGGTGGTGGTACTGGTGGTGGTAGCACTGGTGGTGGTAGCAATGGTGGTGGTAGGACTGGTGGTGGTGGTACTGGTGGTGGTGGTACTGGTGGTTGTGGTGGTGGTACTGGTGGTGGTGGTATTGGCGATGGTGGTATCGGCGATGGTGGTATTGGTGGTGGTGGTATTGGTGGTGGTATTTGTGGTGGTACTGGTGGTGGTACTGGTGGTATTTGAGGTGGTACTGGTGGTATTGGTGGTGGTACTGGTGGGGGGTGGTTGTATTGGTGGTGGTACTGGTGGTGGTTGTACTGGTGGTACTGGTTGTTGTGGTGGTGGTGGTGGTACTGATATTAGTGTACTGGTGGTACTGGTGGTGGTGGTGGCATTGGTGGTGGCATTGGTGGTGGTAGTGGTGGTGGCTCTGGTGGTATTGGTGGTGGTACTGATACTGGTGGTATTGGTAGTGGTTGAATTGGTGGTACTGTTACTTGTGGTACTGGTGGTGGGGGTGGTACTGGTGGTGGTGGTACTGATGGTGGTGGTACTGATGGCGGTGGTACTGGTGGTGGTACTGGTGGTTGTGGTGGTGGTACTGGTTCTGGTAGTACTGGTGGTGGTGGTAGTACTGGTGGTGGTGGTAGTACTGGTGATGGTAGTACTGGTGGTGGTGGTGGTATTGGTACTGGTGGTGGTACTGGTGGTGGTACTGGTGGTGGGGGTGGTACTGGTGATGGTACTGGTGGTGGGACTGGTGGTGGGACTGGTGGTTGTGGTGGTGGTACTGGTTCTGGTAGTACTGGTGGTGGTGGTAGTACTGGTGGTGGTGGTAGTACTGGTGATGGTAGTACTGGTGGTGGTGGTGGTATTGGTACTGGTGGTGGTGGTGGTACTGGTGGTGGTGGTACTGGTGGTGGGGGTGGTACTGGTGATGGTACTGGTGGTGGGACTGGTGGTGGGACTGGTGGTACTACTGGTGGTGGTACTGGTGGTGGTGGTACTGGTGGTGGTGGTACTGGTGGTGGTACTACTGGTGGTGGTGGTAGTACTGGTGGTGGTAGAACTGGTGGTGGTGGTAGAACTGGTGGTGGTGGTACTGGTGGTGGTGGTACTGGTGGTGGTGGTACTGGTAGTGGTGGTGGTACTACTGGTGGTGGTGGTAGTAGTACTGGCAGTGGTTGAACTGGTGGTGGTACTGGTGGTACTAGTGGTATTGGTGGTGTACTGGTGGTGGTACTGGTGGTGGCGGTACTAGTGGCGGTGGTACTGGTGGTGGTATTGGTGGTGGTACTGGTGGTACTGGTGGTGGTACTGATACTAGTGGTATTGTTGGTGTACTGGTGGTGGTGGTACTGGTGGTGATACTGGTGGTGGTACTGGTGGTGGTACTGGTACCAGTGGTGGTGGTACTGGTGGTGCTGGTGATGGTACTGGTGGTGGTGGTGGTACTGGTGGTGGTACTGGTGGCACTGGTACTGGTGACGGTGGTACTGGTGGTGGTGGTACTAGGGGCACTGGTGGTACTGGTAGTGGTGCTAGTGGTGGTGGTGGTACTGGTAGTGGTGGTGGTACTGGTAGTGGTGGTGGTACTGGTGGTGGTGGTGGTACTGGTAGTATTGGTGGTGGTACTGGTAGTATTGGTGGTGGTGGGACTGGTGGTGGTACTGGTGGTGGTACTGGTGGTGGAGCTGGTACTGGTGGCAGTACTGGTGGTGGTGGTAGTACTGGGGGTACTGGTGGTACTGGTGGTGGTGGTACTGGTGGTCGTAGTACTGGTGGAACTGCGCCACAAGGATTCTTGTGGGGATTCCGAGCCGGCAGTCTGCAAAACCTGCCTTGACAGCTCTCCACTGGCTCCCGGTCCGGGAGAGAGTCCACTTCAAGGCCTTGTGTATTACTCACAAGATGATAGGAGGGAAAGGACCATCAATTATTTCCGCTCTGGTCCAGCCCTATCGAGCAAACAGGCGGCTGCGCTCAGACGAGCAATTTTTGGCTGTTGTCCCCAGAATTAAGAGGGCCAGATCCGGTGGCCGGCTATTCTCGTACAATGCTGCCAAACTTTGGAATTCCCTCCCTCTTCAGCTACGTAAGGAACCCAATCATATGGCCTTCCGTAAGCTGTTGAAAACTTGGCTCTTTCCCAAGTGATTTCTTGATGATTCAGTTTCACCGCTTAGCACTGGGATGCCTCCGGGTAGCTATGCGCTCTATAAGTGCTGCTTCATTCATTCATTCATACTGGTACTGGTGGTGGTGGTACTGGTGGTGGTAGTACTGGTGGTGGTAGCAATAGTGGTGGTAGTACTGGTGGTGGGACTGGTGGTGGTGGTACTGGTGGTTGTGGTGGTGGTACTGGTGGTGGTGGTATTGGTGGTGGTATTGGTGGTGGTACTGGTGGTATTGGTGGTGGTATTTATTTGTGGTGGTACTGGTAGTATTGGTGGTGATACTGGTGGGGGGTGGTTGTATTGGTGGTGGTATTGGTGGTGGTGGCGGTTGTACTGGTAGTGTTGGTACTGGTAGTTGTGGTGGTTGTAGTGGTACTGATACTAGGGTACTGGTGGTGGTATTGGTGGTGGCATTGGTGGTGGCATTGGTGGTGGTAGTGGTGGTGGCTCTGGTGGTATTGGTGGTGGTATTGATACTGGTGGTATTGGTAGTGGTGGAATTGGTGGTGGTACTGGTGGTACTGTTACTGGTGGTACTGGTGGTGGGGGTGGTGGTACTGGTGGTGGTACTGGTAGTGGTGGCGGTGGTAATGGTGGTGGTGGTACTGGTGGTACTGATGGCGGTGGTGGTACTGGTGGTTGTGGTACTGGTGGTTCTGGTAGTACTGGTGGTTCTGGTAGTACTGGTGGTACTGGTGGGGGTGGTACTGGTGCTGGTAGTGGTGATGGTACTGGTGGTGGTACTGGTGGTGGTGGTACTGGTGGTGGTGGTACTGGTGGTGGTGTTACTGGTGGTGGTGGTAGTACTGGTGGTAGAACTGGTGGTGGTGGTAGAACTGGTGGTGGTACTACTGGTGGTGGTGGTACTGATGGTGGTGGTGGTACTGTCAGTGGTTGTACTGGTGGTGGTGGTACTGGTGGTATTGGTGGTGGCGGTACTAGTGGCAGTGGTAAGGGTGGTGGTACTGGTGGTGGTACTGGTGGTGGTACTGATACTGGTGGTATTGTTGGTGTACTGGTGGTGGTGGTGGTACTGGTACCAGTGGTGGTGGTACTGGTGGTGGTGATGGTGGTGGTACTGGTGGTGGTGGCACTCGTGGTGGTGGTACTGGTGGCGGTGGTGGTACTGGTAGCAGTGGTGGTACTGGTGGTGGTACTGGTGGTGGTGGTACTCGTACTGGTGGCACTGGTGACGGTGGTGGTACTTGTGGTGGTGGTGGTGGTACTGGTGATGGTGGTACTGGTGGTGGTACTAGTGGCACTGGTGGTACTGGTAGTGGTGCTAGTGGTGGTGGTGGTACTGGTAGTGGTGGTGGTACTGGTGGTGGTGGTACTGGTGGTATTGGTGGTGGTAGTGGTGGTGGTACTGGTAGTATTGGTGGTGGCACTGGTAGTATTGGTGGTGGCACTGGTAGTATTGTTGGTGGAACTGGTACTGGTGGTGGTGGGACTGGTGGTGGTACTGGTGATGGTGGTGGTACTGGTGATGGTGGTGGCGCTGGTACTGGTGGGAGTACTGGGGGTACTGGTGGTGGTGGTACTGGTGGTGGTGGTACAGGTGGTGGTGGTACTGGTGGTGGTTGGACTGGTGGTGATGGTACTGGTGGAACTGCGCCACAAGGATTCTTGTGGGGATTCCGAGTCGGTAGTCTGCAAAACCTGCCTTGACAGCTCTCCACTGGCTCCCGGTCCGGGAGAGTCCACTTCAAGGCCTTGTGTATTACTCACAAGATGATAGGAGGGAAAGGACCATCAATTATTTCCTCTCTGGTCCAGCCCTATCGAGCAAACAGGCGGCTGCGCTCAGACGAGCAATTTTTGGCCGTTGTCCCCAGAATTAAGAGGGCCAGATCCGGTGGCCGGCTATTCTCGTACAATGCTGCCAAACTTTGGAATTCCCTCCCTCTTCAGCTACGTAAGGAACCCAATCACATGGCCTTCCGTAAGCTGTTGAAAACTTGGCTCTTTCCCAAGTGATTTCTTGATGATTCAGTTTCACCGCTTAGCACTGGGATGCCTCCGGGTAGCTATGCGCTCTATAAGTGCTGCTTCATTCATACTGGTGCTGGTGGTACTGGTGGTGGTAGTACTGGTGGTGGTAGCAATGGTGGTGGTAGTACTGGTGGTGGGACTGGTGGTGGTGGTGGTGGTACTGGTGGTTGTGGTACTGGTGGTGGTGGTATTGGCAATGGTGGTATTGGTGGTGGTACTAGTGGTATTTGTGGTGGTACTGGTGGTATTTGTGGTGGTGGTACTGGTGGGGGGTGGTCGTATTGGTGGTGGTACTGGTAGTTGTTGTGGTGGTGGTGTTGGTAGTGGTACTGATAGTGTATTGGTGGTGGTGGTATTGGTGGTGGCATTGGTGGTGGTATTGGTGGTGGTGGTATTGGTGGTGGTATTGGCACTGGTGGTATTGGTACTGGTGGTATTGGTGGTATTGGTGGTACTGGTGGTATTGGTGGTGGTACTGGTATTGGTGGTGTACTGGTGGTGGTGGGGGTACTGATGGTGGTAGTACTGGTGGTGGTGGTACTGGTGGTTGTGGTGGTACTGGTGGTGGTACTGGTGGTGGTTGTACTGGTGGTGGTTGTACTGGTGGTGGTGGTACTGGTGGTGGTGGTACTGATTCTGGTGGTGGTACTGATGGTGGTACTGGTGGGAGTACTGGTGGTGGTACTAGTGGTTGTACTGGTGGTGGTGGTACTGATTCTGGTGGTGGTACTGGTGGTGATACTGGTGGTGGTGGTACTGGTGGTGGGGATACTGGTGGTATTGGTGGTACTGGCACTGGTGCTACTGGTGGTGGTATTGGAGGTGGTACTGGTGGTGGTACTGGTGGTGGTACTGGTGGTGGTGGTACTGGTGGGGGTGGTACTGGTGGTAGTAGTGGTACTGGTGGTAGTAGTGGTACTGGTGGTGGTATTGGTAGTACTGGTGGTGGTACTGGTAGTGGTGGTACTGGTGGTGGTGGTACTGGTTGGGCTAGGGGTGGTTCTGGTGGTGGTGGTACTGGTAGTGGTGGAGGTATTGGTGGTGGTGTTGTTAATAAAACAGGCTTTTTAAAACAACCCGTCAGGTGGCTTTAGTACAGATGACATGTAACACAGGTGTGCTGTTGTCAGCTTCAGCCCATTAGCACACGATTATGTGCTACCTGGAATTCACATGTCTTAATTCGCTAATCCTTCCTAATTCCATTTTACTGGGGGGGGGGTTAAAGTGATTGAAAGCAGGCGCCCGTGTTACGGGGAGGCTGAGCTGCTTAAAAAAACACAAGCATTTGCAATGCAATAGGTCTTTCATTCACTCGAGTTTAACCGCTTAACCTCGGCGCGAATTCTGCCGCAGTGCGGCGGTTTTAATCAGTGGGCGGGGCCGCGTCGGCAAACGGACGCGCGCAGCACTACGGAGGTAGTGCTCGCGACGGCCGTTGGCCGACGGGAGCACTTAAGGGGTTAAGTTATTGGCATTGTAAAAGACAAAGCCTTTTATTTATGTTTTTAAAAACGGAAACAAAAGTAAAAGGCATTGTTATTTGCAATGTCAATAGCTCAAACTTGCGTAAATACGAGACCTATTGCATTGCAAATGCTTGTTAGATTAGTGAGTAGATTCGCTCCCTTTCGGCCCGTGTGGAAAATTAATTGAATAAACAAGCACGGCCCCTAAAGTGAACCCGGACCGCGCTGCAAATAAAAAAAAAAAATAGTGCTTCCCGACTTATGAAGGAGACCATGTAACGCCACAAGTAAAAGATCCAGTCCTCATGGGAGGTAACAAATGGCGACAGGGCGGTAACAAGGAGGGACTAACAAGCCTCATTATCAATCGGAAGCCAGCATTTACCAAGGACAAGGACACCAGCCAATCAAAAATATGGGTGGAGAGAAGGCGAGGCTTCCACAGCATACTCAACTACTGCATGCTTTGCAGAGCGAGCAACGCATGCGCGCTGCCGTTCGGCTCGACCTAAAAATTATGGGATGCATGCATGATGTTACACATTTATAGTGCATACCTGTCATTACGCTACTGGCACCTGCGCCATTCAATATGTGTGTGATATAGCGTAGGCACAGGCACGTGCGATGATGTGCCCGCAATGACGTTTACATGCAAATGTGTTATCACCCAGCTTGCGCACATATACTGAATGACACCACTAACACTATTCTTTTTTTAAATTTACTGAACCACTATGGAAGGCGCACTTGGCACAGTACATTAAAGAAAGGATTTGCTTGTCCTAAAGCACATTTCTGCAAGCTGAGCAACCCAGCAGCACAAGGGAGCTGTTAGGCCTTCGATGAATTGTAAACAAAACAGTTAAAGATAAATATTAAAAAAAAGACTGGGAAGGGTGGGCGAGCAATGAAGCAGCAGGTGAGGAGAAGCTGGTAGAGAAGGGGATGCAATAAAAATAAAGCCAGATTGGATAAATGGGATAAAGGTGGGGAAAAGCAGCACACAAGGGAGAGAGTAACACGGAGCGTGGGGGTAGGCAGGTATTTGGCAGGGGAGAAGCACACAAATGAGGGAGCTTGAAAAACAGATGCACTCTCATGGAGTGCTTAACAAAAAAGAAAAACATAGTTTTCAGAAAAGTGGAATGATGCAACTCACTCAATCATAAGGATGCTAAAGAAGCTAGGCTCCTGGGGGGAACTACAAAAACAAGAAGAGGAAGACAATCCAACGAATAAGAAGCAAGCAAATGAAAGTGGCAATAAAGTCAACCAATGGTAAGCAATGTATGGCTTCTAAGCCCATTATGTTTCTTGTATAGCCCACAAGAGGCTTTCATTTGCAGATACCCAAAAGCTGCCTGGTAAGCAAGACCTAAAGAACAAGGTACTTACCTTCAGTAATGCCTTATCTGGTAGAGACTTTATCTAGCTACACATTCCTTACCTTAGAATATTCCCCAGGTGTCAGACTGGATTCAGAAACTTTTCAAGCAGTACCGATGTGCGCCGACTGGTGGCGCCATTTTGACTCTGCGCTGTCGCCATCGTCTGACCCGGAAGGGATGTGTGCGGTGACTATATAGGTGCCACCCAAGCATGTTGACATCAATACTGTTTAAAACATTTCCACGCCAGAAATGCGGAGCCACGAAGGTTGCTGATGTACCAGTGTGCAGACACCAGGGACCTCATAAGGGTTAACCCTATATGGAGAAATCCAATCACAGAGTGGAGAGGATCGGTAAGGAATCGGAGGCTAGAGCAGTCTACCAGATAAGGCGTTACCAGAGCTAAGTAACTTGTTCATCTGATAGAAAGCAATGCCTCCCAGAAGTTTGACTGTGACTTAGACCAGGGAGTGCTGGAAGACCTGAAGCAGGGTCTAGTTTTTACCATATAGTGCCCCAGGCCCATTCTGACCACATCTGAAGCATAAGAGTCTTAATTGTCCCTGCCAGCCCACAGACAGGGTTGTGTTAAACTTGCCCACACTGCATTGAGCGTCTAGGAGGCAGTAGGCCCCTTGCCCTCCTGTATACTCAGATGTACATCTTTCTGAACATCAAGATGTAGCAATAACAGGATGTGTCTGTCATTTAGAAGAACACAATTGGCCAAGAGTAAGGAGTGGGGACCAACTGGGCCAACTGGGACTTTCCACAGCTTTAGAAATTACAAGTGACCACAAACCTTTTGTATTCTTCTGCTTTCTTAAAAAAGAAGTGACGCAAATAATTTTCGATAAATGTTCAATTTCATTATGATTTACGGTCAAACATCAAGTGACCTTTTGGTAAACTTTTGTAATGTAGTGTCACTTCTGTTTTCCTAATATTTCTGAGAAGTGACCAAAGTGCGTCATGTTCTCCGGTCAAAGCACAAGATAATGTTGTGATTCTGTGGTCAATAGTTCTTCATTAAAAGAGTATAAAAGAGCTGCCCTCAGTCCATTCGACGGACTACCTCGCACAATTGATCCCATGGGTCATGACGCGTGTGTGTGCCCCTCAGCCATCTTCTCTAGCATCTTTGGTTGAGGCTATAATGCTTATTATATTTTGAAACTGTCTTTCTCTCTCCTCTGCATTGCCGTGATTTTTAAACGTACAAAATTGCATGATTTACTTTTTCATCTAGGAAGGTGTCTCTGAAACTTGTTATCTTCTAGATTACACGATGCTATTTTTGATTAACAATGTGCCTTTGACAATCATTGTTTAAACTTGTTCTTCGAATAAAGTGCCACTCTGACTCAGTTCCTGCATTTCACACATGTGTCTTATTATTTTAGATAGCACATTTAAAGGGTGAAAAAACCACCCTGCAACAGCTGGCGACCACGAACAAGGCCGTGCAGACTTTCTAGGATGCGAGGACTTAGGACACGCCAGACACTGCCATCGGTGCCTCTTCCTGACTGACAGCAGCATATGCCCGGGTAAGTCACTTTGCCTTGCTCCGGTGTAGGTGTTTGGCTGTGGTGGGGCGAGCACTGACAGGTACGGTTCTGCTCGAAGTCACTGTTCCTTGCAGACTACTGTCTTGCCACGATACAGAAACCCTTTTTAATTTGACACTTGTGTGTGTAGGCACTGACCCAGGCATTCTTGTTCCGTTTTATACGTTTCACAGTTGTGGTTTGTGAGCTTCTTTTGTAAGTTTTGGAGATAGCGGAGGGTGCGTCTGGCAGCTCTCCGGAAAATAGCACAGTTCAGGGTGAAAGACCCTGGAATATTGAAACTGTCTTTATATTGTGACAGGTGCAGGAGAGTGCGTCTGGCAGCTCTCAGCTTTTGCAGGTTCTGCGCAACGAAATAATGTTAATATGACATCGTCAGCTTATGTTTGACTGGCAAAATAATTATTTACAAATATCAAGTTTTTGCAAGGAATTAGAGTGGTATTATTGCATTCAGCAGTTTTTTCAACTGTGTAGTACATTAGGGGGAAGTCCGTTCCTTTCACCGCCCTTCCTTTGTGGTTTTCCGTCCTTCTTGGGCAAAGCAGAAATAAACGCTCCTCTCTCTCTTTCAATATTCTCCATCATACCATCTACTTTTACCTTTTGGCTGCACGCATTGTTATTGTTAGATTTTGACTTATAAGGTTGTGGTTTTCCCGTGCACGGGGTTTCACGTTATATATTTCTCTTCATATCACCTGTCTAGATTAGACAGGGATCGCTTGTCTCATTGGTCTGTCAGTGGGACATGGCATGCAAGTGGATAGGACAGATATGCGTCAGGTCTCCTCATGTGTCTAGAAGACAAGCCAGTGTATCTACTTCGATACCTGATACGCAACGGTCAAGCGCCTACTCTACTTAGAATAAGATAGGCAAGGGGAGTGGCGCCTTGCGTCTCCCAGCTCCTGCAGGTTCTGAAAGGGTCAGAACTCCAAGAAAAAGTAAACGTCAGTTCACGTTTTGTGGGTGGCATGGGAGGTTTCACGATAGCAGATATTAGACATCTCCAGCTTTTGCAAGTGATCGTCAGTATATATATTTCATTACTGGCAAGAGAATTAAAATAGTTAACAAATAAATAAGTCTTGTAAAAATATAGTAGCGTTTGAACAGAACTATTTCTATCTGCGTAGTTACATGAAGGGGGAGTATGTCTCTTTCAAAGTAGGAATACTTTTGTGGTTTCCTGTTCTCCCCGGATGCAAGAACAAGACAGGCTACATTTCTTATCTCGAACAAATACATTTTTCTCTATCTCCCTTTAGGCAAAAGTGCGCAATTTTGCCTTTTAATTAATTATAAATAAATAGTCGACTTGTTTAAAAGATGTTGCATATTTACATGACCAGCTCGTGGTTATTCTGTCTCCATATCTCCTATTGATTCTGTTGTGGTTTCTTCAAAAGACCGGTGCCTGGTGCATCAATTGAAAAATGTGTTCCTTTTTTTAGCGAGAAGAATAACTAGGTGTACAAATGTATTTGTTGTATGCATGTTGATTGTCTCTGTGTTCCCCGTTAATACTCCTGTTGCATGTCTTATTAGTTCTAGTCTTTAAATAGTGCATTGTCACATTTGGTTTCCAAATAGCAGCCTTCACAACACTTAAATTACGACTTTTGTGAACAATTTTCAATAGGCTCCCCTATTAAACTCATTACACCCTGAATAAAGTACATTCAGCTTTCCTGCGTGCTTGGCCCCATAGTAATGGATCCTCCCACTTGACTACTCAGTCAAGTGGCAGATAGAGGGGGAGGAGGGATTTTGCGGGCATTTATTGACCACAACACACAGCCAACTTTTTACATTTCTGGTCACTATTACGCCCTAGACTTGGCCCCAACTTCAAATGATAGGCCAGCCATTGGTTCCCTTCCAATACCAGATGACCTTCTCCTTCCCTTCCCTCCCCCAATGAGCAATGACATAATAAATTCAGGTCAAACACTGCAATGTCTTACTGGCCCCCGCTCAATGATAGAAGCTGTAGTTCCAGGGCTGCCAGGTTAAATAGACTGAAGCCTATACCAGCACAAAATACTGCAGCACCAAGCAACTAAGCCCCAAATAATTTACTCCTACCTGCGTCCAATTCAACAACAGCCCAAGCAGTAAAGAGTTCCACCCCTCCAGGCAGTAGCAGTAGACCGAATGCAAGCACCGATCCAGGAAGTACAGCTACAGAGCACACAGTTAGCCAATAGAAACGAGATTTTTGAAATTGCGGCTCATGTACAAGGAAGTTAGTGACACTGGGCTAAGAGCAACGTAAATATCGGAGCAGATGGTGATCATTAGACAGAAGAAAGGAATTAGCGAAATAAGACTGTTCTTCTCTCCCGATTTCATGTGCACAGAACTAGGGAGACAAGAGGGGAGACAAATCGATGGAATGGAATGCACACTAAATACACCAAATTTTCGTCTTGGATAACATATAACATTTCCTGGCTGGAGATTCAATGACACCTGTCCCCTATCCACAACAATACGCTTCAAAATATAGGTCCAATACATTATTCTAGGCCCTTAGGAGCAAAAGACTAGAAAATACGGCGTATTACACAACATGCATGACACATAATGAACGTGAGTTGGGTTTGTGAGAGCCTGTGTTTGACTTCATGGTCACAGGTTCAAATGCTACCAGGCCTACTCAGCCTTTCATCCTTCTGAGGTGGATAGATGCGGGGGTCTGCTCAGCCTTTCATCATTCTGAGATGGATAAAATGAGTACCATTGAGTTGGGGGGAACAAGAAAGATCTGCTATGTATGCGTCAAAATACCCTTCTGAGTGAACATGCGCTTTACAAAAAGGACATATTATGTTAAAATAGGCTCTATTTAGCATAATGTACAATTAAACACAACACGTTTTTAGATGTTACGAGGTGTTGAAGGGTTAATAGATTTTTTCTTGGACTGCCTTTAGAAGTAACGCTCCTGGCTGGCCACAGATTCTGGGCGTTGAGCCAGGCCAGAAAGACATAATGCAATAGATTTCCTGTGGTTACAAACTAACAAGAAATAAAAAAAAAAATATATATATATAAATATATATATGTATACAGTTAGCAGAACACGAAGAGCTGTGTAAGTGTGTAAATGAATTAACAGTATTGAAAAAATATAGTTTTAGTGTATAAGTTTCCTGTCCCGTACAACAGATTATGTCAAGTGCGTTGAGAAATATTATTGTTGTTTCAGGGAATAGTTTTAAAGAACGAATTGGGAGAGACGGATTCTCTTCCCTACCGTGGCAGACACGCCACGGTGCACAAGACAAATAAATTGCCTAGGATCACACAATTTGGTAAAGGGGGGAAGCCGAGATTAAATACAGGGTTTCAGGTTTCACGTTATGCAGTTTAGTGAATGGGTATGTATATTTCTAGATATTTATATATATATGCTTCGCTCCACTATGGCCACTGTACTGAAGCAACACTACTGACCGACCACCTCTTTGCCTGGCATCAATTAAAAGAATTGTTCTGGGTTCGGTGTGGGCTTGGTTCGTAATTAAAAGAATTGAGCCTAATGGCGCAGCACTTCAGGGCTTTGCTCACAGACTTCCCTCATTTTAAATATATGAATTAGACATCTCTAGAATTCGGTTTTAGGGTCCACTTTGGTACAGAGACCAGAGATCTGTAGGAATAGCTTACCACAGATAGCCACCACACCAACTTCCTCCACACACGCCCCAGTGCTAGGAAATGCGAGGAATAAATAAGAAGTGCTAATATAAAGTATATTTCAATGTAGAAGCATAATATGCATGGAGTAGCGATGCTCAGTATTGCAATATTGTCAGCATAAAATGTGTGCAAATTTAAAAATGCCTTTTAAACTGCAGTTGCAGACTTTAGAGGTGGTTGCATATATTTTGCAGTTCGACCACTATGAGTTTTTATTTCCCAATTGTGTTACTGGGATGGAGATTATTAAGACGTTCCTATCTCCTGGGAGCAATTATAGTACCATGTTTTGGTTCTTCTTTTGCTTTCGGAGTCCATTGATGTTTTGCAATATTATTATTTTTGGGTTCTTCCCTACGTCCCTAAGAAGTGTACTAGGTTTCCTGTTTTCGGGATGTTTGCATACATTTGCTCAATAGTAATGTTTCCACCACCTCATGTGTGGTTAAAAAAAAACAACAAAAAAAAAAAACAAGAAGAGCGGAGTACAACTAGATCCCCTAGATTTTATCTATAGGCAGGCTGTAACAGGAAAAAATGTCATCCCACAGGCCCTACTACTAGTTTCCCACACGTTTGGATCAAAGTTGGACCATGTGTCCACTGTGATATTCAAGCAGCAACAAATTTCAGCAATGCCTGAACGGACTGCTTAAAAAAAAAAATAAGCAAGATAAGTGCCACAATTGAGGGAAAGAATAAATAAATAAATAAATAATTAATTAAGAAAAAATAAAAAGTTTATTGCCCATGGATCACCCTGTTTTCACTCAGAAATATTCCAAGTTCTGATCACCACTTAACACCCCATCAGCTTGTCACTGAATGACGAACTAGAGGAGGGTAACTTGTTCCCATTGACTGTCCCAGAAGAAGACGATGATCGTTTGGTGGTCTATGGACTCAGCCGCTACCACACAGAAGTGTCTTATGTGAAGTTATGTATTTGTATTGTAATATTTTACATTATTGTCGGAGTGGCACTAGGACTGTTTAATTGGTTTGCTGTTATTTCTCATTGTATTGATAAAAAGGCTTGTATTCCTCAAAATGTTAAAGTTGCCAATACCACTGTGCACCCCATGTCACCTCCCAATATACCTGCTAGCACATGTACTGGAAATGGTACCCGTAGTAATGCAAAAAGTTCCACATCCTCTGCCAGTACCGTCAGCACCCCAAATACCTATGCACACCCTGTGTCCTCATCCCCTTCCCCTGTTGGGAGTAATAATGCAATAATGTAAATACTGCCCAAGCAGTTAGACAGCATGCTGCTCATCACTCCCTTCACGACAACATGTGGTACAGTGAGATGGCCACAATAGGGAGACAGGAAAATAATGAATTGTTATGTGGCTCATACATTCTCCATGCAGTAGGCGCAGATAGACTGATTTTCCTAAGGGAAATACTACCACACACTGTAGAATATCTCCTACACCTGTTCCTCTACAGAATACAAGGGCAAGTTAAGATTATTGAGGCCAACATCTCTAAAGTGTTTGTAAATACCACAGTATGGGACCACACCCCAATGATGCATGAGGTTACCACTGACAATTCCAGAATAGAGGGGGAGGTAACAAAGCTATTTTAGATAGGAGTTCCCGATGTCGACTTTAGTGTAGCTTTTGGTAGGAACAATGGGTTTATGATAACAGGATCACTATCAGACTGTAATAGCTCTTTGCCCCACACCCTACATTGCCCATGCCAAAATAGAACTGCTTTACGCTTATTTGCGCAAATTTACGTCCATGACAAATGGAGTGCTCCAGGTTACTTGAGGTATAGAGCAGCGTCCTTAGGGCCCCCTTGGTTAGACTCAGATTATGAGGATGGGATAGACTGGATGTCTACTTGGGGTGGGGAGAAAATGTCTAAAATTATAAAGATTACAAATTAAGGTCACCTCTTCTCTGTTTTCTAGGAAATGGCACGGTACCTGTTGGGCGTAACTCTGGATGCAACAGCACCATCTATAATTTGGACATGCAATATGGCACCTCCAGCCTAATGGAGTTCTACTGGGCCTGCGGAGAACGTCTCTATCTCCAACAGCCTCCTCGATGGAGCAGCCTGTGCTCACTAGAACAATGCACAAAGTCTCCCTGATCGTTCCAGCAGCCAATATCTCCCACATCAATGCCCATCTCTGGCTCTGTTACCTTACTCCACAGACATTGGCGGTATGCTGAGCACTATGGGTGTACAGCATTCAAAGACATACCACAGGAGTTCCACCTATTGAACAGGGTCCAGCTATCTTCAAAAGACCAAGAGGAGGGTATGCCTTCGGATAGGGAGTCTATGCTGCACATTGCCAACGATGAAGAAAATGGCTCCATCACCAAGGCCATCAAGGACTTGAACAACATAGAAAAGAAAATGATTGCTGGAGGAGGTGCCATAGCAGACACAGCCACTGATTGGTTGAACTTTGACTGGATGCCTTCATGGCTGTCTGCCATTCTAAAAATGTTTTGATTACCGGTTTTCGCTGTGCTGTTGTTCCTCTGTTGTACTGTGCAGTTATTCTGTCATTTTGCTAAAAATACTGATAGTAAATTAGTAGGTATGAATTATGTAGGAATAGGGAACATTCATAAAGCCTATATATATATATATATATATATATATATATATATAGGAAAAAGGATAGAACAGGGAATGGGGATAACTTAGCACTTATAGAAGTAGTAGAAGTCACAACAATAGGACTACATTCAATGCAGCCTGCTACCATTACCCAGTGCCAGGTCAATGGCCCCCAACTCACCACTAGTAGATACCAACTGAGATAGGATTTGAATATAGATCCACCATCACCTACACCGACACCATATACATCCCTCATTGACATACCTGAAGGAGAGTATATAGAGTTAAGGAAGACACATGAGAGCCAATGTTCCAAATGTGCAAATGTTCTAATGTGAATGACACCCCTGGGATACACCAACAGAAGGAGGGCCTGCAAGGTATGTTGTAAGAATTTTGTTCAAGAATTAACAAGAGGAGGGAATGAAGCAGGGTCTAGTTTTTACCATATAGTGCCCCAGGCCCATTCTGACCACATCTGAAGCATAAGAGTCTCAATTGTCCCTGCCAGCCCACAGACAGGGTTGTGTTAAAATTGTCCACACTGCATTGAGCGTCCAGGAGGCAGTAGGCCCCTTGCCCTCCTGTATACTCAGATGTACATCTTTCTGAACATCAAGATGTAGCAATAACAGGATGTGTCTGTCATTTAGAAGAACACAATTGGCCAAGAGTAAGGAGTGGGGGCCAACTGGGACTTTCCACAGCTTTAGAAATTAAAAGTGACCTCAAACCTTTTGTATTCTTCTGCTTTCTTAAAAAGTTTCCGAGAAGTGACGCAAATCATTTTCGATAAATGTTCAATTTCATTATGATTTACGGTCAAACATCAAGTGACCTTTTGGTAAACTTTTGTAATGTTGTGTCACTTCTGTTTTCCTAATATTTCCGAGAAGTGACCAAAGTGCGTCATGTTCTGCGGTCAAAGCACCTGATAATGTCGTGATTCTGTGATCAATAGTTCTTCATTAATAGAGTATAAAAGAGCTGCCCTCAGTCCATTCGACGGACTACCTCGCACAATTGATCCCATGGGTCACGACGCGTGTGTGTGCCCCTCAGCCATCTTCTCTAGCATCTTTGGCTGAGGCTATAATGCTTATTATATTTTGAAACTGTCTCTTTCTCTCTCCTCTGCATTGCCGTGATTTTTAAACTTACAAAATTGCATGATTTACTTTTTCATCTAGGAAGGTGTCTCTGAAACTTGTTATCTTCTAGATTACATAATGCTATTTTTGATTAACAATGTGCCTTTGACATTCATTGTTTAAACTTGTTCTTCGAATAAAGTGCCACTCTGACTCAGTTCCTGCATTTCACACGCGTCTTATTATTTTAGATCGCACATTTAAAGGGTGAAAAAACCACCCTGCAACAGACCGTACGGTTAAAATGCCTGTCATGACAGACATGACTGCCCAGGCAGTCGTGCTTTGAAAACGTGTGCAGAGATGCCCATGTGGGAGCCTGACAATGTGCAGGACAGGGACTCCACAAGTTAATGTGTTGGTCGCAGTCTTGGCTATGGTGGAATGAGCCCTCAGGGGGTTCCTTCTTGGCCAGTGCATAGCAGATTTTAATCCAGAGCACAACCCATCACGAGATGATCCATTTCTATACGGCCTTCCCTTTCTTTACTCCGACAAATCCAATGAAGAGTTGAACGCCCACCTGGAACTTGGATCCAGTTGGTGGAGTCTCTCCTCCTCTTTGTAAGGATGAAGCGGAGCAAAGAAGGTAGGCACTGGGATGGTCTGGACTACGTGAAAAGGTGTTACCAGTCAGCAGGAAAGAGGCTCGTGTTCTCAAAATCAGTTTGTGTGGGAAAAAAAGTAATGTAAGGAGGTGCACAGAAAGTGCTTGCAGTTCACTAACCCTCTTGGCTGATGCACTGGCCACTAGAAAGGTTGTTGTTGAGGTCAACAGGCGTAGAGGGCAATTGTGCAAGGGCCCAAGGGCAAGCAGATCAGGAAGATCAAAACTAGGTTCAGGTTCCACTGGGGCATGATGAAGGGTTTTGGAGGGAACATATGTTGTTGTCCTTTTAGAAAACAAGTCACAACAGGTGACTTGAACAGGGAGGGCTAATCCGGCAACCACAAGAATGCAGATATGGCTGAAAGGTACATGTTAACGGTGCCCAGAGTAAAGCCTTGCCGTGCTAACGACAGAACAAACAACAAAACCTCAGACAAGTAAGCAGAAAGGGGATCAACATTTTTGCAAGCACGCCAAGCCACAAATTTGTCCCAACGGCAGGTGTATACTGTCTTGGTTGAGGGACGCATGGCTGCCAGAATGACATCACAGACTTCTGGATGGAGGTTACAAACTGTTAACTGCCACCAGCCAATCTCCATGCAAGAAGGCGGAGCATGCACAGGTTCGGGTGCAAGATTTTGCCCTGTTGCCGCAACAATAGGTCCCCCCGCAGCCTAAGAGGACCAATGCTCATGCGCAGGAGTTGGGGATACAATACTCTCTCTGCCCAATCCAGAGCAACAAGAATTACTTGGGCCTGGTCATTCCTTATCTTCTTGGGAACTCTGGGCAGAAGTGGTATTAACAGAAAAGCGTAAAGGAGGCCCGAGCTCCCCTAGAGACGAAATGTGTCTCCAAGCTAGAGTCGCCTTGGAAAGTCCAACGCGCAAAAGTTCTGACATTGTGTGGTCTCGGCAGTGGTGAATAGATATGACAAGCGTTCTCTCCAGTCTCTGAAGACGCCTTGCACCACTTCGGATGGAGACACCATTAGTGAATGCCCAAGCATAGACAGCCGAGTTGGTCTGTTCTGACATTCAGAGAGCCCGCCAGATGTTCACCCACCAGGGAAATGCCCTGACATTCTAGCCATATCCAGAGATGCAGGCCCTCTTGACACAGGGTCCACGATACCACCCCGCCCTGCTTGTTGCAATATCACATAGTGGTGATTTTTTTCTGTGAACACCTGACCTTACCTTCACTTGATGGAAGGACGAAAGAAATCGCTCTCAAGTCCAACAGGTTTATGTGGAGCTGAGACTCCACCAGAGACCTTTGATCTCCACCTCCCCCACGGTCAACCACAGCCCAGGAGTAATGCATCTGTCACTACAGTAAGCTCTGGGTGGGGAAGGGAGAGGGTTCTGCCACTGACCCAATTGCAGTTTGTCAGACACCACTGAGGGTCTTCTGCAGTTCCCTCTGATATCTCAAACAGGTCAAAGAGATTCCTCTGATGCTGCCCAACTGGGACTTCAGGTCCCACTGCTGAGCCCGCATATGCCAACGGGCATGTGTTACCAGCAGGATGCAGGAGGCCATGAGGCCCAGCAGCCTCAGAGTAAGTCTAGGTGAAACCCCCAATAGAGGCTAAAACATCAGAATCATAGCCTCAATATTATGGACTCGCCGTTCCAGAGGATAGGCCAGAAACGAATAGTTTCTTACCTGTCGGTGTAGTTTTGCAGCTTGAAGACTTTCTGGATTCACTATGCTGTGCATTATTCCGCCATCTCGTGGTTGGGTCCGGATTCGTAGTCTTTTCTTTGTTTTTGTGTTTTTTTTTTTTTGTTGTTGTTGGCCCAGGTGGGCGGCGACGCCCCACCATTTGGTGTCTTCGGTGACGTCGTCGCGCTTCCGGCGGAAGCTCCCACCTTTGGTAGCCATCTTCGGATTCTTTTTTCTTTTCCTCTTACAGTTTTTTGTTGTCTATGTCTTTAACCTTTAATCCTTCAATTATTCTTTGATCCCTTTAAACCTTGTATGTAGTTCAGTTGTACCCTTAACCTCCTATGTTATCTTCCTGGCGGAGGCGGGTGGGATCGCTAGTGAATCCAGAAAGTCTTCAAGCTGCAAAACTACACCGACAGGTAAGAAACTATTCGTTTTGCAGCGTGAATCTTTCTGGATTCACTATGCTGTGCATAGACTTAGTAGCGGTTTTGTTATTGCGGTGGTTGGGTGGAAGATGAGCATTGGTTGCTGAAAATGTGCTGTAAGACCTTCTGTCCTACTTGTGCCTCTTTGTTCATTTGGATATCAACACAGTAGTGTTTGGTGAACGTGTGCACGGAAGACCATGTTGCCGCTTGGCAAATGTCTTGTATAGGTGTGTTCGCTAGGAACGCAACCGTTGCTCCCTTTTCCTTGTTGAGTGAGCCTGGGCGGCTCCTTGTAACTGTTGTCCTGCCTGCTTGTGGCAGAGTTGTATTGCTTGTGCAATCCACCGTGCAATGGTATTTTTTGTTACTGGTCGTCCCAGGAAACTGCTTGCGAAGGAAACGAAGAGTTGTTTTGTTTTCCTGCATACCTTCGTCCTTTCTATGTAGTGCATCACTGCCCTTCTGGCGTCTAGCGTGTGTAGCGCCTTTTCTGAGGGTGTTGAAGGTTTCTGGAAGAAACTTGGTATCTGTATTGTTTGATTGATATGGAACTGCGACACCACCTTTGGCAGGAAGTGTGGGTCCGTCCTCATGACAATTCTGTCCTTGTGTATTTGCAAGTAGGGCTCTTGTAGTGTGAGAGCCTGTAGTTCACTGACTCTTCGCAGTGACGTGATAGCCACTAAGAAAGCCGTTTTTAGTGTGAGCATGTGCAGTGTGATCTTGTGTATGGGTTCAAATGGTGATTTCATCAACTGTGTCAGTACAGTGTTGAGGTTCCAGCTTGGGGCTGGCATCCTTTTAGGGGGCTATTCTTTTAGCCCCTTCCAGGAATCTTTTGACCACTTGGGAGGTGAAGAAGCTTTTCACCGCTTCACCCCTGGTGTAGGCCACTATGGCTGCTAGGTGAACCCTTAGTGACGAGTAGCTCAGCCCGCTTTGTAGTAGGTGTGTTAAGTATCGCAGTACTGTTGATTCTTTTGTGACTTTTCGTTGCAGTCCCTCTGTAATGCACCATTGTGAGAACCTTTTCCACTTTGCAATGTAGCATTTTCTTGTAGTGGGTCTCCTTGCTTCTCTGAGTACTGCCATGGTGCTTGGAGGTAGTTTGAGGTGTGCGAATTCTAGGTCCTCAGGAGCCATGCTGCTAGGCCGAGGCTGTCTGGTTCTGGGTGGAGCACTTTTCCGTCTTGCATTGTGAGGAGGTCTTTCCTTCTGCTGAACCTGTGTGCTGGTTCCTGCGCCATTTCCATTATCTGTGAGAACCATGTTTGTCTGGCCCACTGAGGTGCCACAAGTATGAGTGTCATGCTGCTGCTCCTGCATTTGCTGAGTACTTTGTGTAACAGTGGTATCGGGGGAAAAGCGTAAGCAAATTCGTTCGACCAACTTATCCATAGGGCATTCCCTAGGGACCTTTGGTCCGGCTGTCTGGATGCGTAATGTTGGCATTTTGCATTCTGGGGTGTTGCAAAGAGGTCTATCCGTGGTGTTCCCCACTTTTGGAACAGTTGCTGCACCTCCTGTTGGTTCAGTTCCCATTCGTGGGATGCAGACGTCTGCCTGCTGAGTCGGTCTGCTTCTACATTGTCTATTCCTGGGAGGTGTATTGCTAGCAGGTCTATCCTTAGAGGGATGGCCCATCTCCAGATCTGTTGTGCCAGACTTGACAGCGGTGCTGATTGTGTCCCACCTTGCTTGTTGATGTAGAACATTGCAGTTGTGTTGTCTGTTTGTATCAGCACTCGCTGGCCGTAAAGCTGCTTTTGAAAGGCTTTTAAGGCTAGGAACACAGTTTTGAGTTCTAGGTAGTTGATGTGTTTCACTGCATCTTGTTGTGACCAGAGCCCCCTGACGCGGAGTCTGGTCATGTGCGCGCCCCAGCCCTGCTGTGAGGCGTCTGTTGTGATGGTCACTGTTGGAGTTGGCTGTGTGAATGGCTTCCCTTGTAATATGTTCTCTTCTTTCCACCACGCTATTTCTTTCTGCACTGCGTGTGTGACAACCACTAGATCTTCCCAACTCCCTGTGGCTTGTGACCATTGCTGTTGTATCCATTCCTGGAACGGTCTCATGTGCAGTCTGATATGCGGAACAAGGTGGATGTATGATGCCATCATTCCCATTAGTCTGCTCACCGTCCTCACTGTCAGAACTTGCCCCTTGCGGTAATGACGTGTTTCCCTCAGGAGCGCTATACCTCTTGTCGCTGGGGAACACCTTGGACTGTGTGCTGTCTATTTGTGCCCCCAAGAATATCTTGATTTGTTGGGGTTCTGTTGACGATTTTTCCCAATGTATTAAGAAACCTAATGTGGACAGTGTTTCTATGACTTGTTTGATGTGTTTTTTGCAGAGTCTGTATGATCCTGCTTTTACCAGCCAGTCGTCGAGGTAGGGGTATACATGTATGCTCCTTCTCCGAAGGTGCGCTGCAGCTGCTGCTAGGCATTTCGTGAACACTCTTGGTGCGGACTTTAGTCCGAAGGCTAGCACTGTGAACTGGTAGTGATCGTGGCCTATCACAAATCTTAATAGCCGTTTGTGTTTGCGGTTGACGGGTATGTGCAGGTATGCATCTTTTAGGTCTAAGGTCGCCATGTAATCCCCTTCTTGGATTTGGGGTATTACTTCCTGAAGTGAAGTCATCTTGAATTTTTGAGTTTTTACGAACTTGTTCAGGAATCTGAGGTCCAGTATTGGTCTTAGTGTATCGTCTACCTTTGGCACTAGGAAGTACGTTGAGTATATTCCCTTGTTCCTTTCGTTGTTTGGGACTGGCTCTATTGCTCTTTTTTGTAGCAGTTCCTCTGCTTCTAGGCGGAGGAGGGCTAGTTCTCTTGCGGGTATTGACAGATGTCTTGGTCTTCTCCCTGGCGGGTGTTTTTGGAGGTCTATGCAGTACCCGTGCTGTATGGTGTTTAGTATCCATTTGTCCGTGGTAATTTTCCTCCATTGTGTGAGAAATTTTCCTATTCTTCCTCCCACTGGTGTCGTATGCTCGGTGGTTATTTGCTGTGTGCTTCTGCTCTTTATCTTTTCCTTTGCGGACTTCCCCTCAACCTTGGTGTTAACGGTGGGGGGCTTGTTCTGTGTGTGGAGTCACTTTGAGGCGGGCTGCTGGCCCCTCTTCGGGCCTGTCCCCGTCCGTACCCGCGCCCTCGAAAGGACCGTCCTCTGGGTTGGTACTGCCAATTCTGCTGCTGTTGTCCCTGCAGGTTTTGGCCCTGGTTGTTCCCTTGGTACCCTTGTTGTTGTGATTGGTGTGAAGTGGTAGGTGCATTGCCTCCTCTACCACTGGCTCGCCTTGAGGGGTTCCCTCTTCTCATTCCCCTGAACTGCAGCGCTCCCATGGACCTTGCAGTTTCGTTGTCCGTCTTTAGTTGTGTTAATTTGTTGTCAACTGTTGCTCCAAACAGTTTCTCACCGTCGAACGGTGTGTTGATGACGTTGCTCTGTACTTCTGGTTTGAAGCCGGAGATCCTGAGCCATGCGTGTCTCCTCTCAGTCATCCCTATCATCATTTGCCTGCTGGAGTTCTCTGCTGCGTCCAAGGCTGACTTTAGGCAAATGTTCGCGATGGCCTTGCCTTCTTCCGCTAGGTAATTGGCCCTTTGTTGGTGTTCTTCTGGCAGGTGCTTAATGAGCTGGCTCATTTCTGCCCAATGCTGGTATGCATGCCTGCTGATGAGGGCGTTGGAGTTGGCGATACGCCAGTGTATGGCTGCGTTCCTCTCCACCTTACGTCCTGTGAGGTCTATTCTTTTGCTCTCCTTGTCTGGAGGTGGGCCTGTGTTGGTGGGCACACCGGCCCTCTTCCTGGCTGTTGCAGCGATAATGGAGTCTGCTGGTACAGACCCCTGTATGTATGCAGGATCTTTTGTGGAGTGCTTATACTTCTTTTCGCTCCTCGGGGTAACCGCCTTGCAGATTGCTGGTTCCCTGAAGGCCTCCCTTCCCTGGTCGAGAACGCCAGGTAACATGGGTAGAAATTGGCTCCTTGTCTGTTGGGGGAGCAGGGTTTCGAAGAGGAAACCTGCTTTTGTTTTCCTCCTGCATTTCGACCCCATAAGTCTTTGCAGCCTTCTGCACGACCTCATTGTAGACTCCGATGTCGTCTGGCGGCGAAGGTCTCGAGGGTAAGTGTCTACCCCTTCTTCTGGTGACTCTGTGTCGAGGTCTTGCCAGTCTAGGTCTTGTACTTCAGAGGACACCGAGTCCCTGTAAGACAGCATCTCTTCTTCGCCTTCGGCCTCGAAGTAGTAGTATTCCTCGTCCTGGTCTTCGAGCTGTTCGGGTGTCCCCGGGGCCTTGACGACTTCGGCCTCGAACTCCTCGACTGCCTCGTGGGCTTGCTTCGACGGAATAGCGTATTGTTTCATCTTCTCGTCGAAGTCTTTTTTGCGTTGCAGGATGCTCGCCATCTCTGCCTCGAGCCTCCTCTTCTTTTTCGCCATCTCGTGGACCTTTTCGGCGTCGAGTGGTGCAGTGCCTCTCTTCGTGGTCGCGGTCGTCGAAACAGACGCCGGGCCTTCCTTTCTCGGTGTCGAGGTTTCCTTTTCGGGGACGACCTTCGACGCCTTCGTTTTCGGAGGCTTTCGCCGATTGAGAGTCCTTGTCCAAGGATCCGCTCGGCTGTTTGTCCCTTGGTGCTGTTGCTTTCGTCGAGTGTTTCGGCGGCAACGCTCCCTTCGAGGACTTTGCT
This sequence comes from Calotriton arnoldi, assembly GCA_963921515.1. NCBI lineage: Eukaryota > Metazoa > Chordata > Amphibia > Caudata > Salamandridae > Calotriton > Calotriton arnoldi. The sequence continues at coordinate 2,249,964 of CAWUFW010000941.1, forward strand.
ACACTTCTCGGAGTGTCGCTAGGATTCTGGCTTCACTCTTTCGAGCGTCGCTTTGGTGTTTTGGGGTCGACGACTCCCTTACCTCCTTCGACGTTTTCTTTTCGATTTCGACGGCAGCGCAGTCCTCTGGTCCCTCTGCGATGTTGTCCTCCTCTCCGCTCGAGAGACCCAGGTCTCGGAGAGATGGTGCTGGTCCCTGGCCCTGCATGCTGTAGTTCGCCCTTCTCTGTCTGTCTCTCACCCGGAGGGTCTTCGGGGTGAACGCCGAGCACGCGTTGCAGTCTTCGCTGGCGTGGTCGAGCGGCAAGCAGAGGTTGCAGACTGGGTGCTGGTCTTTTTGGGCGTATTTGTGGTGGCAATTTTTGCAGAACTTGAGCGGAGTCTTGTCCATAACCGCGCTTAGGGAGCCCCTGTGAGCGCATTCTCTGTAGGCATCGAGATTTCGGTCGTGGACCTTCTACCTCGTCGTCCTTCTTCTCCGGTACTAGTGTCGTCGTCCGGTGTCTCAGGAGTACATCTTCTGTGATGAAATTTCGACTTTGAGATTCTTCGTCCAAACTTTCTGGAACTTCTCGGCAACGATCCAGACCCCACGGCGGAAAAAAGAATCTGAAGATGGCTACCAAAGGTGGGAGCTTCCGCCGGAAGCGCGACGACGTCACCGAAGACACCAAATGGTGGGGCGTCGCCGCCCACCTGGGCCAACAACAAAAAAAAAAAAAAATACAAAAACAAAGAAAAGACTACGAATCCGGACCCAACCACGAGATGGCGGAATAATGCACAGCATAGTGAATCCAGAAAGATTCACGCTGCAAAACTGCATTGTATCCAGAACAGCTCCAATTAAAGGGAGCGTCTGAGAGGGAGTCAGGTGTGACTTCAGCATGTTTATAACGAATGCAGAAGGCCTGCCATAGTCTGGAGGTGGGAGACGACTGCCTTGGGAGAGCCCGCCTTCAACAGCCAATCATGAAGGATGGGGAAGACTGGAACCCCTTACCTCTGCAGGTGAGCTGCAACCACCGCCAAGACCTTGGTGAACACCCGAAGGGCACTGCGAAGGCCAAAACGGAACACTGCAAACTGATAATGCTTGTGGCCCACTGTGAAGCACAGGTAACGCCTGTGGGCAGGCAGGACAGGAATAAAGGAGTTGGATTCCTGCAAGTCCAGCACTGTCTCCAGAGTGCAGGGCTTGCACAAGCATCTTGAATTTCTCCTTCTACAGGAAGAAATTGATAGGGCACAGGTCTAGGATAGGGCGAAGGCCTCAGTTCTTCTTGGGCACCAGAAAGTAGCAGGTATAACAACCGCAACCTACTTCAGATGTCGGCACCCTCTCGTTGGCTGCTTCGGCCAAAAGAGCCTGAACTTCCTGATGGACCAGGGAGAGGTGGGCGGTGGGGTTTCTAGAACAGGGATGGCGTAACCCAGCTAAACAATTTGTAGTACCCACTTGTCCCATGTTTTGGACTGCCAGTGGGGCATGTAATGCCGGATCTTGCCACCAACTGGTTGCCCGTAATGGTACGAGAGCAAACTGAAGTCATTTTGAGGCTACAGCTGCACGAGAGGGTGGCGGACTGGGTTGATCTCTGGCTGTGTGTCCCACGAGGCCTGTGGGAACCGTGTCCATTGCCACAAAAGAACTGGGGAGCATGTGAGCCTTGGTGGCTGGACAGGAATGGACATGGCTGGTGGCCCCTACCATAGCCACAGAAGGGGTGAAAGGCAAAATGGGGTTGGCGTAGGGCCCTGGAGAGGCCCAAGGACGAGGCAGTGGCCCGGTTGTCCTTAAAGCACTTCAGTGCTGAAGCTGCCTTGTCACCAAAGAGACAGGTGCCATCGAAGGGCACATCCATAAGGATGCCTGGACATTCCCTGAAAAGCCAGTAGACCTCAGCCAGGTGTGGCGTCTGAGTACCGCTGAGCATGCAATCACTTGGAGTTTCGAGTCAGTTGTATCCAGCCTGCAGCAAATGGTGAACTTTGAATCGGCATCAGCAATAGCCTGTGTAAGTATGGTTTTGGCCTCCTCCGAGACTATTGGCGGTACTTGGTCAACCAAATCACAAACTGTGCGGGTATATCGGCCCAAAAGGCACGCGGTGTTCACCGACCGCAGTGCAAGGCTGGCAGAAGAAACCATCTTCTTGCCAAAGGTGTCCAGTCTCTTGGATTCCATATTATGTGGTATTTTCAGGGGGCACAAACTAGCACTGAGCGGGCACCTTCTCCATCCTCCCCTGGCGAACCCAATTGTTGACATCGCAAACTGTACCCTGGGACGTTGAGGTGCTGAGGGTCGGGCAGTGGAGGGAGCCATTACCAGGATCAGTACCCCCAACCCAACCCTCCGCTTTCAATGCTGGAGGTCGTGGGCGCAATCATGAGGACCCTCGCTTCCACCATACACACTTAATTTAAACACCTCTTAGAGGGTAGTCCCTGCAGACAGTCCTTCCCTACTCCCTACCACGTATCACATTACCCTATAACCACAAATACGCAAAATTACTCAACCTATTGTGGGTGACATTTTTGGAACGCCACACCCTTTGGGTATACATGAAGCGCCGATATTGAGCTGGCAGGTCTTCAGTGGTCACACACTGCTGTTGATAACCCCTCACCCCCATGCAATTGACCAACAGAGTGGCCAACTGGCTGGTAAATACGAGATTTATGCACAAGGTCGCAGATTAACAATTGTCTGCACGAACACCTACTCAAATCGCTCAACATATGGAAACATGGGGGCGGCAACACGTAACATAGACACCAAACAATGTAAATGCAAACAGGGAAGTGTAGAGAGGGATTGATATCCAAAAATGAAATACCACCAAATCACTCAGAGGTTACTGTTTATGTTTAATTTGTTTTTGGACTCGTCTGTTCACTGGCTCATGCATGTATTGTAATTGCATCCCTGATGAGGCTTCTAAGCGCTTTTTCGGCGAGTAGCATGCTACTCCGGAACTCAAAGGATTAGTGCTGAATTAGTTGAGTGAAATATGAAAAGGATTTGAGTGATGGATATGTTAGTCAGTTATTTGGATTGAGAAGGATAGTGGAGGGCTAGAGAAGGGAAAAAGGTTTGCATTTATATAGCGCTTTCTACCCCTGATGAGGTGTTGAAGTGCTTTTTCGGCAAGTAGCACGCTACTCCGGAACCCATACAGTGTTAGTGGTGAATTAGTATGGTTAAATATGAAATTAATTTGAGTGGTGGACATGCTAGTCTGTTATTTGGATTGAGAAGGATAGTGGAGGGATAGAAGAGGGAAGGATTTGGATTTATTTTTTTTGTGTTGGAGCTCATAGCAGTACGAGGAGGCCTGGGTGACTAAAAGGGAGGTGGAGGGGGATGAGTAAAAGGGAGGTGGAGGGGGATGAGTAAAAGGGAGGTGGAGGGGGAAGAGTAAGAGGGAGGGTTTAGAAAGGCTTGTTTTGGAGTATCGGAATAGTAAAAGAGGTATGAGATGATGCAAGGAGGGGTGGAGGAAGGGTGGAGTAGGGAAGAGTCTTGAAAGGGTTATTTTGAGGATCATAGTAGTGGTATGGGGTTTGGAATGAATGAGAGAGTGGAGTTAGATGATATATTGATAGAGGTATAGGGTGAAAAATAGGATTGTGCATTGGAAAGAGTAGTAGAAAGAGGTTTGAGATGAGTCAGAGTTGAGGCAGAGAATATATTGAGAGCGGTATAGGGTGAAAAATAGGGTAGTGCATTGGATATGCTGAATTAGAAGAAAATTAATAAATAAGTAAAATTAATAAATATATAGATCCAAAAGTAATAAATATACATGGAAGGTATATAGATGCATAAAGGAAGGTAGTATATGTAGATTAAAGATGCATTAAATAAACTCTGGCTTTCAAGTGTTGTACTCCAAATTAATTTTATTTATTTATATATATTTTTGTAAATCAACAGTGAACTAATTGTAAATAGTTATGATAAAAAGATTTACCTATTTATGCAGTCACTTATATACATGTTAAAAACATAGAATAATGTAACTATCAGTAATATACACATTTGTTAAGCAGAACTAATAAATATATATAATTTTTTTAAACAATTATTCTACACATTTATACAAAGCAATACACATATATAGGTACATATCTATAGTACAAATAAATGCTTATATACAGAGAGATATGCTGAATATTTCTGTCTGTTTGCGTACGTATGGTGGTTATGTGGGGAAGAGCCAATTCTTGAGTAGTTTTCTGAAGATAAGGTGGTTATCCGTGGATCTTATGTTGGGGGGGTAAAGAGTTCCATAGTTTGGCTGATTGAACAGAGAAGGATGTGTCACCCATCGTTTTTTGTTGCATCTTGGGATTTTGAGGCGAGGTGCCACTCTAGAGAAGAGGTTCCTTTGTTGAATGTGTTTGGTGATTTCATTCCTGATGAAGAGCGGTCCCGTTCCATGTATCGCTTTGTGGGTGATACAAAGCAGCTTGAACGTGGATCTTCTGGCAACCGGTAACCAATGCAGGGCTTTCAAGGCAGGGGAGATATGGTCTTGCGCTTTTATATGTAAGAGTAATATGGCAGTAGAGTTCTGAATCCGTTGTATTCTTTTCATGGTCGTTAAAAGGTGATCCGTGATAGAGGCTATTGGCGTAATAGAGTTTGGACAAAACAAGGGAGATGGTAGCCTGGACCTTGTGTGGAAATCCCAAATGGAGGAAGATTTGTCGCAGAGTTTTTATAGTAACAAAGCTTGATCTTGCTAGTTTGTCCACTTGGGCATTCATCGATAGCTTGGAGTCCATGGTCTTTGTAAGGTTTCTTACTTCCTTCGATATTTTAGGTGGTGTTCCCAGATCATCAGGCCACGTGGCGAGCGGGTCAAAGTTTCCAATCGCCACACGTGAGTATTTCCATTTTGGAAGCATTCAGTTTGAGATGGCTCTACGTCATCCATTGATCCACGGCTTTGAGACAACTGAAAATTGGCGAGTTTCCAATGTCTTTGGGGCATTGCAGTTGAAGGAGTATTTGCGTGTCATCTACATAGTTATAGCACGAGAGGTGAAATGGATTGATCAGTGCTGGTAATGACTTCATGTAGATGTTGACAAGCATGGGCGAGATAATCGAGCCTTGAGGGACCCCTGCTTTTGTGAAGTACGTGTGGACGAGAAAGGTGGGGTATGGATGACATTAGTTCTGTTGCGAAGGTAGGATGCGATCCAGTCTAGAGCAGTCCCCTCTATGCCGGCTTCGTAGAGTCTTTGTATCAGAGTGCCATGGTCAACCGTGTCAAAGGCAGTCAAGCGGTCCAAGAGAAGTAGCCCAGCAACCCCGTTGAAGTTAACTGTGTTCTTCATGTCATCCCAGATGGCAAGGAGGGCAGGTTCTGTGACTCTTCCTAGACGGAATCCTGTTTGGAAGTCTGAAAGTATTGCATTCTCTTCAATGAATTGTGACATCTGGGCAAAAGCTGCTCTTTCTATCAGTTTGCCCAGGAAAGTCCATTTGAAATTGGTCTGTAGTTGTCAGGGTTCAGCGGGATGTGCAACCCATCATTCAGACTTATCTATGTAATGTATGCAAGGTAGTCAACCAAAGAATAATGGACACTGTGCGCAGAAACCTATATACAGGTAACATACAGAAGGTAGCCGACTACGCACCTCCCGGAGAAATGTACTCAAATAACAATTTATTTGTTACACAAAGCAATATATGCCATGTATAATTATGATGGAGATTACGCACATTATACTCTGTAAATGTAACAGAAAAATCAATAAACGGATGTTTAAAAAAAAATGAGGTGGTATGGTAGGGAATGCACTAGGGTTGACCTTGGATGTGGAGGCCTGGACAACCAGACTATCTCTGGAGTGAGGTGCTGGGTGAGGAAAGCTGGGTACCCAGGAGTGGGGCAACGGTGGCGAGCAACTGTCTCGAGTACAGGAGCGCCTGTGCAGGGCTTGGCCCAGGTGCCAAGCATGACATCAGTGAGGGCTTCATTAAAAGGGAGGCGAGGTTCTGAGGGGGTGGCTCCCTTTTGAAGCACTTCTGTCAAGACATTCATCTTGACTGACACAGAGGGCAGCGAAAGGTCCAGGACCTCAGCCACCCTTCTCACCACCACAGCAAAGAAGCCCCTTCCCTCCTTAGCTACAGTAGGAGGAGAGACCAGGGCAGTGTCTGGGGAGGTGCCAAGACCACTGGCATCCACCAGTTCCTCACACCTGTTATCTTCAGCCTCATTAAGGGGGCTAGTGTGATCATAGGGATCCTCAAATCCTCCCCGACCATACTCCTCGCCAGGCCTGCTGAAAAAAGCAGGCCCTGGTTTCGACTTGGAAGGTAGAGTTCCGACCAGAGCTGGAGTTAACGTTGGGAGACGCTGACCCAGTGCCTTATGTGTGTCGGGTATGGAGTTGGCGCCGCAGTGGGGCGTCCGCAGCACAAGAAACTACGTCGTTGTAACAGGCTCCTGGGAAGATTGCGGTCTGGCAATCTGAGACGTTCCGAATACCGAACCGGATCCAGGGGGGCCGCTGGCAGAAATCTAGTGGAGCTACTCACGGAACCCATGGGGCCCAAAGGCACTCCAGAGGGGTTGGCCTGCCGAAAAACAAGATACATGGCCTCAAAATTCACAAGATTGGGTGGGGCTCGCTTCGGCTACAGGAAAGCCAGGGAGGTAGGAGCAGACCCAAAGGCAGGCTCCATGTGGGAGGGGGCATAGAGGGCTGTCATTGCTGCGCCTAATCTGACTGGCGCACGGAAGTGGAAGAGCGCTGGGACTTCTTGTGGGAGTTACCTGATGACTTCCAGCGAGATGGCGAATGTCTGGAACGACTCTGCGAACGGGCCCAGGCCTTCCCCACGACCGGGATCTGGAACGTCATGAAGGCGACAGGCACCAAGCAACCTGATGCTTCAAGAAGCACTCCCTCAGCACCTTGGGGCTCATGGCGCGGCAGTCCTCACAAGTCCTGGAGTTGTGTTCTGGCTCCAGGCACCCAAAAAAAGAGGGGGGTCTATTACAGACATCTGTCTGTGGCAGGAACCACATGGCTTAAGTCCCACCATTTTTGGGGGCCATCCAACACACAGTGGGAGACAAAGTCTTGAAAAAGGCTTGACAAAATGTAAAAAAAAAAAAAAAAAAAATGACTGGAAGTTGTGGTCTCCGGATCTTCACTGAATGGCGGGGAAAGAAAAGAAAAGAGGTCAGCGCGCTGGGTGGTTCCTATATAGGCACTGTCCATGTCACTTATGGTACAGATGATGCGGAAGCGAACAACGCCACCTACCGGTGTGCCAAGGAACTGCTCGAAAAGTTTCCAGATCCAGTCTGACGCTTGGGGAGCAGTCTAAGATAAGGAATCTGTGGCTAGAAGTCTCAATCAGCTATAGTAAGCACATCGAGTTTAATGAGCACAGATATAATTCAGAATTGAAGTAATTTATATCCTGGAAATGAATCACCCATAGAATTTGAGAAGGAGAACACAACTTTATATTCCCACAAATTCAAAAGAAAATAAACCAACTGACATTATTAAAGAGAATTTATTGTAAAATAAAAAAAAAAGTCTGTCAAACACTTTTCCCAGTACACATTAAGTAACATTTCAGGAACTAAGTAGTACTTATCTACCACAGAAAGAAGAGAAACATGTTGGATAGATAGTCTATTAAAGGGTTGAATATTCCTGTAATTTTAAGTGTCAGTAGTGCATAAATATAAACATCTAAACACAAATACGAGTTACAGACATTTACAAAGAATACATAGAGATCTCAGCATGAAACAAAATGCCAGACTATCAAATGCATTTTCATGCCTTAACTCTTTAATGCATCAAATGTAAAAAGAGTGTCTGATTCAACAATTTGAGGCAATTGACCTTCCCTAAAAATATCCACCAATCTATTTTGCAGATAAAGCAAGCAGGCTGTGTGGTACCCATACTCTATATGATCTGAAATATTACACAAGAAGCTAGTGCAATAAGCCTGAGAATGTTCTTGTTGGGTGTAAAGCCAATGGGCTAACTGCTTTGGAAAAATGAAAACATAAAATTTTGAAACTGACGGCCACTAATGAATTTGTAAAAAAAAAAGAAAATCATGTGCAAGTATATCGCCAAGGCTTGTAAAGTGCACTATTATATCTGTGAATTTGAACCTTTGAGAGTAGGGTAGATACTGCTACTAAAAATGGCATGTTCAAATTATACAGCCCTGCAGAACTAAAATGGTATTATTATCCACAAGTATGGACCTTACATATGTAAATGTTCCTACTCTTTTCAGTAATATCATGACTCCTAGTGCTCATGTCTTAAGAATTAAAAAGTATTGTTGATTCATCTACGTAAGATCCTAACTATCTGACTTGAGTTTAATGCAGAATAGATCAATTCACAAAATATACATTTAACCCTGATGCTCGACTAAAAGCACAGAATCTGTCAATAGAAAATAACCTGTTGTGATGTGGTGAATGTGATTATGTATTGTGAACTGCCCAACTATGAAGGATCCCTTCTAGAAATTAGATCAGCAATTGGGACAGAAAAAAATTAACCTCCTAGTTAAAAATTAATTGAAACTTATTCCAGAATGTCTGGAATATTAAGTAGGTTAACTCTGAGGGGATTGTAATTTCTCACTTGGCATACATGTAGATGAGGAGACTTCTTTTTCCAACATTGACTGTTTCTTACAGGAGGGAAGCCCTTTACTCCCAAAGGCCAAATATCTGTCTGGTGCAATCTAAGCAAATGCTTCTTTATCTACTAAAGATTCCAAAGGAAACTGAAATTAACTCCCCCGCCATTCTCAAAACAAAGTTTTGGGGGCAGTAGGGCTGCAGCCCAGGATCCAACTTTAAGGACACCCCTTAGCTCAAATATCACACCATACAATTTCTAAAGTTACTCAAGCCTCTTCTATTTAGTCACACAGACCCTCATCACGTTTACAAGAACTGAAGAACGTCTTCACGCCTGCGAACACATGTCAACCCTATACAGCTTCCTGGTGCATTCAGTTTGCTATTAAAATTGGGAACACACACAAATAGTGATTTAAATTAAATGCTTTAGGAAAAAGAATGAAATTAAAGAAGATATTTTACTTATGTTACAACATAACTATTGTACATGTGACCCCTTAAAAAGTTTTTCTAACTTACTCCAGTATAGAGGTTAAAAAAAAAAAAAAAAAGAAAGACTTGCAGGCGTCCTGTTTCCATTGGGCAAATATAAGTATATAAGTAATATCAAATAAGTATCCTTCAAAAAGAGTGAAGGTGTGCTCCCAAGGCTCTGTTAAGCATATAGCACCTTCTATGGTACAAATCAACAAAATGCAGCTTAAGACATTTTAAAGCATTTCTCCTTAACAACTATAAAGAAAAATCAGTAGGTTGTTATCTTGTTCCAATAAGATTCTGTAGATTTATTTAATTTCTACCCCTAAATCCCCTCTGAACATTGCTAGAGATTAAGGAAACAGTCAAGCAAAAATCAACTTTGAGGTTTATTCATGTCTCAACTTGTCAAATGCTCTTTAAATTGCTGAGCGAGCTAGGTCAACCTTTGTGGGTAAAGGCCCAGCTTCTTCATGTTCTTCATCGTTGCTTCGAACAAGAACAAGGGATGAGGGTGGATACAAGTTCAGCTTGTGTTCCTTCATGTATTCTTGGTCTCCAAAGATACTCAGCTTCTGTAAGAATGAAAGGGTGATTTTAACATATAAGACATTTCATAACAGTTTGACCAGTACCACTACAATTTGATTGTGCAAGCACAGTTTTTGTTTTTTCTTTTTATTAGGCACCCCCAAGCCCACATCAATGTTTAATTTATCTGGAGTAATCACACCTGCAGTAAAAAACTGGATATTAAAAGCATCATAGTGGCCTATGTAAAATTAAAAATTCAGTCTTCAACCATGTTAAACATTTATAGAACAGGGGTTTGATTTTCAAAGATAGAGCATAAAGTCCTGAAAAAAATAATCAAACCAATAAATTCAAACCAAATATGGAAAAGGGTGACCTCTTGCTTTATTATAATTCAGCGGAACCCTTTCAGCCCCACCATCACAGATCATCTTGCCATCAACAGAAAAGGTAGGCAGCAAAGCCAGAGGACTTAATAATGATTAAGAAATAGATGAAAGTAACCAAGATGTAGAAAAAGAAAGTAAGAGGCACAATGCATTCAGCAAAGTCCATGGAAATAACTCCTCATACACAGCTTACTAAAAAGTGTGGGAAAGATTTTAATGCATGAAAAGAGTATTGCTGTTTGTGTTCATGTGATAACTTACTCAATTTGCAGCAGTAACTCAGGGATGTGGAATTCCTATAGCCCGACACCCAGGACATATTGTTTGGGGTCAAGGGCAACAAGTTTTCATTTGTATTTTGTCCATGGGGCAAGTAGGCCCAACCCCCTGCAGCACAAACCCTTTGCCTGCCAGTTAGCAGTACCACATTATGGATCAGGGAAGGGCACTGTCTGCAGTTAAGGTAATATTTTTGTCCACATTTTAATGCTGTTCAAACTTGTATTTATGGTGCATTAATTGAAAGCCTTTATTATTATGGTGAGCGCTCTAAGTAAATGTTGTAAGTTCTGACTGCACTACTGACAGTGGTTCCAGTATAAAAATGTGTACACACGTTTTTAAAGTTTAGCAATATGAGGCTATGTATAATGCTCCCAGAATGCTCTCTAATTTGATGCAAATATTTGCAGAAGCTTGAAAGCAAGATTGATGATCCTTTGCTTTCAAAATAAAATGTTCATGAAAAAATAAAAGCAAAAAAAAATACATTTCGCTAAACTACTGTAAAATTTCAGGTACCATTTCTTTGCAGCATCATTTAGTAACACGTGTTAATGCATGCTAGTATTTCCCAAAAATATTCCTAATGGAAAAATAGTGTAATCAGCTTCAATAAGATTATGGGGAACAAAAATAAACAAGCATTGGCAAAGCCAGTGGGTCTGAAATTGGGGGTCAGCTTTTTAGTTTTGTCAATGTGTGAGTTGTTTTTACATGGTTTTTGTAAAACCTTATTGGTGTTGGAGCTGCCGGGCCCTCACCATTACGACAAACATTGGCAAAAGCAAAAATTGTTTTTGGTCTCAAAAAGCACACACTGCCACAGTAGTTACTGGCGCTGAACAAAACTACTTTGTGTGCTGATATGCTCCTTATGAAAGAGCAGAGTGCAGAGTAGAGAGAGTAGAGAGAGTAGAGAGAGTAGAGAGAGTAGAGAGAGTAGAGAGAGTAGAGAGTAGAGAGTAGAGAGTAGAGAGTAGAGAGAGAGAGTGTAGAGCGAGTGTAGAGAGAGAGGGAGAGAGAGAGGAGAGAGAGAGGGAGGGAGAGAGAGAGAGAGAGAGAGAGAGAGAGTGGAGAGAGAGAGAGAGAGAGAGAGAGAGAGAGAGAGAGAGAGAAAAGTTTAATCAACGCAAAAGGTCATGGTCAACGCCAGACCAAATTAGGGGCCCAAGTATTAAAGAAAGTCTCAAAAGTGCACCCATGGTATATGTCCTTGCATTAAGTGTGGCTATATGGCTTTCGTGAATTCCCAAGAATTTACAGAAGTAGGACAAGAAATAGTACTCCTAGAAAATATTTGTGAACTGCATTTTAGCATGAGCAAATATGCATGTGTAGATTTGCTCATGCGAAAATCTGAGTGTTTGCAAGTTCACTTTCCTTCCAACCACTTCTTTCCCAACTCTGGAAGAAGGTTTACGTCTGCCATTGTCGGGAGTAAATTTCCAACATTTCTCAGTATGGGAAAAGATTAGAGAAGAGTTGTTGAAAACCCTTAAAACATGCAAGTTAGTAGGTTTGCACAGACTCAAAAGAGCATTCTAACCCTGGAACTATTGTTTACCACTACCTTCAGCCCCAGTATGTAGATCTGCGGAAACGTGGCAACATAAGGAGATTGCAAGTATTCAAACACTACTATGGTATGAGCCCTGGCATAACCAGAGAGGCTATATCAGAGCTCTTATATACTGAGATTGCGGCCATAATTTGTCGCCGCACTACATGGCACCAACGGGACAAGTGGATTTTGTTACAGGACAAGTAGATTTATGAAGCAACCTGCCCCATGGACAAGTAGATATTTTATTAAATTCCACACCCCTGAGTAACTCATACTTTTTGTAACAGAGAAGATCATAATCTCTACTCACAGGATACTTGCTTTGTGGCTAAATCCTATTGGCAGGAGCAGCTGGGTGCAGAGTACTCGGATGGTGACTGGAAAGAAATCCTAGAGTATCATGATCGCTCACTCAGAGAAGTGTGGTTAAATTACGCCCACTTCAAAATCCTCCATAACTGGTATTAGTCTCCTTTCAAACTATAAGGCTCGTCTGGTTTCTAGGCTGGTGTGTTGACGGTGTCCAGACGTTGCATGTGATTTGTATCACATGCTTTGGTAATGCCCAGTATTGGATATATATTGGCATTATGTATGGGAGACGCTACGCTTAACTAGTTTTATTCCTTTCGAAGTGTCAGACAAGTTGGCCTTGTTACATGATTTTGTTGCTTCAGATATTGCGACTTCTCATTGGCGAAGATGGATGTCGACGGCCCTTATGGTGGCTAAGATCTGCATATTACGGCATTGGCATACAGCACAGGCGCCCACGCATCAAGAATGGCTAGCTGAACTTTACTGGTTAGCTACGTATGAAGACCGGATTTATAAGGTTCAAGTTAAAATTCAGGTATTCAACGAGATTTGAGGTCCATTTTTGTGTTTATGTTAATTTTAACCATCTTCCTCGTGTGTGTAGTATGCTTCTTTTATCTGCTCAACTGTGATGGCGATTGGCGTGCTTTCAACTATGATATAATTCTGGGATGAACTGTTAGAGGTTGGTGGGTTAATCCATTTTTGTTGGGTGTATGTGTGGAGATAGGTTATCTTAGGCATTGCTTAAACTGTATTTTGCTCCTTAATGGATTTTTTATTTTTCTATTTTTATTTCATTTTGTTCCTTTTTGGGGTCTTACTTAGTATATTATTTATGTTGGAGTGGAGTACTTTGTATTTCATTACGCGTAACTGTAAGGGGAAGTGAAAGAACATTTTAATTGGGGACAGTCGGTTTGATACTTTGAACCCATTAAAAGAGGAAGACTATGATTAAGGAGCGGTCTCGCATAAAGCAGAAAAAGCTCTTACAGTTATCTATGAAAATGATTTCATTATTTTTTAGAGACTGATCTAACTGAAGTCCATATTCGAATCTCAGATTCCAAGACTGAAGTACCATGGTCAGTACCCTACAGCGGTCTTTAACAACTGCATGTTGTGGGCTTTCGAAGGCCAGTAACCAGTCCTATGCCACAGAAGCACGATCGAATCCTAATTAGCATGCCACATTTCTCACATCCTTCAGCTTCAATTTACATCCAAAACCTGTTTGATGCTTAGTCTTTCACACTGCGGGCATTGAAGGCATCCTATCAACATTCTCCTCAAATGTTATGCTTTAGTAATTTTTTACAAAGAGTGGATATCAGTATTCACTGTGCCCCTTTCACTTTGGGATGTTGGAGGCTAATTGAGAAAGCACTGCAATTTTTATCAGTTACAGCAGAAAGCCATTTGAAAATTATTTTTCATCAGCAGTGCAAACTATTCATTCGTAGAGTCACAAGAGAAAGAATATCCTAATCAATAATGAGTTCCAGGTGCATTAATCAAGGAAAATTCCTGTCGGGTGCACACAGCTCATGCGGATACTGTAGCACTCAGTTGCTAGTTTGCGCTATACAAGTACATATATAAGATGGGCCACCCAAGTGCTGTGGGTGTGCCCTTGCATCCCATTGGGGGCCATTCCCCAACTTGAATGAACATTTAGTTGTAATCAATGCAAGTCCAATTCAAGTCGTATGTCTAACAAACGTGTCTTTACTCTCCGCTTGGGGACTGTTATGTTCTATGAGAGGGGCGTTGGTTTCTTTCAGACACTTGCCAAAAGCAGTAGGGCAGACAGCAGCAGAGGGGGAGGGTTGCCCTAGCTCACATACAAAGCTGATGCCCTCTGTAACAACACATCTGTCAATGATGTATGCACCAATTTTTCACTATTTAAACACTTAGATATTGGCTGGCCTCTCTTGAGGCCAGATGTTTTCCGAACAGGCCTCAGACAAAATAGGCAGCTTTTAAAATGGATTCCCTTTCTAAGCTGGTGCAGCTGCTGTTACTGTGGGACTGACCTGTCTTTATTTAGGCCACAAGAATCTCACTGTGAGATGTGAAGTAATAACAATTAGTAAACTGTGTATGGATTGTGCATCACCAGTTCTTGGTCATGTGTGTACATACACTAAGAATGTTTCACTTCTACTTAAAGGATAGTAACAAGATTCAAATAGAAGACAGTGGAGAGTTACTTCCAATCCCTCATCAATAGCTCTGCTGAATGTAAGCTTCCATCCACTAAGGTCAATTATCCCAAGAACCCAATAATTTAGGTTAATTTAACACTCAGATGTAGAGACTACCCTCACAATATATCATATGGATTATTTTTTAAAAGAAGTTTAAAATTATTGTGAAATTTATGATGGAAAGGAAATTGTTTTACAGTAATAAAATGTAGTAAGTAAGTAATTATTGTAGTAATTAGGCGTGTGACATACTAAATATCTATAGCTTTTTTTCAGATTAAAGATATATTGAATATATACTTAAAGAAAGGTGGATGTTCCTTTTGGAAAAAAATTGTTTTATAGAACTAGAAAGCTCCCCACACAATGGTGATCTCTACCTTTGCATTTTAAGTTATGCAATAACAAAGTTTGGAAAAGCTGTTTTTTCTTAGGCTCTCACTTTCTTAATGCGTCTTTGGCCAGTCGTCAGGCTATAGAGCATAATGACTCAGAGCTTTCATTAAATTTTATTGCCAATTATTTATAACTTCAAAGGTGGCAATTACACTATCATTTCTGGAATAATGTTATATTTTGGAATAAGCTTTCCAAAAACTTCACATCTCAGGCACTGGTGGATTCATTCATATCATTGACAGAACTGGTTTCATGGAAGATCAGGAAAGCTACTGACTTACCAAAGGCGGGCAAACTGAGCCAGAGAAAGACAGGTGGGTGGGAGTAGCAAGTAGGAATCCAGAGAGCAGAAACCAACTATCACAGACTTTTTTTGACATCACATTGTAGTGAAAAATTATGGGAGATACATGGACAGAAAGGGATAGGCATAGGAGTAGCCTCCAAATAGATCCTATCTTGACCCATTAAAATACCTTGAATAATGATGGGAGATACATGATGGAGAGAGAGGGATAGGTATAGGTGTAGTCTCCAATTAGATACTATCTTGACTCAGTATAACACCTCGATGGGCCTCAATAGATTCTGTACGCCTCTTTGGAAGGAGTTTCCTCTTTCCCTGCTTAAGAACAATAAGATTTCTCTTTACCTCTTTTCTGACACTACTTGACTCAGACTTGTTATTACTGGTAGAGAAACTACCAGCCACATTTCATTACCATGGCTCAGAGTACCTACTTTGCTGCAGAGCCTGCAAATTCCCTTTTGGAGGCCCTGTAAGTCAAACCTGTACCTGCCTGGTAGTCATGCGTTTTTGGAGACATACATACAGAGAGGAGTTCCCTCCGGCTGTCCTTATGGATGTTACGAAGGACATTTGGATAAGATAAACGTTACAAAGGACTTTCAGGTAAGATAAACAAACAGTCTGAAGATCCCTCAAAGGCTGTGCCAAGGAGGGCAAAGTTAATCAGATTCAGTCTTGAAGAAGTGCTAAAAATTATCTGGGTAGTATTGCTACTATTGGCCAAGTACAACTGAGCAGTAACTTAGCAAGTGATGAAAAAGGTTTACATTTTTGACGATTCATCAGAGGACCTACAGAAATCAATTACACCCACATCAAAGAGACACACCTTGTTAAAAATGGTGCACTCAGAAAACTCAAGCCAGTAAAACTGGCCTAGTCAAACATCACAACCCAAGTTTGTGTATTCCTCCTTTACATCATCCGTTGGGCTAGGGAGAGCTAAATGAAAACCACAAAGTGAGAAAAAACACAAGGTAAGGCATCAACAGTGTCCGAAGATCCTGCCTCCTGCACCAGCCAAGTCTTCAGGCCTCTTCTTTTCACTGACTCATCTTGCCTGGGGTACTAGGAGTTGAGAAAACCTGTCCAGGAACAACCTTTAGCCCTGTGGATTGACTGTTGTTGGCTCTCAAAGACTAGGTGCAACTGTAATACCTCTAACCGGCCTGCGTCTCTAGCTCTATCCATCCTCATGTGAGTCTCACTGACAGTTCCACGAGGGAATTTATTCCTTTTTGTAAGATTTCTGCCATCTATTTTCCTATGTATAAATGGCTGCTTCCTAAGGGAATGGATACGGTTATTTATTAGTTTCTATTTCCTACATTTGTAACTGTTTTATTAAAACGTGCTTTGAACCTTTAAGTTCTTTATCACTTAACTTTTTTGCCTGGTGTGTCCTTAAATACACACATTGCAAGCACATTACAAAACAGTATTCTTTCAGTTTTTGTGCTTGGCCAAGCAACACATTTGTGAACCAGAGGATTTCATCAGGGTTTATTTTTTTGGGTCCCCAAATGGAGAATGTGTGGTAACTCAATCCAAGAACAAGAAGTCTGTTCTTTCCGGGTCTCTCTCTTACTTTGCCAGACAGTTGAACTTCTTATATCCGGTTTTCACCCTTTGAAAGAGTGGGGGTTCAGGACACAACCCCACCTCACCTCACCAAGGGGTGTGTTAAAATCTGCTGTATCAGCACAGAAAGGCACGCAAGCCTGCATCTGTGGCAGTGCGCATTCAGTAAGTGGAAAACTGTTAGTGTGTAGAGTGCCTCTGAAAGGGCATGTTACACAAAACAAGGCACAACCAATAATCTGCATAGTGTACAATAATTTGAGCAACGTACCCAGCACATTCACATACAGACGGATGCTACATGTTATTTCACCTACTAGTCAGTAATCTTCTATTTCCATGCGTTCACCTTGATAGGTTTAACGCTCCCATGTACAAACTACCCAATTCCAGCATCTAAAAGTAATGGAACCCTCCACACCTGTACCTACTAACTAGTCATTCAATACAGCTTGCATGATTTCCCATAGTCACTTGTCACACACATTAATTTGAAATCCAAATGATCAACTAATTAAATAAGGGTTTTAAGTAACATGCATGCAAACAACTCAAGGAAATCAATTTAGAATTATTAATCCAAGAAGTGGCAAGTCACAAACACAATCTTATGCAAAGAGGAGAAAAAATCTCGTTAGGGTCTATAAAAACGGTAAACATACAAAGGAACATATTAAATGTACCTCATTAGGAACATATTGGTCCACGGCTGTTGCAACAGTAGCACAGCAAATCCAGAGAAGGACAAGCACAGACAGGACAAGTGTGGTGCTCAGAATCCAGCCAGAGTTCCTAAAAGTGCTGAAAGCAAGCAAATACAGTCATAGGATGTAAAGGGTAAATTAATAAAAGTGAGATTAAAAATGGTTGTCAGCTGTAGAAAAAAATACCAAGGATGCCACTGTTCAGTTTCCTATTGGTATAAATTCCCACAAAATATATTTCATCATTACAAAAAAATAATTGTGGCGATATCCACATTGTAGTTGTGATTCGGTTTCAACCTCTTAACTGCAAAGGCTTTTCCTGTCCCTGTGCTAAACCCCTTTTTTATAGATTTTTTTTTTTTTAATCTTTTTATTAAACAGGCTCACAAAGTGGAACATAATGAAAAACAAGCACATGCATTCAGATGTTCAAATATATGGTAACACATTACATTGCAACAGGGTCAATACGCTACAATCATCCTAGTCTATATCACATAGATTACCATATAGTTAGGTCCTAATTAAATCATGCGGTGCGCCTGGCCTCCGGCCTTCCTCAGTCACAAGCAGCCCGTGGCCCCACTGACTCGCAGGCTGTTTGTTGATTCCTTGCCTATGTATCTGTATTTCTACCAGGGGGACCATATTTTTTTCTTGCACCCCCTTACGTATATAACCTTGTCCGCTTGTTGGCACCAATCGAGGTCGGTCTCCCACTCTGTCACCGTTGGGGGAAATATGTGACCCCATCTGCTCGCAATGTTTAGTTTTGCCACTCCGGCAGGTAAGGCCAGCCAGGTTCTCGTGTGTCTGGGCCAGTCCTCCTCCCCCCTGATCATCAGTAAAAGCTACTTGGCGTCCACGGGCACCTCTCCTCCCGTGATCCTTGACATTATTGTTGCCACACTACCTGCCAAAATCGATTAATGACTGGGCACTCCCAAAGAATATGAAAGAAGGATCCCTCAGTCTAGCAGCCTCTTATACAATGAGACAACTGTACCTTTCCCCATCTATGTAGCAGCGTGTGGGGGTAGTATGAACGGTGCAGGACCCTGAGCTGCATTAGTCTTTTATTGATGTTTGAGGCACTTCGCACTTAAGCTTTCATAACGTTTTTGCCACAAAAAGTATCAAGGCCAAATATGCACACCTCTTCTCCCCCAACATGTTGCAGATTTTAAAAACTACAGAAGGTTTGTAGAATCCCCTGGAGATATAGAATCTGTCTGTCTATCTATCGATTCCATAGGAATAACGTTTTTTTGTGTTGCTCCATGAAACATTCCAAAAAGGTGCTATGTTTTGGCTAGTTTGTGCCTGGGCAGTTTTGGGGAGATCTGTCAAGCAGGGGCCGTGAAGAAATGGTGTCCCAAAATGCTAAATCCCCATGTATTTTCTATAGACTTCTTTAAACAGGGCTAAAGCAAACACTGCTTAATGGAAGTACACCATATTTGGCAGGCAGCTAGATCTTGGTTCGCAGATTGTGCTTTTGTGTAAATCCATTCAGTAGTTTTTGAGAAATAAAGGTTAAAAAAATACTTGTATATCTGAACGGTTGTGCGGGGGAGTGCCAATTCAAAAATAGATGTTCTGATTGGCCCAGGGAGCTTTCTTTCCCTTGGTCCATCTTGTTCCTGCCGGAGTCAGACTCCTGCTGGAGCGAGCGCTTTGATTGGTTGCCAGCAATATGAGAACAAGCATTTGCAATGCAATAGGTCGCGCAATTGTGAGAGTTAGAGCTATTGGCGCTGTAAATGACAATGTCTTTTATCCATGTGTTTTGGTTTGGAGTGAATGTACGTGATGTGGAGTGGAATTATGTGGGTTGGATTGGGATTGTTAGTTGTGTAATTGTGTGGGGTGGAATTGTGTGGTGTGTAGTGTATTTGTGTAGTGGAATTATGTGGTATGGTGAATAGATAGGGGTGAGAGCTTCACGGAATAGAAAGGAAGATAGAGAAGGATAGGTAGTTTGTGCACTAAGTGGTGAATGAACTCCATACAAAGAAGAAAAAAGAGTGTGTGAGAAAGAGAAAGAAGGGGAGAGCAGACCACAGACGCATAAATAGGGAGCGCTGTATACGCAGAAGACACCCTAAGAAGAGGAGAGGGTGGCTGTGATGGACGGAAACCTTGAAAGGCACGGGAAAAGAAACTGTGATCGAAGACCTGAAGTGAACCACATGAAAGAGGTGGGAAGAGTACGTGAGAGAGAGTACGAGAGACGAGTGGGAGAGGAACCCAGAGGTGGACCACTGCACAGCGCAAGGAGGTACATGAAGGTAGCATGTGTGAGCTGGCAGTATAAAGAGGAGATAGGGAGTGCAAGGGAGGGATGAGAGGGGGCAGTGGGATTGCAAGATGAGAGGGGGTAGTGGCAGTGTGAGGGAGAGATGAGAGGGGCAGTGTGTGTGAGGGAGAGATGAGCGGGGCAATGGGTGTGGGAGAGAAGATAGGGTTGGTGGAAGTGCGAGGGAGAGATGGGTTGTATTGGAATTGTTTGCTGTGGAATTGTGTGGTGTGGAGTTGTGTAGTGGAAATGTGGCGCGTTGTGATGGGGAATTATGTGGATATTAATTAAATGCTATTAAGTGCACTGGAATTATGTCGAGTGAGATTGTGTGTTATGGAGTTATGTGTAGTGGCAAGTTGTGGAGTTGAATTATGTGGTGTGCAGTTAAATCTGGTGGCATGATGTGGAAATCTGGGGTGTGGATTGGAGGTATGTAGAGGTAAAGCTGTGTTGTGAAGATGAAATATGTTGTTTGGTGTGGAATTGTGCGGTGTGTATTGGAAATGTGTGAAGTTGAATTTTGTGACCTTGGATATGTGTGGCATTGTGTAATTATGCTTATTGAAATTGTTTTATGGTGTGGAGGGCATTTATGTGGATTGCTGGTATGTGGCATAGAGTTGTTTTAAGTGGGGTGCATTTAGATTGTATTGAGTAGAGTGTAATTATGTGGTGCTGAGTGGTAATATGTGGAGTGTAATTAGGTTGTGTGGTGTAGAATTGTGTGGTGTGTGAAATGATGTGGGGTGGTTTGGAGTGGTATTAAGTGGTATGGTGTGGAGAAGTATTCTATGGTTTGGAATTATGTGGCATATTGAGAAGCTGAATTTATTTTGTGCAATGCCAATAGGTTTTGCATTTGCAAGAGTTAGAGCTATTGGCGTTGTAATTGATAATGCAATTTATCCATGTGTTATACAGTGGAGTGGATGTATGTGGGTTGGATTGGAATTGTTAGTTGTGGAATTGTGTGGCGTGGAAATGTGTGGTGTGGAGTAGATGTGTGTAGTGGCGTGATGTGCAGTGGAACTATGTGGATAGTAATTATGTGTTTTTGAATTATGTGGAGTGGGATTGAGTGTTGAAAAGACTGGAAGGGCTGTGGCAGTGTTAGTGGAATGGCTAACCCTGCTTGATGTGCAACTCACTGCCTGTGTAATAGTTGAAAACTATGGTGCTTTTCAGTAAAAGTAAAAAATTCCATATTACTGCGTTGGATATACTGGAAGGGCTGACACAGCATTAGAGGCACGGGAAGTCCTGCTTAAAGAAAGGAGGGCTACATAATTTGCACATATATATATATATATATATACAAATACGTACACAAGCACATATATAAGTAACAGTACCTACCTAGAACATAAACAAGTACTCTATTTAGGACATCGCAATGGAACCCACACACATATAATCAACAGTTTGACACTGCATAAGACAATCCTTAATTTAAGGGTTACTATGCTTTTTCGCGGCAGTTGATGAGGTAATGGGACTGGACTTCATAGATAACATGTCTATAACGGAGACTCCTGGGTCCCCTCACTCACGGCAGTGTTCAAAGCTATTGGCATTACGGGCAGTTTGTCTTGGAAACAGTCCATCGTCGTACCGATTTATAAAAAAGGAGATGGCTCTGATCCTGCAAATTATCGGCCAATAGCGCTAATTGATAGTACGGTCAAGGTAATGGGTCGTCCATTATTAAACAGAATGGAAGACTGGGCAGCTGAGAAGGGGATCCTTGTGGATGTACAATATGGGTTCAGGAAAGGCAGAGGGACTGTTGACCAATGTCTGAACTTGGCCCTTCTAGCAGCAAAGTATACACAGGCCAAGCAAGAGAATCTCTATATGGCATTCATGGACCTCTCATCCGCTTTTGATTGTGTCAACCATAACAAGCTGTGGCACATTATGGAGCAAATGGGGGTGGAGGCACCAATAATTTGTTTTATTAGACAGCTGTATGCAGGTGCTACTGCGAAGGTTCGCCATGGTAGGCATGGTGAATGTACCAGACCCTTTAATATTACAAATAGCGTAAGGCAAGGCTGTGAGCTCGCGCCCTTCCTGTTTACATTGTCCACTAATAAATTAAAATACCACCTGGTAGAAAAGGTAATAGACACCCCGAAAGCTAGTGCTACCCCATTACCCATTTGGCTCTATGCAGATGATGCAGTCCTTTTGGCAAGAACACCTTTAGCCCTACAAAATTGCATCACCAATTATTTGTCTTTTATGAAAAACCTTGATCTACATGTCAACAAAACGAAGTCCTTTATAATGTGTGGTGGAAGAAGTAAAAAGAAAGGAATTTATGCCATTGAAGATAAAAAAGTTGACATTGTAGATAATTTTTCATATTTAGGCATTGTCTTTGACACTAATTTAAACTGGAAAATGATGGTGACTTCAAGGGTCACTCAGATGAACATAAGTATAGCCACAATTTTTAGGTTTGTGACAAATTTGGGCAATAAACCAATACCAGAGATCGTTAAAATGTAACTGGCAAAATCCGTTTCTGTGACAACGTACGGTGCGGCAATATGGGGCATAGCCGATGTTGATAACCTCCAAAAAAGAACTAGGCCTACACTACATCACTAATACAATCAAACTGGCCCCTTTGTTGCTCTGATTGTCAATATGGAAACGAAAGGTGGTACAAACAAATCAATGCATCCTAAATGATATTATGAAACTGGATTACGGATATAAAATTTCATGGTTATATTATGTAAGGAGCACACTTGAATCATTGAAGCTAGGGGTCCTTTATACTGAACCCGCGCAGTGTGAAACCTTTTCAAAGGCGAAGCTAATGAATTCTTTCTTAGAAAAATGCGCACAAGAAAGATGGAATAGAAATAAAGATAAAGCCACAGTAATTGCATACAATAACAGACCGTCTTTGTAGCATGGCCTTTCGTCGTATCTTTCCTTTGTGGGTAATAACCGCCATCGTTATATTCTAACGAGATTTCGTTTAGGTTATATAACACTTATGTTGGGCTGTCCTGCAAAAGTGTTCTCTCAGAATCAATTGGAACCCTGTGTGATTCTTGTTCAAAACAATCAATTGTACATACATTATATTTGTCGTTTTTATGAAAAGGAGAGAAAAAGATATTACTCCACTTTTGCAGAAATTTTGTTTGCGTAACTACATCACCGCATTGACTGTTATGATAGAACTGGAGCCACCTTATGTATGCTTTGCGATGGCCTCATTTTTATGCGCAGCCTTAAAAACACGTAGTTTAGCGAACATGTGACTAAATTTTAATCCGCGTGTAATAAGCTTAGGAAAACTAGATCTCATGGTGCAATAATATAAATGAATTGTGTAGATGAAATATGATATCAGGATTTTACGGAAAAGATTTTAAGATATATGTCTTTTATGTTAATTTATTGAAATGTTTGTTAATTCGTGTTTGTACTTTTTATGCATTTGATTTTAAATGCAAAATAAAGTGTTGATTGATTGAATAGGTTATTAGGAAAAAAACATAAAGGGGTACAATTGTGCAATTGGAAGTTGGCGGCTGGCAGTATATGCCACAATAGAAAAAGCGCAATACTGGATTAAGTGCAAATAACAAAATGTTGTCTGTTACAAAAGTAGCCATCCACTGAGCGATCTACATTTAATGTAACAGAGGTGGGAAAGCCAATAAATGAACAGGGAGTGCTGAGCCAGAGCCAAACCAAAGGTTGGCTCTGGCTCTAAAAGCTAGTGGTTCAGCCAAGCCATGAAAAGATTTGGCAAGTACATCATGACACAAAGATCATGTTAGAATATGATATCTTTATAATTCAGAAAAGTACCTACCTACCTGTAACGCCCCTAAATCTAGTATTTAGGGGCACCCCTGAACCTTGCTTCCTCAGACAAGAAGAAACTGCAACAAGGAGAAGTAGAAGGACCGAACAGCCGTGCAGCAGCTAACAAGAGGAAGACGCCCACTGACTTGGCTCCAGCCCTACTGGCCTGTCTCCCCCTCGAACCTGCTCCTGCGAACTCCCGGTGTGTCCTGCAGCCAGCAACCTCGAAAACCCCAGAGGACCTGCCTGCCTTCAAGCACAAAGACTTTGTCTCCCGAGAAACACCGGATTTGTTCATCTGCAACCTCTGGCTCCGGCGGGACACAGCGGATCCGCCCCACTCTGCACCCGCTGTCCACGGCCCGAGCTCGAGTGGGCAAACACCATGAGGAGGTCACCCCGGCGATCCTGACCCGAGACCTGGTGACCCCTGACCTGCCTCAAGCCTCCAGCTGACACCTGCAGCCTAAATCCAGAAGGTCCCCCCAACCGCGACCAGGAGCTGGTAAGAAGATCCGACCCCAAAAGGCACCCCTGCAGCCAACGCCCCACGGCCGTGTGTGCCCAAACCGACAGTGCCTAACCAACCCCTAATTTCCCAACTTACCTCTCGAAGTGGTGGTTGCACCCAGAAGACCTTCGTCCCAGAGCCTGCAGTGCCTTTACAAACCGGAGGTTCCCCATTGAAACCAACAGGGCGCCCGACGTCGAAACAGCACCCTGCACCCGGCCGCCCTACCACCGCTGAGGGTGCACCTTTGATGCTACTTTGTTTCCCCATTTGCCCTGAGCAAAAGTCCAGGAGCTTTGCTCCCACACCCAAGTGGCCTGCTTGCCAGCAGCCACCAACCGGAGGCCCCCTATCCCCCATTGGATAACATTGGGCCTCAGCACTCTGCACCCGGCCGCCCTAGTGCCGCTGAGGGTGTAACGAGAGTGCATCCTTGACCCCGGGGGAACCCTTGTTCTAACCCCAGAAGCTCAACTCCAAAGACCAATTACTTACCTGGTAACCGTTAACTTAATTTCTCTTCATAGGAACCTATTGACTGTTTCTCTCTGAAAAATGTTCTAAGTGTGGAGTTGATTTGTATGGAAACCTGAAAAATAATTGAGCAAAACTGATTTTACTTACCTTTTCTCTATGAAATGTCCCAGTGTGATATCTAGGCATTTCACACTGAGTAGAAAAAGTAATTAAAAAGTAATCTCAAAAGTAACGTAAAAGTAACTTACCTGTAATTCTTATTGCAAAATCGATACAAAGTATATGTACAGCATTTCACAGTATTGCATTACCAGTAATTCAAACTGTAACCATTTGAAAGTACATTTACAACTGCATTTCAAACTGTATATTTACTGCAAAGTATTTATCAACTTACCTGTGCCAGGCTTGATTGGTTCTAAGAAATAAAATAACTAAAAGAATATTTTTATACAAAACCAATTGGTCTGAAGTTCAGTCTTTGAGTGTGTGAAATCATTTGCGGATTGAGTGGGTACAACAAATGCTTAACACTGTCCTCTGATACTGCCTTACTGCTCGACCACACTACCACAAATAGAGAGGGAGGTGCTATCTAACTTTACCTCTGCCTACCTTTGGGGATCCACTGGACTCTGTGCACACTATACCTCACTTTGGTATAGTATATACAGAGCCAGCTTCCTACAGAGAAGCACTGATAACTTGCTTCTTACTTTTGTTGGTATACAGATTATTTAGGTCACTTGTTACCAGTTCATTCAAAATGTCCAAGGCATCTCTTGCCATCTTTGGTGTGAATTTTGATTTGGGTCTTCAGTCTGTCGAAGCATCACCATATACAATAATGCATTGTTCTATATTTAATGCTTCATCAGACATTGAATCTTGTATACCAATATTGTTGTTTTCCAATTTTCGCAGCTCTCTTAACAAGTTCATATCTGGGACTTTCAGTGTTGTTCCTCATCATTTGTATCAAGTTGATCTTTCTTTTCTTCGGTTTCAATATGAAGAACTTTTTCAGTTTCATAGTTCGTACAAATTTGAACATATCAATCCTTGTCGGAGTGTAGTTCATATTCTGGTCAGGGCAAAATGTTAATCCTAGTTTCAGTATTTCTTCCTGTTTCTTTGTTAGTTGGATATCTGTGAGGTTTATGATGGTATTACCAGCGCTAGGTGTTATATCAGTTAGTTCTTGTCCCATTTCATCGTTTTGTCTCTCCCTTGATTTGATCTTTCTTGTGGCCCTCCGCTCCTTCTCCTTTGCCTTTTCCTCCTGCTGGCTTTGTATTTACTTGCGGTTGCCTTTGGCGTAAATTGGGACAGCGATCTAGTCGTAAAAAAATCTAACTCGTCTATGACAGAGGAAATCGGGCCTTTTGGGGCACTTGCTGCCCCTTCTTCAATGTCGGTATCAATTTCTGAACTTAATTCGCTGTTCTGTTCAGATGGCGGCACCTGTATGGACTTATTAGTTTCCGAAAGCCGTTGTGTGCAGAGATTATCAAACTTCTTTGTGAAGGTATAGATTTGGCCACGTTCAAAGTCCATTTTATCTCGTTTGGTATGAGGCGCTGGTAATATCTGTTTGAACTTTGTCCATCTCTTCCAATACTTTCTTGTCGATTTCAGCATATTTTATGAGAATACCCAGCATTATTTTCGAAGACTCACTATTGTTTTCAGCCCTCTCTCGTAGCATACTAGGATTCGGGTTCTCATAGCTCAGTGTGACTAGGATTTGTAAATTCCGTGGGATATGCCCCACTTCTACGTAGCATTGAAGTGACTTGCTTTCCCACCACTTCAATATTTCAGTGCACTTTAATTTCGACAACTTCTTTAATTTGGAAAGTATATCACCTCCTTGTAGCTGACCACTGCTGCCATCAAGGACTCCTACTGCTGTGGCCGTATCATCATCGAATACTCTTAACGCTGCCTCCTCCCGCTCCTTCACTTTGATAGCTGACAAAGCACTGTGAAAAAGTGTAAGTGCTGCTTTCCTCCCGCTGCTGGTCCTATCATGTGTTTGATGGGGCTGGCGACTATGCAGCAGCTCTCTCTTCTCCAGCTCAAGTTGAGCATGCAGTCATACCTGGGCCGTACATCGGTTCCCAAGGGTCCTCCGACTCACAGGTCTCTGCTGTACCAATACCAGTGCCGCTGCTACCTTCCTTGGCCTCTCTGTTCGGCGGGAGCCAAGTACACATTCTGCATGGTGTACAAGAATGCTGTGCAGCATGTCTACCAATGGTGGCACGTTTGGTGAATTAGATTAACAGGGTCTAATGTATAAAATAATTTTACCCATTCTGTGTCTATGGGAAAATGTGATAGTACATCTTGGCCCTAGTTCTTTATTAGGAATTTGTGATCTTTACAGGCATCTGCTATAGAAATTTAGACTCGGAGATATGTAGGTTTTCACTTTAATGATGCACGTTTCAGTATCGTGCTATGAATCATCAAGCAGAAATAAGTTAGTAGGTGCCAAACAAACAGCAACCGGTAGGAGGTAGAAATGTTCCTTTACAGGGAAAGGGAAAAAAAAAAGGTTTGCCGAGGATGAACTTCTATTGTCTATCTGCAATTTATTGTTGATTAAAAAATAATAAAGGCTATGAAACAACACACACAGACACAGACAGACACAGACACACACACACACACACATATATATATATATATATATATATATATATACACACATTCATAGACACACACACACACCAAACAGTCAATAAAAAACACTTACCTGCTGTAGCTCTTGGGGAGGGAAGCCTCGGAGGTGCCAGGAGGATTGGGACTGCTGCCTCTCCTCATTGGCTGACCTTTGGTAAGCCAATGAGGGGACGCAATAGAACCTACCTCGTCACAAAGTAGGATGAGGTCAGAGAGACCCCCACCCACTGTGGGGAGGTGTCAGTGATAGACACTTCAGGGCTTAAAACTGAAGCACCCAGGTAGGAGGCCATCACTGAGGCTCTCCCTCGTCACGAGGCGGTGGACATCGATGACCTTTGCTGAGCTGAGGTCACACCCACAGAAGCTGTGACATCCTCAGCCCAGAAAAGTTCATCTCATTCAGCCAAGAGCCTGCATGTTTAGCGCATGTCTAGTTCCTGACCTGAACATAAAGAGTGTCTGTCAGGCTGACCTTTGCACAGCCTGACAGACACTTTTTATGTCCAAAATGTGCAAGGGCGATGTCCCTCCGTCCTGAAGGATGGGCCACTGCTGTGTTCTATTAAAACACCAAACCAGACACCTAAAAAGCACAACAGACCAATAAATCAGGTAATGCAATAATATAAAGATTTCAAAGCATCAAG
Organism: Calotriton arnoldi; assembly: GCA_963921515.1. NCBI lineage: Eukaryota > Metazoa > Chordata > Amphibia > Caudata > Salamandridae > Calotriton > Calotriton arnoldi. Next base: position 2,277,884 of record CAWUFW010000941.1, read on the forward strand.
AATTATGCCTTAATCCAAAAGTGCTTATAGGGTATATTAAGTTTCAATAATAAAATATTTAATTACAAATGCAATATTGTTATTAGAGATACCAATATGAAGGATGTAGCACGATTAGGACATCTATTAGATACATGACTAGTATAGTTTCCAATTTGTAGATTTTAAGACATGTTACCTATGAGCAGACAATAAAACGTACACAATAAATTAATTTTTTCGGACTCCTGTATTTGATTTCTGGAAACTCCACGGGGGGGGGCTACTGGTTGCAAAACACAGTTTTGAGCACCACATCTATTACCTGCAAAAACTTTGTTCTATACAAAAGGATTAAATATATTTGTTGGTCTGGACAAGGTTAACATGCAACATCATTGAGTTAGCAGTCCAGTAAGAGAAAATTACAGTAGGTAAATAAATAGGCCAACGGGTCCAGACTGGAATCTTGCTGGCACTTTTTATAAAGAGATTCTGCACTTCTACGCGCTGAATTGCCTACTGGACTTGTTATCCATATTTGTAGTGTAGGGAATTTACCTGAGAAAGATGAGAATAATTTACTACTTGTTTGAAGAAAAGCTTGTGGGAAGGGACACATCTTTCAACCCTGTGCAAATCCTTTATAAATAGAGGTTGTTGCACTACTCAAAGTGTTGCTCTACTTGGAAGAATCTGTCAAGTGTGAAAAGAATGAAACAATGTTCTACCTTCATTACTGGTATTTTGAGGGTGCACAGGAATCCGTCAGGGCAACTAAAAGCAGGGTTAGTATCATGCACATGGTCCTCATTCCAGGAGTTGCGGGAATACCCCCAAATACAGTCATTTCTGTGTGGTATTACTGTTGTATACTAAGATTTCCCACATGTAATGCAGAATAACCAAGAGAACGTGTTTTTCCACACGGATACCCACATATCCACGATTGTAATCGAAATTTGGCTGGTGATTCCCTGATTCTGGTGGGAATAGGGATTATCTCCAAACTCGAACTGATGGCATTGGAGGAGTTAGCAACTGAAACCTTCTATGACATCATCCATTGCAAGACCCCACATCCTGGTAGTTCATGAATTACAAAAAAACAACTTCTAAACGTGAGCAGCAGTCTATGTACCAGCAGGAAGCATCAAGAAAATGCTAAAACTGGAAACCAATCATGGCGGCACAGGGCTAGCATGGGTCTCCGCTCTCTCCTCCCCCAGTGTACTACGAGGAGTTTCTGAATGCTGCAACCTTGACGACAATGGAGTTTCTGGGCCCTTATGGCAACATTTAGCTGAGGAAGGAACCTTGGCAGAAGGAGGAGTCAGAGTGCGCTCAACAACAACAATAACCACCCTTTCCTGCACTGGTTCACAGCACAGCTTATAGCTCGCTGGCCCTGCCGCTCCTTGTGCCCGGCCGCATGCTATTAGCGGTGTTCGCTGCCGGGGCACCCGCGGTCGCACTGTGGCGTACGGACCGTGTCTGTATTTCACCATTTTGCCTCACCTGGTACTCAGATTCGTGGCTGTAAAGGGTTGTTGGATCCAGCTCCTCGTCTTATTCGGCCATGTGCGACCAGCGGCCTAGCAGACATCATGGGGGAGTTGTGGTGCCCGTACAGCAGGCAGGGCAGCTCCACAACAAATGCGACTTGTCCCAAAGGCCAGAGAGCCCGGTACTACACAAACTCTCACAACGTTACATATGCATGAGTGGTACCAATGGGACGACTAGGTCCTGGAGTGGGATAATGGAGCCCTAAGAGCCCAAGGTGCCCAAAGTGCACACAGAGCCTACTGAACTTACTGCACTCATGGACAGTCCGGAGATCACCGCTGCTAAAACGAAGTGCTTTGCTGGTGGGAGAAGGACTAGTCTGATGGATTCAGCTTGTACTGATGGAGCTGGGGAAGGGCTGGTGCCGGCCCTTCAGGAACGGACACAGATATATCAATTTTACCTCAGGGAGGTCCCCAGGTGGGGTTTCCTGCAATTTCACTCACTAACTCTCCCCTGATCTCTAGCCAGAAAACAAAAGGTGGATTTTTTTTTTTTGGTTCTAAAACCCAGAGCTCGTCTATTCACACCCCCCTCCTTCTGGGTTCGCCATAACAGGTACATCTGATGTGCTTGCACAAGGGGGTACCGAAGGGGCAAATCCCAGTATCACAACTTTTTGTGTGACATGTTGTTGTTGCAGACTTCCATAGAGGCCCCCCTTGGAGGCTGGTCTTTTGAGAAGGGACATCTCCTAGCAAACGAGGTTGGGCGCAACTGACGCCGACAAGAGTAGTCATGCGCAAAGAGAAGGGGATTCACATGAGAATCAAGAAGGAGTGTAAGCCTTATTTTCCTTGTCAGACCTTTGAGAACGGGAGCCCTGTTACCTCAGATACGGATGAAGGAGGAGGAAGATGAGGCCCCATCAACCATCTGGGAGTGCTTCGGGGGAGATCACTGAGATTGATGAGGTGGAGCTCCTTTGGGACCCAGAGGGAGTCAAACTGGCCACCACAAATTCAATTGAACCAGCGACCAGGTCTTGGGGCATTTTTATCAAGAGTGACAATCCTCTTCGGGTGGCACAGCCTTTAGACTCTTCTCCAGCCTCTAAATCTGTGCTATTAGGTCAAACTTCTGGTATACCTAGTGTGGGTGGGATAGATTAAGCATCTAATACAAGATTCCCACGCTCGATCATCAATTTTTAATCTGCTTCAACTCAAAAGGGATGAGTATATAAAAAAAAAAAAAAAAAAAAAAAGACTTGTTGCCTCTCAAGTCTTCCCACTTGAAAATTCAAGTGGTGTTCAGGAAAATGTCGAAAAATATGGACATTCTGCATGGTCGACTGAACAGTATTGAATCCCAACATGCCAGTCTCACTGAATCAGTCCAAACTACTCCAACTCAAGTAGCACTGCACAATAGCAGAATCCGGGACATGTCACAGAAAATGGAAGAGTTGGAAAACCTCCAAGTTTAAGGGATTCCTGAGAGAAACAAGGGGGATAACCCCAGAGGCTATATTGTTCACCTATTCAGATAAGCATTTCCCCAGATTAGCGACTGGGAAATTCACTGCCAGATCTAGCAGGCTCATAGGTTTCCTTTCCACAAGCCACTTAAAGGCAGGGTTGCACAGTATCCACGTGCGATATGGATTAATGTGGGGAACTTTATCCTGAGACAACTTATATTTCGGTCAAGCTGGTCAAAGCTTGTGAGGTGGAGTTCTGTTGTATCGTAACAGTTGAGCGTAGGTGGCGACTTCGAGAGACAATTGCATCCTTCCAAAGACTGGGTGCCACAGTCTCTCTATGGAAGCCTGCGAACTTAAAGATATGGTATGATAGACAAACAATTTATTGCCAGGATCTGAACAAAGCGAATGAACTGCTGAACCAGTGGGGGGGTCCTTGTGCTAGTTGATCATCAATGATTTTCATTTGCTGCAATTTCTAGGCCCAATTGATCCCTGGCATTGTGTGACCTACTGGGGTAAAGAGGGAAAATGGGTCTATTACTGGTATGCTGTAAGGTGTAAAACTGAATCCAATTAAGCTGGCTAGCTTATGGCTCAAGTTGGTCCTTGTTCTGGCCTCATTGAGTGTTGTTTTTATTTATTTATGTCATTTATAAAGCGCATGAATCACCCCGAATGGGGTATCTCCGCGCTAATGGCGACTAGAGAGGCACGAAGAACTAAAAAAGTGAAGTTTTAAGTTTTTTCCTGAAAGTTAGGTAATTAGTGCATTGGCGGATATCCAGAGGTAGCTGGTTCCATAATTGTGGGGCTATGTAGGAGAATGCTTTGCCTCCTAGCCTAGTTTGTTTTATGCGCGGGACAGTAAGAAGGCCCTTATCTGTTGATCGGAGGGTGCGCGAAGGTGTATATCTAACCAGTTTGTCTGCTAGATATTTAGGTCCCATTTTGTTAAGGCCTTTGAAAACCAAACAACCAATTTTAAATTCTATTCTTTTACGTATAGGCAGCCAGTGTAATTTACGTAGCAGGGGACCTGAGGGAGTTCGGGGGGGGAGCACTGGTCACCAATCGGGCCGCCGTATTCTGGACCACTTGTAAACTGCTCAAGGCAGTTGTTTTAGCGGAGATCAGCAAAGCATTGCTGAAGTCCAGTCGGCTAAGGACCATTGCATGTATCAGGGTTTTTCGTGTTTTATTAGTTCCCTAACCAGACTCTTAGATGAGGGCATGGCAGGGCTCCTTGGTTTTGCTCAATTAGCTCTATTGTTCTTTGCTGATTCACTAGGGTGGGGGACGGGGGGCAGGCCGTTATAGTCTTGCAGTGTTCATCGACGCAATAGATCGGGGTTACGGTTTTCCGTGTCTTATTTTTTACTTTGGGAAAACAGGACAGGCATGGGTGTGGGCTTAGGTGAGAGAGGTGGTTTGGGGTGCAGGGTGGGGGATGGTTGGGGCAATTTGGCAGCTCTACAAGCTATAGCAGTTCAGTGGTGGCTGAAGGGGCCCAAGGGGGTAATCATGATTACAGTTATTCTTGCAGTCAAGCATAGGCAAAAAATAAAAATCTATGCGTAGCTCTTTTTATACATGCATATACCATTAATATTCCAGCTGAGTATACGCTCCTCAGCAAAGATGAAATATATCAGAGAAGAATTTGCCACGTTAAGCCCCCACCTTCTTTGTATCCAAGAGACTCATCTTGCCCACAGCCAGATTAATGAATTGAGCAGTTCACTCTTGCTGCTGCTGGGATTGATGCCCCTAAGAGGATGGTGGTGCTTCTATTTAGGGGTATTTAGGAATGGGTGACAGTGGGGTCAAGCTGAACACATACGGGCGGTGACTGATTGCCAGGACAGGGATAGGTAACTTCAAATTAACAATCTGTCTTTTACATGGGCCAAATGAGGATAATGCAAAAATATTTAATGTGCTCCTGGGTGAGCTTAGCATGTGGCAATATCCAATCATCATGTGTGGTGATTTCAATCTGAAAATCCATCAGTGGCGGGATTCAAATGCCACTTCTAATCAAGTTCAGGGTTGTATGCGGAAGTCCCGGGCCACATTGATGCAAGTTCTTGAGACTCATGCCTTAGTTGTGTCTGGCGTGCTTGCTGCGATGGGGTGTATGGGTTTACCATCTATTCTTCACACGGGACATCTTCCCGCTTGGATATGTTTTTGGTTCAGCCATAATACTAAATCTGCCCTTTCTATTAAGATAAATCCTAGGCTAGTATTAGCTTACAATTCACTTTCAGTATTTATCAGTTGAAGTTGAGTGAATGATACTGCAGCGTCCAGTCGTTGGACGTTTGATCGGTGGCTGCTATTGGACCCAGATTATCTGACCTTTATGGAGGATGACTTAAGGGACGTCATTAGAAACAATAAAGGATGGGCCTGTTTAACGGGGTCTGGGATATCCTCAAGGCATTCGTTCAGGGCCCAAACACAAAGGTTATACTATTCAAAAGGGCAGAAAGGATCAGGAAGCAGAGTGGCAGATGTGGGATAGACTTCTCAAGCTGGAACTGGGATACGCTCCTTGTTGGAGTAGTTCAGCTAACTCACTTTGCGTATTCGAACAGTTGACCACTTTGCAAATGCAATTAAAGAAAGGATTTGAGACAGGGCTTGTATAAAATATCAGATTAAAGGTCTGTCTTGTTTTGAAAATAACGAGATTGGCCGCCTTCTTGCCTTTCAAATAAAGGAAAAGAGTAATAGAAATACTGTACAGGGTATACAGAAATTCAACGGGGAGGATAGTCACCAGTCGCTCTGAAATACTGGCAACGTTTAATCAATTCTATGGTGAATTGCATTCAGATGACTGTAGGGCTACTCAGAGTATGATAGACAGTTACCTACAAGCAATTAATCTAAAACTCGCAAAGGAAAGGGAGTCGCTTTGGATGCCAGGATTACTGGCGAGGAGATTGTTAGAGCTATCTCACAACTTGCACCTGGTAAGGCTGCTGGCCCAGACTCCATCTCAGTGGATTTCAATAAGAAATTCTAAGAAGTAATTAAGCCACTCTTTCTTGAAATGGTGAAGTCAACAGTTTTTAGGTCTCGCCTAGGCAGCTCTTTCGCTGTCTCTGCGAGATATGCTGTATTCAGGATACAGGCTTTAAAAGCTCCGCCCATTTTCAAGGACTGCCCCTGTTAAATGTGTTGTTACTCAGAGCTTGTGAGCACTATTTCTTTCTTTAAGCAGGAGCACTCGAGACCAGTGCTCGTGGTTTACAGAGCTCCGTTGTAAACAGGGCTGTAAATCTTGCTCTTATCTTGCCGCACTTGCTGTGCATTTAAAGACCGAGGTCTGTTTTGGCTGCAGCTGTCCCCTCCTCCCTCCTGCTTTTGAAACGCATGGCCTTGCGTCACGGTCCCTGCCTTCCTATGGCTGCTGCCGCCTCCGTCTCAGAGCTCAACAAGCATTTGCAATGCAATAGGTCTCGCATTTGTGAGAGTTTGAGCTATTGTAAATGACAATGCTTTTTATTTATGCATTTTGAAAACCTGCAAGCGGTGCGTAAACATGCACTTTGTACTTCTAGTCCATGCTTACGAGAAGCGAGGCTGGCAGTAACTGCACCTCTTTGACTGCCAGCTTTGCTTCTCATAAGCAAGAACTAGAAGTACAAAATTGAAAATGCAAGACCTATTGCATTGCAAATGCTTGTTTTAAATGCGGTTCTGTATTTATGGTGTGAAACTTATATTGCAGTATTAGTCAAGAAGAATAAGGACCCTCTCAATTGTCTTGGTGACCAATCTCTTATAAATTGTGACTCGAAAATGTATACTCTGATTTTATCCAATCGCCCTGCAGTGGTGATCGCTCACTTAGTTGATCCAGTCCAACATGAATTCATTCCTTTCCAAGACACTACTTCCCATCTCAATCTTGCTACATTTGCTCTGGATGTGGAAGGCATATAGAAATGTCCCGCTGGGATGATCCTGTTGGATGCAGAATAGGCAATCAACAGGGTCTCCTGGGGTTACCTCGGGCAGTTATGGTTTTGATGGGTACTGGACATGGGTTTATCACACGGAGTAGGGCACTCTACTCTTCTTTAACCACTGGAATAGTCTGTATGGGCTGCCTCTCTGAGATTATCCATATCAAACGAGGAACAAGGCAGGGATATTCCCTGTCCCCGCTTTTATTTGCTTTTTACCTGGATCTATTTATTTGAACCCTTAAGTCATCCCCTCTTATCTCTTCATTGCGGCTGAACAAGTGGGAAGCCAAATTGTTGGCGTAGGCTGATGATATCGCCATACTAACTTCATCCCCTATAAATGCTTTACCGGCAATTGGAAGAACATTTTTAATATTTGGGTCCGTCTCGGTGTACAAGTTGAATACAGATAATGCTAGACAAAAACCTAAACATGCAAGACCACATCAGATCATCGACCAAAGGAGCGAACTTCCAACTCTGCCTCCTAAGAAAACTCAAACCCTACCTTCCCCAAGATGACTTTAAATTGGCGTCCGCGGTTGACCACCGGGTATGCTTGAACGAAGGCCTCGATGGGCCTCGTGCAACAGAAGCGCTGGATTCAAGGCGTCCAAGGAAGACTTGGAATGCCCGCAGTGAAGACGCCTTGAATCCAGCGCTTCTGTTGCACGAGGCCCATCGAGACCTTCGTTCAAGCATACCCGGTGGTTAACCTCGGACGCGCTTAACATCTCTTCCAGTGCACCCTCTACTGGAAAACGGCAATTTTATTCAGGCATGTAACACCATGTCCTGATGATGATCCCAAAAATGTTTACAAGGGATCGAAACGTCGTCGACTATGTACACTGTAAACGCTTTTCTAATTATTATTATTTATGTGTAACGGTGTCCCATCACATCTTTGCTTGTGCTATTTGAATGTGTAACATACAAGCAAGTCGCTCTGCCTGAGCCTCTCTTTGTGTTTTTCTGTTTTCTGTTTATGCTCTATATACACGCCTAGTAGGATGCAGGCTTGTGTCCCACGTTATTGTTTTCGTGTTAATTTTACAAATTAAAAGCATTTCTGTCCGGCTGGACAGCTTTAAATATAGTACTGACTGAGGCAATATTCATCTTTCCCTATGTTTATTGTCCTTTTTTAGGGACCACTGTGTTTAAAACGAATGATTTTTTTTTTTAACAGCATTTTGTTAAAGCATCGGGCGGCCTTACATATTCACCTTCTATCGTATACTGGCCAATCAGGACAATACGATTAATAGATTAGAAGCAGCTTCTTGTAGATGGTCTACTAATCTCGGTATAAGCACCTCACTTGCAGAAATAACACGTATAAATGTCCTTGGGCAGAAAATGTCTTGTGTCTTAAGGCTCACTTTTGAAAAATCTTCAGTGATTTGTATTTTACACCTTATACTTTATATAAGTGGGGCCTTAGGGAGACATCCAACTGCTTTATTTGTAACAAATCTCAGGCTGACAACACATTTTTTCGACTTGTGCTATTATTACTCCCTATTGGGTCAAAGTATTTGATCTAATTAATCACTTACTGAAGACTGGTATGCATCCCGAACCCAAGATTATGTTGGGTTATTCCTCTAGTGTTCCAGCCAATGTTGTCAGGGTCGATTTCTTTGCAATAACTATCGCCATGCTACTTATTGCCAGAGCATAGCTTCAGAACGCGGCCCCGGATCCCTTTGCTTGGTGGCATGATTTCTTTCTCTGTGTGGCTTAGAAACGGCACTTATGCTAAAAAATCCCAGACGCAGACAGCTGCTGAAAATTTGGGAGCCAGTTAGGTAAGGGCTTTCCAACCTCACACCCGGTTATGTTTTACATATTTGAAGGTCTACCGGGTCATTTTCTTACTGTTCTGGCCGCTGTGTCTGTTTTTAGCTGTCTATTAAAGCAGTTTCTTTACCCATGTATGACTCACATGTTGTCTTGATCAAGTATTATGTTCCCTTAGACTTGTTCAAATAATGCTGTCTTTGTAATTGCCCTGATAAACTGCTTTTTGATATCTTTTTGCAATAAAAAAAGAGAGAAAATGCTAAAACTGGTATGGAAATGGACACAGTAGCGGAGAACAAAGGTCTTTGTTCTTAATATCATAGCTCTCTAGAGTGTTCTCATAAACACATTTATTGCTAGAAACAAACTATCTACAGCATTCCAACGATAAATGGGTTTCAGGTGGTCACAAGTTATACATAAATACTGGGTATTCTATGGGAAACAACTTTTGTAGGCGAGAGTTAACCTATATGATGCTGTGATTCAGGAAAATTTTAAAAAAGAAGCAAACAAATGCTCACATAGAAAGACATCTTAGAAAACTGTCTCCTCCCGCTTGTTCAAAGTCCCTTGTTCCTTGGAGCCATGATCTCTCTTGCACAGAACCATCAGGCAGAAAATCTACAAAAATAATCAGCAGAACAGATTAAGAAACATTATGGACACAAATTTCAGCCTAGAAATTACTCAAGAACATATTATGCTTGAATCCCTCCCTTAATTTAGCCATTTAGGGGCTAACCATTCGACTGAAAAGTACGAGAGGGTATTCCAGATCTATAGATCACATACAAGCAGCCCAAATCCACTGATTAATCTAAAATTATGACTAAGGAATTAACCATTTATGCACTGCCATGCTTAATCCAATTCAATTCAATTAATTGTATTGCACATAATATATGCTTAAGGTTGTTGCACATGAAATGAGATTAATTCCATAATTGCATGCAGTGCTCATCAAACAAGCAAGTCCTTTAGGACACAGTGACGCAGACTGGTCTTCAGTTGTATACTGCTTCTCCGAACTATTGGCTCCTTGGCTAAAGGTAAGGTCTGCAGCCAGATCAGATTACGGTGGAGTTGAACGGCACCTTTTCACATATCTTGGCTCGGACCCTTAGGTATCTGTTTAAATCCTTTGAAGTATCTGGTCGGGTTCCTAGGACATGGGGTGAGACTAATATTGTTATTTTTTTTTTTAAAGTGAAAGATCCCACGCTCTGTGGGTCATATTGCCCCATTTCTTTAATCAATGCGGACTCGAAACTTTACACAAGTACTCTCGCTAACAGATTGTCCGTAGTTATCTCGGGCTTCGTTAATCCAAACCAGCATGGCTTTATTCCGGGACGTGATACAATATTTCTCATGTCAATATGGCAATCATGGCCCTGGAGACAGCCTCCTTTGGTGGGGGACAACTAGGCATGATCCTTCTAGATGCTAAAGCGGCCTTTGGTTGAGTCTCCTGGCCCTTCCTCGGGGTGGGGGGGGGTCATGGAGACCGTGAGACTAGGCTCTGATTTTATCTCCAGAATTCAACACCTTTACATCGGTTTGAAAGCCAGAATCCGATGTTCAGGCTCCCTCTCAGATCCCATAACCATTTCTCGAGGTACCAGGCAGGGGTTCTCCCTCTCCCCTCAGTTATTTGCATTATACATCCAACTCCTGAGATCGTCTGAAGCGATTCAGCCCCTGAGGATACATCGGTTTGAGATCAAGGTTTTTGCATTCGCAAATAATTTGGCTGTTTTAACCCCTACCTCGATAAGCAGATTAGTGGCAGAGATGGCAGCTGCTCAAACATTTGGGGAAGTTTCTAGATACAAGCTGAACACAGATAAGACGCAGATCTTGTCCAATGTTACTACCGCTGGTCATGATAAAAGATGGGTACAGTCAGTTGTTTATTTAGGGGTGACCTTATCGATCCATATGGCGGACATTGTCGAGAATCATTACGGGAAGCTTTATCAAGACTCTGCTAATGGTTTTACTAAATTGAACCAGCTCCATCTAGGTTTGATTGGATGCTGTAATCTCATCAAAATGATTATCCTCCCGAGGTACCTTTATCTGTTTCTGTGTGTTACGATCTTTCTCCTGGTGGTATTTTTTTTTTTAAACAGGATTGAGGCTCTATGCAGAGGTTTATCTGGTGTTACAGAAAACCTCACTGTAAGATTCAGTATCTTCAACAGCCTAAGGAGGATGGCGGGGTTTCGCTTCTGGTCTTGCGGTTTTATTGTCTTGCCTCAATTTTTTTAACGACTCCACTTGGTACAAGGGCGTATGTTCACCGACATGACATTCTGCCGTTCGGGGAACCAATCGTTCCAGGTGTCGGTATTGTTGACACAATGTATTTCAAGCGGAGCCGATTTAAGACCTTAAAGTTTTTTCATCTTATTGTCGGGTTTTCTAAAGCAAATATTCTCTGATCTTACTCCGCCTAATCAGTTAACTTAAATTGGATATAACCCCAACTTACCTTCCGGTGTGCATGACTGCATTCATAAGAACTGGGAGAGGAAAAAACGTTTTACCCGGGGTCAATTATTTGAGGGTGGAGTTCTTCTCGAGAATCTGCAGCAGCAGTTCACTCTTCCCCATACTTGTTTTTAAAGGTAACTGCACGTTCGACACTTTATATCTAGTCTTTTAAGTTCAGAAATATGTTTATTAAAGGATATGCACATCGCAATACATATAGCAAATTGGCAATACTTAATCACATGAAATATCTTCTGAATACAAGGAAGAGGTAAGTATATGTACAATCAGAATTGGTCCATCCAAAGAGAAGGGAGTAATAACAATATCATGAATTAGAGAATCACAAACTGTATAAACTGCAGTACAAAAGAAGAAAGGAAAGTTACGGGGGTTTGGAGACCTCCTCCTGTGCAGGAGCCAGAGAAAATGAGCTCCTAGCACTAGCTTCAATGAATGTTGTAACAGGTAGCCATAGATTTAAACGCTTCGTGGCCATAGTGATAGGATACACAAAGGCTGTATCTAGTCTGTGATTGTAGCAAATAGCATACCACCAGGCTTGATAGGATAATTTGGTTAGGTGCTTCCAATTTTTAGTAATTTGCTGAAAGGCAACTGCCAGCAAGAGGTCTACGATTTTTGTATTATATGTATGATCTGACCATATCGGGGACAAACTACCCAAAAATACATTAGAAACAGAAAAAGGGGATCGGGAATGAAAAATTGAGTTAATTTGGTCCCAAACCTTCTCCCAAAAGTCCTGAACAGGTGGACATGTAAAAAGTAGATGGTGTATGTCTGCGTGAGGAGAAGAACATGTCCAGCAAGCATCCGAGACGCAAGCATGCTGTTTGTGTAAAGCAACTGGAGAAAAAAATAGTCTATTATAAATGAAAAAGAGTGTTTGCGTGGTGTTAGCAGCTCTCGAGGATTTTCTAATCTTATCCCATATCTTATTCCAAAAAGTAATTGGCCATTCAACTCCCAGATCCCTCTCCCAATAAAGTTCTGTTTTGGATTTGTCCCGTGGAATGCATGAGACGTGTAAATAATTGTAAATGGCAGAAGCTTTAGGGTTAACCTGTAATAGGGAGTGTAATTTATCAGCCAGAGAATTAGAAGGGGTAGTGAAGGAGTTTGGGGGTTCACAGTGAGTGTATGCTTCTAAAATGGCCTGCTTTAAAAGTGTATATTTAGATTGGGAAGAGGTCGGCAGTCCAAACAAGCTTTTAATTTGTTCAAAGGACATGAATTGGTCTTGTTGGTATAGTTGATGGACCCATATTAGACCTCTCTGCCTCCACGTCCTCCAATAAAAAGGTTTATCACGTATCAATATCGATTTGTTATGCCAAATCGTGGAATTGGAGAGAAAAGTGCCATCAATGGGATCATTGAAGTGTGCAGGTTGTAGAATCTTGGATGTATATTTAATTATGGGGGTCAAAAGACACTGTGGTTTTCGCGAGAATGAGAGATATTCTTGAAAGGAATAGGGGATAGAAAGGAAAGCTCAAGTTTAGTCCATAAGGGGTGATGCGCAGAAGAGTGTGAAAGCCACCTAGATGATTGTCGAAGCAAAAAAGATTTTTGATATAAGGGAAGTCAGGAAAGTTAACACCACCCTCCGATTTTGGGCGAATCAATTTTGATATGGACATACGAGATTTTCTATTGCACCAAAGAAAAGAGGATAACAAAGAGTTAATTTTTTTTAAAGGGATGGAAAGTGGGATGTTAGATATCGTGTACAGAACTATGGGGGACAACATCATTTTTATGGTATCAAGACGGCCCCACCATGATAAGTACAGGGGGTGCCATTTAGCAGTTAAAGTCGATATTCTCTGTATACAATTGTCCATGCATCTTGAAATTGTATCTGGGATGGAGGAAGTAAAATGAAGGCCCAGGTATTTAATATATTGGGGACGCCATGCAAAGGTTGAGAGAGTAAAATCTTCTTTAAAAGTATATTTCGTCAGGGGTAATATTTCGCATTTATCCTTATTCAATTTATACCCAGAAACATCTGCAAAGGAGTCGACTTCAGTTAGAAATGCGGGAATAGAAGTTTGAGGTTGGGATATAAATAACAATATATCATCAGCATATGCTGCTAATTTAATGTGAGTATCGTTAAAGTTAAAACCCTGAATATCCTCATTCTGACGGATCCGCAGAAGAAATGGTTCTAGGGCTAGGTTAAAAAGAAACGGGGACAATGGACATCCTTGGCGGACACCCCTTCCCAAGGTAAAATAAGAGGATGACGTTCCATTAGCGCATACTGCTGCTCTTGGGTTGGAATATAAAAGTGAGATTAGGGAAATAATCTTAGGTCCAAAGCCAAACCACTTGAGGGTTTGGAAAAGGTACGCCCATTCCACTCTATCGAACGCCTTTTCGGCATCCAGCGCTATAGCAGCCAAAGAATGTGTGACATGTGAAGATTTAGATAGTATATCAAAAAACAAGCGGGTATTGTCTGTGATAAGACGTCTTTTAACGAAACCCGACTGTTCTAAGCCCAACAAGTCCGGGAGGTGTGAGTCCAGTCGAGAAGCTAAAGATTTAGAGAAAATTTTATAGTCAACATTGACTAGAGATATGGGTCGAAAGTTTTTACAGTATCTCAGGTCCCTTCCCTCCTTGGGGATAAGGCAGATGAGGGCTTCAGAAAAGGAGCCAGAGGACTTCCCCGAAGAGAGAAAGGAGTTTAACAATATAAGTAACTTTGGAATCAACAAGGGGGCAAAATGTGTAAAGAATTCAACTGAGAATCCGTCTGGGCCGGGGGCCTTGTCTTTTTTAAGTGCCGCAAGCGCAGTATGAAGTTCTTTTTGTGAGAGGTCAAATTCTAAACCAGAGAGATCAGGCTGAGTGGAGGGGGGTCGGTGAATGTCGGACAGAAACCGAGAAATGTGTTGTTCTGTAGGGGAGGCTTCTGAAGTATAAAGCGTTTGGTAGAATTCAAAAAATTCGTTTAAAATTTCATCGTCCTTATATTTTAATTCCTGCTGGGCATTCATAATGGATTCTATATTTAATTTATTATGCTTAACTTTTAAGTAATTGGCTAGAACCTTGCCGGCTTTATTCTGTCCACCATAAAACTTTGCACTGGATCTTAATAGGTAGGTGGAAGCATTATTCGTTGACTCCTTATTAAATTGAAATTTGGCATTAATGAGTTCCGTCAGACATTCTTTTGTTCTAGATGAGTAAAAAGAGTGTTCAAGTCTCTTTATCTTAGCTAAGAGAGATGTGGTGAATTCTTTTGACTTTTTACGTTTTTTAGAGACATAGCCAATAATAAAGTCTCTAGCTGCTGCCTTAAAGGCGTCCCAAATCACGTGGAAAGGAAGTTCATCGGTCTGATTGAATAAAAAATATTCGTTAAAAAAGGAAGTGAATGAAGAAACAAAAGTTTTGTCCAAGAGAAGGGAGTTGTTGAAACGCCACTTCCGTGATGTGCAGGGTTTCTGCAGAATATCTACTTTCATAATGATGGGAGCGTGGTCCGAGATTAGGATGGATCCAATCTCTGCTGTCGTTAGTGCCTGTGATATGTTATGAGAAATGAAAAAATAGTCTAATCTTGATTGGGTGTGGTGAGCTGGAGAATAATAGGTGTATTCTTTAGCAGTAGGGTTACACAGTCTCCAGGCATCAATAAGCTTGTATTGTTTGATAGTTTGTATAAATGATTTGTGGGCCTTGTGAGGGACAAAGGAGACCAATGAATTGCGATCCAAAAAGGGGTCATAAACTTGATTACAATCACCTGTAAGTATGAAATTTTCATCAATGCATTCTGCAAGTAGTTGTGCTAAGGTCGACCAAAAGGAAGGATCGCCAGCAGTGGGTGCGTAAACATTTAACAAGGAGATTGGAACTTTATCAATCAGGAGCTTTGTAAATAGCCAACGACCATTTTCATCTATGCTTTGTGATAGCATTTTAACCGAAAGTGATTTACGACATAAAGTAAGAACCCCATTCCGTTTACCATCCCCCGGTGAATAAAAAACCTCCCCAACCCAGCTCCTTTTCAATTTTATGGATTCTTCTGCTGTCAAATGAGATTCCTGCAAACATGCTATATCTGCACCAAGCTTGGCTAGGTGAGTCAGGACCCGTTGTCTTTTAATGGGAGAATGGAGACCTTTCACATTCCAAGAAACAATATTTAAAGACATATGTAAAATGAAAGAATGGATATGAAGCAAATAGCCATAAGCAAATACAAATAAAAGAGTGTAGACCAGAGGATAGACCAACTAACCACAATACGAACCAATTTTGTAGGTAGGAAGTAGGAACAGTGACAATAAAACAAACCTACACGTGACACCTGCACAGTGCAAAAATAGAGAACAATATACGCAATATTGAGATAAGCAGAATAAACTAGGGATATATGAAGGATAAAAAGATGAAATATAAGATAAAGAGTAGAAGGTAAGGAGTAGAAAAAAGAGATAATGAACGAAGATAAGTTAGAGGTGAATGACAGTGAGTAAATAGAGAAGGGTGAAAGTATTATTGAGACTATAGGTAGGAAAGAGAAGAAAGAGACTATACTTAGAATGAATCCAAAACATAAGGAGGGTGGGGGGGGGATGAGGCCACATGGAACGATGACATGTCCGGACTCCACAGGGTGAGACGGCCCAACTTCAGGAAGAGCAACCACAAAACATGGGGAAAAGACAACGTGAATGAGAACCTGTATGGGGGAAAAAACCAGGGTTAAGCAGTTACAATATCATAAAGATATAAGTGATGGATAAAATCTTACAGATGTAAATCTACGAAAAACGAGCATTGAAATGCATTAAATAGAGCATGACAATATATGAATTATTAAGTCAACAATGAAATATATGAGCAATTTCAGCGGAATAGAAATTTGAGCTTGCATTTAGTTATCCCATAAGTAGGCAGAAATCAGGGACCAGGTTTCGAAGTTTCCATCTTGTCAGGGCAGTGAAAGTTCAAGAAACTTTTGAGTTTGATCGGATCCTCATAAGTCACAGTGCTGTTGTTAAAGGTCACTTTGAACAGGCAAGGATGAAATAAGCCGAATTGTGCACCAATCGAGCGCAAAGCAGGTCTCATGGATAGGAATTCTTTTCTTCTGTCTGCTGTGGGCTTAGCATAATCCTGCGAAAAATAAAGTTGGTTTCCTGAGGATGTAATCCGCTTCAGAGAACGAGCTGCAGCTAGTACTTTGAGAAGGTCTGTGTACTCTAGAAAGTAAATTATAACACCTCGTGGTTTGCGTTGGCCAGATGACGAAGAATGTAGGGGGCCCAGCCTGTGAGCGCGTTGAATGTTCAGGACGGTAGTTTCCGGCAACTTGAGCACTGTTGGTAAGAAGGATTTAAAAAATGATATGGGGTCAGACCCTTCTGAAGCCTCCGGCAAACCACAAACGCGTAGGTTATTTCTCCTATTCCTGTTTTCAAGGTTTTCAATCTGCTTCTGGCATGTTGCAACCTGTGATTGAAGGGCTACCACCTGGGTGCAAGTCGAACTCAGGGAGTCTACACAGTGTTCTACTGCAGTTATTCGCTCCTCCATTTTCGTCCATCCATCAGTCAGAACCTGTATCTTTGAATTAGTCTCTTCTACAAACGGGCGTAGTGCCCTTATTTCTTCCAAGAGAATGTCCATTGAGACTGACGAAGTTTGCTTTGGAGGTGATGGTGGGTCTTTCTTCAACCGTTTGGTTGAGACCTTGGTAATTGCAGAGGAAGAGGCAGATGCGCCCTTTGGAGAGGAAGCCAGCAAATCCTCCATTTTGAAGCGTTGAACGCAGAAGCGTGCACGAGGGATAGATGAGCGATTAGCAGGCGTCACCAATAAGTTGATTGTTTTCAGTCTGCCCATAAAAAGGAGGTTCACAAACAGTCAGGTCCAATAGTGAAGAAATACACGCTCAAAGGCTGAGAGCTGCAGTTTGTCGTGCTCATGTATCTATAGAAAGCATGTAATGCGTAAGAAATATCCAGAAATATCAAGAATAGGATATGCCGGATAAATAATTCACAACATTGACGCGCCGCTAAAGCCTTTGGTCTCTAGATGAAACTTTAATTCTCAAGAAGCGCCCTATAACAGGAATATAATGTCATATTTGTCGGTAGTATTAAAATACATACGCATTGATAAAAGTAGCATCATATTTAGAAGCCTTTAGGGGTCTTTTCGCAGATATCGTTGAGTGAAGAGGGAGCTAGGAATAAGCATGCCAGGAAGCGGGCGAGACCTGTGGTACTAAACTAGAACGCAATAATGCTCATGAGGAGTTCTGCAGGTGTAGGCTTCGCTGAGACAAAATGGCCGCTTCAGTTCAAGTATGAAGGTAGGAATTCAGTTCATTAGCGGTGAGGCGTCTCCAGAAACAGCACCCAGTAAAGCAAAGCTATTCATTAGCTAAATTCCTCTGATTACATTAGAAACATTGAGGGCAGGGGCCCATTAATGTAAAAGTAGGCAGTTCCAGAGGTGAAAGGGAAACTCCTCAAAGCGCAGAAAAACGGCAAAAATACAAAATGGCGGGCGCCATAAGCGTGGGCAAAGAAATGAGGAATACGCTTAAATAACAATTCCTCCCATGTTGAAAATTACCCCGCTGCAGGCCGCCCGTGTTCTGTCGTCCGCGCTGATATTTCCGCCAGGTTCTTTCACGAGAGAGTCATCTTAGAGCCCTCGTTGCACCGTCGTCACCGGGAGCTCTACGGAGCCGCCGCCATCTTCCGTGGGCGCTAGCCACGCCCCCTTTATATCTAGTCTTAACGAAGATGAGATCTAGTGTTGGAATAATCCTTTATTAGAGCTAGTAGCGAAAGCTCCTGCAAAAAGAAATATTAGTCTGGTCTATAAGCTAATTTATCAGCTCTCTCGGGATCACACGGAGGATCACTTCCGGTGCAGGGCTAATAAATGGAACCTACTTCTCAACACAAGGGTAACTGCTGTCGATCTGAGGCATAGTAATATTCTGGCGCAGTCGGGTCTCAATGTGTCACGCATTAAGGTGCATCATTTTAAATGCATTCATGACTTATTATATTCCTCATAGCCTTTTTGTTATGAAGCTTCAGGTGGAAGATTGCCGCTTCCATTGCAGCTTTGAGGGGTCTAACGTGGTTCATATCTTTGCATCTTGTCCTACCCTGCATCTATATTGTGAGTTCGTTTTTGTAAGATGTACCGTATCTCGAATTTCTGGGTGGTGATGGATCCGAAACTGATAATCTGTGGACACTCGCTGGCTATCCCTCCACATTTAATGGGTTTATATTTCTTTTCAATCTCCTTGGCCAGACTTGTGCTGGCACGCTCCTGGCTTTCCAGTGAGAGCCCCGATCTTATGAACTGGTGGCAGGAATTCTTGAATATCAGTATGGTGGAGATGATACTAGTAGAGAATGAACCACGGAGATGGAGGCTGAGGCGTATATGGGATCCAATGCAGCTT
Organism: Calotriton arnoldi; assembly: GCA_963921515.1. Lineage (NCBI taxonomy): Eukaryota > Metazoa > Chordata > Amphibia > Caudata > Salamandridae > Calotriton > Calotriton arnoldi. Next base: position 2,296,653 of record CAWUFW010000941.1, read on the forward strand.
TGGATGACAGATGCATTTGCTGGCGCGGACACTTTTTCCTCACCATATTGCTACCCTCTACTCTGAACAATGTATTTCTTATCCTGTGGATGACCCTTCTGGCTGCTTCCCATAGAATGTACTTCATCTTAGTATGGCTCTCATTTTGTGTCAGGATTTGCTTTTTATTCTGTTCCCCAATGCTGGTGTATGCTCCTCATAACTTTAATTTAAAAAAAAAAAAAATTGCTCAATAACATATTATGCTTGAATCCCTCCATTAACTTAGCCATTTAGGTGCTAACCATTCGACTGAAAAGTCCAAGAGGGTATTCCAGATCTACAGATCACATGCAAACAAGAAGCCCTAATCCACTGACTAATCTAAAATTATTCCTAAAGAATTAACCATTTATGCATTGGCATGCTTAATCCAATTCAATCAATTGTATTGCAAATAATATACGCTTAAGGCTGCTGCACATGAAATGAGACTAATTTCCTAATTGCATGTGGTGTTCATAAAACAAGCAAGTCTTTTAGGACACAGTGACGTAGATTGGTATTCAGTTGTGGACTGGTTCTCAGAACTTAAAACAAAAATTTGTAGCATGTGGAAAATACTGATCCTGCCCACTGCATGAAATATCAGTTAATCTGGGACCTCTGCTCACTACAAGGGACATACATAAGAATAGGAGAAAGATGCTCCCTCTGTAGATGAGTGGCTCAGAAGCAGGAACAGATGAATGCTTTTAGAAGCCCAATTCATGTCAAGGGGGTGGTCAGGGGAGTATTTTTAGGTTGAGCCTGGGCAGCGCACGCGCTGCTGCGAGGTATGCAGTAGTGGAGTATGGACTTGAAGACCCGCCCACTCTCCACCCATATTTGTAATTGGCTTGTGTCATTGTCCTTCGTAAAGGCTGACTTCCGATTCATTATTAGGCTCGTTAGTCCCTCCTTGGTACTGCCTTGTCTGCATGTGTTACCTCCCATAATTACTGGACCTTTTACTTGTCTTGTCTGCTTTATATTGGCTCGGAGCACTATTTTATTTAATGATTTGTCCCTATTCCACCCACTACCTCGCAGCATGCCGCCCGCTTTTATTTTAATTTTTACTAATGGCGGTCCGCTTCAACTATAGCGGCCGCATTTTTTATTTATTTATTTTAGCAGCGCAGTCGCATTAAATATAGCGGCTGCGCTTATTTATTATGTTTACTAGCGCCCATGCGGCACTTTCACATTCATAGAGGCTGCACCCCTTCCTTTACACAAACCGTGTGTAAAGAAAGGTACGCGGCCGACATTAAAGTGAAAGCATGGCATGGGAGCTTTTACCCAAAAAAAACATCTGTTTGTCAACTTGACAAACAGATGCTTTTTTTTTGGCAAAGCCCCTATGCTGCAGATTCACTTTAATGTCGGACACGCCCCTTTCTTTAGACGGGGCTTGTCTAAAGAAAGGGGTGCGGCCTTCATGAATGTGAAAGTGCTGCATGGGCGCTAGTAAAAAATAAAAAAATCTTTGCGCACATTTGCGAGAGTTTAAGCTGTTGCATTGCCATTAGCTTAAACTCTCGTTAATGTGAGACCTATTGCATTGCAAATGCTCGTTATTAAATTCCTTCCAGTCAGTCAGGTTATCGGTTACTTTAAAGCCAATTCTATTCAGCTTCATTCGTATCTCTTCTACTGCACACCATTCCAAAAAATCGTTGAACCCCTCTTTCGGGGCATTACTAGAAATCCAATGCATAGCCAGACAGCACTCAGCCAGCAACAAACGTGAAGTGTGTGGCTTTCATTTTGATCTTATTCTTTGTGTAATAGGCAAACATACCCAGCAAATACGTTTGAGGTTTGACAGCAAGTATCATTCCCACCCCATGCTTAAACCAATCAGCAACCATATTCCAGTAGGTGGACAGCACATCCATGGCATTTGAAGGTCATTACTGTGGATGAGCATTTAGGAAATTTCATTTTATTAGCTGGGATCAGTCTATGCAGCATGGCTAGTGTGACATAAGTTCCATGTATACAGTTAAAGTGTATCATTCGAAATCTAGCATTGCTAGTACCTGTACAAAGTAATGGCAGTGTATTTCTCCATTACTTCTCAGAGAATGGTGCACCACAATCAATCAATCTCCCACATCTGTCTCACCACTAAGTCATTGTGTAGCATACTCCTCTAATTGTCTGATGCATTCTGGTAGCTAACGCCTCTTCCCCAGTCCACTCATGCTAAATGTGACAAAGTCTACGCTGTTGGCATCATCACCTCTGTCCGTTCCTCAGGGTTCGGAGTGCTGTTTAATGCAAAGAAATAGTGATGTTAAAATTGCTAAGGATCTACATCAAAGTCACTTTTGTACAGGTCTACCACTAGTGTGTACCAACCTTCCTTCCATTTGGACATGCTCATTACCGTTGTAAATTTATATTCAGGTAATACCAAAAGTGGTGCATAAGAGAAGTAGGGAATATTCAATTACATGTATGCAGAAAACTCATGCCATATACTCATAGTATCTACCTTCACCAAGTGTTTAACCCCCCACATACCAGGGTGAGAAGTTACGTATGTAGCAGTTTGAAAAATGTTTGAGGTATAGGGTACAGTGCTGGAAAAGATATAAACATTGCAAGAGGAGTATGTTTTGGAGATAGCTATTCTACCTGCGAGTGACAGGCAGTCCATATTAGAAAGAAAGGAAGGAATCTGAACGCTCGTCAGCAGTCTTTTAGTGCTCAATCTCTGCCAATCTACGCCTGTGTGAGGAACCCGTTATCTAAATACCAGAAAAATGCATCTACTAGGGGAGCTGCAGTGTTGCACCCCGCTCAGAGCCCCCCATTAGGAACAAGAGAGATTTGTCTTTATCACGCAACCCATACAATTCACCATATGAATCCAGTCTTCTTAATAAATATGGCCCATTGTCCTCAAAGTCAGTCAAGTTGACCAGCATATTTTCAGCATAAAAAAAGCCAAATGCTGCCAACCATGTACTTTTTTCACCCTTCGGTTTAATTTGTGTCTGAGGTCAATTGCCAGATGTTCTATTGCCACAGCTAATGAAGGAGACAGCAGGCACACATGTATGATGCTGCGCTATAGCTCCCACTCATTGGCTATATAAATGTTAGTTGGTTCTGACTTTAGCCAGTCGACTTGGATATAGGAGACACCAGTTTTCAAAAATGGGAGCCAATGTTCATTACCTCCAATATACAAACAGATATTTCCAAGATAGTGTCAGTTTTCTACGTATCGAACAATATAAGAGTCATCCTGAGGTCACATTCACTCAGGTCACCAACCACATGAGCCATTCTCTTGAACAAGGCACAAATCCCCACTGGTCGTTATGCACCTGGTCTTTCATGACTGCATTTATGGTTTAATTCTTTTATTGCACACTGCAAAAGGGCAAGTTCACAGAAGCTGGGCTACATGGTCCAACCACAATACTGTTCAGTGCATTTTCACATCATAAACAACAGATAAAGAGAAGAATAACAAATACAAATACAATCCCGCCCACCTCCCTAAGAGACAGAAGAGAGAAAAGGAAAAGAACTTAGAAAGAGCCACCAGCCACCCCCCACCCTCCCCGGTCCTTATTAACAAAGTTGCGCCATGCCCAGCGAATCAGTAGTCTCGCAGGCAAGCCAGCCTATGCAGGGGTATCTGGTGCCGTAAGGCGTAACAGGCGAAGGTATCTCGGGCAGTAAAGCTCCCGGAATTCCTGCGCGAGTAGTGAGAGAAACGGCTGCCACAGGTCGCTAAAGGAGGAACCTTTCCTGGCTAGTGTGAGGGAAATCTTTTCCATACCTAATACGTGCCATAGTCGTGGTACCATCCGGAGTGTGCAGGTATGCGGGGGGTTCTCCAGTGAATTAGTATATTCTGAACTGCTGTGCCCAATGATATAGCTATCTGTTTCCCACGTCTAGATTTCAGTGGATAAGTGAGTGGATTAGGCACCCCCAGGAGAACATAAGCGGGAAGTCTAGGAATTTCAGTGTCGAGGTGTTTGTCCATGTCATCAAGAATGTGCTTCCAATAGTCCTGAAGATATTCGCAGTCCCATAATAAATGAATCAATGTGCCTCTCTTCCCACAACCCCGCCAACAGTCAGGACTTTGCGTCGGGTCAAATTGGTGGAGCCTCACCGGGGTGTAATACCAGTGATAAACCAGCTTGGTGAGAGTCTCGGTGAGACCGATGTGTGTTGCGCGCTCGGTAGCAAGCACCCTCCCATTCCGCCAGACTAAGGGGGCGATTCAGGTCTCCCTCCCAACGCGCACGACCCGCGTGGTAAGTATGGGTGTATCTGGATAGAAGCATCTTGTAAAGGTCTGAGATTAACCTCCTATCGGAGGTCCGCGTGATGAGCCACCGTTCGAATGTAGTAAGGAGTCTAGTGGCCTGGGATCGGTTGTCAGAATGCATAGCCCAGTGTCTGACTTGTAAGTAGTGCATGCGTTCGGATTCCGGTAGGCCGTAGTCTGCCCGGAGCTGTGGGAAGGGGATGATGTCACCCTTGGCAAACAAAAGACCTAATGCCCGACAACCGGCTTCCGCCACAGGCGGTAGGGCTGTTGGCCCATCCCGGGGCCAAAATCAGGATTGTCCACCAATGATGTGAGCGGAGATGGGAAAGTTGTAAGATTATGACGTGTATTGGTCTGGTCCCAGACTGTGAGAAGTGAACGAGTCACTTCGGAGGCGTAAAGATTGGGGGGGCGGTGAGTCTTTGGTAGGAAGGGAATCTTCATGGGTGACGTGCCGGCTACGGCTCTGTCTTGAAAGAGCCAATGTTTTCCAGATTCAGCCCGGCTCCACTCCACCAAGTAGCGGAGCTGTGTGGCGTAAAAGTAAAGCGTGAGGTCCGGGATTCCTAGGCCCCCTTCGTGGGGTGGGAGAAATCCGATCATCCGTTTGAGTCGTGGTTTGCGCCCTTGCCAGATAAAATGGGAGAGCTCCGACTGCACCCTCTGAATCCAACCGGTTGGGGGCAGCAGGGGAAGCGTCTGAAATAAATAGAGAATTTTGGGAAGTATCGTCATCTTTATAGCTGCCACTCGCCCCATCATGACTGCATTTAGACGTAGTGCTTACAAGTTCCGAAAGACGTCGTTATCTGTATTCAACATGGACAACAGTCTATATGCATTACGGCCTGTGGTATCCTTGCCTGGTTTCAGTATGCCTAGGACAATGGCTTCAGTAAAACCTTAAGAGGCTAGTCCGCTAGCAATCCCCCATATGTCCCACATAGTTCCACATATAGGTCATCACAGCCCGGCATTCTGTCTGTGTTTAGTTCTTTGATGGCAGATTTATTTCAGATACATTTATAAGTAGGCTCCTTTTGCACCTCAGAAGATTTGAGCTTTGTAGATGTTTTACACAGCAGTATTAACAGTTTTACAACAAAGGCCAATATGATCATTCCAACTTCTTTATTATTATTTTTTTAAGACTCTGGTATAACATTCTTGCCCCAGGATGGCTTTAGCACAGTGGCACTATCTAGGTGCTAGTGCTCCATCTAGTAGTTTATTTATTGTATGAGTAATTAAAATCTTCACAATATCATCAGAACACGTAAAAAGGTACTTGCAATACATCTCATAAAAAAAAATAAAAAAATAAAAAAAGGAGTAATGAGCCTGCTGTATAGCAATGGTCAAATAGCTCCTCAAAACGTATGGCGAGCAATGCAGTAGCCCTAGGTGGAGATTTTACATTCAGCCCAAAACAGTCTATCAGAATTTTCTGTACATCCCCGGATGCACCCGGCAGATTATTTTATACCTTAAGGATAGCATGTGGGGAAATCAAAACTTTCAAAGTGCAATACATAACAAGCATTGGTAAATGCATTAGGTTTCGCCTATGTAATTCGGATTGAAATTCAACACGTTTCCTATAAGCATCAAAGCGCAGCCCCTGAATTGATAAACAGACAAGCTCTGCATAAAACATGAAGCAGATCCTGCAATCCCGGTGACGTTGACAGGCAAAGACGCAAGATATGCGAGGCAGGTGGGTGTAGTTGGGTGCCACTGCAGGCAAGATCGACGGTATGAGGTAGTTTAATACCAAACATCTGTTACCGCATGCACTGCACGGCCCGTTGGGCACATGCCTCCAGGAGACTGTGAAGCCATGCCAGGAACTGTGTCACATCAGACCAGCGTGGGTGATATCTACGTGGAAGGGCAGCAAGAAATAAGCGCAGTGAGCATGACAAACCTTCGGCTCGATCAGTCTGAGTACCAAGCCCCGATCTGCATTTCTCCCTCAAGTGTCTCTGGCTGCTGCATGCAAAACCTGGGTGGGGGGGGGGGCACAGGGCTGAAAGCGAGGCTTGGGAGCAAAGCGTTCAAAGCCTCGTGGAAGAGAAATGAAAGTTAAATTAAAAAAACACGTAAATTGCCCAATGAAATGCGTGCTAAAAAAGTTAACATGAAAGACACTAGGGAAAGCAGGAAAAACATGCATCAAGGGAATGGAGAGGATGTGGCGCAGCGGCCAGAGCTGCTGACTAGAGGACTGGGGATCCTGGTTCAAGTCTCCGCAGCGCAACATTCTGTGATTCTGAGCAAATCTCTCCAGGTGATAAATTGGGCTATATAAATCTGCTCATTTAATTTAAAGTATCACACAAGTCAAAAAAATCAGAAAGAGGCAAAACTCTATGAAAAAATAGTTCCACCAAAGCAGATGTTAACAGTATTTTGGCTACGGGAAACTGATAAGAGAAGCAGCTGAGGAACAAGCGTTGGTAAATGCAAGAAAATATGCAACAGCCAATAGAAATAGAGTGAAAAAAAGGGGCAAGCACACACACCAATGAAAAGCCAGGAAAGCGAGGGGGCAGGAGGTAAGCCCCTTTTAAGAATTATTATTAAAAATAATAGACCATAGCGAAACCTAAAAACAGCCAGATAATTTCATATTTTAAGGATAGCGTGTGGGGAAATCATTACTTTCAGAGTAAAATACATAAAAACAGTGTCCAGCTCATTTCAAGCACTAACACCACTGCCAACGTAAGTGCAGGTGCGTTTTCACAGAAAGTGCCAAGACATGTGCTTTCAAATTAACAGTGATAAGGTTTAATGTTGTGGAGTCACCTTGAAGATAACTTGTCAGAGGACTTCGTACGTCATTAAAGATCACCTGCAAGGCGCCTTTCATCGAGCCTTCTTCCCTAATAACTTAATGATAGTATTTTACAGAGTCCTTTTTACATTCGACATCCATATTCACCAACCCAAACTACAACCGTATGAAGGTCCACCTTGTTGTTTTAGGCAGTCCAAATAATTTCCTGTATACCGTGGTGTGACAGTGCTCTAGTGTGTTTGTGAGCATTCCAGCGTAGACTAGTTGCCAATAGTTTACGGTGGGTAAAAACTTGGCGCGGATTCCTGCTAAGATCCCTTCTGCTGATGGACTATGTAATTTATGATGGAGTTTCGCTAGGGAAAATGAGATATTAGCTGCCTTCTTCTCTACTGCCCTTGCTTGTAGAAAGGCTTTTCCTGCATCTGACAACCAGACACTGAGGTATTTGTATTTACCAGTCATGGTGATATTTAAGGGCTCCAAACCCCATGCTAGCTGAGGTTTCTTTCGCTCATTGCCCAAAGATTAGGACCTTGGTTTTTGTAGTGTTTACTTTTAAAGAATTTGTGGAGTTGTGGTTATGAAGTATGCCCACTGCTGGAGTCTTTTTGGCGAAATCACGTTTGATACTACGGGATAATGGTACTATCCGTAACCCAGGCCTTTGCATATATCAGAAGTAGCTTCGCAAAGGCTTTTCCCTTGCCCGTCCAATAAGGCGATTCATCTGTAGTTAAGGTGGGGTGGCGTTGTTGCCTTTTTTATTGATAGGATACAGGATAGAACCCCTGCACAAATTCAGACTATTTAAAAAGTGTGTGCATGTAGGGTGCCCAAAAATCAACGTCTTCCCTGAAGATACTGCCTGGCAGGCCATTTGCCCCTGGGGCAAAGTCTTTGTGAATGGATTTAAGCGGTTTCCTCCTCAATTACATCAAATAAATCCTCTTTAAGTGCCTCAGTCGCATTGCTAAATGACTCACCCAAGGTGCCCATAGGTTTCCCAGCATCCAAGTATGTACAAGTTACATGTTCTGTCCATTTTTCTGCACAGACAGTGTTCTTTTCACGGGTGGTTTTGTTTACCAGACCATTTACATATCCCCAGAATTTCTGCGAGTGCACGGCGCGAGTTAGATGAATAGGTGAATGCTCGCCGAGCGTTCGATCAAGCAGGGGTGTCAGGCAGAGGTGTATTTTGGCCCCTTTCCTCTTCCTGCTGTACATAAATAGAATTAGCGAGTTTTTGATCATGAAAAGTAAAGATGTCCCCTGCATGGGCCATACTCCTATACCCATCCTATTATATGTGGACGACGCAGTTCTAATAGCCCGAACTGCAAATCGCCTCCAGCGCCTCTTAGACTTGTTTTTTTAGAGTCCTACATCATGACCTGTGGTAGCCCCGGCACCAAGTTAAAGTCTTTTAAGATGGCGAGTCTGCCCTATCAAAGGTTAAAAATCCTAATTATCTGGGGATTTTGTTTAATCAGTCTTTAAGCTGGTCATCGCTCATAACACCGAGAGGCCAGATTTTTAGGAGAAATATTGAAGTCATTTTTAGATTTGCCCTCAAGCTTCAAAATAAACCAATTGAAGCAATGCTGAATATTTACTAGAGTAAGTGTAGGTCAGCGTGAGTTTATGGTGCTGGCCTCTGGGGGCATAATAGTGTGGAAACATTACAACATATGGAGAATCAATTCATGTGTAGACTTTTATCAGTCACAAAAAGCACTCCCTCTCTAATTTGTCACAAAAAGCTTGGCATGCGGTTTCTGAAAGATGTGAAAGGGTGAGCATCCCTATTTCTCTGGACGAAAATGTGGTCCTCACAAGAGGCTGGATTAACAAGATCTTATATCTCCGACGGCATGCTTTTAGATGGGGTAGATCAAATACCATAGCTTAAGTATGTAAAGGTTTCTTTTGCGTGCTTGGGTCTGTCCGATTTTTACAATTTCCCTTTTTAATTAGCCCAAATTTTAAGCCACGTGTTAAAAAAGCATACCTTGAGCACTGCATAAATAACTGCTTAGATGCTGCCCAAAAGATGCAAAGTATTGTAAATTATGACAAGTAACAACAACCTCTGGCCTAGAGCCTTACCTGGGATGGATAATATCCCCTACTTATCGTTACCGGCTTACCTTTTTTAGATTAAACACTTTGCACTTTAAATTTGCCTCTTCCACAATGGGCACCTGGCCTCAAGACCTACCCTCCTGCGGGTGCGGAAATAGCTCAACTCAAAGTATCAGCCACTTATTTTTGTTTTGCCTCTTGTACCAGGAGCCAAGACTTTGTTTCTTAGCAACCATTTTACGGAAGGCCAATGTGAGACAGTACAAGGAAGGGCTACTGTTTATGCAGGCACTAGATTCTTTCGAAGTTTGCTGGCAGTACTCAATTTTATAAAATCAGCATTTCACATTAGGAGGGGTTATGAACCTTGAAAGAAGCCGTTTCTGTATGAATTTGTTACCGGCAACGCCTTTTAATCTCATTAAATGTTATGAATTGTACTAAATATCCTTGATTTTACCTGGCTCAGTGATGTGTTTTTTTTAAGTTTCAAAAATCCTTTATTGCAGGTAGATACTGTTGAACACGGCATGGTGCCTACAACCCTGTTCGGGCCGGCAGCATAATGAAATAGTAAGTATAGCAGTATAAAAGTACACAGCAAGTCGCCTACAACCACTTCGGGCCGGCCGCGTCTAATGAGACATTGCACCAAGGATTGATTAAGGTGTGGAAAAGCCCAAAAGCCATAAGTGACTTAAAATCATCTAGTGTCAACATGTGCTTATTAAGTCGAGAGTCCAAGGCCCCAGACAGAGACAACTAGTGTGTGGGATCAGGAAGTATGGACATTGCCCCTCAGGACCAGCAAACGCCAGGCAACACAAAGGCTCCAAACCCCCGCTGTGCCCAGTAGGCTAAATGTATATGTATGCCGGGAAGGACACTGCCAGGGCAGCTGTAGTAGAAAGAAGAGAACAAGAGTAGGAAAGTAACAATAACCGTACAGGTCGTGACATGTCATGTGATGTTTGGGCGTCGCATACTACGCAGGTGGAGGGAGGGGGCCGACGACGTTGGGGAGATCAGCTAGCAATCCCAATACGGCCGAGCTACCATCAAGCTGGGGTTCAAGCATCTTTCAATCGCTTGGGAAGAGTTGCAGGGCTCTGAGCTTCGGGGGGGCTAAAGCAAGTGAATTCGATGTGCATGAGATAAGAGAGCAAAGGCTGCCAAACGCGCTGGAATTTCTTTTCAGTGTTCGCTTTGTTGTGTGAGAGCCTCTCCATAGCCAGGGCATGCCACACCCGAACAAACCACTGAGCTATGGATGGGGCCCGAGGTCTGCTTCCATGTGCACGCTATGAGTTGTCGCGCTGCCAAAAGTAGGTGGCTTATGAGGGCCCAATCCGCCCCAGTCATTGCCGCTAGATTAGGGGGACGGATGCCCAGGATCACCACATGTTACAGTGGCGGGATCGGGTAGCCCACCACCCCTTTAATGTGGCCCAGAACTTCCTTCCAGAAAGTAGCTATCACGTGACAGGACCACCAGATGTGGTAGAGAGTGCCTTCCGCCGAACCACATCTCCAGCATAAGTTGGAGACGGAACGATACATGGTGGCCAGCCGGGAGGGCGTATAGTACCATTGGAGCATCAGCTTGTAGGCGGTTTCACGTGAGGCAAGGCTGCGGTAGGTCTTAGGGATATCTTGCCACAGTTTATCCCACTGCTTGGGAGCGAGTCCTTCCGGAGTAGCGGCCTGCCATGCAGTCTGATAGCGATGTGGGCGCAGTGGAGTCTTGGATATAAGGACTTTGGAGTCCTCAAAGGCTCTCACCAATTTTTTGAACGGGGTGAAGGGACGTGTCGCCGCAGCATGCACCTCGGGGATGGAAAGCCAATGGCGCAGTTACATATATTGATAGTGGGCCATGTGCGATAGCGCAAATTCAGATCTGCATTCGAAGGACTTAAGGACGCCCCCGTGAATAAGGCGCCAATCGTTCGACACTCCCCCTCATTCCAAGCGCGGAGCACCTGCTTTGGCAAGCCCGGGCGAAACTCAGGGTTGCGTGCGATAGGAGTATGTGGGGACGGGAACGTGGTCAGGCCCCTTTTGACCGCTATTTTGTCCCATATATCAAGGACTTTCTTGGTCGGCATATGCACTCCGGGGACGGGCGTGCTTAGGCAACCAGGCAAGGTACCACAGTGGCCGGCATGCCACCGCCCGGTCCATGTGAAACCAATGCTTCTCACTCTCCCGTGCAACCCACTCGGAGATGTACCTCAGATGCACTGCCCAATAATACTCCTGAAGATTTGGGTAAGCCAGGCCACCCCTATCACGCGGACGCATCAGAAGTGAATGCGCCACCCGCGGACGTCTCCCATTCCACACAAAGGCACGTAGATCAGCCTGTAGGCGCTGAATGTCCACTTGCGGGGTCGGGAGCGTCTGGAATAGATAGAGAACCCGCGGCAGGATATTCATCTTAAGGACATTGATGCGCCCCAGCCACGAAATATAAAGGGGCTTCCATCGCTGTAGGTCAGCCAGTACGGAGCGGCGCAATATCGCCTAGTTGACACGCGACAAAGTAGAGAGCGTGGGGGTAAGTTGGAGCCCCAAGTATGTAATGGCGGTCTCCGTCCACTGGAAGGGAGTCAACCCTTGCAGTATGCTAGCTGCAGGGGCAAGGATATTAATGTTGAGGGCGAACGATTTGGAGAGGTTGATTTTAAAGCCAGAAACACCCTCAAAAGACTGCAGGGTGTCCACCACGCACGGAAGCGATAACTGGGGCTCGGTCAGTGTGAGTAAAAGGTCATCAGCAAAGAGGTTCATCTTGTGGACTTGGCCTCCAAAAGTCTCTCCCTTAATCCCCTCCAACTCCCTTACCTGTATGGCTAGGGGCTCTACCGCCAGCGCAAAGAGGAGGGGTGAAAGTGGACACCCCTGCCTCGTGCCTCGGTGCAGCGAAATTGGCCTCGTGATCTGCCCTTTAAGTCGAATGCAAGCTGCGGGGGCCACATATGACACCATGATCTTCGATATGAACTCCTGCCCCAGCCCTATTTTGCACAACACGGCTCGGAGATAGGACCAGTCGACGCGGTCGAACGCCTTCTCCGCGTCAAGCGAGAGAAGGCACGTAGGGATGTTCAGGCGTCGAACTTTTTCAACGAGGTGCGCTACACGACGGACGTTATCTGCACCCTGCCGGTGGCGGATAAATCCCACCTGGTCCGGGTCGATGAGGCCCAGCAGATGAGGCTCAAGACGCGATGCCAGTATCTTGGTGAAAATCTTGGCATCTGAATTGAGCAAAGCTATGGGGCGGTAAGAGGAACACAGCGCCGGATCCTTACCCGCTTTGAGTATAAGGGAGATCTCGCCATAGCCATGGTGGGGGTGAGGCCCGTGTTATCCGTGCAGGAGTTAAAGATTTTCGGAGGTGGTCCTGTAGCTGTGGGAGGAAGGCACGGTAGAAGTGTACAGGCAACCCGTCTGGCCCTGGGGCCTTGCCAAGGGGGTGATGCTTAAGAGCTGTGCCTATTTCCTCCAGGGTGATGGGGCTATCAAGGAGGGTTGCATGATGCTTGGACAAAGGATCCCTTTACAAGCAGCTAAGTAGGAGTGCAAGCGCGTGAGAGAAGGGTCTTCCCGAGAGTATAGTTGCTGGTTGTAGGCCCGAAATGCCTCCGTTTTATCCTTTTCAGCTGTCGCCCATGTGGAAACACCCGTCTGGATCTTAGCAATATGGGCCTTCGCCCGACGCTGCCGCAATTTACCAGCTAGGACCTTGCCCACTTTGTCACCCCCGTCATAGTACTTTTGCCGCAGGGACAGCAGAGCCCGTTCCGCCTTGCCCAAGCGATGCGCGCGCAGCTGGCCCCGCAGCAGAGCAAGATGCCGTTTGGTGCGACGGGTGGGGGCATCCTTGTCTGCGCGCTCTAAGAGCTTAATCTCCGCAGTGAGTTTAGATTCTACAAGCTTCGCCTCGCGCCCTCTAGCAATGGCGAGAGATGTGATGATACCCCGGATTGTGGCTTTGAACCCATCCCACAAGGTGTGCAGGGAGAACTCAGGGGAAGCATTTAGCTGAAAATACTCCGTAAGACCCTTCCGGATCTCCTCCACATCCACCGGGTCTCGCAGCAGCTGAGGGGGCAAGCGCCAGCGGGGCGGGCCAGCCGAGCGCACGGACCGGTCTTCCCAGGTGAGCTCTAAATGCGCATGATCAGAGATAGAGATGTCAGAGAGCTCCGCAGTGTATAAGCAAGTGAGGAGGGAAGGCGTAACGAAAGCATAGTCACTGCGTGAGTAAGACGTGTGTACATGTGAGTAATGGGCGTAATCCCTAACGTCGGGGTGTTTGTACCGCCAGGCGTCCACTAGGCCCCAGCCCTCGATATCCCTCTTAAGATGTGCCGACATTGTCCCCACACTCTGATATGTTGCATTACTCCGGTCCAAGAAGGGGTCCCAAGCTAGATTAAAGTCCCCACACACTACCACATCACCTTCTATGCCCTTAAGCTGGTCAGAGAGTATGCGCCAGAGATAGGTGTTTTGGGAGGCATTAGGGGCGTAAACATTAAGGAGCGTCAACTGTCGCCGTCCCCGCATGAGCTGCAGTCGCAAGTAGCGGCCCTCCCCATCCCGGGTGACATTCGAGACAGATGTGCAGTATCCGGTCTGCAAAGAATCCCCACCCCCAAAGTCTTGGAGTCTGTATATGCCCAGTATCGCTGGGGATATTTCAGGTGCGCCATGCGATGCACGTCTGTCTTCATCAGGTGGGTCTCCTGTAAGAGCACTACGTCAGGGGCATGATGGAGAATGTAGCGCCATATTTGCCTACGCTTGTTCGGGGAGTTCAAGCCGCGGACATTTAGTGAGAGCAATTTGGTGCCTCTCCGAGGCGGGGAGGGATCTTGGGGGGCAGCCCCGTCTGTCATGAAAGGAAGTACTGCGCTAAGGCGTTAGGTGTCGACATGAAAGCAATAGACCACTTCCCCTCCCCATGTGTCCGACCCCTCTCCTCCCCGGTGGTAAGTGTGATCTCTCTCACTATACTGTCTCCAAGATGTGCCACCCCCCCATAGGAGGAAGGGCACCAGCGCCTCCCGGGGTCCCCCCTCCCCAATCACACCCACGTGTGCCTCAAGAGCAGAGATACAAAAAACATCCCATTTGACCTGTATAGATAGCAAAACTAACAGAACAACCAATAACGGGCCAACAGAGCCCAACAAGTCCCATTCCAAGGGCGGAGACCGGCACCGAGGTACTCGGGTCCCGCTAGAGGAGTCACCCTCCATAGGAGCAGGGTTGGAGAGGTAGACCATCCAGGTCACAGGTGGAGTAGCGCAGCACCATCGGGTAGGACCCGCACATCCCCGGGCCCACCAGAGAGCTGCCCAGCAGGGGCGGGTAGAAGGTCCATCAATGTCCACCATTCCCGAAGCCCAGAGGAGTGTATGCGAAACAACGGGATTGTGGAAGGGTGCTGTTGGCATACCGCATGGATTGCAGGTAGTCGCTTCAGAGAGTCACAGCAGTTGGTAGCGGCACAACATTATAGAGAGCCAGTAGTGGAGCGTGCTGGGGAGAGGCCCCCGCTAAGGCCACGCAGGTGTTCTATGACATCCTTCCTTGCCTCCTGGGACGAGAGGCCAGTGTGTTGTTTGTTGGGGCGTCGCAGAGGAACGGTGGCCCACCGGGGCTTGAGATCATGGTTAGCAGGAGAGGGGCCGCTTGTCGCCTGAAGCTCATCCGGTATATCCAACAGGGCCTTGGCATCCGCCAGCGAGTGCAGCGAACGACGCCTGCCCTCCCACTGGAACAGGAGCGCGAAGGGGTGGCCCCACTGGTAGCGGATGCCCTGCATTCGGAGTTTGTTCGTGTCAGGTTTAAAATCATGCCGCTTACGGAGTGTGACAGCGGTGAGGTCCTGATATAGCTGAATTACGTGCCCCTGGAATTTGATCTCGGCCTTGTTGCGCGCTGCCTGCATGATCGCCTCTTTCTCAGTGTAGAAGTGTACCCTGGTGAGGATGTCCGGGGCACTATCCTTGCCGGGCGCCCCTCCACGAACTCTGTGTGCCCGATCCAAGGCGGGTGGAGAAGCGTCGTCGTCCCCACGCACCACCTGTAGGAGCTCCGCCGTGAACGCCATGATGTCTGCACCTTCAGCACCAGTCGGCACCCCCCGGATGCGGATGTTGTTGCGGCGGCTCCTATTTTCAAGGTCCTCCTGCTTAGTCTGAAGTTTGATATGCTGGTCTTCCAGGGTACTGATGCGCCGCAGCAGCATCTCATGGTCCTCAGAGCGAGCATCTACCGTCCGCTCCAGGTCATCGACCCGATCGCCAACCTCCGTCACTTCTTTGTGGACATCGCGGAGACTGGACCTAAATTCTTCTTTGAGGGAAGCGAGGTCAGTGCGTATCTCCTGTAGGAATCAGTGCGTATCTGCTGTAGGAATCAGTCCATATAGCCCTGCGTGTCCGGGGCTGAGGCCCCTTCATCCAACTGGGCCAGCGGCGGGGTCGCGGACCGCATCGCCGCGTCGGGCTGAGCGACCTTGCTCCACAGTCGTCATCGGTACCTACTTGCGGGCCTGGGAGCGTGGCATAGCTGAGATCCAGGGGCGATAACCCACTCCGACTCGTTCAGAGAGCTACTGCCGTTATGTAGCGCGGTCGTCCAACGTGTTGGCTGTGAGTGGCAAGGTCAGCGCGCCCCGTGTTGTGTTCTCCGGCACCGTTCCCCGGGCAGGCCCCCCGGGCAAGAACCAGCTAGCGCGCTGCTACTTCGTGGGTGATGGCAGCACTCTGAGTCTCTTTCCCAGGTAACTCCCGCAGTCCAAGTGAGAAAGCAACGCCGTCCAGGCCCATGTACGTGCCCTTCGTCCAACCCCAGAGACAGGGGGTGCACCACCACAGATATCTACTGCCCCTTCGTCCGACCTCTCAGAAGGGGCACTGATCCTGGCTTGGGGGCAGGGAAGCCGGGCCGCAGTAGATATCTCCCCAAGAGCGACCACCACTAGGCTTCACCGCGGCTGCGCCAGGCGCCAAAGCGGACGGGGGACCGGCCGCATGTGCGAGCAGATGCACAGGTGGGGGGCAAGGGACAGCGTATTGCAGAGAAGGGCCGCTGACACCAAACTGCCACTTAGAGTCTCTGGGGGAGGGCAGCTCACCTCAGGCCTCAGCCCCCGATCAGCGCTCACTGCTATACCAAGGCAGGCAGGGAGAGGCGGGAGCCCGATACGCCGGGGGGAGGCTTCAGCACCCCCGAATGACAGTCTTGCAAGGCGGGTCCGCACCCACCCCCCACGGCGCTCCGTTTGAGGGCCTGCAAAGGCGGGACGCTGAGGATGCGAATCCAGTACAGGAGCTCGCCGGGAAGCAGCAGATTCCGGGCCTCCGGGGGCACCCCTCTACCCCAGTGTTAGTGCAAGCCGGCCCCGGGAGGGTCAGAAGGGAGCTCAATAGGGCCTCAGAGCACCCTCGCGCCACTGTTGCTCACCTGCCCAACTGCCGCACACCTCCGCCTGCGTGGACCGCCGGGGCCGCAGCCTCATAGGCCGCAGAGGTAATCCACAAAATGGCGGCCGCCGCTGTCCTCTGTGGGGTCCTCGCAGAGAGCAGCCGGGAGTACACGAAGAGATAGACACCGTCATACACGGCAGCTGGGAAGTCGCGGGAGAGGTCCGGAGGCCCCCTGTTCAGCCAAGCCTCACCAGCCGCGCATCAGCACCGCTCTCCGGGCTCGTCAGGAATCGCTAAAATGGCGGCCGCCACTCAATGCCTCCCGCCGGAGAATACTTCTCCCTCCGCTCCGGCGAGATGAAGTCAATCGGGACACAAGACCCCAGCAGGTAAGGCTCTCCCTGCTCCGGAGACCAGGGTAAGCCTCTCGGTCCGCCGCCGCCGACGCACGAAGGCTTTAAAGCAGTATAGTGGGCCCCGGGGAGACGGAGCTCCTCAGAGAAGCGTCTCACTCCATTGAGCCCGTGGCCACGCCCCCAGTGATGTGTTTTTATTTACTTTATTTTTAGGTTGAGCATAACAGCGCTTGCACTGTTGCTTAGCAACCTTTTGTAGATGGTTTGTGAAGTGAAAATTCCACCCACTGGTTGCCCTTGCTTTTTATTTGTCTGTGCCACTGTCCTTTGAAAATCCTTGCTTGCTACTGGGCAATTGCTTCTCTTTTCCCTCATTTCTGTTTCCGCTTTGCAGTTGCAGAGCACCGGTCAAGCACTATCTCCCTACGCTGTCACTGTTTAACTATTGCTCTGAGGACAACTTTTTTTTTGTTGGGTCAAGTTACTATCTAGACAACTCGCACCATGATTTGCGCTTTCACTTTCAATAAAGGGGGAATACGTAATTTGTTTTAAGAGCGCTGTGCTTTTCAAAAGCGCTGTCTACTTGTACTTCATTGCTTGTTATTAAGATTAAGGGGGCGTCGATTCCTTTTAACCCGAGCCTGGCGGAGGCTTGTAGGTGTCCATATTGTCGCCTCCTGCCCCGGCAGGGTGCCGGTCCCAGCAGACGGTGAACTGCATCACCTAGTCGTGCAGAGCAGCCTTGGGGCGTTTAAAATAGTCAACCTCCCTTGCGGCATTCTCTTTATTTGTGTAAGTGGTGGGGGTGATGCAATGCCCTTACAGCAAGCCTGTGTAACCGGGTCCTATCCTTGCTAACTCTGCAGAAAGCCTATTTGAACGCATTCAATGTGACACGCCAGGAAAAGCTGGACTTTTTCAATGACATGACTGTCGACATATGCTATTGCCTGGTCTGGTGTCGAGAAAAAAAAGTCTGTAGGCACAATATGCTGATAAACAAATGGGAAATGGGCAGTCGGAGTTTCCGGTTAAAGAAAGCATGCCCAGTCTTAGCTGCAGTGTGACCCCACTCTCACGCCTCCTCCCCCCACATACCTCAGGAGGGTAGAGGGTACCGGGAGCTGTACGGTTCACTTGTGCACTGTGTACATGGTCTAGACCAGCTTGCAGGACCTGCACATATTGCATTGCCGATCACAGGTAGTAATTGCTGTTCAATGGAAATTCTAGGCTACTGATGGGACTGGCCCGCCGTTTGTGCCCACAATAACGTGCTCTAGTCTTTAGGGATGCTGCTGTTTTGGGAAGGGCGACCTGTAGCCTCAACGTGTGGTGTTCATTACAGCCTCCTGGTCATTTTACTGCTCCTCGCTGCCAGCACTCTGGCGGGTTAATTACAGGAAACACATTCAGCATACATGTGAGCGTTAAACTAGTGGGGCTACCAGTGGCTGGTAGCGTCGTTTTGGGAACTCCGTCTTGCTTCGCTATATTTTATATGTTCTTTGTACGATTTGTGTGACTGTCACCAACGTGTACAGAAATTTGAGTTTCACGTTGTACATATGCCTCTGTACGTCCAAGCTTGTCATTCTCCAGCAATCTCCACCGCCGTTCTTGAGACCTTGAAGTTGGTCGAAGTGAAACGTTTTCACTGCACTCAAAAAAAAAATTGTTATCGATTAGATTTCTCCCCGACCTCAAAAGAATGTCCTTTAAGTTTTATTTTGTTTACAATAGATTTGTGTTTTTTTCTGCTAATTATTTTTGTAGCAGTAGTGAAGTTTTGAGGTTGGATGTAGGTAGTGTGCACCTATGTTCCGTACATTGAAAGAGAAGCAGCATGAAGAACAAATGTTAATGGGGATGCGTTTTTTTGGGGGGAGGCCACTAAGAAAGTGTGAGTCGTAGATACAGGTTGAAATTACCATGGCTTCAACCGTGAGTTTCAAATCCCAGAGTGGGAGGATGTTTTATCTTGACTTTATGAAGGTGGAATCTGGTAGACTGTAAGACATAGTGACAGCTTTAGATTTTAGCTGTATTTAGTAGGACACTTTTTCGTTTAATCTTGTGTGAGCTAACACTGATTGAGTACATAGGTGCTTTGTGATGCAAGCCCCTTTTGAATGAATCTTGGCCTGATTCCAAGATGACGATGGCCTCAAATCTCTTACTACAGTTCTTCCTGCAGCCCTTGTGTGATCCGTGTGCCCTGCCCACACAGGACCGATCTCACTAAAAAAACAAGCATTTGCAATGCAATAGGTCTCGCATTTGCGAGAGTTTAAGCTATTGGCATTGTAAATGACAATGCCTTATTTATGCTTTTAAAATCAAAACATAAATAAAAGGCAATGTCATTTACAATGGCAGTAGCTCAAACTCGCATAAATGCGAGACCTATTGCATTGCAAATGCATGTTATAAATATGTTATCTGGCTTTTTTTTGTGTGCTTTTATGATCTTTTGCCGAATAAAGTTTATCTTGACTTGACTATGTGCATGCACTCTTCCTCCATGTATTTTTGTTTTAAGGCGCAGGCTGTCTTTTTGTGTTTTTTCATTGCCTCTTTACTCTCTTTCAGCCACGGCTCCTTTCCGCCTTTTTTGCCGGATTTCGGCCAGCCGGCACAACCTTTTTCTATGTTGAAATTCTTTGATCTTAGTATATGGTTTATGCGTGAGACTCATCAGCAGCAGCGATAATGACCCAACCTTATTTAAAGTTAGTGCGCCAAGTAGATCTCTTATTAGAGTCCTCCAGTATTTTTCTACTAAGGACAGTTCTTGATCGGAGGCAAGGGGTCTATGTCATTCCTTCCACTTTTGTTATTGAAGTTTACTGCAAAGCCTCCACTTAATTCTTTTCAGGAGAGGGTTGCCTTCGACTGACTGCAACTGTCCGGCTGGTATAGCAAGCATATGGACATTGGAGTTCAAATTAATCCTAATTGACAAGGGGTTGTGATCACTTTCAGTGGGGTCATCCTCGACCCCACCCTCTCCATGACTAAGCAGGTCAACGCCGTTTCCTCATCCTGCTTCAACATCCTCCGAATGCTCCGCAGGATCTTTAAGTGGATCCCCACCGAAACAAGAAAAACAGTCACCCAGGCCCTCGTCACCAGCAGGCTGGACTACGGAAACGCCCTCTACGCAGGAACGACGGCTAAGCTCCTGAGACGGCTGCAACGCATCCAGAACGCCTCTGCACGTCTTATCCTCGACATCCCCCGACGCAGCCACATCACACCCCACCTGAGAGACCTGCACTGGCTCCCTGTCAACAAGAGGATAACCTTCAAGCTCCTCACCCACGCACACAAAGCACTCCACAACTCCGGACCAGCCTACCTCAACAGACGACTCAGCTTCTACACCCCCACCCGCCAGCTCCGCTCGACCAGCCTCGCCCTCGCCACAGTCCCCCGCATCCGGAAAACGACCGCCGGCGGCAGATCCTTCTCCCACCTCGCCGCCAAGACCTGGAACACCCTCCCCACCAACCTCCGACAGACCCAAGACCTACTGGCCTTCAGAAGACTCCTCAAGACCTGGCTCTTCGATCAGTAGCAGCACCACCCCCCTCTTCCCCCAGCGCCTTGAGACCCTCGCGGGTATGTAGTGCGCTTTATAAGTGACATGATTGATTGATTGATTGAGTTCTAGTTGGAACCTTGCATTCTGCGCATCTTATGCGCAGATAGCTGCTCAGGAACACATACTCCTGCTCCATCTATGAACCCTAGATTTCTGTTGCTCTCCCCACTCCAGTCATATTGTTTAATATCAGATTTCCTTTTCCCTTTAGAACATCAACAGCTACCCCACAGCTTCAGCCCTCGAATGCACAGCTCATTTGTCTTTATTAAATCAACACCAATCCTTTGTTTGGTAAATATTGCCATAAAAGCACATAAAATACAAAACACAGAACCATTTAAAAACATTGCAATAAAAATTAAGAGAAAATCCAGGAAAATAGCAGCTTATGTAAGGTTAAAAAGGTACATAAAAGTAATACATAGTACTAAAAATCCAAAATCATGATAAAAAAAACATAAAATTCATTTGATAACAACTGATTGTGTGGTGCAGGCATAGGCTGCGTACAGGTCTCCACACCTAGTCTAGGAACACATGAGTGGCCCTTTTCTGTCTACATCTCCACATATGTAGAAGAAAGTGGGAAACAGCGAATACAATTGGCTGTGCGGTGTTAGATCTAAATCCTGGAGGCTGTTCTATAATCCCTGGCCCACAGATTACGACACTGCAGCATAATCAATTTCCTCTGATAAGCGTGGTAATACAGGCAACAAAAAAAACAGAACATGGTCCATACATTCTTTTGTGTCGGGACAGAAAGTGCAACTCACATCTAATTTGGTGGGGGGGGGGGGACGCCATTTAGCAGTGAATGATCGTAGCAGCAAAGTCAAATCCGAAATTTAATATACAAAGTTTTAGCCAGCGGGGCTCAATCATATCCATGTATTCCTCCAGGGAGAAAGCATCCTTGAACTCAAGAAAGGCGGAGGTTATAGAGTCCACCCTCCCAGTCCTGTGGAGCCCTCCATGCACGTGTCTCCAAGAAATCCCCTCGAGTGTGGACTTTGAGACACTGGATGCAGACTCTGGATTTACCCAAAGGTTCTCACTCTCACACCCATTCTCTGCTAGGCCACGTTTGATAAACCCCAGCCATGGGATCCTAGCCGCCCCTGGGAGCTTTAGAATTTCAACTAAACCGATCCGATAGGGAGTGAACTGGGTACTAACGGGTAGGTTAGTTAGGAGTCGTATAAAACGGTTCTCTACCAACTCCATGTCACTTGTATTCTCGTGCCCCCAAAGTTCACCACCATATAAAGACCCTCCAGGGCTTGTAGGTTATAAATTTGGAGGGTCAGGGTTATCGGACGAAAACTGTAGCCCTGCAAGGCCCTCAAGATGCCTCCTGTGTAGTGCTCTAACCTAAGTTTGCACTTCTGTATCTCGGGAGACCAACCAAAATGATCATTGAGAGTGTACACTAGGTATTGGAATGTGCAGACTCTCTCCAAGGGGAACATCATTGAAAACTGGGCGTAATCAAGTCGCAGGGGTTAAGGACCATGTATTTGGTTTTATTAAGGTTGATCTCCAGTCTTCTCTGCATGCAGAAGACACCACACTGGTCCAACAGGTTTTGAATACCCATAAGAAATTTCGAGACCAGTAAGGTGTCATCCGCAAAAAGAGCTTCCTATTGGCCAAACTCGGTCGTGCTTACATAGCTCAAGCTGAGCCACCAGGTCATTAATGTATAGCAGATACAAGGTCGGAGCTAGGACACACCCTTACACCCAGCGTCCTCAGGATGGGGTCTGTCAACTCCCCAAGGGAACCACATCTGACCTGTGCATAGTTGCTCATGTGGAGCCTGCTAATAACATCTACAAGATATTTCGGGGCACCCAGGTCAGTCATGAGTTTCCACAGGGTTTCCCTTGGGACAAGGTCAAATGCCGACCGAAGGTTGGCAAAGATTACATATTGCCTACTTACAGACCATTCATTTTTAAGACATCATTTATTTTACTCGACTTGGTGTTTCCTAGAGATCTTCGAGCTCCAAGCTATGCCTTCAACCATTTACCACGTTGCTTTATCACCCAACCAATGGGCTCAAGGGCTTTACTATCAGGACTCAGTTGTACACATCTCGCCTCAACTGTTTTTTTTTTTGCCACAGGGAATTCCATACGCTGGTAAATTCAGCCTATCACTTGCTCACTCAGTAACCGTTGGAATTTCATCCAATTTTAAAGCTACTAAACTGGTTTACGAGGTATACAAATGTGAAGTATTACATACTTTTCTGTAAAACAAGTAGAGTTAACAATATTTTCTACATAATTTTATTGAAGGATGCTATAGATTGCATACAAAAAAAAAACTTGAGTAAAAGTATTTCACAGTCCTTAAGTGACCCATGCATTTCCCCACCAGCAGGAATGATGTATATATTCAGTGTCCTTAGGAATATTATGGGAATATTGAGGAGACAATTGCCATCTTTGGAAAGGTGAACCTACTGGAGTACAGAACTCACTGTAGCATAGGCTTTCGGGTATATTACATTATCTGAGTATCACCTAACCATAGCATTAACTCTCTTTGAGAGGACAAGCCAGGAAAACACCCTGGTCTCCATCTCGAGTTTTACGAGGAACACCCAACAGAAGAGTGTCAAATGTTGCTGTTTTTGCTTGAAGGCTATGACCTAGACTACAGTCAACAACAACATCCTTTGTATGGCATTTGGTAAACCTATATCCAACTACTTCACACATAGCGAGGATATATACAAATTACTATAATGTGAACAACATTAACATACCGCACTTTTTATGGGCCGGGGAATCATTCAGATCTGTGGAATCCAATAATAGTTCTGGCACATACTGTACATCAGGCTTTGACTGAAATAAAACAAAGCACAATTTCAAGAGAGCTTTCTTAAACATTCATAAACATATAATGTAAATTCGGCTAGTGACATGGTGGAATTGCAAGGATTGCAGTACACAGTCCAAGTGATAACTTAGGAACAATATTTTATGCAAATTGAATTTTTCATCTATTCCTGGAGAACCATGTTGGCACATTGATGAAATTATTCACATCATTATAACCAAGATTAAGTTTTACAAAATTAATTCAAAATGATAGCTGCATTTATAGGCAAGTTTTTTGGAGCCCAAGCTTGCATCTCGATGCTCTTTTAAATACTTAAAGAACTCAAATGTGTAATATATGCAACTCTATATGTCTTATTTGAAATCTGGACAAGTTTAAAACTGTCAAAAGTCCATCTAGAGCCTGTACCTGCACACAATTTCCCTGCCAAAGTTCTACTGTATCGCGTTTCAGAATTTCTTGAAGTTGCATACCTTAATTTCCTTGATGTTCTGCCTCGTGGATAGAACAGCAAAGCTACGGTACCAAAGTATTTCTAAAGCAGAATGTCAGGTATTGAAAAATGCAGTTTCCAAGTCTACTACTGTTAGTTGAAGTGAAAGTGCTGTACTCAACACGAGAAGTGCTGCATTCCATGCTTTTACTCTACACACAAAGCAGTAAGAGAACATGTAAAAATTTGAGCAAGTTAATTTAACAATATTAGATCTCCTTTTGAAATTACTTATACACTGATCTAACTAAGTGGAATACAGAATGGTGGCAAAGGATGGAAAAACTCAAAATATCCTGCACTTTTTTGTCATGTCCAAAAGGGGACGCTTCTAGGATAAAGAAACCAGAATTACACAGTTCTAAGACTTTCCACCTAAATAACTGGAACAAAAATTCCTAGAATGTACGGACGAGCTGTTAACAGTTTGGTCAACCAGGGTTTAAATAGGGGGCGGGGGAGAAATATTGCACGTTAATGTCATCTACTTTGCTGCTGTATGATGAACACCTAGCAGAAGCTTAGCAAAATGCATTAAATCAGTGCAGTGATATACACTCATATATCCTTTTCCCTCCTGAATTAAAGAATCAGGAAACACCCGTTCCAAACACGCACCTTAATGCCACCTCCCCCGCCATGCCCATCTGAGAACATAAGACACTTCTTACACCCTGGAAATGATAAGAACCTTCTTACTCCCTGGAAACCTTCCACCCACGTATTTCAGTGACCTCAGGAAGACACCCCCCTCTTTTGAAGCCCCACTCCTAGATCATCAAATTAACTGCAAAATTAGCTTGAATAGAGATGGCACTCATATAACACTATCTAAAGCCACTAGCACCATATCTGATACCATAAAGTCTCTCTCCAAGGAAGTGAAAGTGTTAAACACAAAAATCTTTAAAAATAACATTCAAGTGAATCACTACTGGCTGAACATCAATCTGAATCAGCTCAGAAGGCCGACCACAAGACCAAACATAAGACAGAGATAGCTGACTCAATCTTGGACATGGACCTAGATCTCTTGATTGTGATAGAGACGTGGCTCAATGAAAAGTCCCACCTTACTGATCCCATCTAACAATGCTATCATCTGTCTGAGTCGGGAAGGAGACTCTTTTGCTTAACTTGCTGTGATATATAAACATTTTACAACTTTCAACTAAATGGGGGCAGTGCCTCAAACTTGCCATTGAATCTACTGCCACTAAAACTACTGGACTAAAGATCATCTACCATCCATCAAGCATTTCTTGAATACTGAATGGACTTCATCATTTTGCAGCTTTTCGTGCCCAACAATCTTCTTCGTGACTTGACTTCGATCTGTAATGGGGGATGCTAAGAAGAATTAAAGTCAAATATATTCTTCCTTCCTGATGGATAACGACTTGATTCAATACTTTCTGCAACCCATAGACATCATCAGGTGCTGCTACAGATCTGATTATTGCTGAAAATGATCTCATCCAAATTGCAGGCTCTATTCTAGTCAACTGGTCCGATCTTTATCAAATCCCAATCGACCTGTCGTTCTCTAACCAGTAACTTGTGGTCAAATAAAAAAAAAAAAAGACCCATAATTCAGATTAAAAATACAAAATTTTAATCAGAGCCTTCGTTCGGCCGATCTGCATCCTGTCAGAGAAAAGGAGAGAGAAAACAATTCTTCCTTAGTTGGCAAAAACGGGCCAAATAAGCTTTTTGAGATAGGGCAATGCTGGGACAAAGCCCACAGCCCTGTTAAAAATAATAGAAACGTAAAAGCAATGTAAGGAATTTGCTTGAGTCTTTGATTCCAAGATTAAAAATAACAAAGCAACTCTTTCTGTGCTACCCAATAATCTTTCACCTGCGCTTGATAGAAAATCTGCAAACAACTGGTCCAGTTCAGAGACAAAGGTCAGATTAAAATTCTCAACACTACATCCAAGCTCAATCCTTCGTGCCCCTTCTCAAACGCTTTGCCTGCTAAGCTGGCCAAAGAGATGGGCAACGCCCTATTTCCATACTGGTCGAGGCTCATGAATTTTCACCATAAAAAAGAATATTGCCAGACTGCTTAAAAATAGGTCAAGTGACTCCTCTCCTAAAATAATATCCATGGCTGATCCAGAGGATTTCACTTCCTACTCTGGGCTTCTATTCCTAACCATAATCAAGGAAAGTTGCTTCAACACTCAATTGAAGCCATTAGTAAAAGAGAACAACCTTCTTGATGAGTTCCAGTCTGGGTTTAGAGCTGGTCGTATTACCTGGGCTACTCTACAAATACTCAATGAGACTCTTCACATATTGGAAAGCAGGAACCCGTGCCTGCTAATTACATCTTTCGTCAGCATTTGATAGTCAACCACAACATTCTTATTCACACCTTAAAAGAACAGGGGAACTTCTGGGCCGGATCAAATCCCAACTAATCGCTCACAACTTGGAATTGGATCACACACCATATAACCTGGTAGCAGTCAGTCAAAGGATACATCAAGGCTCTGTTTTGACACCTGCCTTATTTTATCTTGATGTTCAACCAACCCGAGAAACTCCCAGAAGCCAAGCACTATTGCACTCCGGAGGTACCAACACTATAGAATCTTAGGGGAGGCAGAGGCAAGTTGTCGAGAACCTGCGGAGCAGCAAATGGGGAACACCCAGAGAAGCCCCCCCAGCTACAGGCTGCAGATGGTTGAATTAGGCAGGGCAGGAACACTGCGTCTGTGGTGATGAGAGCAGTGGGCTGGGATAGGAGAGTGGGCCTCACACTGTAATCCATGCACTACAGTGCACAGAGCGAAATAAAAGAGAGGGAGAACACACTGAACTAAGACACCTCATCTGCCATATCTGAGGAGAGTTGGAAGAGTGTTGCCTCTTCTTTGGTAGATTTCTGCCAGATTGGGGTCAAGTGGTTGGGTGAGGGGCTGAGGCAGTCACATGCCTATCACATCCAAGGAGATGTGAAAGAAGAAGTGAAGTAAAATGTATTTACTCCCATGGTGTCCTCCAGCAAACCGAGTGATGGAGAAGCCACTAAATACCACTATTATAAAATTGAGGATTACCAATCCCACGAAAGAGCCATGGCTGAAGTACTGCAAAAGATCAATAAACCCGGTCACCTTTTTTCACTAAGTTTGATGCCCTTCAAAGGGCGGAGGCTGAGTTATAGAACATGGTGCAAAAAGTATAGGTGTAGTCCTAACCCCTTGCTGATAATAGGCAAATGTTTCAGTCATATATTAAGGATCTTCAAGAAGAGGTGGTGCAGAATCAAAAGAGTTTAAATCAGTATTGGAGATCTTACTAGGGGATTTGACAGCAGGGATGAGGAGCTTCTTTGTACTGAAGACCACTTCCCAAAAGGGCATACATGTGCAACCCCTACCATGATGCCATCTTTGAGTGACAGAGTTGAGGGAACATATCTTACAGAGATCAACTCAATTTGCAAAGGAGAGCCAACCTACTTCCTTTCTGGATACTTCACAAACCATATAGAGGCACTGATAGGATTTTGCTCCTGTCCAAAAAGAATTCAAGACTATAGGAGCACTGTCAAGAAAAGGTCTCCCCTGCTATGATCAGTGTGTTACACAAGGAAACTTAAGTGTGCTTCACCTTAAGGATAGATGGTACTTGCACAATGAGGAGACTGTATGATACCAACAGAATTGCAGTGTTGTGTATTTTCAGATTTCAAGCCACTGTTATGCCCTGGACTCTTCCTTGGCAGCCAAGTTGGTCCATCCTCATCACCAGCTTGATTCAACCCCATTTCCATTGCCTTCCTTCTTTTCCTGTTCCCGCCCATGTTATGGTTTTATTTTCCCCTATGAACACCTATGTTTGACCCTGGGGCTCCTAGTGTTGGTGATGTAGATGCGTCCTGACATGAGGGAGGTGGTGGCGATGTTGAGAAGGAAGATGCTGTCTAGTGGATTATCATGATACTGAAGGAAGGACTCCTCTGTGTAGCGTAATTTCTCTAATAGTTAATTTGTTCCAGGAACCACTGCTACTTGAAGTACTTATATGTGTTGAAAACAATCAATAAAGCTCAAGTTAAAAAAAAATGCTTTATAACTAAAAATTCAAAACACATGACAAGTGCTGTTCTCCTATGAGTATTACCAGTACTACAAAAGCAGTGTTAACTCCAAAGCTGGAGTGAAAATGCAGCTGAAACTTTACAAATAATCCATTACACAAAATAAGGTGCTGGGGTTGAGGGTGCTGGTTGGATTTATTTCACCCTTTTGATAGTACAAAAATTTATCAATGGACATGTGTATTACACAGTACGTATGTCAATCCACTGGACCATTGTTCATTATTCATCGCCAAATCTCTACCAGTAAGAGCAAGGGACATGGTTTTTGGCATTAGTTAAAAAAATTGTGCTGCCCTTCTTGTTCAAAGCATTCAGGTAACGTGTAAAACAGCAATGCTCTTATTTTACAAGTGAGAATGCACAATACCTGAAATACCACAATTTTGTCGTCATCTGCTTGAAGGTAGAAAGTCCATGATGATGTTATAAAACCATGTGCAGAGCCCATCATGTCGCTCCAAATCGATCTCACCAGTGTCAAAGGGTAAAGAAGATGAATTTTTGGTCTCATTGCCAACAGCTGTAAAAATATGGTCAAATGTTAAGAGGATGCATAGTGGAGCAGTGACAATTTAGTGTTAAACTCTCTTTGATATGTAGGTGTATGTGCATGCGTTGATTGGTAATGCTTATAAACATAACAACCCCCCAAAACAAGAAAGTCCTTCCCGCCCTTCTAACCCTCGGCCCCTAGCGATGGCATATCCAGTGTGATGATTGAATCTTACTACCCACAGGCGCGGCTCCTGCCCCATGCATGATGTCTCATGGTCTAGCCTATTCCTGCGTCAGTTACCATGACCCTTCCTGGTGGGGGCGATCAAATGCAACAGTTATACATATTTAGGGCAGGACAGCTCATGAAATCCTAGTGATAACAATCGGGTCTTGATAAGGCTCCAATCCGTATTCTACTGTGAGTGTCAGTCGTTCCATGCCCAAAAGGTGCCATATCCGGTGTTGCCAGGATGTATAGTCTGGCATCCTATCTGATGCACAGAGCGAAAGGATCGTCTGATGTGCTGCTCCTAGTTCTTTGGGTCATTTGTTTGCCCCTGAGGGACTTCAAAGGATATGCCAGGTGATTAGGCAGCCCTAGAAGCACACATGCTGTAAAGTGGGGAATTTGCGTGTTGAAGACCAAATCTATATCCTTAAGAATCTTTTCCCAGAACCGAGTCAGTTTGGGGCAGTTCTATAACAGGTGCACCAGAGTACTGGTGCCGCCAAACACCCTCCAACACTCCTTGCTGCGCTCATGTCACCATTTCTGTAGTCTAGCACGTGTCCAATAGCAGTATGAAACGATCTTAACAGCTGTCCCAGTTACGTGCCATACGGTGCGCTCTATAAACTATATCCTCCTATTCTTGGTGTGATAAGGGTCTGCCTATTTCCGCCTGCCAGTGCTCCCGACCAGTACTCTTGGGCCAGGAAATGAGGCGCCCTAAGAGGGAGTACAGCTACAAAATCAGGCGGCTATCCTTAACAGCCACTTCTCGAATGGCGTGAACGTGCGGTAGGCATGCGGCTTAACAGAATGGTGCTGTACCCAATGGCGGGCTTGCAGATGTTGCATGCAGTCAGCGTCTGCTAGATTGAAATCTTTTTTTAGTGTATCAAAGGGGATAATCCCCGATTCATCAAACGATTGCCTATCTGCTTACACCCTGCAGATTGCCAGCACTTGAAGAGGGTTATCAAAAGGGGGGGGGGGGTGTGTGGTTGCTAAGGGAAATGTGGTAAGTCGCTTTCGGACCACCACCATGTCCCACACCGCTAGTGTGGCTTGTGTGATGGGTGAGAAATACAGCCCCCAGGCCCTACTCGGTCTAGGGAGCCACGGTATCTCCCATATATCAGAACCCGCTATGGTCTGGTCCATAAAACACCAGTGTTTCTTGAATGCAAATCGCCCCACTCAACAAGAAAGAGAAGTTGCAAAGCTTGGTAGTAACGTGCGACAATGGGCACCCCCCAAATCCCTCTGTGTGTTAGAGTGATATGCAAGGTGCCACTCCATGCATGGTCGTTTTCCACCCCATACAAATGTATCAATCACCTTTTCCAAGAGTATCAGCGTGTTTATCGGTGGTGTTAGGGGAAGGGCTTAGAATAAATATAAAATGTTTGGTAAAAGGATCATTTTAATCGTAACGATTCAACCTAACCAAGAGAGTTGAAGACACTGCCAATTCTGGAGTTCAGCGGTCACCTATCCAGTGAGGCGGTGGCAGTTACCCTCAGCTGTTTTGGCTGCATGAGGTGTGAACTGTATCACAAGGTAGGGTAGGGTAATCCTAGGGATTTAGGAAGGTTAACCTTGAACCCGGAAACCTCCTCAAAAAGCAACAGTTCCTGAATTAGCGCCGGCAAGGACATCATGGAGTCCGCTAGGGTCACTATCACGTCGTCCGTGTAAAGGCGGATAGTATGGATGTTGCCAACAAAGCGCACTCATGTGATACGTGGGTCGGATCGTATGCGTTACACCATTGGCTCAAAAGGCAACACAAAAAGTAGCCCTGCCGAGTCCCGCGGTGTATGACGAATGGACAAGAGGCACCTCCATTCACCCGCACCGTAGCCGAAGGACACTGTATCCACTGAAACCAATCGGTAAAACTACTCCCAAAGCATCTCAGGGTGGAGAGAAGGTAAGGCCATTGGAACTGCTCAAAAGCCTTCTCTGCATCTACAGTGAGCAATCAGGCCACCCTTTGAGACCTCTGGGCTTTGTCTAAGATGTGTAGAATATGCTTGATGTTGCCTCTGCACGTCCTATTAGGGATACAGCCAGTCTGGTTGGGGTCAATCAAGTGTGACATGTAGGGGGGGTTGAGTCTAGAGACAAGTACGCTAGTGCATATGTTTACATTTATGTTATTTTTTTTTTTTAACTTTATTTAAGGCTTTTTCAAATAACAGTCAGGCAGACATTTCAACGTCAATGCAATGTATTATAACAGTTACAGAAGCACATCCACAATATCACGTACAGTAATGGACAATATTGAACCAGGCAATCCCCGTTATTTGCTAATCTCGTACCATTCCTAACCGGCTCTATACATTTTATGCTGTTGCACATTTACCTTATTACAATACATTTGAATTCTCAATCATTTACATTTACTGCAGGTGTGTTACCTTCTGTTTCGTTGCCTCCAGCTGTTTCCGGAGATGCAACGCCCTCCTCATCCAAAGCTTTTTAGGTCTCGCCTGAGCCAGCGCATGCGCTGCTCTGGCGAGAGTTTTAGTAAGCGGGTTTTGGAAGTGCAAACAGCAGTGGCTTTTGCTGGCGACCAGCTTGCGTTCACGCGAGCGTGCACGCGCGATCAGGCGCCATCTGGCTTCCCTCGCCATCTGGCTTCCCTCGCGATTACTTTCACTTTCGCGGCCGTGTCAGGTTCACGGCCGCGCGGCCATTGCTTGTTTTGAGCTTGCTCGTGTTATCCAGGCAAAAATGGTCAATCCCTAGAAACAGACAAAACCTTTGAAAGTGTGCTCCAGTCAAGATATTCTCTCTTTCACCTTCTTGTTCTCATCCGCCTAACCCCTTTCACATTTCTTTCTCTTCAGCTGCTTTCTCTTTATCCCTCTACTCTTTCTGGCTCTGTCTTATCTTCGCCCTCTCTTCCTCTTCTCTGTTTGTTGGAGACACCTTTCTGTCTCGAATCTTGCTTTTCTGTGTTTTTCTTACACCCAGTGTCTTCCCTTCTTTCTCCAGCACTCTTCCGTTTCCCCCCTTGTGCCTCGCTCTTTTCGGCTCTGTGCATTACTGCCTTCCAGTGCCTTGAGCTGCTCTTCTCTTTCGTGTCCTTTCCCGGGTATGAAAGCCCTCAACTCACCCCCTCCTTCAGTGCCACTTCTCTTCGAAACTATTCTCGCCTTTCTTTCCATCTCCCTCCATGGAGATCGCCTCTGTTTCTCTGCCTTGCTTCTCTCTCACTGTCCCCTTTCCATCTACCTCACCTTCCTCTCCTTATCTCATCGACTGTGTTTCCTTTTACCTACTTGGTTTCTCTTCTAGTCTTATCCCCTCGTGCGCACCTTCTTTCATTCTCACTTCTCCATCTGTCCTCTCCAACTTCTCTCTTCCTCTCTGTCACACCTCTCGCTCACTCTCACCTTCCCCTGCCTGCCTCTGCTGACTATCATCATTGACCTGCTTCTTGCTTGCCTGTGGGGACAAACACCAGCGCAGAGGAAGAGGGAAGCAACCTGGTTAGTCTCATACTGGAATATAAATATAAGAGCGATAATTGATTTAACAGTTTCTGTTGCGCACACCAAAAACGGAACTGTTGGTTGGCGTTGTAAGTAACAGGTGTGAGTAGTGTTTAACTCAGTGCTAATGTCATCGGACCTCAGAAAGAAGGAAGGGAAGTAGGGCCCATCCAGATGTACATGAGACCAGCAACTTACGCACAAATTGCTGCAGCCAACGTCAATCACACATCTTGGTACCACACAGTAATCGTAGATGTTAGGTACTCAGCTCATCAGCCACCAGATGCACTGTTTAGAGTTATATTTTCTGGATGGCCTCCTCCCAATTTTCTTTTATTTAAAAGCAGTTTTATCGGCTTAAAATATCAACTGCATTTATTGTCATTAAAGTAGCAACCAACTACTTCTCCAGAGTGCTGTATTCCATCATGTTTATGACACCATCTCCAACAAACGTGTGGCAAACGCTGGCAAATTAGGCTACATCTTGAAGTTTGAAAAATAAGGGTAGCGTTTCAAACAACTGATAAACATAAATACAGCTGAATCGATTGCACCTTCTCAGTAGGCGGTTATGCTCTTCCCTTCTGTTCTTTCACCACATTGCACCAGCTTCATTTAACCCACCGTGTAGGAAGACAATCTAATATGGTTGTTAGCTATCCACAGTCCCACAGAATCCTTCAAAGATCCTCATCTTGCTTGCGTGTTTGACCATCTACTCTAGTGAGTAGAAGATGGCTACTCCCTTTGTTTAGACAAGCATTGGCATAGCCAATAGGTCTCGCCTTTGGGACCGTATAAGTGTTTAGCCATGCAACACTTGATGTTGTTGCACCAAGGATATTGTGCTGCATAACTAAATACTTATAAGGTCCCAAAGGCGAGACCTATTGGCTATGCCAATGCTTGTTTATCATGTATTCCCTATACGGACCCCATATTTCCTTAGGCCTGCACTTTTCTGGCATGAGGGCATTGTAATTATCTGTGTGCGTTGAGCAGTGTGCTAAGTCAGCCAGCCAGTCCATAACCTTCGGCAAAGGGTCGCGCATCCACCTCATAGCGATTCTATGTTTTACCAATAGTAGGCATATAGCCGCCAATCTACGTCCCCCTTTCGGTATGTCTTTGTCATACCCCAGTATTGCTACTAGTGGCGTCTCTGGGATGGGAATTGTTAGTATCTACATAAGTACGTTATAAACTGCTTTCCAAAAGTCCCGTATCCCTGGGCATTCCCATGCTAAGTGTATAAATCCCGTATTTGCCATCTTACATCTCTGGCCTACTGTCTGTGTCTAGTAGGCCATATTTATATAATCTGGCAGGTGTGTAGTACACTCTCTGTAGATATTTATAGTGTATAAGTCTATGCCTTCCGTTTTGTGAAATCGTCTTTGTGTTACCATAGCATCTGGCCCATTGTGTTTCGGTGATGTCTACCCCTAGGTCCATATGCCAGTCCTGCTGTGTTTTTAATAAGGGGGTAACCTGAGACTCTCTGCTCAGCGCATATAATGCTGTGACGCCTCTTTGCGAGGTTGTGGCCTGCAGTAGGTATGTTATTGTTTTCCACTCCGGGGGTTCTGCCAGCTCGTCTCCCAACAGCTCGCGCATGGCCTGCTGCAGCCTATGATAATTAAATGCATCTAGAGCACTGACTTGGGGAGTTTGTTCCAGTACGTGTTCCCATTTCTTCAACACTCCTCCATGAAACAGGTCCCCCACACGCTCCATTTTTAGTTTATGCAGTGTTTGCTTAACCAGCTTCTCCTCTCCCATCGGCATCCAACCACACCATTCTATAGGCCATTTAGGCGTATACATGAGTTTTATCTGTTGCGACCTGGCCATCTACTGTATTTGAGTACTAGTGCAGGCTGTCGGATCTATCACATGCGGGGTGCCCTTTGCTCCTTTCATGAGCATTCTCCGCAGCGGGCTAGGTGCTACCGCGTTTCTTTCAATATATAAGTGAGGGAGGTCGCTGGGTCTGTGTATCCAGTAGTGAGCATGCAGCACCTGGGCCACCCTGTAATATTTTTCTAGATCGGGAGAGTGGAGTCCTCCCTCGGCATATGGTTTGGTAAGGGCTTTTCCCGGCCCAGGCCAATCTGATCATTTGAGTTTTGATATTTTGGAAAAAAGATTTAGTCAGCACCGTGGGTATATTTGTGAACAGAAAGAAAAAGCGGGGCTATACAATCATTTTCATTATGGCAATACGACCCAAAATGGACAACGGGAGCCGTACCCTCTTATCTATGGATTCTTTTAGCTTTAGAGTGGCGCGACCATAGTTTTTGCAAATTATGTCCGGGTCTGTGTGTACTTGTATCCCCGGATAGCGCACCGCTTCCGTGGTCCACTCTATGGGGTATTCTGTGCTAACCTGCGTGTTCGACGTTGCAAGAGGAAACATTATTGAATTGTGCCAGTTAATTTTTAATCCAGAGTGTTGCCCAAATGACGTTACTTCCTTTAACAGGGGATGCAAATTTTGTTCTGGGTTGCGTATATACAACAACGTATCATCTGCATAGGCGGCTATCACTAAATTATACTGTGGGGATCTGATTCCTCTGTCTGAGTGGTATTCCCGCACCGCACACATCAATGGTTCTGCTACTAATGCGTAGAGTAACGGCGAGAGCGGGC
This sequence comes from Calotriton arnoldi, assembly GCA_963921515.1. Lineage (NCBI taxonomy): Eukaryota > Metazoa > Chordata > Amphibia > Caudata > Salamandridae > Calotriton > Calotriton arnoldi. Next base: position 2,331,663 of record CAWUFW010000941.1, read on the forward strand.
AGCCCTGTCTAGTTCCTCTGCTAATATCAACTATTGAGGAAAGAGCTCCATTTACTCTGACACGGGCGACAGGGTTAGAGTATAGTAACTGTATAAGTTTAAGGAAGACCTCTCCCACTCCCACTCTGTTTAGAATTGCATAGAGAAAGCGCCACTCCACTGAATCAAATGCCTTCTCTATAAATAATGCTGCAGCTTTTGTCTATACGAACTAGGGAGTCAAAAAAGGTTCGCACATTGCATGTGAGAGAGTGGCCTGGGATGAACCCTGTCTGCTCGCGTCCGATCAATTTCGGTAACAGAGGCGCCAGTCTATTCGCCAAGATCTTTGCATACAGCTTGGCATCTGTATTAAGCAATGACGGAGGCCTATAAGAAGCACAGTGGTCAGGGTGCTTCCCGGGCTTGAGGAGTGTGATCAGTATAGCTTCTCTCATAGTTGGGGGCATGCATCCATCTTTAGCCATTTCTTCGAAAAGATTCATCCAATGAGGGACAAGTTTATCTAGATACGCTTTATAAAAGGCCACAGTAAGACCGTCAGACCCAGGAACCTCATCATTTGGCATATCTTTCAATGCTGCCGTAATTTCTGTCGGACGAAGCGGCTCCATGAGCCTTTCCCTTTCTGTGTTTTCCAGCCAACGCATTGTAATATGAGCAAGGTATTCCTCGTCAGGCTTCTATCTCAGGATCATGTGTGGTATATAATGTTTTGTAATATTCTCTAAACACTTCGACTATTTGAGGTGTCCCCCCAACTAATTCGCCTTCAGTTGTGTGTATCTGCATAATTGTATTCTCTCCACCAGGAGGTCGTGTTAGCTTAGCAAGAGTCGCACTAGGTCTTTCCCCTTCAGCGTATATACGTGCTGTTGCGTATCTACAGAGGTGTGTTACTTCTGCAGCGGCGAGCTCATTGTATTCGCTAATCTGCTGGCGTATTTGTGCTAGGACCCTGGGCCCTCCACCCTCTAGTAGCTCCTTTTCCAATGCATGCAAGGACTTTTCTGTCTTCTGTAGCTGTGTACAAATTGCCCTGAGAACGCCTGCGTGCTTCGATATAGTTTTAACCCTAATGTAAACTTTGAATGTCTCCCAGATGATGCACATCTGGGCACACTGCCAAGATTTGCGGCAAAGAATTCATTTATTGCGGCCCCCAGTTCTTTACGAAACACTGCGTCCAGCTATGAATATTATGGAAAGCGCCATGTGCAATTGAGGAAACCATACTCCCAGCCTTACTAGAAGTGGTAAATCGATCTATTTCCACTTGTCAAGTTCCTCCGTCATGGAAACATGCCATGATAAAAACACTGCTAAAAAACATCCAATCTTAACCCTGAGGTATGGGGTAACTATCGCACTGTATCGCTTCTCCCTGGGATAAGTAAAATATTAGAGAAATATGTTAATAGAATTCTCTCCGAGTTCCTAGAAACTCATACCCTACTGCATACCTCACAGACCGGATTCCGACCGCAACATGGTACGGAGACCGCTCTTTTAGCAGTAGTTGAGGAATCTAGGAAAATTCTCGACCAGGGAGGAGCCGTGGCCATCATCCTCCTTGACCTGAGCTCCGCCTTTGACACTGTCAACTATAACATTCTTCTTGACAGACTAAGAATGGTTGGAGTCTCAGGTGATGTCATGGCCTGGATTAAGTCCTTTTTACTTGACAGATCGTTTCAGGTATTTGACGGAAACAACACTTCTAGGAGTGTGCCACTCACATGTGGAGTTCCCCAGGGCTCCTCTTTGAGCCCCACACTGTTTAATGTTTATATTAAACCTCTTGCTGAGCTAGTCTTGCCATATGGGATCCATATCATCACATATGCAGACGATACACAGCTAGTGGTAGCATTAAAACATCCTAATAACTTCCCAGTCAACCTAGAAATCTGTCTGGAAACTGTGGCCAAATGGATGGATCATTCGTGCCTCAAGCTCAATGGAGACAAGACCGAGCTAATGATCTTGGGTAATCACTCTATCTCCCCCCTTGGAATGGGCTGGCCCAACTGTCTTGGCCCCCCGCCAGCCCCTAAACCCAAAATCAAAAGCTTGGGGGTCTGGTTGGATAGATCTCTCAAATTCGACCACCAAGCAGTGAAGCTAGCAGCCACCTGCTTTGGCATCATCAGATTGATCCGGAAGATTCTACCACTTCTTCCGTTAGCTGCTCGGAGAGTCATGGTTCAGGCGTTGGTTCTTTCCCGCTTGGACTATGGGAATTCCCTTTACCTTGATGCCCCTATATCCACTACAAGGAAACTTCAAGTCGTGCAGAACTGCGCAGCCAGGTTGCTACACAATATCCCTAAAACTTACTCTGCTAAGCCTGCTCTTAAAAAGCTGCACTGGCTGCCAATAAACGAACGCATAATATTTAAATCACTATGTATAGCTCACAAGACCCTCTGGGGGAAAGGTCCCACAATCAATCACTCCCTCATTACCTTCTATCACCCCTTAAGATGTCTTCATTCAACCAATCTGTTTCTAGCATCAGTCACCAAAATCAAGAGGGCCTGCTCCGGGGGCCGCTCTTTCTCCTATAATGCTGCCAGATTATGGAACACCCTTCCTCTTCATCTTCGATCAACGGCCCACCATCTCTCCTTTCGGAAGATACTGAAGACCTGGCTATTGTCTTAGAACCCCCAATACTGTCTGCTTGCTGTCACTAGCGCTGGGATGCCTGCGGGTAGCTATGCGCTTAACAAATGTTAATTACTAATAATAATAATTTAAGCAACACAGGGGAATGATCTGATAAAGTGCGTGCCATATGGGAGCAGTCACTAACATTGGGCATGATTGTCCGGGAAGCAAACCAGTAATCTATTCTGGTATGGGTGTCATGTGCCGCAGAGTAGTGCGTGTAGCCTCTACCTTGAGGTGCTTTAATTCTCCAGACATCCACTAAATCTTCTGCTGCTGCTATTGCAGCTATTGTTCTGGCCGCCCTGGATGGTTTCCTGAGAGGCCCCTTGGACCTATCCAGGTCCGGATCTTGCGTGCAGTTAAAATCCCCACCCCAGAATTGGTGCATGTGTGAGAATGGCGCTATTTTAGCATGCAGCATCTGATAAAATTGAGGATCATCGTGGTTTGGTCCGTATACTCCGACCAATAATATTTCAAAGTTCTCTTTATAACATCTAGCTATGACAAACCGGCCATCTTTATCCGTATCTATTTCTTGCAATCTCAACCCACACTTTCTGCCCGCCCAGACCAACACCCCTGTAGCATGAGATGTAAACCCTGAGGCAATGTATGTCCCTCTCAGTCTTCTGGGAGATAGCACTTTTGTACCCTGCGGGAGATGTGTTTCCTGAAAGATGGCCACATCTATGCTATGTCTCTCCAAATATGCAACAACTTTACGTATTTTCCTGTGGTCGTTAAGACCTCCGACGTTCCAGGTCATGAACTTAGCTTGCTTTTTGGGATTGGTTTTGTTAGAGTCAGGCATCATCTGCCCCTTTGCCTCAATAGTAAACATACATTATTTGTGAATTTCCTTCCGAACTGCATGAAGGCTCATAAGGATTATACATTTTGCGTCCTGACAACATTCCTCCCTCCCCCCCACACCCTTCCCCCCCCCGCCCACGCCATAGCCGAAACCCTATGGCTTGGCAGCACTGTTCCCAATAAGGTGTGCGCGCGCGCGCGCACACACCTCTCTTCCCGTGAGCGCGCACTCCCGTTAGTGGAGCGCGCACAGACGCAGGACATCCAGCGAGAGAGTTCGCGCCGCCGCTTTAAAAAGCGAGCGGCGCGAAAAACAGGCACTTCCTGCGGTTTTACCCGCGTGAGCCAGGAGTGCAGGTAAGGCTGGCTTGGGGCTTGAGGCACTTGCTGTATTTTGCGGTGCGGGGCAGATTGTGGGCTTTTGTTTAAGTATTCATGTTAATCACAGCTCCTTCACGAGCTGTGATTAACATGAATACTTAAACAAAAGCCCACCATCTTCCCCGCACCGCGCTTACTAACAAAGGGTAGAGCAAGTTTAAAAACACAGCGTGTTTTTAAACTTGCTCTACCCTTTGTTAGTAAAGCGCGATGCGGGGAAGATGGTGGGCTTTGTTTAAGTATTCATGTTAATCACAGCTCGTGAAGGAGCTGTGATTAACATGAATACTTAAACAAAAACCCACAATCTCTCTCGCAGTCGCGCTTTACTAACAAAAGAGTAGAGTAAGTTTAAAATACAGCGTGTACTTTCAGAAAGTACACACTGTGTTTTTAAACTTGCTCTACTCTTTGTTAGTAGAGCCATAGCTGCCAAGGTTTCAGGTTGCCTATGTGACATTTTCATAATTTCAGTGAAATTATGAGTGACATTCAATGACTATGAGTGACACATTCTCAGGAGCAAAATCGAGCAATGAAGACGAAGGAAACATCAGAAATGGCACCCATTTGAATGTAGATTGTGAATCTTTAAACCTAGCTTTGAAGGAACAGCATGTTTTTTCATAGTTGCCAAGGTTTCAGATAGCTAGGTGTGACATTTTCATAATTTCAGTGCAATTATGAGTGACATTTCAAGGAATATGAGTGACACTTTCTCGTGCGCAAAATCAAGTATCAAAGACTAGGGAAACATGTAAATATATGAAATTACACGTATTTGAGCAATAAAAAGCTCTAAGATCTTGCCCCAAAAATAAATTGTCCTGCACAGAATCTGGAAACCTCCGTGAGTCACGGTCTGTCTCTCCACTTATCAATATTGTGTGATCCTTGTCAAATCACCCGATCTTCATGTACTCAGCTCCGTTACCCACAAAATAGGATTGCTTGGAAACAGGTGCCTGCCCGTATTAGATGCTGTGTAAAAACAAACACCCACCCTCGCTTAGGGATTATTATTTCTGAAACGCTCATCTTTCTAGAGCCGCTTCTGGGGTACTGTATGCTTGAAATTGTTTCAAAGGGGCTACAGGGGAAACATGTTTTCTAAGAGTGACTATCTCACCAGATACCAAGATGTGTTTTCCGTGAGCTATTTCAGGACTGACCAGTGTTTTACCTCAGTCCAAAAGAGTATAAAAAAATAGCACAGGGTAGAAGAACTTAAGCTATTAATACGACTGGCACTGCAGCAGCTGATCGCGTGCTGCCACTAAAAAGCAAATTTAATTAACACACTCGGCCGCACTCAGTTGTGAGGCCGCAAGCCACAGCAATTGGTCCAGTCCAGGCCGCTGCAAAGTCACTCCCTTCCTCAGCAATTCGCGGCGGGGTGACGGTCACGGAGTGCAGTGTACCTTCCATCGCCAGTGAGAGAGGCCCCAACACAACATCATCCATGACAGTGAGTTACAATACTCACAAACGACAGTCAGGTCTCGTGAGCACTGCAGCCTCCCACTCCAACTGCAGGCAGCGCTGCCAAATTTAACACATCTCTGACGCACTGTGTACTGTCACATGGGGAGGGTGTTCTACTTACTTGTTGTTGACTCTACTGTCTACTTGACTCGGACCCCAGGCTTGTTCCGTTGGTCGGCTCGGCAATTTCAGCCGGAAGCGTGATTGGCATGTCGCCGGACGGTGACTTGCACTGCAACAAGGCTGCTGGGTGCTCATGCCACGAGTGAGCTACCCCCACAGCAATCTGCCTTATTTCGGTCCAGGCTGCTGCTGTCCTCACGGAGACCTGGACCTGACAGTGACGGTCAGTCATGGCTCCGTACCCGTCACTGCACAATTCTCTCTGCGGCCGGCTCGGAAATTTTAAGTGAATGCTGCGGCGGCCTTGAATATAATGGCCTACAACACAGTGTGGCCGGGCCATCATGTGCGAGCAACAGCGCTGCCTGCCCCATAATTATTTACAGCCGCCTTGGCGCCTTTCTGAACAATAAACTCCCCGCTCTCGGAGCCAGCAGGATGTGACATACCCCTGCGGAGCCCTAGCTATTCATTGGGCAACGGACTTGACGTCAGGCAGGCTGACTCAGAGCCGCGCGGCATCGCGGCCGCAGGTGATATATTGTAGCAGAGAGCCTGGGACTGGCAGGCCATAGCTTAGATGGGATCACAGCCTCAAGAACACGGAAGCAGCGCGCCGGCACAGGCAGACCACAGGCAGTGCCTGCAGCCAGCTGCCACACTCACGTTTGCAGCCATCATGTACACCTGAGACTGCCACTATGCATTATGCGTGACAACGCATTTCAGTGCGGTGATGCGGAGCACCACACTCAAATGCGTTAGTGTCACGTCTGATGCGTGATACTTGGCAGGACTGTTTTTTTATTTCAGAGCAGGGTCAGGATTTTCTACATCTGTTTCAATGTCTAGTGCATTCACAGTTAAGCATTACTCTACCTGTTTGCACCAGATTAATTAGGGAGAATGGTACACTACCTCACAGCTTATTTTGCCCCATGCATGCTGTATTTCTTCTAGTGTTCAACTTTTTTTTATATCTGCATACCAGAACAACCTCGGATCTCAGTCGACCAGATCTCACTTTCTAATAACTATAAGTAGGTAATTGCAGCTCCTTTAGGCCCTGTAACGGGAAGCGATGGTGCTAACTGGGAATACATGTTCTGATCCTTTAGGAGAATCTCCGTCATTGACTGCTTTGTTTAAACCAGAATCCCATTTTAGCACAAGCTGTAATAAAACAATGCAGGATCGACAATTTTAATCTCGAATGTCTCTTTATTTAGGCAGAATTTACAAGTGATGTTGCGCACTGCATTATAGCGCTAAATTTTGGCACTTAATCTAAAAAAGTGATCAGAAATCAAACATGGAATACGTACCTCCTCTCACCGTGACTGGACACAGCCCCCAGCGGACACCACCCCCACACACAAGCATGGGAAGGCAGCACGTGCCGAGGAGGACACTCCTTTTCCTTTAATTTAATTCCGGCAGCAGCAATTCTAGGTGGCCCAGGCTGGCTGCAACAGGAATTTGAAATTGAAAATATCCTGCCTGCGCCGACTGGAGCCTTTCAGTCCCTGTCTGTCCACACGACGCACCTGCTGAACTTCTTCCTTTAGCTGCACTGACACTGACGGACTGCCTGGCAATAGTAAACTTCGTTGTGCTTGCAGGCCACATGGCTGCACGCACGTGTGCACTACTACTGACCTTTTGGTGCCGGGGGAGGTAGCCAGGTCAGCCTGCGCTACGCAACACCAACAAAAGACAGTCCAATAGCCAGCCCGGTCCCAGCAAAGCATAACAGCACTCGCATTGACTGCTGTGCGCCGCCTACAACCTCACAAAATATTCGACTCTACAAAGCATTAAAACAGGTAATACACTCAGCTTTTTAGTAAGCTGATTTGCGTGACAATCTTTTTACATGCGGTAATGTGACTTAAAATGTGTTAGTGTAACGCGAGATGTGTGACACTTGGCAGGGCTGTAAAGCGCGGCTGCGAGAGCAATTGTGGCCTTTTGTTTAAGTATTCATGTTAATCACAGCCCCTTCACGAGCTGTTATTAACATGAATACTTAAACAAAAGCCCACATGCCTTTGTAAATCTTTACTACTCACCTTTTTAATTTTGCGATATTCTTGTAAAATTTGATCATGGATATTCTGGAAAAAAAATGTAAAAGCTTTTTTCAGCATAAACATGATAGGGCCACATTCTTTGATATCTATGCTTATGGAAATGCGCCACATTGGTGCAAATCTGCCTTAAGCCCCTTAACTTGGGTTGTATGTGTGGAAATGCACCGTCTTTTCAGTTATTTTAAGCAAAAGTTTGGAGTGATATTTGGCGCTGCGCACAAGGGCAGTCTGGTTCCTGGCGCACATAGCCATGGCTGCAGCGCACAGAGACCCTACACTGCCGCACACAGAGGAAAAAAATTAGAGGGAACATTGCTTGGCAGTACTTCAAAAAATTACCCCCCCCCCTTTTACCAAACATAACACCCAATGTGGAGTACACTCGAGGGCAGTGGAAGCCGCCCCCCAAACTTCTCCCTATGATCTATTCCGACTGCCTGTAAACACAATCCAGTCTAATTTAACTTTATTTCTGTCACCTGTGCTCAGCACCTCCATGTTACCCCTTCTGATTCAATCAAATTCTACTAAACTGTAACGCCACATCACCAACGATTATGCTTGTTCCCATTGACTGCAAATAAGGAGCATAGTTATTACCCGCCCCCCTTTGTCTCTTAATTTCTTTTTTGCGTTCTTGTAGTTAGCTCTGGGGGCCTTGCGCTCTTACCACCGTATTCAGTCCGAGTTGGCTTCTGCTTCGTCCTCTGCTACTGTCATTTTCTGAGTCGTTTTCTTCCCTCGTTGGTCCTTGCTGCACCTGTTAAGTTCCGTTTGGAGCGCCTGTGGGTCGTGATATATTTTAGTTTTACCGTCCATAGTGACATGCAGTCTAGCAGGGTACAACATGGAGTATTCGTAGTGCAGTTCGCGAAGCTTCCTTTTCATAGGCGCGAATTTCCTCCGCGCCTCTTGAACAGTTGGCGTAAAATCAGGGAATAATGCAAGCTCGGAACCTTCGAACTTCAGGACTCTTAGCTCCCTAGCCCTCCGGAGAGCCGCGTCCCTGTAGCGATAGTTTAGCAATCTTGCCACCACTGGTCTGGCCGGTGCGCCCGGTGGTGGTTTGGGGGCCAAAGAGCGGTGTGCACGCTCCACGACAAATACTGTAGAGAATGTGTCGCTGCCCAGTAGAGTGACGAGCAATTTTTCTATAAACAGTTCCATGTGGATTCAGGCAAGCCCAGAATTCTTACGTTATTGCGCCTAGAGCGCGCTTCTAAATCTTCTGCTTTGTCACGCAACGTTGTGAATGCCTTATCCAACTTTTTCTGTGCTGAACCAGCCTCCGCCTGCAGGTCCTCCGCCTCCGACACTCTGCGTTCTACCATGTCCAGTCGCTCGGAGTGCTTATCAACCCTCTCGGACATGCGATCCATTCTGTATGCCAACGAGTCGATTTTTCCTTCTATAGTAGTTAAGCTCTGTTGCATGGAGGCTAGTATTTTCTTTAAATCCTCACTAGGGACGTTGTCTGTATTATCTTGCTCAGCCACGGTGGGGTCAGTATCATCCTCTCGCGTGCCCGCTGTTTTGCGCTTTTCAAAATTGAGTTTTGGTTGCGCGTTGTCTGTTTCCCTCATATTGTGAAATTAGGTGTTTGCAACAGTTCTTTGGTCGCACTCCGTCGAGCACAGCAATAAGTCTACCGGGCGGGGCTCCCACACACACAGCCCTCTTCGTTCACAGCACGTGCCGTAATGCACCGTCAGTGCCACCAAGCGTTTGCCCGGGCAGTGGAGCACAGGATCCACCCGACAGGAGGGGGGGTGGGAGAGAGGAGGAGGGGGGGTGGGAGAGAGGGGGAGGGGAGGGGAGGGGCACGCACTGTTCTCTATCCGATGCTACACCAATAATGCAACCACACAGTTCAGCCTCGTTCCCCCATCTGTGCTGGGCTACTTACTTTTCACGCTGGCCCCACAAACAGCTCCCCACAGTATCATCCCATAGGTCTAATTGGGCCCGAGTGCGTGTCCTCCGGGGGGTGCACTGTTCTCTATCCGATGCTACACCAATAATGCAACCACACAGTTCAGCCTCGTTCCCCCCCATCTATGCTGGGCTACTTACTTTTCACGCTGGCCCCACAAACAGCTCCCCACAGTATCATCCCATAGGTCTAATTGGGCCCGAGTGCGTGTCCTCCAGGGGGTGCAGAATGAGGATGGACTGCATACCTTCGTTGTGTCCCCTCGGTTTGGCGCAGGCTGGCCTTTGTGTAGTATTTAATGTTGTGCCTTTACTGTTGAGTAGATGGGCCCACCGTGCGGCGCTCCTCAGGGGCCAGACCTTTCTTCCTCGTGTGTGTGTGCTCATCTAAGAGTGCTCTGCTGCCTTCCTTTCCGCAATCGCTGGGGCCCTCTGTGTACGCAGCGATGCCCCGCCGCCTACCAGCCATGCCGGGGCAGCGCTGGATTGTTTACTGGGGAGATGCGGCCGCTGTAATGTAGTCCGGTGCAGAGCACACGAGCCGCGTAGCACAGGCAGTCGCGGCGCCACACCAATCCCAATGCCACCGAGACTGCAGCCAGTCAGCACCTACGTGCAAGCCCTCGTCTCTGGCCAGAGTCTTTGCGGGCACACGTCTCTTCTCAGGCACTCTCCCTTGCTTACGGGCCCTCCGTCATGAGCCGGAACTGACCCGTTGTGCGGCGGGACGCGCCCCCCCCCCCTCCAGAAAACGGGACCCTCCTTACCCGGAGCGGGCATGCACCTCATCAGTTCCTCTCGGAGCTCACCGACGCAGCTGCCTCGACATGTCCTCAAGCAATCGGCCGCAACGCAGGCTGCGCCACCGTCTCTCTCCAGGCCGCGTGTACTCTCCGGCCTAGTACAGCCTCGGTTCCGGCAAGATTTTAAAAAGAGGCACAGATTCCAGCGCCGGATAACCAGGTGATCTCTTGCCGCTTAAGTGGGTCGTGTTGATTGCAGTTATATGTCCGATTCCTGAAGTATTAATTGGCGGTCGTCGGAGCTGATTTACTCCGCGGCCATCTTGGGTCCCGGCTCGCTCCTCCCTCGTTTGCATTTATATAAAGTAGAGAAATTGGTCTGTATGAGCTACATAAGTGAGCGTCCTTACCTGGTTTAGGAAGGACAGTAATGGCAGCTTCAAGCATGGACTGCGTGAGCGTCCCGGAATCCACAAAAGAGTTGTATAACCTAGTAAGTATGAGAGCCAGGGTGTGACAAAAGATCTTGTAAAAAAGTGGTGTAAAGCCATCCAGTCTGAGCACCTTCAGGGGTTGTAAGTGTGATATCGTAGCGATTACCTCAGACAATTCAATATGTTCCTCCAGTGCTTCTGCCTGTGCAGGTGTAAGCTTTGTCGCCTGTGCCTTTTCTAAGTATGCCCTAGAATGCCCTAAGCCAGAGTCTTGGGAGGAACATGTGTGGCTGGCACAGCACTTCTTGTTGCAAATGTTCACGCTCCTCGCCTCTCGCGGTCTCAGTGTCTCCATGAGGGATATCCTGTCCTCCATAGTGCTCCGATCCTGTTGCACCTCTCGCAATTCCGACATGAGGTAGTGTTTCCCAGTTTGGATGTCCGTTCTCAAGGAGTGAAACAGGGCTATTATGAACACCTTTGTGAGTGGGGTCTGATCATTGTTCTGCTCCTCAGGAGATGGGTATGTCGTGACAAAGTGCCCTCCTTCGCTATCGCATTCATGGATCTCGTCAGCATGTCTCGGAACGATTGATCCTTCCTGCCATTGGGCGTCCACTCTATATATGCCCTGGTTCTTGTGCCGCACAGCAGATGCGGATTGCTGCAATGATTAACTGCTACACGCAGCTGTTGCGGGTGATGGGGACAATGTCGCCGTGGGCAGAACCAGGTCTGTCTTTGCTGCGAGATGGATTCTCACATCCCAGTCCACCCACGGCCTCTATGCTGGTGAAGAGACGTGTTTGCTAGGGCATGCTACGTTGTCCTCACGTAGGCTTCAAATCTCCAAGTTGTACCCCCTGTCGAGGGTCGGGAGGTATTTGTTGTTGCCGCTGACACTGTCTTGTGCTGGGCCCAGTGAGATGAAGGATGTGGCGTTGCAAGCGAGCCCAGAGATTTCCTCTTTGGCAGCGGCAGGGCCCGCTTGTCACCCCTCTCCTTGCCTACACAGGGCTTGAAGCAGTGACTGTAGTCCAACACAATGCCTCATTTAATGATTTTGGAAAGGGGAGCGCCGCAGTCGGGCAATGGGCCCTGTAGGGAATCTTTGTAGACATAACTGAACTGATATGTAAGTGTCTACATATTCTGTACCATCAGTGATCATTTCAAGATACAACACTGTCTTTGCACAGGGACAAATTAAACAGGAATTTGAAAATAACTTTCATAGTGGTTGGCAGGGTGGTATCCGAGACTACCCAAAGCTCTAACCCATAAATTGGTTGCAACGGTCTTTGTCCTATGTAATGCTCTAGTAAAAGACACATTATTTCATACACGTCTATTTATCAACCTAAATAGTGATGACATATGGAAAGTTTCAACTATCCTACATTTTGTTTAGGGGTGGGGTCATTTGTCTATTATAAACAATTAACCGAATCCAAGCAATCAACAGAGGCTTAATGCTCTCACATTTTAATGTATACTTTATGCCACTATTGAACATCATGTAGATCGAGGATATCCAACCTTTCATCATCCGAAGAAGCCTGTTCCCTCATGTCTCACTAAAGAGGAAGATGGCCCAGCAAATTTAAATACTGCCCTTTGACGTCTGCTGTAACCTTTAGATCATTAGTTCAAATTTCTGAAAGGCCAACAAAGCCTTCCATTCTTCTAAGTTCAGAAAACCAAGTACAATCAAATGAAACAAAATTAACACCCTTTTACAGAGTTTAGTGATGGTTGTAACAGTTAGTTATGAAGCACTGTAGAAAACAAATTATAACAAGCACTGGCACAGCCAATAGGTCTCGCCTACAACACAGAGGGAGTTTTACTGTTAATTTGCACACGTATGCATTATGTATTGCCTTTTTGCATTGGTAAGATGGCCAACCAAGTAATCAGTCTCTGCAAATGCACTATGGAGTTTCCAGGCCTACTTGCTTTGACAGTGATTATTCGTTTTCATTTCCTTTTACTCTGCATGACCTTTAGGGAGGATGTGCTCTTGCAGTGTTAGTTTTCCGTAGCTGAAGCTAAAATGGAAATCTTCTGCGCAGATCATTTTAGCATTCCCAAGTGACTGGTGAACATCAGGAACAGTCGTGGAACAGAGACAACTGTGGTAGCGACAATTGTGGCAGCGACAATTGTAGCTGCAAGCAGAAGCCCACCCAGCCCACCCAGTGTTCTCAATGTTAAAGTGAAATCTGGAAAGATGGGGAGGATGGGGGTGGGTGGGAAGGGGTGTTGCTTTCTTGTCCGAGTGCAATACCCCTGTAAAGCAGCATGAAGCAGTTATAAATTAATTGTTAGGTGAGATATCGGCTCATATTCTATCTAAAGACTATTGGCAAGCAGATAGCCGGGAACATATGAGCTTACAGTTAGGAAGGTGGTCACCCCCTTGCTCCAACTTCCTCTTTACACCCCCAGATCCAGCTCTGAAGAAGCAACAGAGGTGATGGCTACAATACAGGTCTAATGGATGATGACTATTTAACACAAAGGGTGGAATATGGCTAGGTTTTTAACATCTTCGCATCTGAAGAGCTATTGTTTAAAACACATTGGATTTATCACCCATTTTGAAACAAATATTTACTGACACTACGAAACACAAAAACACATGGAAAGCATCTAATGGAAACATTATTGCACATGCTGCTGCCCTAGCTCTATACACATAGGTAAATGGCTAGTTTGTAGTAGAGTTTAACCTGCTGTAAAAGTTGTGAATCTTTGGTAGGTAACAAAACTCAGGTAAAACAGAATATCTGAATCCTTTCTTTGGCTGTTGCAAAATACCACTTCTACAGTAACCACAATCACCAACCTCCAAGTTGGTTTATCATAACGCTGAAGTGAGTTACCTTCCTAAATAAGCATTACTTAAGCCAACGGGTCTGGCCTATAAATGAAAGAAGCTCTTCATTTCAGCACTCAATAACTCATCATGCATGCTCTCTCATTCGACCTTGAACTCTTGAATTCATGCATTCATCCATTGACTCGATTTTTCATTCACCCACTTATCCATCCACATTGTCACACACACTTTGCAGACAAACCTCCTGACTTTCTCTGTGTCAGGTTTTACAAAGTCTTGAATTGAACGTGAAAATCCACATGACCAAAATATTGCGCAGTACCTATAGCAATTCTAGAATTTGCAAGAATTATGTGCAAGTCATAAGAGAAATGTTTCACAACTTTGCATACCTCCCAGACATGATTGACTGTTGTGTCAAAGTGAAACATGGTGCAATTCAAAAGCTAACATATTATTAGATTGGCATGCCAAACAGATACGTCTTTCTCCAGGTTTCCGGAGGAAAATGAAAACTGCCAACAATTGCCCAAGGAAATTTACCAGCGAAATTTCTGAAGATTAACTGGTGCTGTATAATTTGCTAACTAGTGCTGCTCCGCCCCTTGAGACACATTCCTAAACCTAGAGATTTGTCACACTAGTGCTCCTGGCACTGCTCTGGAACAAATTGTCATTCTGCTCATATCCAGCTGAAAATTATGTTTTACGATTAAAATACTCAGAAGGTAGCATTTTAATGTAATAAGTACTCTGTTACGCACTTCTGTAAAAGTCATTTGAATAGGATATAAAATGCTCCCCCTTTTCTTAAATTAAAAAAAAAAGTGGAAAAGCAGTTGTCTGCCAACTTTACCAGAAGTACTAACCTGTTGCTTATTGGTGGGAAACGTCTTTCGTGAAATGATTCACTATATTTCCAGAGTTTGCTACAACAAAGCCTTTTCAATCCGTAGCTCCTACAAGTGCTGCAGGGCGGCTGTACATCAAACAGAAAGGGCTCAGGGTCAGCTAAGGGACTTCACTAAATCACGCTATCAGAACAATCCTCTCAGAAAGTCAAACAATATTTTCAGTTATGTCAATTTCCCCTGACCCCAGCTCTAGTCACTTATCTCTGATCCCTGCCTTCAGGAAGTTTCCAGCTGGATGGCCGCTGTGAACTAAAACTTAACGAGGACAAAACTGAAGTTATGCTGCTGGGCAACAACTTCTGCAGAAATCTCCCCAGCCCTTTAACAGACTGCTTGAGCAGGTTCAATCAATCAATCAATCATGTCACTTATAAAGCGCACTACATACCCGCGAGGGTCTCAAGGCGCTGGGGGAAGAGGGGGGTGGTGCTGCTACTGATCGAAGAGCCAGGTCTTGAGGAGTCTTCTGAAGGCCAGTAGGTCTTGGGTCTGTCGGAGGTTGGTGGGGAGGGTGTTCCAGGTCTTGGCGGCGAGGTGGGAGAAGGATCTGCCGCCGGCGGTCGTTTTCCGGATGCGGGGGACTGTGGCGAGGGCGAGGCTGGTCGAGCGGAGCTGGCGGGTGGGGGTGTAGAAGCTGAGTCGTCTGTTGAGGTAGGCTGGTCCGGAGTTGTGGAGTGCTTTGTGTGCGTGGGTGAGGAGCTTGAAGGTTATCCTCTTGTTGACAGGGAGCCAGTGCAGGTCTCTCAGGTGGGGTGTGATGTGGCTGCGTCGGGGGATGTCGAGGATAAGACGTGCAGAGGCGTTCTGGATGCGTTGCAGCCGTCTCAGGAGCTTAGCCGTCGTTCCTGCGTAGAGGGCGTTTCCGTAGTCCAGCCTGCTGGTGACGAGGGCCTGGGTGACTGTTTTTCTTGTTTCGGTGGGGATCCACTTGAAGATCCTGCGGAGCATTCGGAGGATGTTGAAGCAGGATGAGGAAACGGCGTTGACCTGCTTAGTCATGGAGAGGGTGGGGTCGAGGATGACCCCTAGGTTGCGTACGTGGTCGGTGGGTGGCGGGGCTGTTCCCAGTGATGTTGGCCACCAGGAGTCGTCCCAGGCTGAAGGGTTGGAACCAAGGATGAGGACCTCCGTCTTGTCCGAGTTCAGCTTCAGGCGGCTGGTCCTCATCCATTCGGCGACGGCCTTCATTCCTTCGTGGAGGTGGGCTTTGGCGGTGTGAGGGTCTTTGGTGAGGGAGAGGATCAGCTGGGTGTCGTCGGCGTAGGAGATGATGTTGAGGTTGTGCTGTCGGGCGACGTGGGCGAGGGGTGCCATGTAGATGTTGAACAGCGTTGGGCTGAGGGAGGAGCCTTGGGGTACGCCGCAGATGATCTTGGTGGCCTTGGATCGGAAGGGGGCGAGGCGGACGCTTTGTGTTCTGCCGGAAAGGAAGGATGTGGTCCAGTCCAGGGCCTTCTCTTGGATCCCGGCGTCGTGAAGGCGTGTTCGTAGTGTGTGGTGGCAGACCGTGTCGAAGGCGGCTGATAGGTCCAGGAGGATGAGGGCTGCTGTTTCTCCGTTGTCTAGCAGGGTCCTGATGTCATCGGTGGCGGCGATGAGGGCGGTTTCGGTGCTGTGGTTGCTGCGGAAGCTGGACTGGGAAGGGTCCAGGATGTTGTTCTCATCGAGGTAGCGGGTCAGTTGTTTGTTGACGATTTTCTCGGTGACCTTCGCGGGGAACGGGAGCAGAGAGATGGGTCGGAAGTTCTTGAGGTCCTTGGGGTCTGCCTTGGGTTTCTTGAGTAAGGCGGTGATCTCGGCGTGCTTCCAGCTTTCCGGGAAGGTTGCTGTCTCGAAGGAGATGTTGATTATTTTCCGGAGATGGGGCGCGATGGCTGTACTGGCTTTGTTGAAGATGTGGTGAGGGCACGGGTCTAGCGGTGAACCGGAGTGGATGGTGTTCATGATCTCGCTGGTGTCCTCGTCGTTGATGTTGGTCCAGGAGAGCAGGCGGTTGGTGGTTGTGGGGGCAGTGGTCTCGGTGGTTGCCGGGGCGGTCGTGGTGTTGAAGCGGTCGTGGATGTCGGCGATTTTGCGGTGGAAGAAGGTGGCCAGTGAGTCGCACAGGTCTCGCGACGGCTGGATGTCGTTGGTGTTGGAGCTGGGGTTGGAGAGTTCCTTCACGATGTTGAAGAGCTCTTTGCTGTTGTGTGCGTTGTTGTCTAGGCGGTCTTTGAGTGAGGCCCTTTTGGCGGATCTGATGAGGTGATGGTGACTGCGGGTGGCGCTCTTGTGTGCGGCGTAGCTGTCCGCTGTCCGTTCGTGGAGCCAGATCTTCTCCAGTTTTCGGCATGTTCGTTTGGAGGCCTGGAGGTCTTCGGTGAACCAGGTGGCTTTCTTGCTGGTGTGGCTGTTGGGCGGATTCTTGAGTGGGGCGAGGGTGTTGGCGCAGTCGTCGATCCACTGTCTGAGGTTGCGGGCGGCGGTGTCGGGGTCGGAGGGTTCGGCGGGTGGGCTCAGGGCGAGGGTTGTGGTTAGCTGGTCTTCCGTGACTCTGCTCCAGCAGCGGCGAGGCATTTCTTCGGTGCGGTGGTGCGTGGTGGGCTTCCTGTAGGTGAAGTGGATGCAGTGGTGGTCAGTCCAGTGGGGTTCGGAGGTGTGGTTGAAGGAGACGTGTGGGCTTGCGGAAAAGATGGAGTCTAGCGTGTGGCCGGCGGCGTGGGTGGGTGTAGTCACGAGCTGTCTGAGTCCGAGGGTGGCGAGGTTGTCGATCAGGGTGGTGGAGTTGGTGTCCTTGTTGTTCTCGAGGTGGAAGTTCAGGTCCCCGAGGAGGATGTAGTGCGTGGAGGCGATGGCGTGTGTGCTGACGAAGTCAGCGATGGAATCGCTGAACTGTGGTCGGGGTCCAGGGGGTCTGTAGATGAGGGTTCCTCTGAGGGTGGTGTTGGGATCGGTGTGGATCTGGAAGTGCATGTGTTCGGCGGTGCGGAGGGTGTCGTCGGTGTTGGTTGAGACTCTGAGGGTGTTCCTGTGGACGATGGCGATGCCTCCTCCGACTCCGTTGGTGCGGTCCCTGCGGGTGATCTTGTATCCGTCCGGGATGGCAATGGCGATGTCGGGGGCTGAAGCGGGATTCAGCCAGGTCTCCATCAGGAATGCGACGTCTGGGGAGGTTGAGTCGAGAAGGTCCCAGAGTTCGATGGCGTGTTTGCGGGTGGAGCGGGTGTTGAGGAGGATGCATCTGAGGTAGTTGGGTTCTTTCCTGGGCGGTGGTTTGGCGGGGCGGGTGCTGGTGAAGCTGCAGTTCCGGCAGGTGAAGGGCCCTTGGGTGCGCTTCGGGGTGGCCTGGTAGCAGGCGTGATCTTTTCCGGGGTTGAGTGTGTGGAGGGTGCTGGCGTCGTATCGGCGTCTGTTGATGTGGCGGGGGATGCCCGGACCAGGGGGTCTGGCGCTGGGCGCGGTCACGGCGCGGACGGGCGCAGACGGGCTTGCCTTAGGCGCGCCTTTGGCACGCCAGCGGCGCGGCCGCCATAAATGGGGAGGTGGGAGGGAGGAGCAGGGAATGGGGCAGCGAATGGGTAGTGAGGGGGCGGGGCCGCAGGGGCGCAGCGGCGGGAAACGGGCACAGAAGGGAAAACGAGCACAATCAGGGGCAGCAAGGGGGCACAGAAAGGAAAAACGAGCACAATCAGGGGCAGCAAGGGGGCACAGAAAGGAAAAAAAACGAGCACAATCAGGGGCAGCAAGGGGGCACAGAAAGGAAAAACGAGCACAATCAGGGGCAGCAAGGGGGCACAGAAAGGAAAAAAACGAGCACAATCAGGGGCAGCAAGGGGGAACAGAAAGGAAAAACGAGCACAATCAGGGGCAGCAAGGGGGCACAGAAAGGAAAAAAACGAGCACAATCAGGGGCAGCAAGGGGGCACAGAAAGGAAAAAAACGAGCACAATCAGGGGCAGCAAGGGAGTACAGAAAGGAAAAAAACAGAGCACAATCAGGGGCAGCAAGGGGGTACAGAAAGGAAAAACGAGCACAATCAGGGGCAGCAAGGGGGCACAGAAAGGAAAAAACGAGCACAATCAGGGGCAGCAAGGGGGCACAGAAAGGAAAAAAACCGAGCACAATCAGGGGCAGCAAGGGGGTACAGAAAGGAAAAACGAGCACAATCGGGGGCAGCAAGGGGGCACAGAAAGGAAAAAAACGAGCACAATCAGGGGCAGCAAGGGGGCACAGAAAGGAAAAACGAGCACAATCAGGGGCAGCAAGGGGGCACAGAAAGGAAAAACGAGCACAATCAGGGCCAGCAAGGGGGCACAGAAAGGAAAAAACTAGCACAATCAGGGGCAGCAGCAGGGCACACAGACGGAGCTGTGTGGTGGGGGAGCGACCTACCAGTCAAGGTCAGGGGTCGCTCCCCCAAAAAGCTCGATAAACAGCCTTGGGACGTGGCTGAACCACCAAGCTAAAAAACTTGCTGCCAGTTATTTCGGCACCCTGAGACTGTCAAGAAAAGCTCTTAATCTTCTCCCTTTCACAGCTAGAAGAGTGATCGTACAGGCCATTGTGCTATCACTTTTTGATTACGGGAACACCTTGTATCTTATCAAAAGGTTGCAGACTGTACAGAATGCTGCTGCACAACTTCTGATGAACATCCCTAAACATCAGTCTGCTACTAGGGCTCTTAGAGACCTCCATTGGCCTCCTGTGGAACTCTTAGTTCAGTTCAAGACCCTATGTATCATGCATAGGGCAATCAATAAAAAAGGCTCCTCACTGTTAAGACCTTTAGGGGAAGCTTGAAATCTCTGCCGAATCCCTGCTGCTGCTAAAGTTGGACTCGAAAGCCCAGGACACAGCGCGCGCTGCGGCAGGAGCCGCACGCGTCACGCCCACCGCGACAGTCGGCCCATATAGTGAGCTCAGGGCACCCGCTACGAGGGCGCGCCGGGCAAAGCCCGGGCCAAGGGCGGGCCCGTTTGAGCCCGTTCGAGACCGAAAGAGGCCGGGTCGGGCCTCCCCCCCTTCTGGTTGCAGTAAGTGCTGATCCAAGGAAAGTGGGTAAGCAGAATATCGATAACCATACATTGCTGTAAGAAAATTGTGGTGCCATTCGAAAATGGGGAAGAGGCAATTGGCAATATGTAAAAGAAATGCTGTGGAAAACACTGCACCGATTACCAACTATTTGAAAAGTGCTATGGGCATAATAAATAATGAGATTGTGCAAGTGGAGGAACAGCTGGCAGCCGCTAAAACTGCTTTAGATGCTGCTCAAAAGGGGGTTAAGTCTGTGGTGGAAGCGCATGGTGAAAGTAATACTCCCTGTCCCGATATCACCCCCCAGGAGCAGTTAAATAGCAGTACTATAAATGACACCCCTAAGAATACCAAATCTGATCAATCGATTAAACTAGGGCCTTGTGCGTCAACTATTCTCCTTGAAATTGCTAATGTTAACTTTTTTTGCAAAGCCCGACTTTTGCCATCAGACTGTAGAGCGAAGATGGCGTCTTAGACAATTAATCTCCCCATTCCAGCAACTGGGAGCACAAGTATACCTTATGAACCCTGCCAGACTTAAAGTTATTTTTAATGGGGGTACAAAAATCTTTTTGTCTGAAATTAAGGCAGGGGAATATTTGGATGAGATCAAATCTAAGAAGGGCCCAAAATAAAGAGACTACCATTCGGGCATGAGCAGGGTAGGGCAGGGGAGGACTAAGGAGGAATATATTTTGTTATTTCTCCACTATGGCTTTCTTTTGCTCCTCCGCAAAACTAAAATTTGTCTATCTAGTTGAGGGGGACCTAGCCGAATTCATAACTAACATATCCTAGGCGTGGTCTGCGGCTGAGACTCACTACTGACTACCATCATTCAGGTTATTCCTGATTGCTCAAAGATAGGGGGTGGGCTGGGGAGGGTGGAGGGGTATCTAGAATGACACAGAGGAATCAAGGACACCTTTTACATTTAATCACTCACTTAGATGTTGGGTAAGGTTAAAAAATTCATTTAACAAAGTGCACTTAAAGGACCAAGAAAATTCCGGTTTAAATCTTTTAAAAAAAAATATCTAAATGGCTAAAATAAATTCACTCAGGTTTATCTCTGCTAATATCTGTGGGCTGAATGATGCATTAAAAAGGCAAAAAGTAGCGCAAGGTCTGCGCTTTCTGAGGGGCGATATCATTTGCCTCCAGGAGACTCACATAGAGGGATCACAAAAACATTTACTAAATTCATTAGGGTTTAAGGTTGTGGGGGCTACTACACAGGGTGCCAAAATTAAAGGGGTAGGCATTTTTGCCGAAAAGAGACTTCTTTTAAAAAATCCCCGTGTTAAATCTGACTCACTGGGTAGATGGG
Organism: Calotriton arnoldi; assembly: GCA_963921515.1. Classification (NCBI taxonomy): domain Eukaryota; kingdom Metazoa; phylum Chordata; class Amphibia; order Caudata; family Salamandridae; genus Calotriton; species Calotriton arnoldi. The sequence continues at coordinate 2,352,457 of CAWUFW010000941.1, forward strand.
TAATCTCTGAATGCCATCTTTCCCCTAATCCCCCTTTTACCTTGTGCTCAATCTATGGAAGTAATGTAGACGACCCAGGGATCATAAATTTGATCTCTGGGGAGTTAGCTCACTGGCCTACTCCTATGATTGTTTGTGGCGATCTCAATATCAACCTGCCTTGTTATTGGAAAATGGACAGAAAGTGGAGGTATAAAGGCAGAAAACCACTAGTATACCAAGCACTTATTAATCTAGCCCAAATTCACGGGTTAAGCGATGTTTGGTCCAATATAAATTCTACTCAACCTGGTTATACCCATTTTTCTGCCCCACACCGGACATTTGCTAGACTAGATTATTTTTTTATATCATCATCTCTATTAAGCAAATGTACCATAGACATTGCTCCACGCTTCATGTCGGACCACAATCCACTCATTTTAAATATTGGGGGATTGGGGAACTGGAAAGAAGCACCAAGATGGAGTTTCGAGAAAGCGTTATTGTATGATGAAGGCTATCGGTCCCATATGCAGGTATGGATCCAGGAGTTTCTGGAAATAAACATAGGTACGGCCCCGACTATGATAGTTTGGGATACATTGAAAGCAGGTATTCGGGGAGAGACTCTTGGATTCTCAATCAGGAAGAATAAGAAAGAAAAACTAATAATGTGTGATCTCCAGGATAAACTAAAAAAAGCAGAAATAAAATTAGTTCAAATGGCTCAAATCGGAATAGATACTGAGAACACTCAACAAGAAATAATACTTATAAAGGCGGAAGTGGGGGCAGTATTCTCGGAAAAAACCGCAGCCAAGTGGGCGGCAATACGGGAAAAAAACTATGAGTGTAGCGACTGCATTGGCCACCATCTTGCTATTAACACCAGGCAGCGGGCTACAAGCAATGAAATATCTGCAATCCAATTGTCAACAGGGATAGAGACCAGTGATCCTACTAAAATACAAGAGGGTTTTCGAGAATTCTATGCAGAGTTATATACAGAAGAGAATAGTATGTCAGAAACTGAGATTATTAACTATTTAAAAGCGGTCGATTTAAGGCAGCTTAGCCAGGATAATTGTGAGTTATTGGATGTTACTCCGACTTGGGACGACATCACAGAAGCCTTAGCCAGTCTGCCTGATGGGAAAGCTGCAGGAATGGATGGCATTCCTGTGGAATTTTATAAAATTTTTGCTCCTCAAATAAAACCTATTTTTCTGGCTGTTGTTACCGCTATATTTAATGGGGCCTCCCCTCCTGCTTCTTGGTCTAATGCTAAAATATCTATATTTCTTAAAAAGGATAAACCACCCTTAGAGATGGGCTCATACAGGCCTATCACACTTATAAATTGTGACTCCAAAGTCTTTTCCAAGATCCTCGCAATAAGAATGTCTTCCGTAGTTGAGTCCCTGGTATCAGAATGGCAACATGGTTTCATTCCAAAGAAAAGTACTACCGAACACATTAGGCGGGCTATTACACTGTTTGACGCAGCACAGGTTGCGGGAGACCCGATGTCATTGATATTATTAGACGCTGAAAAAGCTTTTGATCGGGTCTCCTGGCGGTTCCTGTGGTGTGTCATGAGGAGGATGGGCTTCGGGCCAAAACCTACGCAGGCTGTACAAGCTCTGTATCAGAGCCCGACGGCTTGTGTGCTGACTAATGGGGGCTAACTGAGTTATTTAACATCTCTCGGGGCACTAGGCAGGGTTGCCCCTGCTCCCCTTACTCTTCGCCCTTTATATAGATCCCCTAATCAAGAAAATTGAAAAGAATCCAGCTATCCTGGCAGTAAGCATGCAGGGCAGCGACACTAAAATTATGGCCTACGCTGACGATCTGGCCATAACCACTCCTGAACCTGAGAGTGCTATTTTGGCATTGGAATTGGAGGCACAGAAATTTGGGAAAATCTCGGGGTACGCATTGAATCAAAAGAAAACCCAAATAATAGTCAATAAAGAAATTAATTGGATTGATAGTCTGATTGTCCCGAAGGCCAAATATTTAGGGGTAACATTAACTGCTAATTTAGATCAAATTGTCACTGAGAACTTATCCCCTCTGGCCACTGATACAAAGCGAGCCCTTAAACAAATTGATAATTTACATCCGACTATCGTGGGTAGAAGTAATGTAATTAAAATGACTTACTTTCCGAAATTGTTATACTTTTTTTGGGCCATTCCACTGGAATTCAGCAAAATTAAGTTGCAGAAATTTCAGCAAATCTTTTCGCAATTTATTTGGGCTTACTCACAGCCTAGGCGAGCTCTAAAGCAACTGTCCCTCCCTAGGGAGCGGGGTGGCTGGGCTTTTCCTAATTTAGTACTTTATTATTGGGCTTCCGTTTTACAGTATAGTACTGAGTTGGTGAAGGAATACTCTTTCTCTCTTTCCACCGGGCTCCCTTCACCATTTCAGCTCCTTTTGGGAGAGGAGACCCGCGGCTGTCTTCTTAGACAGATATCTTTCGGATATTATAAGCATGTCAGATTTAAGACATTGATGAATTCGTTTAAGGTTTTCCGCAATATCCGTAGAATATACGGGTTGGGTAGACTTAATTACTACTCCCCCATCAATGCAAATGGTAACCTGCCTGCTATTTTTGGCAGGCCTTATTTATTAGACTGGTATAAAGCTGGTATTATAAAGTTAGGAGATCTAATTTCCAGCGAAGGAATTATATCCTTTGCAGATTTACAAAACAAATATGGATTGAAAAATCAAGATGCCTTTAAATATCTTACTATACATGACTTTCTCTCTCGAAAGGTTGGGGGACCAACAGGATTTTCAGAAATTGAATTTATCAAAAGATTACGGGCTCCAGTGACTCCTCGGATCGGTTATATATACTCCGCACTTAACCCCTTCGATGCTTCTGTCGGCCAACGGCCGTCGCGAGCACTACCTCGGTAGTGCTGCGCACGTCCGTTGGCCGACGCGGCCCCGCCCGCTTAATAGAACGTTCCGCACTGGCGCGGAACGTTCTAAGCAGTTAAGCGGTTAATAGTCAAACCCCTGATGACCTACCTAGAATTGCAGATAAATGGTTTGTAAAACTGGAGGCCCCACATAGTACGTTTTATAAATCACTGGAACTTTCTCAAAGCGACTTGCTGTCAGCTAAACTGCAGGTGCAACACTTTAAAACCATCTTTTTCTTATATATTACTCCTAGTAAAATTGCTAAATGGGGAGTAGGCAAGGGAACGCTGTGCCCTCGATGTTCGGAGGTTGGTGCTGACGCAATACACATGTTCGCCACCTGCCCGAAACTTACTCCAGTCCTTCTTAAAGTACAGGATTTTCTGGGGAGGGTTATCTCTCAGGCTCTAGTGCTGACACCCACAACCATCCTATTGGGGACACAAGAGGCGGCCAACAGGGTAAGGGGTGGAGCGTTTATCTTTGTCGCTATGACAGTGTGGAGGATCTGTGTTGCTTCAGCTTGGATAGAGACTGACCCCCTCCTTTTTCCCAATGGTTGGCTAGGTTAATGGCGACCTACCACCTTGAAAAGGCTGTATATGCCAAAAAGGCCGTAAAGGGCGAAAGAAGGGGTAGAGATTTGGGGGTTTCTCACCTCCTGGTTGGCATCGCCTGGCCCTAATGGCTAAATTAATCAATTTTGAGGAGGGCAGCTCATGGCTGGCTGTAGTCCTGACTGTGCTCTCTCTTCTTTCTTTTTTTCCATGGTTACGTACTTTCTTTTTTTTCTTTTTTTTTAATGGTACTTTCTTCGCCTTTTCTTATTATCTATTGCTCGCTTGCTCAGTCTTATTTTCTATTTCTATTCCTTTTTTTTTTTTCCTGATTTATGACCCAATTTCGTGGTTTATACGTGTGTGTGTATGTATATATATGTACACGCATGTGTATATATGTTTGTATGTATATACATATAGTTTTCTCTTTTTTTTTTAATTATTATTGTGTTTTTTTTTTTTCTCTCTCTTTTTTGTGTCCTTGAAAACATAGTCATCTTGTGGTAGTTTGGGGTGGGGGGTGGAGGGGTGGGAGTTGAACTGATATATCTTTGTATTTGCTGCTTTGGAAATATAAAATAATAATAAAAAAAATAAATAAATAAAAAAAAAAAAAATTGCTAATGTTCCAGACAGACCAGATTCAGACTCGCCACCAGCAAAAAAATGTAAACAAAGCCTAGCATCAAGGAGGCTTAGCCCATTAAGAGCTGCACAAAAAAAGGGAAAATCTACAAAATTAGCTGGCAACGGACAAGGACTTAAGCCTGTAGAATCACTGAACGATAAACATGCCATAGACACGCTCTTCAAAAAATTGCATGGGAAAATTGATACCATTGAGAGGCGGGTTATGACTGAAATAAAAACGGTGCAAAAGGACATTGCAAAGTTATTGGAACTGGTTACTGCTCTTCAGCTGCCAACTGTATCAAATACGCCACAGAATGTAAATTTAAATAATAGAAGTGATGCACACGTCGGTCCAAATAATATGAACAGTACGAATAATGCAGAAAGGGTCTGTGCCTTGCCACTTATTGATACACACGAGAAGGAAGCACACCTTTTACCCACACAAAAATTTGGGGGAACTATAGGGAATGGTAACGAGAAGAACGGAGGTCAAGTTCAACTTGGGGGCAACGGGATGTCTCTTTAAGTTTACCCCCACAAGCTACTCCATATGTGATCGTTCTAAAAAATTTACCTAAATTGTCTGGAAATACTATTGAAACTTGGGACTCTTTGAAAAATAGGGTGATTCATTGGTTCTCTGTGAATACGACTTGTAGTATTGGGTGTTTATCACATGAAGTTATTATGGTAAGAAGAGTCAACTGGGTGGGCAAATCCGTAAAAACGTGCGAGGGGGATTGTGTAATTGTAAACTTTCGTCGGCCCTATGTGGTGGGCTCATTATTAGAAGAGGTTACAGCCAATCAGGATCGACAATTTAATAGTATTGAAGGAAACATTGCTGCATTACCCCTGGGATACTTTTACAGATCCAGAATGGATTCACCCCTTGGTCGAGCCCAAGCTAGTACCAGTAATCAAACACATTACATGATACCGTCTATGTTAAATAGGTTTGAACCACTTAGGAGGTGCAGTGAGGTGGATTGACTGGAACGAAATATAGTATGCCCAAAAGCTGTTGCACAAGATGTTTATGATGTAAGAGCCCATGTTAATATTTTGAAAGAAACAGTTTATAAGAACCAGGATCAAACGTGTGAAGGTAGTGTTAATACCATGAGCAATACTGATAGTGTATCTTTTGTAGAATCTGAGATACTAAACTTTAGAAATGAAATCACCTCGCCTATCACTGTGGCTGATTGCAATTCCCCTAGCTATACACTGCAGGAATCATTACATATCATGACATGGAATGTTGCAGGGGTAAGGAGTAAATTGTGTGATATCTCTTGGCTTAAAAGTATACAAAATTGCGACTTGGTATTAATACAAGAAACATGGCTTACAGAAAAATTTTTCATTAATGGGTTTAAGACAATTTGTACCAATGGGATTCCTTCAAAGGCAGGGAGAGCAAGTGGAGGTTTGGCAGTATTAATATCAGTATCCTCTCCCTTGATTCTAAAAAAAACATATAATAAATCACAACATTTTCAGTTTTTACTTCTTTCAGTTAGAGGAAAACAGGATATGATAGTGATCAATTTTTATAACATTTTTAATGGTTCAAGACACGAGATTATCACATTATTAGATGAAGAGTTAGCTATCTTTATAAAGAGTGCAGGGACCGATTGCTTTTTAATCTGGGCAGGTGATTTTAATATCGAATTTTGTAAATTTATATCAGGGATCCAATGCGGATATGAGGATGAATTGGGCGATAACCCTTTACATTTCCAACATAATAACTATGGGGAAATTATAAATTATGTTATGTTTAAGTATAATCTGGAAATTATGGAGATGGACGCCCAAGAGAACGCCCGAGAGGGAAGGTGTATTACCTATACATTTGAGGGAGCGAGGTCATCCTCATGTATTGATCATTTTATTATTTCAAGAAATTGTAGGCCTCTTGTTCATAAATGCAGTGTACACCCCAGTTTACTAAGTGACCACCACCCTTTGTTATTAATATTAAAATCTTCACTTTTCAAAATAGATGAACCGTGTGTTCACGTTGCTGAGGTGAAGACACAGGGTGAAAATGTGATTTCTATTAAATGGGCGGGAGTCGATCCAAATGTTTTTTCAGAAAGGATAGTCCGAAAAAATAATCATCATATAGCAACCTGTTTAGACAATTCTTCTAGTAGCACTGATATAGTTATGGCCTTTTTAAATATCTCGGCTGCAATTGCCGGAAATTTGAAACGCAAGCCTAGGACAAACAGGGTATATTGCCCAAGATGGTTTAACCAGCAGTGCTCCAGACTAAGGGGCCGATTCCGATCTCGGTCGGAGGCGCACCCAATACCATTCGGTCGGGAAAAAAGCCATGCGAAAGCCTGTTTCCCGACCGAACCGTACGCGGGTCCGGCCGAGCGAGTACGATGCGAATTTGCCGACCGACTCGTCCGGGCGTCCCGACAGCTCCGACCGACTCGCTCGGACTCGAACCGCTCCGACCGACTCGCTCGGACCCGATTCGCACCGCGCAATGGAGACGTTTCCCGGCCGGGTAAGTACGATGCGCGCCGCGAGCAGTCCGACCGAGCCGCGCACTCCGGCTCGTAAGAGCTGTCGGAGCCGTACTTTGGGGGTCCGTGTCGGACCCCCTGTACGCGTGCACCCGTGCGAGGCGCACACAGGGGGGACCCAAGGGTCCCCCTACCTGTGCGTGTACGCCGCGAGCGCTTCGCGGCGTACTCGCTGTAGGGGCGCCCTTGTCCGCCTCGCACCCATTGAGGCAATGGGAGCCCGCGTACGCGTTGTACGACCGGCTCCCATTGAGTTCAATGGGAGTCCGACCGACTCGTGTCCGATAACATACGGCCGCATCGTACTCGTTCGGTCGGACTGCACGGGTCCGATTCGGTCGGAAATCTCTCCGGGTCCGGCTCGGTCGGAGAAATTTCCGGCCCGAATCGGAATCGACCCCTAAATAGGGATTTAAAGGTAGCTTTAAAAGCTATTCCCCGGAATAGGGAAGATATTAGTACCCTGCGGAAATTATATAAACAAGCGTTAAATCAAAGAAAAATGGAGATTAGAGATATCGCGTGGGACAACTTGATTAAAGCTGCCGAGACCAAAGATTCGATACTTTTTTGGAAAACTTTGGATCAACCACTTTTTAAAGATGTTCAGTCTGTTAAAGTTGATACAGTAGTGACTCCTGAAGAGTGGCTATCCCATTTTGAAGCTATTTTTAATGTGACACGTCAGTGTACCACAATAGTTGAGAATAATAGTATCATCTTATTAAATAATATCAAACCAGAAAGTATCAGTCATGAGGAGATTAGATTAGCTCTTATGAATAGTGCTAGTGGGAAAGCGGCAGGCCCGGACGGGGTCCCAATTGATGTTTTTAAATATAATATGGATTTTTGGGTGCCCATCTTACATAAATTTTTTAATGCAACAATTAATCGGGTGATACCTGCAACCTGGGCTGAGAGCGTGATAGTCCCTATATTTAAATAGGGCGATAGAAGTAGCGCGAGCTGCTATCGCCCAATATCTCTTCTCGATTCAACATCCAAGGTAATGGGCAGAATGATGCTGGCCAGACTGGAACACTGGGTAAAAGAAAAAAACATATCTGTAGTACAGTATGGTTTTAGAAGGGGCATCGGAACGATTGAGCAGTGCCTGAATCTTGAGCTGCTGATAGGAAAATATACCCTTGCAAGGGATGGCTCTCTTCACCTTTGCTTTGTTGATTTGTCAAGCGCCTTTGATTTGGTAAATCATTCAAAGTTATGGCAGACACTTGAAGGGATGGGCGCCCCACAGGACATTAGTTTTTTATCACAAATTTATGCACATTTGTCCTCAAAGATACGCTTCGGGGAAAATGGAGAATGCACAAAGCACTTTAGCATCACACGCGGGATAAGACAGGGTTGTACTCTTGCGCCTCTTTTATTTTCGCTTTACATTAACGGGGTTGACTCGTTATTACAGAATTTGAGTCGATGCCCCAAAGGTTGGTAAGCGGGTCACCCCATTATTATTGTATGCCGATGATGCTGTCCTAATTTCTAGGACAGCAAACGGCCTAGAATTATTGATGGATAATTTTACTAACTTTATGACGGAAAAGCATTTAAAAATTAATTTGAGTAAAACCCTAGTCATGTCATGCGGGAAAAGGAATATTAATAATAAATCACATTATATCGATGGTATACTGATAGAGAGGACCTTTTCTTTTTCGTATCTGGGGATCCTTTTTAATAGTAAGGGCACATGGAGCGCACACATAAATCTATGTAAATTGAAATTTGTGAAATCGGTCGAGGCCATTTTTAGATTTTCCCAAAAAATTGGTAAAAAACCGGTTCGGGAAACTCTAAAATTATATGGGGCAAAGTGCATTACTGGGAGCTGTTACGGGGGAGACCTGTGGGGCTTGGCAGATACTTCCCAGTTACAAACCCTGGAAAATAATTTTTTAAGAAGATTGCTAGCCGTACCAGCTTCCACAGCCACTATTATAATACATAGGGAGACTGACACTCCATATATTCACGATTTGATTAGCATAGCTGCCCTAACTTTGTGGCATCGCATTTGGACTAGGGAAGAGACACATTTTACGAGGGATATTATATTGGATTGTCTGACCCAAGACCATTGCAAGAAAATAACATGGTTAAGCTATATCTGCGGTCTTTTAAATGAATGTAATTTGGCTGTGAATCTGAAGAACCCTGAAGACATACAAAACTTGAGTAAAATGGAACTAAAAATGAGGCTCCTTAACGTTCGGACCTCATCAAGGGATGTCGTCTCGAGTACTAAACCATGTATATCTTTTTATCTTGAAGGGCCAATATCAACGGGTATTCAGCCATATCTTATTTTTATAACTGATGTACAACATAGATTTTATTTAACCAGATTACGGATGAATACGCTCCACTATCATTTTGCATCTCCCAAGAGGGCCAAGTGGTGCACTAATTTGCCAAAATGCCTGTGTGATGGTAGGTCTCCACAGAGTACTCTTCACTTTTAACTTTTTTGTAATTTTTATAATGATATAAGAAAAGCTTTTTACGACCTATTTTTAAAGCAAATAGTCTGTATTCCTTTAAAGTTGCTTTTAATTATATTCGAAATTTGGAGAATGTATTAACTTGTAATGCGGTAATTTGCTTTATATTATTGGCCATTAAACAAAGGAAAGATCTTGCATATTTAGAAAATTTGAATTATGAAATAGATTAGATTCTACCTGTTAGTAGATTTCCTTATAATGTGTAAGAGGATAAGGTTTTTATTTTTAAAATTAAAAAAGTAATCCTTGAAACAATTGTACATAAATGTATTTTTTATTTTATATTGAAACAATTGTACATACATGTATTTTTTATCTGATATTATAGTATGCTTTTATGGACATTTTGTATGTGCCGAATAAAGCTTGATTTGTTGTTTTTTTTGTGACCTTTAGCCTCCCCATACTTGCTTGGGAGGCCTCTCGGATCCTCAGCCCATTTAATGAAGGTCCCGAAGATCTGTAGGTCACAATGGGGTGGTCGCTCCACTTTCTTTCTAGCACCTAAGCTTTGGAATTACCTACCTCTGGAACTGTGCTTCCCTTTTGCAAAGCCTTGAAAACCTGGTTGTTTGGTGACTAACCTCCAACAGCTTCCATCACTCGATGCGAGTTTAGAGCACTGGGAGGCCTCAGGGTAGCCATGCTCTATATAAGAACTACATAACAAAATAGAACACCGGCCTAAGACTTGCTAACAATAGCTGTGTGTCGATGCCCTGCAAACGCCACAACTAGTCTTGAACAGTAAAGAAACAAGAAAACAAAATGCTACGACGTGGCCAGTGTTGACCGCGTCTTATCGCTTTTTTTTAGCCATGTTGCACAGCTGCTTTGCAATATGTTAAAAACAAGTAAAAAAAAAAAATACCTAAATCACAGCAAGAGCAGTGGAAAGACACTTATTAAAAAGAACCAATCTGTGCTTAGTCCATGCGCCAGAGAAGAAACACGAAGTGAAGCCTGGCCAGAGCTGTCCAATTAGGAGGCAGTGACACTGAAGCAATCAAATAGTAAGCAATGGGCGGACTCCTAGCCCTTTTTGTAAACAGTGTCTTGCAGGCTAGACCCTTTAAAAAAATAAAAATTAATGAATGAAGGGAAATAAACAACATAGAGCTCAATCTTGATTTTAGACTGAGTGTTTCCGTATATAAGCTTTTCTCAATATGTTACTGCTGTGAACGTTGCACCTTGAATGCGTGAATACCGAATATCCAGGTTTCCCAGATTACCTACCACACCGACTTCATGACTTAATAGTGTGCAAAAAGCAGCTGCCTGTTTGCTGCTGGGCATGAATGAGGTGTCCCAAATATCATCTGCTCACCGTAATCGGCAACTATTGCCTCTCTCCAAGAGGCTGGATGTTATGAATATGTACACACTGTAATGTATCCAGGTGCCCTCCGTTTCTTGCACTATTCTCCTAATCACAAAATGAGGTCTTCACAATCCAATACTGTGCCTCGTATCTGGAAAGCACAGACTGTGGGCAGGTTTGTTCCCTGCCTGACTCCAAGGGAAAGCATTCATCCTCTGGAACTGCACTGTATATCTAATCATCACAGCTTCAAGCAAATAAATAACTTTTAACACCTTTAAATCTAGTAGTAACTTTATGTAGATCCAGGCAAGCTCCAAGAGGCCACCTGTGATGGTATACATTACAAGATACACAAACATTCTCTACCACCACCTTGTTTAGGAAAATATATTGATTTTGAAGTTCTTGAGAATGAATCCAACTTTGTAAAGAGTTGAAACTACCAGCATTAAAGAAACGTTAAATAAAAGTATATTTCATTCTATAGTTTCCCATCTGGGTTTCCTTATTTACACAGAACAAACAACTTTGTAAAAGGGGAAGGATATTGTTCCACCCAAAAAACATGGACGGGAGTATCATTTAACAATTTATTTTCCATAATTTAGCCAATTATTAGACATACAAGGTCCAAATGCGCTATACAGCAATTCCAAGAGGATCTGCAGATGGAGTACCAACTTTTGTCCTCTCGGTGGAGCAGAGTAGTTCCTCAATAAAATCGTGCTATGGTGTAAATTATATTTCAGCAGATTGACTTATCTACGCATCAAGATACACGGAGTCTCTTAAAAGTGGATTTATCTAACTACTACCAACTGCCATTCTCTTTTCAGCTTGTGCTTTCTGCTTTCATTTACTGGGCAGGTAAACTCAAACAAATACTTTGAACTTTGATTTGTCTGCCATGGCCAATCCGTTTGGTAGTCTTCCATGAGAACAAAGGCAAGACTGTCTTAAAGCACTTCGTTCAATTCCAGGTAGTTAGACTGTTAATATTTTGCTTCAATAGTATATGCCTGGATCTCTTTAAAGCTGATAAATATAAAGGAATGACCACCAGTTAATTACGACATTGCCACAAGAGTCAGATCTGAAAATCTGATGAAATGGGGCTACTTTTATTACAGTGTTCTCATCCTGAGCCAGTCAAGCAGCATGAGCTGCCAATGCAGCTAATAACATGCACAGCCGACATTACTGTCAGGCATTAAGAAAAAGAACATGTTGGCTCAAAAACAGAGCAGTGGTGGCAATTCCACAGAAAAAGTGAGAATTATCTCTGCTTCTTTTGTCAACTGGTTCCTGTTCCAACTTGGTGCAGCACTGATTTACAAAAAGCAAACTCTGTGTCCATGCACCATGCTTACACTAAAAGTAGCATGATTAACAGCACTGGAAACAAATGGTAACTTACTCTGTCAAAACCCACGATTGTTATACTATGCAATGCCTTCCTCATACAGACACTAAAGCACCACTACAATAAAACTAAATGGCTGTGAGGGCTGAGAAAAATGTTCGAAGAAAAATAAATGTTTTTGTCGTGCAAGATCCTTCTCTCCACTCTCAAGCAAGTTTTCCTCTTGATCTTCCTTCTGGGTGTCGTTGTGTTGCTCTGAAGAAATCTTAAATTGTGAAATTTCAGAGAGGTGTTGGAGAGGCTCACCGAGCTCCTCTAAAGAAGTGTGGAGAAAGGTGGACTGGCTGCCACAGAAGCACTACCATAGGAATATGGTGGTGTGCAATAAAAATTTACTCTGTGCTCAAAACAAGCTAAGAATGGCATCGATTTCCCATGGAGCAGCTACGGCTTCAGTGGGAGGGGGACTTGGGAGTACAGATTCCGGAAGACAGCTGGGAAACCATTGTGGAAAGGACTCTCAAGATATCAAGAAATGCGCTGCTCAAGTTGATAAACTATTATGTCTTACACAGAGGGTATCTCACGCCTGCGCGAATCAGATGCTACTTCCAAGCGGAGGAGGCGGCTTGTCCTAGGTGTGGGGAAAGAGAGGCACATGTGCTACACATATTTTGGGACTGCCCCAGTCTTCGAGTGTTCTGGGAGGAGGTGGTAAGCACTGTAGAAACCATCATAGATAAAGAGATACCACGCACACCAGGCCATTGCTTATTAAGCTGGTTCCCACACAAGGCCAAGACGAAGGCTACAGGGAAGCTCCAGCACCTTGCATACATACTAGCCAAGCAGGAAATCGCTAGAACTGGAAGTCGGCAGGGAGGCCGAGAGTAGGGACTTGGAAGACAGAGCTAGAAAAGTGGGCATGCGCCGAAGGCAGAATCTTGCTGAGAGAAGGGGGACGGGGCATAGGCACACTGGATACAGCAAGGGCTTGGGGGAGGCTAGTAGATGACATAAGGGCACTGGACTCCGATGCGGCTGCAGCGAACCCCTCGTGCTCCCCGACGCCTGAAAGAGAAAGGAAGGAAGTGGGCCAACGAGAAACAGACAACACCTGACCCCTTAAGCCTTGGCCACAACAGGACCAGCAGATGCACTTGAAGGCGTACCCACACACCAATAGGCTTGGCAAGCTGCAATAAAGTGACTTGTTTGGGGGGTAGGGGGTGAGGGTGTTGAAACAAAATTGTAACAGAAAAGGGATAATGAAACTGCATGATAGAATGTACATGAAAGTCCTTGGGAAGGGACAATTGTAATATGTTCAATAAAACCCCAATAAAATCTGTTTTAAAAAAATGGCACAGATTACAGGAAAACAGGGGATGGGGCTGCAGTGTGTGTCAGGAAATTTCAACAGAATTTCTTTTAAGTCACTCAAGTGTATAATGCACTACTACCGGTGAAGACATAAACATAATAGGGCTTTGCAAGGAACTTGTAGACCCAAGAATATGGATAGAAAGAAAGATACTATTCTTACATCTCTAAACACTGATAATTGGAAACACAATAGGTATCGAGTAATTAATTCTGAAAGAAACCAGCAGTTTGAGTATGCGTAAGGAAAGGCCTCCTGCTCCCACTTGTGCCATGGAACACAGAGTGGACTCCTAGGGTTAATTGGCTAACCTCCTGTTAAGCTCCAGGAACACAAAAGCTGAAGAAACCCTGCATCTGCCACAGCCCAGCTGACTAGTTAAAAATAAAATTACCCAGGAGATCGAGGATTAGCCCCCCAGGTCCTGAACCCTTGGCTTGAGTGTACTCTCGACATCAAGTTTTGCCGCTTTGTGGGTAGCCTCGAACTATCGTCGAGCACCAAGGCACTCACCAGACCGCTGGACTTCACCTGTCTCCTAACGTTGAGCCTAATGCTGTACAAACTGCGGAGGACCCCGCTGACGAGCCCATCGACGAGAACCAGGAAAGATCAGCCTGACTGTTCAGTACCATAGCTGCCCAGTACTGAGCTAAGGTTTAAATTAAAGTAGCCTAACAAGACCAGATACAGATAAGAGGCATTATTACTTGGTGAGGTCTCCCAACCACCCCAACTAAATCTGTCAAGGTTCAATACAATTCCATTTTTCTTTTTACTAAATGGTTTACCGAAACTTTTCCATAGACCCATTTTCCAGACAAATTTTTAAAACAAAGGCAGTACACCACTTTGCTCCAAGTTGATGCACACCTCAAAAACAGTCAAAAAGAATGCAGTGATGTGCAGTACTGTACTGAACGAAAGATTTGTTCTTTATCCATACAGAATGGCATTCAGAGTACATACAAAACCAAACAAACTATTTGTAAAATAAATTTTGTGTTTTTCAACCAATATACATAAAGGACAAGTACAGAAGAGGATATTTTCAGTGAAGGCTGTGGTTCTAGGGTTAAGTATTCATTTTTGAAGCATAATGAGATCTCAATTCAAATCAGCCCCATCATTTTTTTTTTTACCAAATGCACACGTTTTAACACAATACAAATAGGACGGAGTTGTGGCTTGCCTGAAATCATGATGGCTGACTCCCGCGGAGGCGCTTTAGCACCATGCTCTCTGATCTCCGTTTACTCGTGGACATAAATAAACCAGTCTCAGTGAAGTTGTGAAGTGGAGCCTGCCTGACAGCCCCAGAATGTAAGGTGTTGCTGGGAGGACACAACACTTTTCAAACCGCTTAAACTGAGGCGGAGCCATAGTGAGGGAAGGGCAAGGCCATCTAGAGATATCCATTCATTAATGCAATCTGGATGTAAAATCTGGAGGCAAAACTTGGGTGGGGGGGGGGGTATGCTCCTTCTTGCACGGACACTGAAGTAGGCCGTGACTGGAGGAGCAATTGATCAGTGATTAGACTACCTGGGAAGTAAAGGATCTATGCGACCTCCATATGCAGTTCACCACGCACCCCTCCAACCACCCACATTTGCCAATAATGTACAAATTCATCTGCGCATAGGAGTATTTGACCCCAGAGCCATGGTGGTCGCACACACAGGAGTTGCGGAGGACATTACTATGCGACTTTAATTACATGCTGGTGAGTGCCGACTGACACCAGACGTCTCCCCCCCACGTTCACCTACCTGGTCACCACCTTCTAGTGAGGACAGCTGAATGAAGAATGAAGGTGCTGTGTCATTTACAACCCAGCACACAATATAAGCCCCATTTCTTTCTATTCACCTTTTCAATTAGTCTGAACAGAAAATGAGTTCTGTATATGCCCTGTACACCTTTAAGTGAACTAAAGGACTAGTAAATTACCTCAAATAAGTGCACAAATAACACTGCATTTATGTGGCATCACAGATCCCACTGACAATATCCATCCTCTATTGTGACCTTGTATGCACAGCCCGACAGGGTGTAGAATTCCAACTGCAATATAGCTAGTAGACAGCCATACTACTGATGCAGATGTACGAGTCAAATTGTGTACATTGATTCTCATTTATGGCATACTCGTCCCAATTTGAGAGATTCCACAGTCACAACAGATACCACCAGTTCGCCATCTACACATTCATATGTCCAAATCCAGACCATCTTGTCAAATTCTTTTCACAGATGCTGTAATAGGAAAAGCATAAATGGCCACTCCAATCAAGCATCCTCAGAGGTCATTGACATTTTCATCAAGACACTACTGAGGGAGCGCACAACATTTAAAATTATTGGGCCAGTCCATGTAGATAGGGCAGCAACGTGTAGTGATAAGAAAACACTGAGAACAGATGCAGTGTCCTTTCAGACTTGCTTAAACTCAGCAGGCATCAGAACTGGAAGAATAGCAGACAACCTCGACCAGAAGTACAAAGGCCCTGACCTGGGTCAGGTTATGGAACCAGACAGAAAAATAAGTGACGTGGAATATAGAAATTGCCAGAACAACTTATGATTTGCTGGCATACCTGAAGGAGTAGAACTTGATGACATGGTTCTTTTCTGACATCATTCACACCAGAGCTGACTAAATTTGCATTTAATCAGTCATTGAAATGTCAAAGGGCACTCAGAATCAATTCCAGGGCCATGATGAAATCAGACTCTCCAAGCCTGTGATAGCATGCTTCCTAAGCTACCAAAATGCACTAAAGGTGATCACCACAGTCGGGAAGCAAAAATGGACCACTCGTCTTCAAAAATCAGCAATCCAGTAACCAGTGGACCTAGAAATGTACTAGAGGCTTTGGAACAGTCAACCACTAACACCCCACAGCAACAAGAAAAGAACACCACAATAGCTCAACATAGCAATGAAAGGCCTGTCGTGCAGAATCTGCACTGATGAAACGTGAGCGGGTAGGGACACTAAGAAAAAAAAAAGTGGGCTGATAAATATTGGTCTGTAGTTGCCACAAGAGACAAACAGAAATTAAGGTCTGCTCACCTGTTATAAAACGAATGATGAAGTGGTGTCAAATTTCACATGAATCAGCCCTGGGCCAGAACTCATGCCACATGGAGCGAAAGGAATTATTTGTCATACTGGGAGTGCAAGGACTGCGAGACGTAGCTCCAGTTACATTTTTGTACCATGGTGTACTCCTTCACCTGCGCTAGCATTGACAGGATTCAAGTTACAACACTGCTCCATTTTTGGTATGTTGGTGTCTACTGCCATTTTACGGCAAACATTTGGTCCCTAGTTGACGTGGTAATGATTGATTGCATCATGATATACCTTTTGGCCCTGTTGACCACAGGCAAATACTTGGGGTACTTGTTGGGTGCTCATTGAAGGGGACCAGGTGCGGTGGTGAAGCCTGGAGAGACTACCCACCGTAAAAAGGTTAGTTGGGTTAAATATGGTTATGCCCCGTAGAAATATATTACTGCTTAATAGACTGTGTCCACTGACTATACCACATCCCTTGGGATGAGGCTTTCATGCATGGGTAATATGCTTCTCCCTATTCCTGTCCACTTTAATATCGGAGTCCTTCTCAAAACCCTCTCCTTTTTCTAGCACCCGACATTACCCCATCCCTCCAATGCACCCTAGGAAGGAGTGTGCCACCAAATAGAAGACTCACACACAGTCTGAATCCTCATTCATTTAGGTTGTTTTTTGAACTCCTATGCCGCCTTTTTCATGACGGACATATCTTACCAAGCACATTGTTAAAAATACACTGTAGGTTGTTCAAAGTAGCTCTTGTATGCAAGAAAGAAAGTGGGGGTGAATGTGACAACAAAGTAAAAAGAATAAAGTAACAGGATGTGAAAAACTTACTTGCTCCTGCCTCATTTCAGCAAATGGCAGTTGATTCTGGCATCCAAGATGGCAAGCATACTGTTCATCAGATTGAGAATAGGCTTCCAAACAGGCTGAAAATAACAGAAGATATTTGACCAATTCTAAACATCAAATACGCTCCCTAATACAATCTCCCAAACCTTCAACTGTAGGAGGACACAGCAAACATTAGAAAGCTTGGGCAGGATATGGTGCATAAGACAGGAAGATCCCAGTGCACAGATCTTTTGACCCAAGTGATCTAGCCTCCACACCTCATCTTACTCACTTTCTCAGCAGCATGCTGCCAAGTGAAGATATCGATGCATGCACTGCTAACAACTCACAGCGAAGCATTGCACTGCTGGGCCTCTGACATATGAGTGTATGAGTCGGTGCTCCCACCAAGTACTACTAGCCCTTGCAATAGAAATTGGAGCTTAGTGAACCATGGGAATTTAGGAAATGGTCCAAGTAAACCAGAGCAGTGCTCGTGCAACCCACACAATAAAAACACACAAAAGGGAAGGTGGCAGTACATGCTTGTGTGACTGCTTCTGCTCCGCCTTCCTCTTCCCCAGTCATTTAGTAGGAAATATCTTTTCCTAGTTTCTTTAAACTATCTACAAATATATTTGAATATATATCTTGCCCTAGGCATTATGTGTTGTCACAAACCTGAATGATCCGGGTCAAACTAACACATTTTCTGATTTTATATCTAGGTAGCAGCACTTGCTCATGATCACGTAATCATGTGTAATTGTTTAGCACCACCTGACAAACTAAATTCATAACTGATATGGAAGCAGTAATGGGTGCACCTATTTTTTAGTTTAATAAATGATGACAGTGAAATCTGTGTATGATATTTGTCACACAAGGTTAGACTTACCTACTGTTAGGACTTGGCAAAGACTGCACGAAGGTCATATGTGTCTTAATACATAAACCACAGAATCTTAAGAGGCTCTATTTTCTTTTTTACCTTACTGTATAATGCTTGGAGTTTGGCTTCAAGATTCGTTTTAGTGCTTAGGTCTTTGGTGTAGAACTGGAGTTTTAGCGTGAGGAATTTAAAATTAAGGTGTAGGGCAGAGTTCTTCTCCAACCTTTTCTGTAGTGAGAGCTACTTCTGATCAGTGCAAATCATTATGAGCTACTGAGGGCCAAGCCACCCGGGCAGTGCTACCAGACCCCTACACCCAGCTTCATGGACTTTAATCGTAATGTCCATAGAGCAAGATACTATGGTTTGAACAAAATGCTTGTATAATTTACATAGAACTGAAAAATACAGCCATTTTTATATGACACCGTGTCTCCCAGGCACTGGGAGCAAGATTCTTGCTCTGTGTAAATGCAACACTTTAAAATAGGAGAAAATTAAACTGAAGAGTTAACTTTATTTTTACATGGAGTCCAAAAAAACTCATCATTTACATTTTCTCCCATTTCAAAGTGTCGCATATACAAATAGCAGTCATCTTGCACCCTGCGCCCTGTAGACAAGGTGCCATATTTATAACAGAAAAACACAGCCATTTGCTTAAAGGGGAGGAATTTAAAGTGAAGAAACATGCTTAATAAACTTTAAAGAGACAATTGGCTTAACTGAAAATTGAGAAAAACAAATATTGACTCAATGTTTCATAGAAATATTTTTCTTCACTTTAAATTTCTCCCCCCCACCCCCCCAAGAAAAAGACTATTTGTCAGTTATAAATATGGCACAGTATCTACTGGCCACTGGAAGCAAAAGGCCTGCTGTTTGTAAATGGGACACTTTGAAAAGGGAGAAAATTAAAATGAAGAGTTAACTTAATCATTAAGGCAACTCTTCATTTTAATCTTCTCTTATTTAAAAGCATGCAGAGGCATCATTTTGTTCTCACTAAATATGGAGTTAATAAGGACATTTATTTAAGGCTCAATGCTTCAGTTCATCGCTGTGCCCTTGGTCATAAATCTGACATCAGCACACTTCATTATCAGGCACAGAGATCTGCAGCCTGGAGATAATGTAAAATAAACCTAGCCTTCCCTTAACTTTAAAAGGAGAATGTGACCCTGTGCTTATTTATAATGTCCTCAAAGCTGTGAGCTTCTCTGAGGTGTCTGAGAGCTACAGGTAGTTCACGATCGACTGGTTGGAGACAGCTGGAAATGTGTTTAGTGAGGTTAAATAAAGTTAGACTAGGGGGCTAGAGTTTAACCCGTTGACAGCGGCGCGAATTCCGCTGCGGTGCGGGTGATTTATGACTGGGGGTGGTTCGAACGGCCCCCGGCCGTCCTCCGCACACGCCCACTGTGACGTCGGACGGCCGGGGGCCGTCCGACGCACGCAACCGGTTAAAATGGGGGCTTAGGATCACAGTTGGCTTGGGTATGTTTAGGCAAACTTTAGATTGATGGCTCATGCGTAGGTGATGCATTTCAGTTTATATTTAGGGTTTAGATACAAGCAGAGATAAGGATCATGAAAGTTGCCAAATGCCGACAAGGCACTGCCTTAACTGCAAACATAAATCTCAGATCGACTAGCCACTGAAAAGGAGAGGATCATACTAATAGTGTAATGAAATGAAAAAATAAACTTATATAGCGCTCTAAACCTGCATGTATCAAGGCACTGTATTGCGGAATTCCCAGACCCCCATGGGTAAGTCAGACCTAAGATGAAAAAAGCCAGGTCTTTAGGTGTTTTCGAAAAGCGGCAAAAGAATCGATTTTTGCAATGTGGCTTGGCAAGGTATTCCATAATTTGGCAGCTGCAACTGAGAAGGAGCGTGTGCCCAATCTTGCCTTTCGGAATTTTGGAACAGTAACTTTCCTGCTTAAAGCTGATCGTAAAAGCCTAGTTGGCTTATACAGGTGAAAGGAAGACCTATAAGGTAGAAGTACCTCACATAATGGTTACAGCCTGCCTTCTCAGCCTCTCTCAATCAGCACCTCCTCCCAAAACAAGGGGGCGCGGTGGGGGGAAGGTGACTGGCATGAATGAGATATTTGTGCATGGGTGAATGAGAGCTTGTGTCACATGTAATTGTGGCAAAGGGCATACCTTTCACCATATGTGGCACCGTCTGAGATGTCATCAGTGATCTCATAAATGATGTCATAGAACAGGTCATGAGTGATGTAATATGTGAGGTCAAAAGCAGTGCATGGCCAGGGTTCAAGTTATCTCTGTTAACTATAACTGGTGATATTGTGTTTTTTTTTTTAGCTCAAAATGTTAATGTTGTCACTGTCGAATTCACATAAATATAACGTTACTTTAACGCTCGTTTTTTTCCAGTGAATTTTTAAGGTCTTTTTAAAAAACAAAAACAGATCTTTTATCATACCCAACTACAATGTAACTTTAACCTTTGTTTTTTTTCAGTTAAGAAAAAAAACAAGCATTGGCATAGCCAATAGGTCTCGCCTTTAGATTAGAATACTTGTAAAGCGCATGGCTGCCTCGGCAATGAGGCGTCCCAGCGCTGAAGCAAGACTGAGTGGGGAGCAAGCAAGGAATTAAAGTTGAGAGAAAAGCCAGGTCTTCACAAGCCGTCTGAAGGCCTGGTGATCAGAATTGCTGCGGATGTGAAGAGGGAGAGAATTCCATAAGGCGGGAGCCAGTCGCCTGAAAGAGCGCCCACCAGATCTGGTCCTTCGTATACGTGGGATTTGTGCAAGGATCTGGTTTGCCGAGCGCAGCACTCGCGGTGGAGAATAGAGGGCGCACAGGTCGCTCAGAATATCTGGGCCGATGCCTGTCAGAATCTTGTGCATGGTACAGAGCGCCTTAAAACGCACTCGATGTTCAAGGGGCAGCCAGTGCAGGCGATGGAGGAGGTTGGAAGCATGGCTGTACTTGGGGAGGGCGAAAAGGGCACGTGCTGCAGCGTTCTGGACCCGCTGTAGTCGGTTCAGCACGGACTTATTGGAGCCCAGGAGGAGCACATTGCAGTAGTCCAATCGGGCCAGTATAGAGGCTTGGATGATCAGCTGACGCGTTTGGGCGTCAAATAGACCAAGTATCAGTTTAAGGCCACGCAGTAACCCAAAACATTTTCCGGCCACTGATTTGGCATGCGTCTCAAAGCTGAGATCCTTGTCAAGCATAAAACCCAGATTTTTCACTGCAGGTTTGGGGCTGGAGGAGCTCCAAGGGCCGGAGGCCACCAGTCATTGTTCCAGAGATGGGAGTCTTTGCCAATCAGAAGAATCTCAGATTTATCAGAGTTCAGCTGCAGGAAGTTAGCTGTCATCCACTCTGCGATGGCCACTATATTTTCTTTAAATTTCGCTATGTCCTGGCTGGGGTTGTTAGACAGGGTGATCACCAGTTGGGTGTCATCTGCGTACGACACTAGGGAGATTCCTCGCGCTTTAGCCAACCGTGCCAATGGGCTCATGTATATATTAAAAAGCGTGGGGCTCAATGCCGAGCCCTGGGGAACCCCACAGCGAAGTGGGTGAACACAGGAAGCAAAAGGTGGAGCTATCACTTGGAAGGTCCGGTCAGCCAAAAAGGAAGAGAACCATGATAAGGCTTTATTGCCTTTGGGACCTTATAAGTATTTAGTTATGCAGCACAATATCCTTACTGCAACAACATCAACTGTTGCATGGCTAAACACTTATAAGGTCCCAAAGGCGAGACCTATTTGCTATTTATTTAGGCTATCTGATAGATCTGCATGTATATAGGATAGATAGATAGATAGTGACTGCCGCAGGGCTTGTAATTACATAAATAATTTGATTATCCGTTTACTGATCTCATTTTTGCAAGGGCCTGCGTCGATAGCTCGGAAAAGGTAAATTGCCAACATTTAAGAACACCGCATAGAGCTCTTGTAGCAGAAAAAAAGAGGGGTACATTTTCCACTCTATCTGTACTGTAGAAAGAGATATATAAAAAGCGCGCACCACACATGTAGTGTCTACAGTTATTACAGCAGAAAAAAACACATTGCTGAGATGAACGACAAAATCAGCCACACATTACAAGAGCACTAAGTAAGAAGGTGTAACCGAACCAATCCATGTTTACGTTTTATGTTCTCTCAGCTCAACACAAAAACCTAAAGGGTTTTGGAGCATTAACAACAAATGTTTTCCTCACACGCAGGTCTGACCTCGCACGCCAGGCTTTTATTGCATTTGCTGTGACTCGCTGCTTTCCTATTTTTTCGTCATAAAATGCCAAATCCACAAACCCAGAAATATAAATAGCCGCTGCCTTGGAGACGAGAGGGTATTCTCGTTTTTCGCGGTACTGACCCCAGCGTGGTATTTTGGTTAGTGCGACGTGAAGTCGTTGCATGGGAATGCTGTTCGACTGCTCGGAAATATTTCTGCGGTTTGTTTTGGTTCTGGCTGGCGGCGCCTCGGCCATAAATGAAAGATAAAGGGAGAGACTGCGGCATGGAGCGCGAGGCAGAGGCGGGCTGTAGAGGGGAGAGAGCGCGCGAGGGGGGCAGACAGTCAAAGAGAGAGAGAGAGAGACCGGCAGCAAACTCAGAGGAGAGAGAGCGCACAGGAGGAGGAGAGAGAGAGAGTCAAAGAGAGAGAGAAGCTGAGACAGGCAGTCAAAGAGAGGGAGAGAGGCAGTCACAGAGAGAGGCAAGCCAGGCAGTGGTTAGTGAGAGAGGCAGAGACAGGCAGTGGAGTGAGATAGAAGCATAAAGAGAGAGAGAGAGGAGCGAGGCCAAGTAGAAAAGACAGGCAGACAGAAAGTCAACGGAAGAGAAAGAGACAGGCAGTCAAAGAAAGAAAGCGAGAGACATTCAGCGGAAGAAAAAAATGAAACCGGCAGAGAGAGCAAGTCAAAAAGAGAGAGCGGGGCAGAGATAGACCGTGGAAGAGTGAGACCGGCAAGGTAGAAAAGAGAGACAGCGGAACAGAAAGAGAGACAGGCAGTCAGAGAGACAATCTGGGACAGACAGTGGAAGAGAGAGGCAGAGACAGGCAGGGGAAGAGAGAAAGAGGGGCAGAGAGACGCATTGAAAAAGAAAGGGAAGCAGCAGAGGCAGAGAGCGGATCAGAGAGGGAGGGAAATACAGGGGAAACAATAGAGTGGCGGTGACAGAAACAGTGCAATGCACAGAGACAGGGAGACTGATACACAGAGCGAGGCAGAGGCGGACTGTGGAAAGATAGACAAGGAGACAGACACAATGGAAAAGATAAAGATATTCAGGGGGGGAAGACAGAAGCGGAGAATGACAGTGGGAAAGAGAGGGGCACAGACTGAAGCACAGAGAGGCAG
The DNA here is from genome assembly GCA_963921515.1 of Calotriton arnoldi. Taxonomy (NCBI): domain Eukaryota; kingdom Metazoa; phylum Chordata; class Amphibia; order Caudata; family Salamandridae; genus Calotriton; species Calotriton arnoldi. The sequence continues at coordinate 2,375,934 of CAWUFW010000941.1, forward strand.
ATAGCGACAGCTGAAAAAGAGAGACCAAAGCGATACAAAAGGGGATGATGGACGGAACGCTTGAGCCAATCAAACACTCACCCCCAGTCAACTGATCTGGGTTTAATCCATCATCATTCTTTAGCTCACTACACCACCCCAGTTCAGACATGGCCATATGCAAATCAGTCTGACCCTGTGCCTCATGGGAACAGTCCAGCCCGAACTGCCAAGCCATGTCTTCCTGGAACGGAAACAAGCATCCTAGGACCGGTTTCTGGCATTTCAGCCGTCATCAGCCAGGCTTGCTTGAATCCAGTGGCAAAGTGAGCAAGGGACCCACGTCTGGGCATACCCTGCCAACTTAGGGCGACCAAAGCGATACAAAGGGGATGATGGACGGACACGCTGAGCCAATAAAACACTCACCCCCAGTCAACTGATCTGGGTTTAATCCATCATCATTCTTTAGCTCACTACACCACCCCAGTTCAGACATTGCCATATGCAAATCAGTCTGACCCTGTGCCTCATGGGAACAGTCCAGCCCGAACTGCCAAGCCATGTCTTCCCTGGACCGGAAACAAGCATCCTAGGACCGGTTTCCGGTCCAGGGAAGACATGGCTTGGCAGTTCGTGCTGGACTGTTCCCATGAGGCACAGGGTCAGACTGATTTGCATATGGCCATGTCTGAACTGGGGTGGTGGAGTGAGCAAAAGAATGATGATGGATTAAACCCAGATCAGTTGATTGGGGGTGAGTGTTTGATTGGCTCAAACGTTCCGTCCATCATCCCCTTTTGTATCGCTTTGTTCGCCCTAAGTTGGCGGGGGTATGCCCAGACGTGGGTCCCTTGCTCACTTTGCCACTGGATTCAAGCAAGCCTGGCTGATGACGGCTGGAATGCCAGAAACCGGTCCTAGGATGCTTGTTTCCGGTCCGGGGAAGACATGGCTTGGCAGTTCGTGCTTGACTGTTCCCATGAGGCACAGGGTCAGACTGATTTGCATATGGCCATGTCTGAACTGGGGTGGTGGAGTGAGCTAAAGAATGATGATGGATTAAACCCAGATCAGTTGACTGGGGGTGAGTGTTTGATTGGCTCAAACGCTCCGTCCATCATCCCCTTTGTATCGCTTTGTTCGCCCTAAGTTGGCGGGGGTATGCCCAGACGTGGGTCCCTTGCTCACTTTGCCACTGGATTCAAGCAAGCCTGGCTGATGACGGCTGGAATGCCAGAAACCGGTCCTAGGATGCTTGTTTCCGGTCCAGGGAAGACATGGCTTGGCAGTTCGTGCTGGACTGTTCCCATGAGGCACAGGGTCAGACTGATTTGCATATGGCCATGTCTGAACTGGGGTGGTGGAGTGAGCTAAAGAATGATGATGGATTAAACCCAGATCAGTTGACTGGGGGTGAGTGTTTGATTGGCTCAAACGTTCCGGTCCATCATCCCCTTTTGTATCGCTTTGTTCGCCCTAAGTTGGCGGGGGTATGCCCAGACGTGGGTCCCTTGCTCACTTTGCCACTGGATTCAAGCAAGCCTGGCTGATGACGGCTGGAATGCCAGAAACCGGTCCTAGGATGCTTGTTTCCGGTCCAGGGAAGACATGGCTTGGCAGTTCGTGCTGGACTGTTCCCATGAGGCACAGGGTCAGACTGATTTGCATATGGCCATGTCTGAACTGGGGTGGTGGAGTGAGCTAAAGAATGATGATGGATTAAACCCAGATCAGTTGACTGGGGGTGAGTGTTTGATTGGCTCAAACGTTCCGTCCATCATCCCCTTTTGTATCGAAAAAGAGAGAGGCAGAGACAGGCTCACTGGAAAAGATAGAGAAGCAGAGGCACAGAGAGAGACCGCGATAGACAGTGGAAAAGAGGGCACGAGAGAGAAAGATATATTAGAGGAGAAAGAGCGGCGAAAGAGAGAGAAAGAGGAGAGACAGGAACAGTGGAAGATAGAGAGACTGAGAGACAGAGGTAGGACTAGAGAGACAGGCGGAGGGGCGGTGCAGGAGGATGAAAGCAGAGATAAGAAGCAGGCACTTTAAGAGAAACAGAAAAGGCAAGACAAAAAAAGAAGACAGAGCAGAAACACGCGAGAAACAGAGCGGGGACAGGCAAAATCACATAAATGACACAAAAGATGAAGAGAAAAAAATGTCCAATAAAGAAAGAAAGTTATAGAGCAGAGAATAAATGTGTAATATATGGGAGAAGGGGGAGAAGGCAAGTAAGAGCCAGCGCTCAGAAATCTGCAGTGCGCATTGTAGGGTCACTGCCTGGAGACGCTCACACCACAAGTTAAATGAAAAATTCGCTAACTAAACAAGCATTGGCCGCGCGCGCGCCTCGCGCTCAAAGTTAAAAACAAGGGAGACCGAGAAGCGCGCGCGCGCCTCGCGCTAAAAGTAAAAAAAAAGACGCGTGGCCGCGAGACGCGCTCTCTGGTGAGGGAGGGGGAGGAGCAGGTGAGGGAGGGGGAGGAAAGCCAGATGGCGCCTCAGCGATGCGAGGAATGGATGGCAGCTGTGCGGGTGAACGCAAGCTGGAGGCCAGCAAAAGCCACTGGGTTAGCACTTTCAAAACCCATTTACTAAATCTCTCGCCGAGAGCAGCGCAAGCGCTGGCTCAGGCGAGACCTAAAAATATATATATATTTTTTTAAGCTAAAGAAAATATGCCGCATTCCAGTAGTTCATTCAAGAAAGTACTTTAATTGTATCACCAACACCAACGCGTTTTGACTGTGAAGTCTTGGTCACGGTTGGGCGAGTCCTGCTTTGATTGCAATATATATATATATATATACACAAACAACCCAATTTTCCCATTAGGAGGCATTATGGGATATGTAGTTTTAAACATTAGTTAAAAAAAACAGTTACTGACTTACACTTTGTACAAACAAATATTCCAAGGATGTTATGAGCCATAATTCAAAATTAATACTTTACATAACAAATTTTGATATGTTTGATAAGCATTGTTGCATACATACATGTGGTTCACTTCATGTTTGTCCTAAATGATGGGTATAATTAGTGTCCTTGTGCCATATAATGACTTAATTATAATCTGACCCAATTTCAAAACATATGTATGTATCAATTCAACATATGAATATATCAATTCAACATATGATATTACATATAATGTTCATTACATGCTGCCTAGGTGATCTATCAACATCTTGGCTAAGTGCCTCTAACGGGACAGTTTCTTATTTCCTAAGTAATAGGAATAGTTCCTGTATTACATTTGATTTGTGATTGATCATAATGGCATCACCTGTTCTTATATGTAAACAACGGGGGACATTCATGCATTTAGGTCTTATGTAGGTGGTCATTGTTATGAACCAAAGATTTCTTGATTACTGATGAATTTCATGGATGACGAAATAAGGTGCTGCTACGCCTGTGTATCTGCTGGACCAATGCAAGTTAAAGATGGACATATAGCTCCTCATCGGCGTTCAGACCTTGTGGCTGTTTGGTCCTGAACCGTATTATCATACGAGACTGAAGGCATCTTAATTTCAATGTTCAGTCTCCACCTCTTTCTTCTATGCCATAGTATCTCAAAGTTTGCCATGTATAGCCTTCATGGGTTTCTAGGTGTTTCGCCATGGCGCAGTTAGTATCTTTGTTGTGTACGGCTCTGATATGTTCCAGTATTCCCTTTTTTAATGGACAGATGGTACTTCCTATACATTTCAAGCCGCAGTCACATTCGATCATATATACCACATGACTGGTTTCACACGTGACTGTGATTGATGATAAAGATTTTGTTTTTGAAATCAATAAGTTGTTTTTTGTTACTTCCAATTTTGCAAGCCTTGCATCCATCACATTTGGGGAAACCTTCCTGATAGTCCGTCATCCAAGAATCATTCTTTGATCGTAAAAAATGGCCTTTTACTAATTTTGCGCTCATCACCTGACTTACACAAGGGTGTATGTGAAGCAAACAAATTTTCGAAATGTGCTAATACCGAACAATGTTTTACCAACTCTTAAAAAATAAGCCATGTGTTTGTCCTATGTTTTGCTCTGTCCCCCCTTCCCTTTCTTTCAGGTCGGTCCAAGAAACTAGGTAGAATTTAGCCTTGTGAAGCACAGCAGGACTGGTTACTTGAACTATCTGCACTCCTTGAAGAACCAGTCACGCAGTAATGTAAGATACAAAGGAAATTCTTTCTCGATCCTGATGAATTGCCAATAGACCCCTTAGGGGCTGTATGAGGCAAGAAACATGTTGACCACGCAACTTCACAAGACGAATGCTCTATAGGACCATTGCATCCCACACGAGCTACACTGATTTTATTTAAGTTAGTGAGCCCCACCAATAAAGTTTAGTAAAACCCAGCATCACTAAACCTATTTTAACCACTCCGTTCACTTCACTACACTACACTACACTACTTATCACAGCCCATATACCCTCATTCACCCAACGGCTTTATTATAAAAAGAACTCCATCAAAGAGCCCCTTTGCGGGTGTCCGTTGGGCATTGCAGCGCCGGCCCGACGAGGAGCACACCCAGATGATGAAGCAGGACACCTCTCTGGGTGTGTGAGGGCACTTACTCCAATTGGAGGCTATTCCACTGACCCGACTACCTCCCCTTGTCCCAGGAACTGCACACCCTAGCATTCAATTACTACTGAAGGGAGTTTGTGTGCTGGACCTAATCAAAAGCTCCCAGTTCCTCTTGTTTAGATGACTTGAAACACCTAGAAACCCATGAAAGCTATACATGGCACAATATGAGATACTATGGCATAGCCCATGTTCCTAAACAAGAAAGAGGTTGAGACAGAACATTGAAATTAAGACGCCTGGAGTCTCATGTGATAAAAGGGTTCAGGACCAAACAACCACAAAGCCTGAACGCCGATGAGGAGCTATATGTCCATCTTTAACTTGTATTGGTCCAGCAGATAAACAGGGGTAGCAGCACCATATCTCGTAATCCATGGAATTCATCAGTAATCAAGAAATCTTTGGTTCATAACAATGACCACCTACATAAGACATTTTATGTTGTGCGTATTTATAAAGCGCATGGCTGCCCCAGCAGCCTGGCGTCCCAGCGCTTAGCAGACAAGTGGCTATCAGGAAGGAGTTAACTAGAGGTTAGAAAAAAGCCAGGTTTTAATCAATTTCCTAAATGCCCAGTGGTCTTCTGTGCCCCGAGCAGCAAGAGGGGCAGAATTCCATAGGGCGGGTGCCATGGCCTTGAAAGAGCGCCCCCCTGCTCTAAGCCTGCGCACTCGGGGGTACAGGCTAAATGCAGATCAGCAGAGCGCAGGGCATGAGTCGGAACGTACAGTGAGCACAGCCCTTGCAGAATTTGGGGGCCTTGGCCATGCAGGATCTTATCCGTGGTGCAGAGAGTCTTAAACTGGACTCTCTGTTCTATCGGCAACCAGTGGAGGCCTCGAAGAAGATTTGAAGCATGGTAATGCTTTGGTAGGCCGAAAAGAGTGCGTGCAGCCGCATTCTGTGCTCGTTGGAGTCTTTTGGTTACGGTCTTGTTTACGCCAAGTAAGAGCCCATTGCAGTGATCTAATCGGGACTGCACCGCAGCTTGGACAATCGTTTGACGGGTGGATGCGTCGAAAAATCCCAGAATGGGTTTCAGGCCGCGTAAGAAACCAAAGCAGGTGCCTGCCACTTTTTTTGCTTGACTCTCAAATGAGAGGGCACTGTCCATCAGAACTCCTAGGTTCTTAACCACGGTTTTCGGTTGGGAGAGGGGTACCCAAGGCCGTAGGCCACCATTGGTTATCCCACTGATGGACATCGCGGCCCACCAGGAGCACCTCAGACTTGGTGGAGTTCAGTTTCAAGTAATTATCCGCTATCCAGTCTGAGATGGCCAGGAGATCCTCTTGAAATTTAGCTTGGTCCTGTTTGGGGTTATTGGAAAAGGTGAATACCAGTTGGGTATCATCGGCATATGATACCATATTGATGTTCCGGGCTTTGGCCAAGAGGGCCAGTGTACGGACATATACGTTAAATAGCATGGGAGTCAGGGCAGAGCCTTGGGGAACACCGCAACCGAGAGTGTAGACATTGGACAAAAAAGGGGAGGTCAGAGACCTGGAAAGAGCGATCGGTCAAGAAAGACGCGAACCAGGCCAGGATCTTGTCCTTGACCCCGATCTCCTCTAACCTTTGTAGCAGAATCTTATGGGAGACAGTGTCAAAGGCCGCACTGAGGTCCAATAAAATTAATGCCGAGGTCTTGCCCTCATCCAGAGTGGCCCGTAGCTGCTCTGTGACTGCAAGTAGTGCAGATTCTGTACTGTGTCTGGGCCGGAAACCATTCTGTGACCTATCCAGAATCTCATTTACTTCCAGGTACTTGGTCAGAGCAATGTTTACATAGGACTCCATAATTTTAGCCAGTTATGGGAGCAGAGAAATTGGGCGGAAGTTCTCTGGCAGAGACGCATCAAGTGTAGGCTTTTTCAATAAAGGAATACCTTTAGCATGTTTCCATGACTTAGGGATCACAGCCGTTTGGAGTGAGCTATATAGCAACTCCCGGCCCTCAGTCAAGAGGCAGTCTTGAAATCTCCTGAAAAGGTCAGGTTTTAGAGGGTCGTCGGGAGAGCCTGATTTTACCTTGGCCGACAAGACGTCCATGTCTTCCAACGACATGGGCGGAAGGTCTTGTATGGAGTGGGATAAGACTGTTGCAGTAGAGTTCTCCAGAGGTTCGGAGGCATCCTTCCTCAGACCGAATGCACTGTAAATACGTTCAACCTTACTGATGAAATACTTAGCCAGTGACTCGCATTGTACGTTGGAGGATATGGTGTTATTGGCCTCGGCCGGGAGTTTCACCATCTCTTTCATGAGGGAGAACACTGTTTTAGTAGGATTGCCGCTTGTCGTGATTAGGTTAGCATAGTACATGGCCTTGGTCTTTCAGACTAGTTTGTGGTATACTTTGACTGCTTTCCTGTAGATAGTTTTTGCTGTGAGGTCATATGCATTTCTCCAAGCTCGTTCTAAGATTTTACATTTTTTCTTTTCCGCAGTCAAGGTCTCATTGTACCAAGCGTGAGTTTGAATGCGCTTGGCCCGAGTCATTTTTAACGGGATACAGTGATCAAGTGCTTTATTAACCCAACCCCTGAATGCAGTGTCTGCTGCCTCTAGTTCAGTAGGCCATTCTGGGCGATATGAGTTTAGGGTGGATGTGAAGATGGAGGAGTCCAATTTGTGCCAAGGGCGCTTCATAGAGGACTGACGGGGAGAGCACAGAGGGGTGCCTGCTATAGAGAGGCGCAGAGAGATGAGGGAGTTGTCCGTCTAGAGCAAAGGGAAGGGCGGATTAGCCTCCAAAGTCTGGAGATTCGAGAATTCGGGATCAAGTAGATGACCTGCAGCATGTGTCGGTCCCTCCACTAACTGAGTTAGTTGGCAGGCATCCGTATCTCCCAGGTAGTTGGTAATCTCATGGGAGTCTTGGCATTCCAGATGGAGATTAAGGTCTCTTATAATATTAAAATTTGCTGCTTCTAGAACAAGGATAGATGCAATATTAACTAGGGCTTCTTGGAAGGCTTTAGAGGGGCCTGGTGGACGGTAGATAAGAAGCCCATAAATGTCCCCAGTTGGTTACATATAAGAACAGGTGATGCCATTATGATCAATCACAAATCAAATGTAATACAGGAACTATTCCTATTACTTAGGACACAAGTAACTGTCCGGTTAAAGGCCCTTAGCCAAGATGTTGATAGATCACCTAGGCAGCATGTAATGAACATAATATGCGACATCATATGTTGAATTGATATATTCATATGTTGAATTGATATATACATATGTTTCGAAATTGGTTCAGATTATAATGGAATAATTATATTGCACGAGGCCACTAATTATATCTATCATTTAGGACAAACATCAAGTGTGCCACACATACATATGCAACAATGCTTATCAAAAATATCAAAATTTCTTATGTAAAGTATTGATTAATTTTGAATTATGGCTCATATCCTTGAAATATTAGTTTGTACAAAATGAAAGTCAGTAACTGTTTTTTTAAACTAATGTTTAAAACGAAATATAATGCTTCATAATGGGCAAATTGGGCTGTTTGTATATATATATATATATTGCAATCAAAGTAGGACTCACCCAACCGTGACCAAGACTTCACAGTCGAAACGCGTTGGTGTCAGTGGTACAATTAAAGTACTTTCTCTTAAATGAACTCCTGGAGTGCGGCATATTTTCTTTTGCTTTCAAAAATGATTACGGGTGGATTCCACCCGACATGCCGGGACCAGCGATGAGCGTGTTGTTTATGTAATCCTTTTTTGATGGAAATTATATATATATATATATATATATATATATATATATATATATATATATACACACATATATACACACATATATACACACACATACATATATACACACACATACATATATACATACACACACATCTTCAACTGGCACATTTCCACTTTAATTTAATCAATAAATATACAAAATGAATGCATGATGTTTTAATGGTATGTAAGATGCATCAATGCACTCAAATCAAAACAGAAGTAATGTAGTAGAAACACATGTACATTTGCAGCCGTTTAAGCAACAGAAGGAAATCTCTCTTTTTTTTATAAACTTCGCAACCTCCTATGCTCCATAGGTGTTAGTCCGGCTGTCATAACTGACCGCATTAACAGCCCTTAAAAATGAAAAATATATGACTATCATTCATATTACATATATCAATGCAATAAGGGAAATAGAGGGTACACTGTATGTATGCCTTTGTAAAAATCAGTAAAAGCGGAAAACTGGGAGACATAATTATATGTAATAAAATCAATAAAAAATAAATAGACAAATGATCTTACATTTTGAGCTCATGAAAATGACCTTACCGGATTCACATTCAAGCTTGGTTTGATTCAAGTTGTTTCCATCGGCCACAAACTGGCATATAGAAAACAAACGACAACCTCTTTGACATGCATACAACTCTTCTGCCTGAAGAATCAAAAGAAAAATTATATAGTTACCAAACTTCTAATTGGGCACTATAGTCACAATATATAACAACAAGACCCCCTCTACCCTCATAAAGATTATGGAATTTGAAACTATAAGGTGGACCACTGCTGCCTACCAGTAGTTAAGCAGGAAGGGTGAGCGAGCAGTTTACCGATGTATATGTTTAGATAATCATAATACAATACTATGCTTCCAAAAGAACCTCATTCATCAAAGAAACATTGCACACAATCAGTATAACATAGTTTAGATATACAGAAAAAACTAGAAAAGTAAATAAAGTGGAAAAGAAGCCTAATTAATTTCAGTATAAACAACATTTATTACAAAAATGTATGGTTGCAATTTCAGAAATAGAGCACAAAGCCCAAACACACATTAAAACAGGCAAAATTCAATATACATAGACAGTTACATAAAATGTGTCATGAAGGTGATTATATATACACACACCGAGTCCTTCTACACCAACTAGGCAGAACACACTGCATAGAGTAGTGATTATTACCAGTCACAAGATAATGTAGCCAAATCTGTTGGAAGTGTCGGCCTTCAACTGTATTATTTGTACAAAGCCATCGTCGGGACAGAATAGACGAATGTGACAATAAGGCTCAGCTGAAACAAACTGTCCAGAAATGTATATAACTTCATATGTCATCTTATGGAACAGTTCTATGTGTATCACCATATAGCTCTTCGGGCAATGTGACCAGTATCACCAAGGCAGCTAAGCTCATGAAGATGAGAATACATAACTTATTTAAAAATGGTCATATGGAGATTCTCCAGTAATAATCTACAAAGTGTCCTATGAATTAATCTGGGCACAAGCTGAAATGCTTTGAGAGAGAAAAAAAAAAAATCACAGCATAATCCTGTGCAATGGGAAGCATGTTTAAATCTATGCATCTGTGTTGGTTGTCTGTGCAGGCCTACACAAAAGCCAAGCACATTGGCTTCCTAATGTATGTTACACATTCTAGAGCTCCTTTAAAATTATTAAAATAGTAACTGAACAAAAATATTTTATGCAGCTTGAAGCAAGCCTGAAGTGATACTGCCTTGTCAGAAGACTAAAACATTGCAAGACCTTTTTTTGGGTCCTGGAATTGTCTGGGTGAATACAACCGATTGCCCCAAAATGGCTGCATTGAGGACACAATCCATTTTAGTACACTGTACCAATGGAATTAATGAATGTTGTATACTATTGGCGCTGTAGTCAAAGTCCCTGTTATCCATCATGCTTGCATCCCTGTGCAAGAACCTAAGGGAGGTTTCAGAAACTGGGTTATTAGTTGAGGGTGGTAACTACCCACTTCAAGTAATAATCACAATCCTGGTCAGGGTGAACCACTAGACACACTAAATAAACCTGAGCTCACCCCCGTTGTAGTTATGGCAGAGCGCCGATAGCCTTAACTTAGAGGCAATGCGTGAAGTATTTATGCAGTACTAACAGTAAAAGTTGAAATGCAAAACAACAAAAGTACCAAAATTAGAAATATTAGAGTAAAATGTAATAAACAAAATGACAAAGATCCAATAACAGAAAGCAGAGATGTGATTTTTTTCAAGTTTCAAGTGCCAATAGCGCCAAGAAGCCAAGTGCCAATGATAGTCAATGGACAATTAGAAAAGGACCTAGACGGAATTTGAAGTGGACTGCGATGGAGAGCAGGTCTGATAGACCAACCTGGTTCATCCTGGGCAAAAGATTTCACAATCTGACTTTAGTCCTGTAAGCCCCAATTCAACAGAGGAACACTTCTAAACACCCCCCCCCCCCCATGACCTCATGGGAGGTACTTCCAGACGTATGGGATGTCAGGCAGAGTCTAGTCACGATCCAGTTGACACTGAACAGGAGGTCATGCTTATGACAGGTCGTGTCTTCCAGGGCTCTGCTCAGGTTGCAGACAGCAGTTTCAGTCCTCTTCTGGTCTTCCTCAGGTCCAGAAAGTGTTCCAAGGGGGTCCATGGCGATGCAACATTTATGCCTGGCATGGGCTAGTGGTGGAATGATTCCTGGAAAGACCTAACCAATGGTGTAAAGGTTAACGGGGCTAACCCTACCCACTTTGGGCATTTTCAAGATGGCTGAAGCCTTCGGCCGCACTGAACTTGGGTTGGGGTGGGTGTGTGGAGCGCGTCCTATGGTATTCCGAACGTCCTCCCACATCTAAAACCAAGCTTGATGTTGTTGTGGTTACAGGACAGGACCTGCCTCAGAGACAGACGTCTGGTAGAACAAAAGCTGAGTTTTCAGCAACCAGACAGTAGAAATGCACAAACTGTTTTGGCATCCTGCTTCCCTCCTTTGAAGTGTGCCCCAAATACTATATGTAAACCCAGCAGACCTGTCAAACAGGCCTTGACACTAATGTCAAAAAGATGCCCACTGTGGTTGTGGCCTGTCTGGTGGGGTTGGGGGCAAGGACCCTATCCAAGTGTCAGCTAACATTTGCCAGTGACAGGGGAGGCCTCTGAAGTATGTCCCTAAGTGTCAAAACCTACTGCAGGCCTGTCAAGCAGGAGGTGACACTTTAATGTCAAAAGGGATCCTCATAACCCCACCATGCATATTAAGTCAAGTTCAGATGGGTCACCTTTGCCCATACAGGTCAGCCTGTTGCTTGCTCCCGGGAGCAAGGTCCAACCTCATTCACGCCTTTTCAAATGCTAATTACTGGACGGCAAAAGTAGGAGAACAAAATGCAGATTTAGCTTCCAGGGACTTCCAGCAGGGCAAAGGAAACTTCCTGAAACTAATCTTTCCAAAATATTTTTTACAAATCAGACTTCCTCTGTGAGTTGGGCTTGTAATAAATATTTCAAATAGACAAAAAATGAAATGGGTAGCTGGTTCCTAGCTGGAAATGACATTTTATAAGTATTGTACCCAAATACTTTCCGATGGAACTGACCAACCCTGCTACAGTAAAAATATATATTAGGGACTTTTCACTGCGAGGACATACTTCACATTAAACTTATTAAATGTGTATATGCCCTACTTTTAAATACCTGCCTTATGGGCAATAAGGATTATTTAGGAGTGACTTTTCATTTAAAAGAAAGGTTTAGGCCTGTCAAAGCGGTTATTTTGACAGGCTGAATTTGCAGTTTTAAAACTGCACAGCTAGGCTACAATGGTAGGCCTGGAGACACACTTAACAGAGCCAATGCAGGGGATGGCACAACAAGTGCTGCAGTCCACTGGTAGCATTTAATTTACACACCCTGGGTACACTTTGCCTATAAGTCCCGAGTACATGGTACAAATTAAATAAACCAGTGAGGTATATACCAATTTTATCATGTTGAATGGAGGAGCACAAGCACTTTAACTCTGGTTAGCCGGGGTAAAGTGTACTGAGTTATATAGCCAGCATAAATAGGGCTTGACAAAAAGGCAAAAAAAAATCAGGGTTACCTTGCAGAAAGGACAAATTTCCAACAGGAAATTACAAATATAATGTGCTCATATTTCTGATAGTTCCTTGTGTTTGGGTCTAGAAGTTATTAACCAGTGTCCAGGTCGGGCACTTATTTACAACTTAAATCCCAGAGCCACAAGTACTGGGGCACTCCAGTGGGACTACCAAGTTACTCCTTTTTGTGCATTTGACTCTACAGGTGTAGTGAACTTGAAGTCATGGCTTGCTCTAAGAGGCTCTAGCTGACTAGAAAGGATATACTGTACAGCTCAGTCAATAATAAACCAACTCCTTGTTCCGCCAGGTGTATTCTTTCAAAGTAAACAGTACTTGTTTTGCAAGTAGGTTGTATAGGGCAGCAAAATAATATATAAACAAAAAGAAAAGAGATGGTGCTTACACCTTTATGGGCTGACGTACAGCTGTTAACACTTCTACACCATTTATGTTTCAGGTGTCAATTTTCTCTTTCATTTGACCCTATAGCCAATGTGAACCAAAAGTGAAAGGTTCAGGTATTCAGCATTTTTCTACTCTCACCAGTCAACAACACAAAGATGTCAGACATAAGGATACAGAGTAACCATCTGGATATGTGTCTGCCCCTTGCCTCATTTTTTTTGTCAGCCCTTTGTGAGTCATTGTGGCTATAATTTGTACAAAAACAGTACTAAAAACTTGTAAGCACAAAACCCCACCAAACAAACTGAAACAGGCTTGCACAAGGGGCATGAATTCAATTCAGGTTGACAATAGCAAATTTACAACAAGCATTGTCAAAACCTGCTGGTCTGGCTTTAATGTGCTAAAGTATGCAAACACAGGGATGCATAAATACTATTTTCATACTGAATCACATTATTGCCATGTCTATTATCATTGACAATGCCATGTTTCTCAAGAGTGAACAGAACCAACCTGCAATACCATGGACTGTTACTAGGTGCCCCAAGATTACAAAACCACAGATGTAACTTATTGCAATGGCACGTCCAAACGAGACAGTACTTATATTAGCAAGAGTGCATTGGTTGTTTCTCTAAACGTACTATATTTGGTAGAACCACAATAGTATGTGCAACCAGAATTAGAAGAGCAAATAGGTCTTGCTTATAACTTAAAGGGCTTACTTCAGTGAACATGTATCCATCCATGCACTCAATCACTCATCTACATTACGCTAAGTAATTCATCCTTACACTCTTACATCTATTCTTACACTGTATGGGGCTGAATTGTGGGGCCACTGTCAATCCACTTCTCTCGTAATGACAGAAAACACATTTGAGACAGTTGTTGGCCCTCCCCATGAGCTCCCCTTTAACACCGCTCAGGATGGACCTAGGAATTAGTCCTATAGCAGATGTGGTCTCTTCTAGACCACTCCTATACTGGCGACGCCTGTGGAGTACTCCTGAATTGGTGGAATATAGAGAATGTACATCCAAGGTGCAGGGAAACTCCCTTGGCTAGCCTATATTAGAAACACATGCCAGGCCTTGGGGAGGTCAAACATGTGGACAACTCCTGATGAGATATGTCCAACTATCTCCTGAAGGTCATTACTTGACTCCTATAGAGTTCAAACTGGACCTACTATGGCGGGGGACTAAGCCGGGCTGTCTAACTTCCAGGTTTTTGGACATTAAGTTGCAATACAGGATGGAAGCGGCTCTTGACAGCATACAGCCGCTTCTTGCAAAAAAACTTTATATCCAATTCAGACACGGGGCGCTTCCGCTCTGTGCATTTACGAATAAATGGCAGGGAGCCCACACTTTAGATTGCCCTGGGTGTGATCAAGCCGAGGAAACTGAAATGCACGTCCTCTTCTTATGCCCTGCCTATGGTAAACCCAGGTCACGGGGGATTTTACAACTTTGTAGAAACATGGGGATTAGACACTGCGTAGAAGCATACAGGCTCCTTAAGTACGGAATTGACTTACCTATTGTGTTTGCCATCTCACGATTTATTTACTCTATGTGGTGCACCCGTAGAGCTATTCTTAAGCAAACTCCCTTAGGAAATCTGTAGTTACTGGTAATCTCCATAGTTACATGTCCTGAAAAGCTATACAATAGGGAAAAATAATGCGGTTTTGCACATATTCACACTACGGCTCCCACCCCCTCTAACTAACCTATTTGGATGGCCTTTTTAATCATTGAATTTTTTCTGCTTTTATTCTCTTTTTAACATTTGTTATAAATATCTTCCAGATGAAGTTTAAATGTTTTTTGCAACCAACAGGCATTTTATTTAATGTATTAGCTCTTAAAGTTGTAATATGTGTCATTTTACCTTGTAAACAATTAGAGAAATTAGAAATATCATGTACATTGCACTTCAAGTGACCTTAAAACCTTAAATAGAGAATAAATTAATGAATTTACAATTTGGTCTACCTCAACTTTAGAAAGTGTATATAGCAAGGATATAGCAGTTTTTATAATGATAAATAGTCTTGTTTTCTATCTTTCTCTCATATATACATTGTTCTTTTTCTTTTTTTGTATGTGCTTTTATGGCCTGTATGGTCGAAATAAAGCTTCTTTTGACTGACTATTCTTACACCAACTAACTTTTGCTAGCATTCTCCCCCCCACTCGCCCATCTATATTACACACACACACAAACTCTCTTTAGGTTATAAGTCAGACCTATTGACTTGCTGTTAATCTGTGAGGGTATGAGAATGCCTCTGGTAGTGCCTGATTGCTAGTCTGCGACCGTCAGCTTAAAAAGGAAAGTGTTCCTTCAATGAATGATGATTTTTGTGTGGGTGGCGCTGTGTATATAGCTTCTGATTGTATAAGTAATGTTACTAGATGGTTCCATGCGATCAGAGACACCATGTTCCAGGGCTGGACTTTTCTGTGACTAAGCATTGTTTTTAGGTGTGTTATTCTACTCCAATTGGTTCCACCATGAATCACCATGAATCATCCATGGGTTCAATTCAGCAGCATATCTGGCCTCCAAAATCTGGCATGCATTGGTTCAGTCAGTCATGTGGCGCACATTGGCTCTGCCTCCTTGACTTCATATGTTTTGCAATTCAGCAAGCTTGAACTCAAACATGCTGCTTGCACCCGCAGGTACCCCATCCATCCCCATGACACTGTCATAGTAACACAGTAATGAGTGCATATGCGCTTGTAATACTGGCAACCTTTTTGACTGTATAGTGAATGGCTCAGTGAAGTAACCGTATGTGGGGGAGAGTATCCTTATTTCGATTCATTTGCCTCACATTAGAACATTAAGTATGGTGAGTAAACTAATCATTGAGGTACCCAACTCCAAGGATGACAAAAGAGGCCACCACTTATATGAATACTGGTTTCACAAGTTAGGAATGTTAATCGAGACTGGTGCTTTTCAGACACTGCGAGAAAAACTGCTCATCTCTATTCCTGGCACACCATTATTTGAGAAATTAACTGATTAAATTGGTTAGGAGTCTTTGAAGGGAGTATCTTCCATAAATCTAGTAAGCCTTGCAGATCAAAATGCCGCATCCAAAAGGGTTTGGCAGGATTGACTTTGGGAGAATGCAGAGGCTGATATTTCAACAGTTTATAAGCACTATTATAGATAGTAGTATTCACTAAAATGTTAAACAGCATATGCAAGTATCTTAACACAAAGGTTAAAGAACCTCGTAATTTTCAGAAAGAAGCTTTTTGCCAGAAAAAAATTTATGCAATTGTTCCCAGCCACATCTAATTGGAATCTTCATAGATTCTGGCAATACATTAAGGGGACTTCAATACAATCAAAGACCTGCTCTGTTAGTAGTCTGGACTCCTATAGACGTCCACATATATTTTCTCAGGCACAAAATATTGTGTGCCGCAACAGTGGATCAATATCTCCCATCCGCCATCAAGTGTCTAAAATCACTATTTTTGAACCGCATGTGTTGTACTGTATCTACAAAATGTAACCCCCCTCAAACATCACCAAGAAGAGGAGTGAAAAGGGGAAGTGAAAAAGTGAAACAGAGGAAAGTGGTGCAGTGAGGACGCTGACCCTACCCTGATGAAGTTGCCGCAATTTTCTATGGGCAATGAAACATGTTGGTTTTAATGGAGCAGACACACAGCTAAGAAATAAAGTAGTTCAGCTAGTGGTTGTCTAGCTCGGTTTTAGATTTAGGTACACCGGTTGTTCTAATGCTAGACCCCGGTTTCCTATACAGGGTTTATGCATTGTGCACGAACATACACAGTCTTTGCACTTTTTCTTTTCTCCTCACTCTTTATTTTGTTGCAAAAGTTGGCAGTTGCTAATGATGAGAACCTGAGGATACAGGCGAGTATCAGTCTGTAAACTCCCATGGTGTTACTCCCGTGAGGCACTGCCTTCTTTGTTCCCACTTTTTCACTTCCCCTTTTCACTCCTCTTCTTGGTGATGTTTGAGGGGGGTTACATTTTGTAGATACAGTACAACACATGCGGTTCAAAAATAGTGATTTTAGACACTTGATGGCAGATGGGAGATATTGATCCACTGTTGCGGCACACAATATTTTGTGCCTGAGAAAATATATGTGGACGTCTATAGGAGTCCAGACTACTAACAGAGCAGGTCTTTGATTGTATTGAAGTCTGTGAGTGGGGGCGACCTGTTCTGTTTTTCTCCCCCTTGGCTCCTAGTTGTGATTAGTATTGAGAACGGCAGAGTAGCCGTGAGAGCCCCGTCATAAATATATACAGGGATGTCCTTCTGAATCCCCAGTTTTTAAATTCACATATCTCAGGCGGCATCTTTTTATGTGTGGGAATTTCGACATCCATTTGATATATAGGGGTGTGTGATATGGCAAATTTTTGTTTGGCATTTACTGAAGATCATATAGCCTCCATTCTATCGGGGCCACCACTTTTGCCCAATGCACCATTGAGTGGAACAGCTACAGCCCGTGATGAATGGGACAAGCTCACGAGTATTAGGAAGCGCCAAATAAGAATAGCGCTGCATGGAGCGTTAATGACCGAATATCTCCGTGCAGGCGCAGCACCAGCTAGTCTCCTAGTTCGATTAGAGCCTAAGATCTTTTGGAGGATAAGAGGTTCCGGGTGGACTGGAGTTATATAGCTAATAAGTGCACCCGGGACTGGCTTATCCTCATTATTAATACAGCTAAGAGACTTAGTGAAGAACTTCTGAAAGCGATATTAGATCTTGAGATAATTATTAAGGCTGATACTACTATTGTGGATACGAAAGAGCAGTTGGCTAAAATTCAAATTGATATTGGGGAATATCAAACCTATATGGTCAATCAGAAACTTAAGGGGTTAAAAAGGAACTTAGACAGATTTAGTCACGAGTGGGCTTTCCCGTATGTGGAGGACCAATATTATCAACCAGGTCCTGACCAAGTCAAACCACAGCAGGCCCCCAGGGGTGGGCGACGTCAGGGCAGGAGAACACCGAATAACTGGACATTTGACAACACGAGCAGTGAGGAAGAGGAGTATTCTGGGCAACAGACTACCAGTAACCCAAGGGTTAGATTTCATCCACAAGAAAGAACTGACCAAGACTTAGGAGCTCTATTCCGGGCTTTTTTAGGACAGCACCCCACAGACCAAAGAGGGGCCAATCACAGAGGCAGGGGCAGGGGAAGAGCACGGCAAAATTTGAACACAACATGGCAAATGTTTTCTCCAAGAATTACCCGCAGTCGGGGCAGAACCCCCTGTAGCAGATAAAAACAAGAATCAAAATATAGTGGTCAATCTGTCGGATCACATACTCACTGAGGATGAGAACCGGGTCCTGAATAAGGGCCTAGGTTATGTTCCAACACCTAAACACGATAGTTTCAAACTCAGAGGTGAGTTTAATGGCTTGATGAGAAAAATTAAGCTGCAAACATTTTTTGAGGGAAAAGAACAAGAACCACCATCGATATATGCGTCTAATCTGCGACG
Organism: Calotriton arnoldi; assembly: GCA_963921515.1. Lineage (NCBI taxonomy): Eukaryota > Metazoa > Chordata > Amphibia > Caudata > Salamandridae > Calotriton > Calotriton arnoldi. The sequence goes on from CAWUFW010000941.1 coordinate 2,394,376, forward strand.
TCCATCGCAGTTCTGCCCATTGAATAATCAAGTAGGCCCGGAGGTCCAGGTCTTTGAACAAAAGGTTATAAAAGATATCATTGACCTTGAATCCAACTTGAAAAATATAGCTCACAGTAATATGAGCAATAAAGATTGGCAAGCTGTGAAATCACTACAGAGCAATATGTCCATCACCATCAAACCGGCCGATAAGGGCGGGGCGGTGGTGGTGATGAACACATGTGATTATGAAGCTGAGGTGACCAGATTATTGGGAGTTCGGCAGCATTACAAACCCTTGATGAGGGATCCGACTAAAGAACTACAGAGTATAATATCCAAGGTGGTGTCTGAAGCTAGGGAGAAGAAATGGCTAACTACTAAGGAGGCCGATTTCTTGATTAATACCAAACCCAGGATCCCTGCTTTTTACATCGTGCCTAAAATCCATAAGCCCCAGCGTCCACCTCCTGGGCGTCCGATTGTATCGGGCATTCAATCTTTGCTCGAACCGTTATCCCAGTTTGCGGATTTCTTTTTGAGAGAGTGTGTTATCACGCAACCATCCTACATACAAGATACCACTGATATCTTAAGATATTTAGACAATGTGGTGTATGATCCTGACCATCAGTTTCTGGTTACCATCGACATTGAGTCACTATACACCAACATCCCCCAGGAAGCGACGCTGGTGGCGGCAGCTCTCGCCTTGGGGGAATGTGAATGGTTTTATGATACACCCCAGACATGTGTGCTACAATGCATTGAGATAGCACTAACACGCAATTTTTTTGCATATAAAAGACCAACTATATCTCCAGACGTCCGGGACTTCAATGGGGGCTACTTTTGCCCCCAGTCTGGCCTGCATTTATGTAGGCCAGTTTGAATCCAACTACATCAATCATTCCATCAATCCCTTCCAGAGGAACATTGTCCTCTGGAAGAGATTTATTGATGATGTCTTATGTATTTGGACTGGGACAGAAGAGGAGTTACAGCAGTTCCTTAACTGGCTCAATACTCTGGACGAATGTCTCAAATTCACTTGGACAGTGAATAAAAACACAGCCACATATCTGGATTTAGATATACAGGCGAATGATAACAAACTCCAGACCTGTGTACATCTAAAGCCCACTAATAAGAACTCACTCCATTATAGATCTTATCACCCGAGGGCTCTGCGAGATAATCTGCCGGTGGGGCAATTTCTGCGTTATCGCAGAAATTGTACGTCCACACAGAACTATCTTGAACAAACGGAAGAACTGTCCAACAGACTGGAAGATCGTGCATACCCCAAAAAAGTTATAAAACAGGCCAGGAAGAGAGCGTTAAATACACCTAGAGATGCCCTCCTGGAAAGGACAAATAAGGTCAAAAGTGAATGTATCCCAGTGGTCACTACGTTTGGGCCCTGTTCGACCAAGATCAGACAGATCATAAGAAGACACTGGCATTTACTCAGTACTGCCTCTATGAAAATGCCTCCACCCAGATTCGCATTTAAACGGTCCTCTAACCTGCGTGACCGCCTTGTTCATACACGTCCTGTGCAGGAATCTAGGGAACCTGCAGTATCTCCGGGACATTACCCCTGTGGGGGCTGTTCGGTCTGTGAATTGACAACGGCTACCAAGAGTGTCACATGCGCAAATGGAAAAACATGGCATTTGAATAGGTTCAGTAATTGTAACACGGCTAATGTTATATACAGAATCACATGTCCATGTGACCTACACTATATTGGCCTCACGACTCGTAAGGTCAAAGTTAGAATGCAGGAGCATGTGAGCACGCTAAAAGCGGGCAAACTCACGACGAAATTTGTTCAACATTATGTCACCCTGAAACATAAATACAGGGACATACGATGGGTGGTACTAGAAAAGGTTCTAGGTGATCAGCAGAACATGGAGAGCAGATTGGCCTCCAAAGAAGCTCGTTGGATATATCAAGAGGGGGCAGACCGTAATGGGCTCAACGATTCTATTGAATGGAACAAAGTGGTACCCTTCTAAATGGAGGTAGCCTGAGAATATATATTGCACTGTTGATGGCTGAATATATGTGAACAATAACACATTAGGGCTGAGGGTTTGTATTATTTGAGCAGACACCTCAGTAAATCCTTAATGGCTTCACTAGAGTTGAAGAGTGTAGTTTTTTACTCAAGGGGAGGTGATATAGATTTGAGTAGTTGTACCAAATATTTAGAAAATATTTTCCTAAAACTTTTTGAAAAATTATTTTTTTGAAAATTGATATTCGACAAAAGGAGTGTGGAATGTACCATGGCAATTAACAACTATCCATGAGTCATATACACATTTCGTAATGTGTAAACTACCAAGAGTAGATTTTATTGGGTTCATAGCAGCCGGCGAGAGACATTTCAAAATGGCCGCCGTGTTTACTGACAAAAGTAGGAGTCATCTGCAAGGACCGAAGGCAGGGCGGGTCCAATTAGCCTGAGCCAGCGTGCGTAGCCCTATAAATACACTACAGTGAGAGGAACACGATGAGGTGCTGAGCGGTGGCTGGTAACCCGAGGAGTCTCGGTAAGATGCGAAAATTTAATTGATGGAGGAATTTTCCTCCGGTATATCACCAAACCCCCGGGAGTGTGGTAGCCTCAAGGTTGAAGAACCGCCACTTAGTAGGAGGGGTACCGACTTTTTTAGTATAGCTGCACACCGAAATGCATCAAGGGTGGTAGCAAGTAGAGTGGTTTGCGAGGAAAGCGGTCTTGGCATATAGAGTAGGCATCAGGGAGGTATATTCATGTGTCCCGCTTGCTACAGAGGGGAACGTTTTATTTTCCCATCGCCACTGGAGTTCAATATGGGTGTTTAAAGGACCCGGGAGAATATTTGAAACATCTTATCTTTTCTCCCATACAGACTGACTGAGAGCAGTGACTGAGCCGGATGCTGTGTCTGTGGACTAGTACACACACACAGGGTTAGAAGCATTTTCATGAGGTTGCAGGTATGCCGAAGATTGGCAACCTCTCGGTAAATATATCGGATGCGTTGTCGATATTCCCCACTAGTAGCACCACAAATATACGCTTTGGTTTTTAGTGTGCTACATGTGTTACAGGAGTTTCTCTCTTGTTTTTAGCGCGATGCCTGTGCTGATATATGTGTTGTTGAAATGTGTTGTACGTTCTCTGTCTTTTGTAGGTTTGATAAACAGAGGAAAGTGGTGCAGTGAGGACGCTGACCCTACCCTGATGAAGTTGCCGCAATTTTCTATGGGCAATGAAACATGTTGGTTTTAATGGAGCAGACACACAGCTAAGAAATAAAGTAGTTCAGCTAGTGGTTGTCTAGCTCGGTTTTAGATTTAGGTACACCGGTTGTTCTAATGCTAGACCCCGGTTTCCTATACAGGGTTTATGCATTGTGCACGAACATACACAGTCTTTGCACTTTTTCTTTTCTCCTCACTCTTTATTTTGTTGCAAAAGTTGGCAGTTGCTAATGATGAGAACCTGAGGATACAGGCGAGTATCAGTCTGTAAACTCCCATGGTGTTACTCCCGTGAGGCACTGCCTTCTTTGTTCCCACTTTTTCACTTCCCCTTTTCACTCCTCTTCTTGGTGATGTTTGAGGGGGTTACATTTTGTAGATACAGTACAACACATGCGGTTCAAAAATAGTGATTTTAGACACTTGATGGCAGATGGGAGATATTGATCCACTGTTGCGGCACACAATATTTTGTGCCTGAGAAAATATATGTGGACGTCTATAGGAGTCCAGACTACTAACAGAGCAGGTCTTTGATTGTATTGAAGTCTGTGAGTGGGGGGCGACATGTTCTGTTTTTCTCCCCCTTGGCTCCTAGTTGTGATTAATACATTAAGGGGAACCTAAACCACACAAAAAGCAGATAAGAAAAGCAGTCAGTCATCCTGTGTGGGAAAGGCACATTTATGATCCCTACAATTGAAATAATCTTCAGTTGAAACAGTATAGATCTGAAGGCACAGCTTTTAGTGTGTTTGTGATACTTGGATTTGAAGATACTATTAGAGAAATGAATCCCCAGGCATTGCAACCATTTTCTAAATGGTGGCCATCTATCTTGAGGAGGTTATTCCTAGAGGTAAACAAGCATAATGCCATGCCACAACCTCAGCAAGGAATGATAATGACTCCTATCTTTAAGAACAAAGCTAAGGATGCCCATGGAAATTGTCGCCTCCCTGCGACGCTTTGCCCCATTATAAGGTGTACGCCCGAATCATCGTAAAAGAATTGTAACACTTGGATAACAAACACTCTGAACGTCCGAATACCCAAAGAGGGTTTGATAAAAATATGTCCACCGTTTGCAATATGATGGACTTTGTGAGATGGATCACCTCTGTATTAGTCGATACAAGTTGCTCTACTATATTTTAACCTTTGTATTTAGAACCTTCATAGACTGTTCCAGAAAATGTACAAATACATTCTAGCATTAATAAGCACAATGTGGCTACTTTATTAAGACACCGGAGCGGTGGTATTCATGGCCAAAAACAACAGTGTAGCCAAGTGAGTTAGCTACAATCTGAGGGGTGAAGCATGGCTGTTTGTTAGTCCCATTAATGTTCAATCTTCGTATTTCCAACCAGTATGACACACTTTTGAATGTGAATACCTCCCACTTAAACTTCCAGATTTGTTTTATACCGATTACATTATCGAAGCTAGTAACACAACAATAGGCTAGGACTGGTAACTCCATTGTAGACCTATTGTGTGACAAATCAAAATGACAAAAACCTATATTTATCATCTCTTGCCTAAATATATACATGTCATTCAACAAAACATCCCCAGTTGAAGACGCACTCGAACAGCAGATGAATTCCACTGATTCTTTAATAAAAAGGAAACCGGCATTTTCATTCAGATGCATATATATGCCTTCCATGTTTCAGAGCACAGCTCCTTGGTCACAGGCTTCATGATACTGCACAGAAATGGTGAAAAGACACTCCCCTCTGCATCTGAATGAAAATGCCGGTTTCCTTTTATTAAAAGAATCAGTGAATTTATCTGCTCTTCGAGTGAGTCTTCCACTGGGGATGTTTTGTTGAATGATTTATGGCCAGCAGTCCAGCCGGGAAGACTGCACCACCCCTCAAGGCCATGGTTAGGGGGCCACGAGGACATGGAACTACTCAGAGTCTTCCTTAGTGGAACAGCAGAAAAGAAAAAATAAACGGAACATTTTCATCTAGGAGGCCCACTGGAGGGCTTTTAAATTAAATGAACACTTTGCTACAGCACAGAAACCTACTAAAGGTAAAGGAATTTTGAAAGTGCACTACTGATCCCAGGATGCAACACTTAGTTGAACTCACCTGTGGGGCCCACTGAGTGCCAATTAAATGGACATGCAGAGGGGAGTGCCTTTTCACCATTTCTGTGCAGAAACATGAAGCCTCTGACCAAGGAGCTGCCTGGTCTCAAACGCGTAAAGCAAGACATGCATCTGAATGAAAATGCTGGTTTCCTGTTATTAAAAGAATCAGTGGAATTCATCTGCTCTTCGAGTGCGTCTGTAACTGGGGATGTTTTGTTGAATGATTATATTATATTATATTATATATATATATATATATATATATAATATAATATATATATATATATATATATATATATATATTCACTGAAAAACCATAGGTTTCAGACACGTTATAGTTACAAATTAGCATTTAAAAACCTTTGAAATTCACTGAAAAACCATAGGTTTTAGGGACAGTTTTAGTTACTTGGACATTGCACTCAGTACAAAACCCGTGAAATTCCCCCGTTATAGTTAGTTCAGCTAACTATAACTCGCGCCCCGCAATGCACTGCTGATGATGTCACATATTACATCACTCATGACATGGTCAGTGACATCACTGATGACATCACTGATGACATCTCAAATGACATCACTGATGACATCATCCAGTGACTGTGTGTTTCTGTAAAGTTTAAATATTTTTAATATATATAGGAAAAGACGTATTGAAGAATGAGTGGGTGTGTAAGTGTCTGTATGGATGATTTAGTAGGTGCGTGACTGACTATAAGTAAGTGATTTAACGTATCTTACTGAATGCATGGGTTAGTGACTAAACTGGGTGAATGTCTGTATCCGTCTGTCTGTTGCTGTGTAAGTGGCTGCATGTGTTTGTGAATAGCTAAATGAGTGTCTATATGAGTTATTGAATGCTTGTCTGAGTATCTGTATGGGTGCCTGAGTGTTTGTGTGGGAGGGGTGTGTGCAACTCTGTGCATAGATGTGTGAGTGGGTGATTCACTGGGTGGATGGTTTCAAGAGTGCATCTGTGATAGACTGTATGGGTGGGTAAGTGTGTGTAAGAGTGTGTTAGTGAGTGAATGTATGTCCCAGTGGTACATGTGTGAGTAAGTACATATGTGAAAGGCAGTATATATGTGTGTTGGAGTATATAAATAGCTATAAGCAAGAGTGAGTGATTGTGATAGTGGCTGTATGGATGAGTGTGTGCTTGTATCTGTGATTGTATAAGAGCGTAACAATGTGCTACTATTTGTATGAGTAAGTGAGCTGGTGTGTGTATAACTGTATAGGTGAGTAAATGGCAGTGTGTTTAATTATTTGCATGACTGACTAGGTGTGTGAGTATCTCTATGGATGAGTGGCGTTGTTTGAGTGTCTATATAGGAGTAAGAGTGCATATGATAGTCCTGTACTGAGTGACCGTAAGTATGAGTGACTGTACGGGTGAGTGAGTGGATGTGTGTGTGTAGACCTAAGAATCAGTGACTGGGTATGTAGTTATTGGTGTTGGAGTGTCTATGGTTTTGCGAATGGCAGTCTGTAATTTAGAGTGGGTGTATCAAAGGTTATATTAGGGTGTGAGGAGGTGCATCAGATTATCACGTGGATGTCATCAGTGATGTCATTTGAGATGTCATCAGTGATGTCATCAGTGATGTCATCAGTGATGTCACTGACCATGTCATGAGTGATGTAATATGTGACATCATCAGCAGTGCATTGCGGGGGCGCGAGTTATAGTTAGCTGAACTAACTATAACGGGGAATTTCACGGGTTTTGTACGAGTGCAATGTCCAAGTAACTAAAACTGTCCCTAAAACCTATGGTTTTTTCAGTGAATTTCAAAGGTTTTTTAAATGCTAATTTGTAACTATAACGTGTCTGAAACCTATGGTTTTTTCAGTGAATTTCAAAGGTTTTTTAAATGCTAATTTGTAACTATAACGTGTCTGAAACCTATGGTTTTTTCAGTGAATTTCAAAGGTTTTTTAAATGCTAATTTCTAACTATAACGTGCCTGAAACCTACGGTTTTTTCAGTGAATTTCAAAGGTTTTGTAAATGACAATTTTTAAATGTATTAATTGTTATATTAATTTTTTTCATACTGATTTACTACATTTTTAGAAACAATTTTTTTTTACATATTTTATTTTTTAAATTACATTGTAATTACATTATACATTACATAAAATACTTTCTCAGAATGAATTACTTTAGTTTAAATACTTTGCAGATAGGCAATAGACTTTTAAGTACAGTAGTTACAGTTGTTGCAATGGGCAACACATTTTCAAACACAATGCAACATTCAGCTCAATGTGAATTTCTAGTTAAATGCAATTAGTTACTTTATGGATTACTTTTGTAACCACAGGACTGGATCCTAGATTCAGTCCTGCTACATCTCCTGTAAACAGTTGAGTAAAAGCGTTTTGGTTACAGTCGTGATTTTTAAGGAATATTATTGTATTTTAAAAGTTGACACTTAGAAACTTTTTCTCATAGAATCACCAATGTTATCCTATGGAAGGAAATTCACTTAGCAGGTAAAAACTGTTATTGTTACTTTTTCTTACTCAGTGTTGGATCCTGGATCCAGCACTGGTGCATCTCCTGTAAACAGTTGAAAAATGCGTTTAAGTCATACAGGCGATTTTTAAGGAATATTTGTAGTTTGTGAAAATCAACACTTTGAAACTTTTGCTGAAAACCAGTCAATCTTAGCCTATGAAGGAAATTCAAGTTACCGGTAAGTACGGTTAAAATTACTTTTGAGGATCAGTAATGGGCTGAAAGATGCAGCACTGAGGTCTCTCCTGATAACAGGTGAGTAAATCGGAATTCGTATTTCAGCTGATTTTAGAGCAATATTTTAAAGTTCCAAAACTCCACACTTAGAAGAATTTCCAAGTGAAACCAGTCAATGTTAGCCTATGAAAGGAAATTCAAGTTACTGGTAAGTACGGTTAAAATTACTTTTCAGGACCAGTACTGGGCTGAAAGATGCAGCACTGAGGTCTCTCCTGATAACAGGTGAGTAAATCAGAATTCGGATTTCGGCTGATTTTAGAGGAATATTTGTATGTTTCAAAAATCAACACTTAGAAACTTTTTCAGCAAAAAGCAGGCAATGATATCCTATGGAAGGAAATTCAAGTTACTGGTAAGTACGGTTAAAATTACTTTTGAGGATCAGTACTGGGCTGAAAGATGCAGCACTGAGGTCTCTCCTGATAACAGGTGAGTAAATCGGAATTCGTATTTCGGCTGATTTTAGAGGAATATTTTAAAGTTCCAAAACTCCACACTTAGAAGAATTTCCAAGTGAAACCAGTCAATGTTAGCCTATGAAGGAAATTCAAGTTACCGGTAAGTACGGTTAAAATTACTTTTGAGGATCAGTACTGGGCTGAAAGATGCAGCACTGAGGTCTCTCCTGATAACAGGTGAGTAAATCGGAATTCGTATTTCGGCTGATTTTAGAGGAATATTTTAAAGTTCCAAAACTCCACACTTAGAAGAATTTCCAAGTGAAACCAGTCAATGTTAGCCTATGGAAGGAAATTCAAGTTACTGGTAAGTATGGTTAGAATTACTTTTCAGGACCAGTACTGGGCTGAAAGATACAGCACTGAGGTCTCTCCTGATAACAGGTGAGTAAATCGGAATTCGTATTTCGGCTGATTTTAGAGGAATATTTGCACAATGGTGAAGGGAGGGGCGGGGCCTGAGGTGACATCTGTGCAAACGCGCCCTGCTGCGCGCTTTAAGTTGGGGGATTAAGTCCCCTGAATCCTGAGGGTCCCTAGGGGCCAACTAGCCCACCAGGAACCTCCAATATGCGCTAGGGGCTGCGTTGCAGAGACGTGTAGAGAGGCCACACCCCTTTTACACCTCTCTGCAACGCAGCTCTGTGGCGCTTTCTGGATGTACCTGTTGGGCTAGTTGGCCCTCAGGGACCCTCAGGATTGAAGGGGATTTAATTCCCCATCTTAAAACGCGCCACGGGGCCTGTTTGCACACATGTCACCTGAAGCCCCGCCCCTCCCTTCACCACTGTGCAAACGCGCCCGTGGCGCGTTTTAAGTTGGGATTAGTCCCTTGAATCCTGAGGGTCCTCGGAGTCCAACTAGCCCACCATATACCTTCCAAAGCGCCACAGAGCTGCGTTGCAGAGAGGTGTAAAAGGGGTGTGGCCTCTCTACACGTCTCTGCAACGCAGCCCCTGGCGCATATTGGAGGTTCCTGGTGGGCTAGTTGGCCCCCAGGGACCCCCAGTATTCAAGGGGAATTGTTCCTCTCTGCAAACGCGCCAGGGGCGCGTTTGCAGAGTGGTGAAGGAAGGGGCGGGACCTGCGGGCCCGATCGTTTTTAAATGTTTTTTTTTTTTTTTTTAAATGCTTTTTTTGCCCAGGGGTCCTTGTTGGACCCCTGAGCAGGCCTAGGGGGTTAGGGGTTTCTACCCTGCCCCCTTTGTGCGTTTTACGCACTTGTTTCTTTTTTTTTCTCGGCGGGATACGCGCACCCTAAGCGCATCCCGCCGATTTAAAAAAATATATATTTTTTCTGCCCAGGGGTCCTTGTGGGACCCCTGAGCAGACCTAGGGGTCAGGTGTTTCTACCCTGCTCCCTTTTGCGCTTTGCGCACTTGTTTCTGTCCCTCGGTTCTACCGAGGGACAAAATGGCTGCCAACACTTCTTGATTTGGAGTGTTGACAGCCAATTAGCATGCAGCTCGTGATCGGGAGGGTGCGCGCAGGGTGCGCTGAGGGTACGCGTATCCGACGCGCCCATAGATATATATGTACTTTTACTTTTGATTTTCTCAGGAACTACTGAACGGATTTACACCATTTAAGCAAAAGGCACCAGTCTGAACCAAGGACTACCTCTTTGCCAAATTTGGGGTAATTCCGTTCAGCAGTTCGGGCTGTAGCTGCGACTAAAGGTTCCTATGGAAAAATGAATGGGGAAAACGCGCTTTGGGACCCCCTTTTTCTCGGCCCCCGCTTGACGTATCACCCCGAGACTTTCAGGGTAGGAGCGGACCGGAGCGCCCCAACAAGTTGGAAGCTTTCGCGAAGATTCGTCAACCGACGCCAACGTTATTGCAAATAGAATGTCACGGATTTCCTATGGATAATAGGTTGTAACTATAACTATCTACTGGCGACCGCCAGTAGATAATATATATATACATATACACACACATATACACACACACACACATATACATTCATACATACATATAAACACACACTTACATTTTTAATGTGCACTCTAGGTATTGTTGCTTGAATAAATGGATTGAAACTTGGGCTATGATGATTGAATTTTTGTACCCCGGAATTGCTGACATTGAATAGCTGCTGAGGAGAGAGCGCGAGTGACAATGGAGATGAGATTATCTATCTATATAAAGGTATAAAAATATCATAGAAGCAATATTAGCGTAGGTAATTGTAGAAACTGTTGTTTTTGCTCCCCACGAACACAAAATGGTATACTTCAAAGTAAGCATTTGCTTACAATACAGAATGTCTTGCTTTTAGAAGAGAAACCCTTCTTTTCAAAATGGCTTCTGCATTTACATGTCCCCGTGTCCCAGCATATGCTGAAAAAAACATACTGCACAATATGCACGAAACTGGAAGTATGCTCTAGGAGGTGGAAACACCAAAACAGCCAATAGTACAAGGTGACAAATGTTTGATCCTCTGACGCCCACTGAAGTGTCGTTTTTAAACAGTAGTGACAAAGGCTCTGGCAAACAGTTGCACTGTCAAGCCATACCTAAAATGCACTGGTGCCCAGCTAGCAGGGCTAAAGGGAACATGGTAGTCAGAGGCAAAAGCCAGCTAAAGTCATAGGCAAGCCAGCTAAAGCTGGAAAAATAACAGGTCTCTCAGGGACATAGAGGAGACTGGGTACTGAGCTGGAGGTACCAGACTTCAGGACCCAACTACTGGAATTCATCATTTGTGGGAAAGCAGCACAGTTGACGGATGCATCCACAAGAGTGGGGTACTTACTGGACCCACAGGATCGACCAACAAGGACTGCGAACTAGTATTTAGGATCAGTGGTCAACTGCAAATTTAAATGCAAGTAACTGTGGAACTGCAAGTACTGGTTCCAGGACATGGGCAACAAGCTGCAGCCAAGGTCTTGAATATTGGGAAACTACTGGCTCACCACACTTACACTTCTCTAATGTGTCTCTAGCACTCCTTAACCGTTGGTCTCACAGTTACTTAATGTGGCAATTACGGCCAGTTGATTCACAATATACTTGTGGCACCAGTTTGACAAAACAACGTTAACTCAATGGACGTCTCGGTCATCGAGGCCTTTCTTTTTGTCCTCTTGCACAGGGGCCTGCTCTCTTCTCAACCTAGGAAGAAAAGCCAGAACCTCTTGGTTTGTATAGCTATGGAATGTTTTACTCTGTGGTGCCGGGGACTGTATATACTGTGTCACCATGTTAATTCAGTTATTTGAAAGATTTTGTGATTGGTTAAAACCTCATGCCTTGATTCTCTTCTGATTTTTCAACATTACCATTCCTTTGCGAATACCTGGGTAACAACATTGGTACTCCAGCCGTTGCCCAGTCATAGCCAGTGGTGTCTCTTAGCAGGAGTGTGACCCTCCACCTCTTGTGCACTTTTTACTCCACCCCCCTCGTGTTGAACTGAGTCCAGTACAAGACATACGAGGTCCAAACCTAAATAAGTTTGTATCCTGTATAACTCAGTTTTCTATTGCCACATCATAGGACAGCTCGTCATTTGAAAGATTCAGCAGTTCTTCTTTGGCTGGCTGTTTGAGCAGGGTAACGGCTGTGAGATGCTGGGGATTGCTCATGTTAGAGGTGGAACCGGTAGGCAATGCAGGCTTTGACTGGACTTGTGTGGTTTATGGTGGTAGTTTGACATCTCGCAATGTGCTCTAGCTGTGCGATCAGCCCTTTCCTCTCTTAAGGAAAGGCTGCAGCCATCTTACACATTCTACCCTCTCATGCTCTTCTTGTACCTCAATATCACCCAGCTGCCTTCCCTCTGGGGAATAATACTATAAACCCATGGCCACTGTGGCACAAACTGTCTTGATCTGTGGCTCTGAATGTTACTGTCCCATCTAATATTCCTAGATATGGAGAGACATAGTGCTGCTATGGCTGAGGAATGTCATCGTATAACTGTGCCAGCATTAAAGTCTCACCTCATCTAACCTTTTCTAATAAAAAATGGGTTGTTTACATGTTAACATATTACTCAAGGCTTTATCATAGCTAAATAATTGCAATCTGAGCTACGTATATAGATATTTTAAGAGTTGTACTGTTTGAATCATGCACCTTAGGTCCAAACAGGCATGTTCCTTTGGTGGTTCAATCTCACCCACCCAAATCAAAGGATAGGGACCTGATCAGATGCTTTACCTGTGCTCAAGCTGGTAGCCATCAAATGACATGCATGCCTCACCGTCTTACTGTTCATCTACTCGGTTCCTTGGTACCATGTCACTTGCAGTTCTGGAATAGTAAAAGGGCATCACCCAATAGATCACCTAAAAATGGTTATGGATGGGATGAATGCTTACTTGAGATTCTGCACAGGTACCAAGGACTGTTCTGATTCATGGCTTTTCCCACATCCCCTCCAGGAGGGCACCTGCTAGGTGAGACTCTGCCTGTGCAAGAGGAATTTTCTCACTTCAGTCTCCACGCTCTCACTCAAACAAAATATGTAGCAACAATGCACAATGGCAACTCTACACCATTCACAACTTAAAGTACCTAACCCTACTGCAAGACCTAGAGATCTTTCCTGACTGGACTACGGAATTGCTCTGCATACAGGCATCCCCAAATCAATACTTTCACCTGTGAAAACTGCCCTGAACGTAGCATTGAGATTTAGATCCAACACAAAAGAAATCTGATCACATCTCGCCAGTTTTAAGATCTCTGGACTGGCTCTCAATTGATAGAAGATGCATTCTTAGAACAGCATGCATTACATATAAGGCCTACATCAGAGCTCATCTTCATATCTAGCACAGAAATTAAAACTTCTAGGGAAAAAAACCAGAAATGCAAGGAAAACACATAAGCTCACTCTAGAAAAATGAAATTAGATAAATAAAATATCATTAACCAGTCCTTTTCTGGAGCTGCCCAAAAATGTACCATGCCTTCAGCGCTCCGATGAAAAACAACTTACAGTGCCTTCAAGAATGGGATTAAGAATTCTAACCAGATAGCCCACTGAACATTAAGGGGAGCCTTCTCCTTACATGATAACACCAGAAGACTAGCTGTGTTCACATTTTCTTAAAGTCAGCTGTGTACTTACGTAACACTGCAAAAATGCATTTTTAAAGACAATAGGTCTGGCCGGGGGAGAGAGAGAGAACACGAACACACGAACACCCAAACACACAAACACCCAAACACACAAACACCCAAACACCCAAACACACAAACACACAAACACACAAACACACAAACACACAAACACACAAACACACAAACAAACAAACACACAAACAAACAAACACACAAACACACAAACACACACAAAAACACACACAAAAACACACAAAAACACACACACAAAAACACACACACAAAAACACACACACAAAAACACACACACAAAAACACACACACAAAAACACACAAAAACACACACACACACACACACACAAAAACACACACACACACACACACACACACACACACACACACACACACACACACACACACACACACAAACACACAAACACACACACACACACACACACACACACTACCATCCTTGTGGGGACTATGTGTGAATACCTGCCTTGTGGGGACTAACCTTTCCCAATGTTTATACAACACACTAATAACAGAAAAGTTTTAAGAAAAAATTCATGATACAGGATCCTGCTTCAAATTTGCAAATATATTATTTAATCGCGCGCACAGCACCATCCTTGTGGGGACTTGAACACGTGCTACCATCCTTGTGGGGACCTAGTCTGTAACACTATTTGTGATTGAATACAGTCCAAGGCACATGGCTAAATGTTTATTTTATCAACAATATACACAACCAACATTATAATCTATTCATATATGAATTGCTGCATATATACTAGGGGTATACATTAAAGACAGATTATGTTACTGTGCCAGAAAATATCATATCAAGAAAGAGACTTAAAGCTGTATTTAACCTATTTATTAGTGCTTAAACTAAGGGAACTAACACATAAAGAAATTAACATATGGAACCAAGGAATTTGGTCAAGTGGAACCCAGAGCTTGATTAGCTGCTTACATTTTTGCCAAAATAGATGTTCAAGTCCCCACAGAGATAGTGGGTGAAGATCATTGTGTTTAAGTCTCCATAGAAATAGTGTGTACATTCAAAGCTTAAATCCCATTATAAAGAGTGTGAAGCTAATGATGTTCAAGTCCACACAGAAGTTGTGTGTAATTATAGGAATGCTCAAGTCCCCACAGAGATGGTATGTTATTATAGCTATGTTTAAGTCCCCACAGAGATAGTGTGTTATCATAGAGATGTTCAAGTCCCCACAAAGATAGTGTGTTATTACAGTGTTGTTCAAGTCCCCACAAAGATAGTGTGTTATTACAGTGTTGTTCAAGTCCCCACAAAGATAGTGTGTTATTATAGCGATGTTTAAGTCCCCACAGAGATAGTGCATGAAGGTGATTGTGTTTAAGTCCTCATTAAAATAGGGCCCGATTCACAAAGGTAAACTTAGACAGAAAGTCTAACTTTACTACTTTTTTCAGTATTCACAAAGGTAAATTTAGACCAAAAGTCTAACTTTACTACTTTTCAATATTCACAAAGCCCCATACAGAGAATGTGAAGCTGATGATGTTCAAGTCGAAGCAAACACAAGGAAATGATGGACGGAGTGCTGAAACGCTTCAGTCACTCACCCCAGTCACAGATCTGGGTTGAATCCATCATTGTTCTTTAGCTCACTTCGCCACCCCAGTTCAGACCCAGCTATATGCAAATCAGTCTTGACCCTGTGCCTCATGGGAACAGTCCAGCCCGAACTGCCAAGCCAGGTCTTGCCTGGACCGGAAACAAGCATCCTGGGACAGGTTTCAGGTAACACCCGCTCATCAGCCAGGCTAGCTTGAATCCAGTGGCAAAGTGAGCAAGGGACCCACGTCTGGGCATACCCTGCCAACTTAGGGCGAACAAAGCACACACAAGGAGATTATGGATGGAGTGTTGAAACTTTTCAGCCACTCACCCCCAGTCACAGATCTGGGTTGAATCCATCATGGTTCTTTAGCTCACTTATCCACCCCAGTTCAGACCCAGCTATGTGCAAATCAGTCTTAACCCTGTGCCTCATGGCACCCCTGGTGCTTCAAGTCAAAACAGAGCTTGCGTTTAATTACAGGAATGCCTAAGTCCCCACAGAGATGATATGTTTTAATAGTAATGTTCAAGTCCCCACAAAGATAGTATTTTATTATCGTTTTTTTCAAGCCCCCACAAAGATAGTATGTTATTATAGCGATGTTTAAGTCCCACAGATATAGTGCATGAAGATGATTGTGTTTAAGTCCTCATTAACATAGGGCCCGATTCACAATGGTAAACTTAGACAAAAAAATCTAACTTTTCTACTTTTCAGTTTCAACAATGTAAACTTAGACCAAAAGTCTAACTTTACTACTTATCAGTATTCACAAAGCCCCATACAGAGAATGCGAAGCTGATGATGCTCAAGCCAAAACAGAGCTTGTGTGTAATTACAGGAATGTTCAAGTCCCCACAGAGATGGTGTGTGACTATAATATTACCACGGTTGCCAAAGAGAATGTGTGTGATTATAGACATGCCCAGGTCCCCACAGAGATAGTGTGTGATTATAGAGAGGTCCAGGTCCCCACAGAGATAGTGTGTGATTATAGACATTCCGAGGTCCCCACAGAGATAGTGTATGATTATAGAGATGCCCAGGTCCCCACAGAGATAGTGTGTGATTATAGACATGCCCAGGTCACCACAGAGATAGTGTGTGATTATAGACATGTCCAGGTCCCCACAGAGATAGTGTGTGATTATAGAGATGTCCAGGTCCCCACAGAGATGGTGTGTGACTATAGTATTACCACTGTTGACAAAGAGAATGTGTGTGATTACAGACATGCCCAGGTCCCCACAGAGATAGCGTGTGATTAATGAGTTGCACAGGGATAGCACACAGTTATAGTGCGTGATTATAGTTGTGTACAAGTCCTCACAGAGATATTGTGCGATTATAGTGATGTTTAAGTCCCAACAGTGCTAATGTGTGATTACAGTCATATTCAAGTCTCCACAGTGATGTGTGTAATGATAGGTATGTTGAAGAACCCATACAGATCGTATTAGTCTGTTGGCTTATTAAATGAATTAATCCACTTGAGGGATATGTGTTTGACCACTCTCTCACATGTTTGAATCCTGGTGCTACCACTCAGCCTTTATTCCTTCCAAGGTATATACAATAAGTATTATTTACTTGGATAGCAAAAATCATATGGTATTCAGCAACAAGATACCCTCAGGTGTAAATGTGCACTTTATATATGCACATGAGATGATATGATGTGATAATAGTGGTACTCAAGTCACCACTAGAGATAGACTGGAATTATCCCATATCCATGAATCCCACTTCAAATGCAGCATTAACTGATTTAAACTGTGTTCATCCAGAAAGGTTTACACTTCCTTAAAAATCCAAGTATCAGAGTTCTCATTTTCTTTTCTAGCCCCCATTTATCAATTCTAGTCTCCTTTAAGAAGATAAAACTGTATTTGTGATTGCAATAAACTCCCCATACTGATTCACTCTGACACTTTAGGATTATTACAATAGAGAAATTGATTTAAGAACTGGCACATCTTTATAATTTTTGTCTCTATAATTCAAGAATGAAATGGTCCTCTTCTCACAAAGCTCTTCTTTCTCTCAAAGTATTCCTTATACCTTCTCTTGGGGCTCTTTCTAGCTAACCAGGCTCACAATCTATAAATACCTGTAAATATCCAATTTAATTCAAAGGCAGCATTCGTGAGGACATCTATATATATATATATATATATATATATATATATATATATATATATATATACTACACAAACAAAGGTTACCCTTAAGGAAGAGCCTCCAGGTAGATGGTAAATGCGCTTTATTCATTGGGAGACTGCAAAGCATTCCAAAACAGCGTGCTTTTCTAAAAATCCATAGCGCCTTTGCCAGACGCGTTTCGAGTGTCCTCTTAATCATTGGCGTGTCGGTGCTGCAATGAATCTCTGCACACATGCTGCTGATTATAACAACTGAACCGCCATAGTGGGCGTGGCCGCTAGTGCTGCCTTCTGGTCCAGGTAGTTCTTTGTATTCCTCCAGTGAGTTGTGCCAGAGTCAAAAGTTCGTGCATTTTGTAATGCCAAGTGGGTAAAAAGACCACGGTGATTGTGATGCCTTGCTTCGTTCATGTGTCCCAATAGGCTCTACCTCTCGTTTAATGATGACATCAGAGTAAAGTCACCACGAGTCCACAACAGCAGAGGGGCTCCTTCCGCGACTGGGTCAGCCGCTACACATACCACAAACAAAGGTTACCCTTAAGGAAGAGCCTCCAGGTAGATGGTAAATGCGCTTTATTCATTGGGAGACTGCAAAGCATTCCAAAACAGCGTGCTTTTCTAAAAATCCATAGCGCTTTGCCAGACGCGTGTTGAGTGTCCTCTTAATCATTGGCGTGTCGGTGCTGCAATGAATCTCTGCACACATGCTGCTGATTATAACAACTGAACCGCCCCTAGTGGGCGTGGCCGCTACTGCTGCCTTCTGGTCCAGGTAGAACCACTAGGGCGGTTCAGTTGTTATAATCAGCAGCATGTGTGCAGAGATTCATTGCAGCGCCGACACGCCAATGATTAAGAGGACACTCGAAACGCGTCTGGCAAAGGCGCTATGGATTTTTAGAAAAGCACGCTGTTTTGGAATGCTTTGCAGTCTCCCAATGAATAAAGCGCATTTACCATCTACCTGGAGGCTCTTCCTAAGGGTAACTCTTTGGTTGTGGTGTGTATATGTGTGTGTGTGTGTGTGTGTGTGTGTGTGTGTGTGTGTGTGTGTGTGTGTGTGTGTGTGTGTGTGTGTGTGTGTGTGTGTGTGTGTGTGTGTGTGTGTGTGTGTGTATATATATGTATATATATATATATATATATATATATATATATATATATATTCACTGAAAAACCATAGGTTTCAGGGGCGTTATAGTTAGTTGGACATTTCACTCATACAAAACCATAGAAATTCCCTGTTACAGTTAGTTCAGCTAACTATAACTCGCGCGCCCGCAATGCACTGCTGATGACGTCACATATTACATCACTCATGACATGGTCAGTGACATCACTGATGACATCTCAAATGACATCACTGATGACATCACTGATGACATCATCCTTGTGATAGAGTGGCAGACCTCCTCTCACCCTAATATAACCTTTGATACACACACTCAAAAATACAAACTAACATTTTCAAAACAATGGACATACCAATACCAGTTACAACACACCTATTCAGTAATTCCAAGATCTACACACACATCCACACATTCACCAACAGTCCCTATACAGTCACTCATACATGTACTCACTTATCATATGTACTCATACACCTATACATCCTGTTACACACAGCCACTCATCCATAGAGTTACTCACACACATAGTCACACATGCAAACAAAGTATCAAACATCCATTTACTTGCATATACAGTTATACACACACTACCACACTTACTTCTACAGAAACTTACACATACTTACTCTCTTAAACAATCACTTATAGAAACACCTACTTATTTGTACAGGAACTCTTCCAATCTCTCACTCTCACATATACTCACTTATATACACCAATACTCACATATACTAGTTTAAAACATATGTAGTTACTCATAAAGACACTATTGAGACAGTCATTCACTCACTAACACACCCATACACATACTCATCCACCTATACAGTCCTGCACACATGCTGTCTTCAACACATACAAACAGTGAGTCACTCATTCATGCATCTATGCACTAAGTAATACCCCCACCGAACCATACAGACACTCAGACACTCATACTGATACTCAAAAAACAACTAATAACCCATATAGACACTCAAGTAGCTACTCACCAACCCATGCAGCCACTTATACACAAAGTGAGAGACTGATACAGATATTTTCATATTTAAACATTACTCACTAACCCATGTATTCACTAAGATACACTTAGTCAGTTATACAATCAATTTTACAAAAACAAAATCATCCATTTAGACACTTATATACCCATTTATTCTTCCATCGACCTTGAGATATACATATATAAAACATATTTAATTTTCTGAAAAACACACATTCACTGGATGATGTCATCAGTGATTTCATCAGTGATGTCATTTGAGATGTCATGAGTGATGTCATGAGTGATGTCATGAGTGATGTCATGAGTGATGTCATGAGTGATGTCATGAGTGATGTCATGAGTGATGTCATGAGTGATGTCATGAGTGATGTCACTGACCATGTCATGAGTGATGTAATATGTGACGTCATCAGCAGTGCATTATGGATGCAGCGAGTTATAGTTAGCTGAACTAACTATAACGGGGAATTTCTATGGTTTTGTACGAGTGAAATGTCCAACTAACTATAACGCCCCTGAAACCTATGGTTTTTTCAGTGAATTTCTAAGGTTTTTTAAATGCTAATTTCTAACTATAACGTGCCTGAACCTATGGTTTTTTCAGTGAATTTCTAAGGTTTTTTAAATGCTAATTTCTAACTATAACGTGCCTGAAACCTATGGTTTTTTCAGTGAATATATATATATATTTATTATACTATGAATACATGTGAAAATGTCTCGGTCCCCTGTTTGCCTCGGTGCACGGAAAAAATGGGTGGAACTGACGTTAGCACACCAACGAGGTTCTCTTATGGCTCCGATGACGTCATACGGTGTCGCGAGCGGAGCCGTGCTATTATGACGTCCTCGTTGACGTGGGAGAGCTAGGAAAGAATTTCCGTGGAATGCTGGTGCAGGGGATATTCACCTAAGTGTTCAGGCTAGTCCTTTGGGAGCAACTGTTTATGTTGCCACTCCAGAAACCGAAACCAGTGATCCGAGGGCAGAGGCCCTGCAGATGGCACACGAGGTGGGGTGCCCAGTCGTGTGCACCGGCGGGGAAGCGAAGTGACAAGCACCACAACCCACAAAAAAGGTAACGAGGGCACTGAATAACACAGGATCTTCTCTTTGTATCTGGCAGGAACAACGAAGTTAAAATGCCCTAGTACCAAAATGTAGAATTAGTGCTACAATGGTCTTCAAGAGGACCTGCGATGCCGCTTCTGCCTCCCGTACCCTGGAGGTGGCACATGGGTTACGCTGTACGGTCATACTGCGGTGGGACGCACACTCGTTGACCTCTCTGGCACTGCTCCACACTTCAGGGAGGACGCTTTCCATTAGCTATGTTTTCTGATGACATGTCGCCCGGCCCCGTCCAACAACAGAACTCCTTTAGATCCAAACAGACTCTTCCACTCTCTCACCGGAAGTGAAACCAGGCCACGCGGACACTTTCACAATACAACAGCCGGGAATGCACATTTCGGTAAAAAACACATTCCTTCCTCCTAATTAATCAAATAAACGTCTCACTGAAGAACAGGGGCCAGCTTCAATCGGTAAACTGCCGTTACAACGACTTTTTACTTTGCGATACCATTACAACGCATGCATTACCACGCATGCGTTGTACATCACGAAGTCATTACTACGCATTTTTAGAACGCATGGTCATTTACCACGCATGCCTTTACAACAAATTTTGTTGTAAAGGTATGTATGGTAAATGACCATGCGTTCTAAAAACATGTAGACAATCCATGTCGTTGTAAGGAAACCGAGGCTGTTCCGTTTCCTCACAACGACGTGCAACGCCCCTCAGAGACAACGTGAAGCAGGAACCACGAGGAGAGAGGAACCACGAGGAGTGAGAGGTAAGGGGGATTGGGCATGGGGTGGGGGTTTCTTTTCTAGGGTTTAGGGTAGTGCAGTGGTGTTTGGGTGGTGTAGGGGGTCGTGCTGGGGGTAGTGTTTTAGGGTTTGGGGTAGTGCAGTGGTGTTTGGGTGGTGTAGGGGGTCGTGCTGGGGGTAGTGTTTTAGGCTTTAGGGTAGTGCAGTGGTGTATGGGTAGTGTAGGGGGTCATGCTGGGTTAGTGTTTTAGGGTTTAGGGTAGTGGAGTGGTGTTTGTGTAGTGAGGGGGTCATGCTGGTGGTAGTGTTTTAGGGTTTAGGGTAGTGCAGTGGTGTTTGTGTAGTGTAGGGGTCATGCTGGGGGTAGTGTTTTATGGTTTAGGGTATGGCAGTGGTGTTTGGGTAGTGTAGGGGGTCGTGCTGGGGGTCGATTTAGGGTTTAGGGTAGTGCAGTGGTGTTTGTGTTGTGAGGGGGTCGTGCTGGGGGTAGTGTTTTAGGGTTTAGAGTAATGCAGTGGTGTTTGTATAGTGTAGGGGGTTTAGGGTAGTGCAGTGGTGTTTGTGTAGTGTAGGGGGTCATGCTGGGGGATGTGTTTTAGGGTTTAGGGTAGGGCAATGGTGTTTGTGTAGTGTAGGGGGTAGTGTTTTAGGGTTTAGGGTAGTGCAGTGGTGTTTGTGTAGTGTAGGGGGTCATGCTGTGGGTAGTGTTTTAGGGTTTAGGGTAGTGCAGTTGTGTTTGTGTAGTGTACGGGGTCGTGTTTTAGGGTATAGGGTAGTGCAGTGGTGTTTGGGTAGTGTAGGGGGTCATGCTGGGGTTAGTGTTTTAGGGTAGTGCAGTGGTGTTTGGGTAGTGTAGGGGGTCGTGCTGGGGGTAGTGTTTTAGGGTTTAGGGTAGTGCAGTGGTGTTTGTGCAGTGTGGGAGGTCATGCTGGGGGTAGATTTAGGGTTTAGTGTAGTGCAGTGGTGTTTAGGTAGTGTAGGGAGTCGTGCTGGGGGTAGTGTTTTAGGGTTTAGGGTAGTGCAGTGGTGTTTGGGTAGTGTAGGGGTCGTGCTGGGGTAGTGTTTTAGGTTTAGGGTAGTGCAGTGGTGTTTGGGTAGTGTAGGGGTCGTGCTGGGGGTAGTGTTTTAGGTTTAGGGTAGTGCAGTGGTGTTTGTGCAGTGTGGGAGGTCATGCTGGGGGTAGTGTTTTAGGTTTAGGGTAGTGCAATGGTGTTTGTGTAGTGTAGGGGGTAGTGTTTTAGGGTTTAGGGTAGTGCAGTGGTGTTTGTGTACTGTAGGGGGTCGTGCTGGGTTCTAGTGTTTTAGGGTTTAGGGTAGTGCAGTGGTATTTGTGTAGTGTAGGGGTAGATTTAGGTTTAGGGTAGTGCAGTGGTGTTTGGGTAGTGTAGGGGGTCGTGCTGGGGGTAGTGTTTTTGAGTTTAGGGTAGTGCAGTTGCGTTTGGGTAGTGAAGGGGGTCGTGCTGGGGTAGTGTTTTAGGGTTTAGGGTAGTGCAGTGGTGTTTGGGTAGTGTAGGGGTCAACCAACATGAATTTGTCCTTGTGTGATGTAACCAATGCTCATGTAAAGCACTCCAATACCTGACCAGTCTGCACTATATAAAACTGCAAAAAACAAAAATAAAAAGTGTTTTGCACACTTCTGTCATTGGGCTATACGTGGGCTACCTCTGGGTGATATTTGTGCTACATTTGGGCTCTTTTTTCTCTGGTGGCCATCTTGGGAGACTTATTTGTTATGAAGTTTCCTAATTTCCTCATTTACTACAGTCTCCTCAGTAGGAAATGCTTTCAGTTTTTTACTTTGATTCCATCAAGAAGGCATTCAGATGTGTCACACATTTGCCATAAATTCAGAATGTTAGCACTCTAGTTGTTCATTAGATCACTGTAGTAAAGCTACTGCTCACCAAGGAGTTAACTGGAAGTCTACTGCTGGTATTGAAAGTGATTGTTTCAGTCTGCATGTCAGAATTTTCTAATGAAATAGAAGAGGATTTGAGATCTCACTTAAAACATGCCCTAAATTTTCTTTTGCAGCACTAACCATAATTTCTATGGCAAAATGAACCCCCTCATTTTGTTCCTTTTAAATTAAATGTTTTAAGTGTTACCAGTTTATTCCAATCAAGATGGCTTCAGGTGTGCCATACTTCTGTCATAAGTAAGGCTGTTAGCACTCTAGTTGTTCTTTAGAACACTCTGGGAAGCTGCAGTAGAACACAAAGGCATCAACTGACAGGCTGCTCCTGTTGAAATATAACAGGAAGATATTTGAGATCTCACTTAAAACATGTCCTAATTTTTCTTTCTACAGCACTAACCATAATTTCTATGGCAAAATGAACCCCTCATTTTGTTCCTTTTTAAATTAAATGTTTTAAGTGTTACCAGTTTATTCCAATCAAGATGGCTTCAGGTGTGCCATACTTTTGTCATAAGTAAGACTGTTAGCGCTCTAGTTGTTCTTTAGAATACTCTGGGAAGCTGCAGTAGAACACAAAGGCATCAACTGACAGGCTGCTCCTGTTGAAATATAACAGGAAGATATTTGAGATCACACTTGAAACATGTCCTAATTTTTATTTCTACAGCACTAACCATAATTTCTATGACAAAATGAACCCCATCATTTTGTTCCTTTTTAAATTAAATGTTTTAAGTGTTACCAGTTTATTCCAATCAAGATGGCTTCAGGTGTGCCATACTTTTGTCATAAGTAAGGCTGTTAGCACTCTAGTTGTTCTTTAGAACACTGTGGGAAGCTGCAGTAGAACACAAAGGAATCAACTGACAGTCTCTGCCATTGTTGGATGTACATGTTTTACTGAGAATGTCAGACTTCATTCTCACATGACTGAGAAAGATAATGTGAATTTACAGAAAATATGCTCTCATTTTAGCTTCTGGAGCACCTTCCAAAACTGTATGGGACAAGCATGTGAAAATAGTTCTCTCAAACAGGATTCATGATATCCCAGCAGAAGGTTTTTCACAGGGTAAAATCACCTTAGAACACACCATAATTCCTGAAATTAGTATGGTACCATCAACAAATGAATTCTAATGTAACTAAAGTCTGTTATCACCCTTTATAGTTCTCCTTTTGGTAACCCTCAAAATCTTCGATTCACTACAATGCTTTTCAATGGGGTACTATCATTTATATTGGTCCCAAGATGGCTACCAGCAATTCCAGGATGAAGTGCTGACAGCAAATCAGATCTCACGATGTGGTCACACGATCAGATCATGTGTGGTTAGGCTCCGCCCAGATATATATGTGTTTTTACTTTTGATTTTCTCAGCAACTACTGAACGGATTTACACCATTTAACAAAAAGGGTTCTTTCTGAACCAAGAACTACCTCTTTGCCAAATTTTGTGTAATTCCGTTCAGCAGTTCGGGCTGTAGCCGTGGCTAACGTTTCCTATGGGAAAATGAATGGGGAAAACACGTTTTGGGACCCCCCTTTTTTCTCGGCCCCCGCAACTTTCAGGTTAGGAGCGGACCGGAGCGGGCCATAAAGTTTGAACATTTCGCGAAGATTCCTCAACCGACGCAAGAGTTATTTCAAATAGAATGTTGCGGATTTCCTATGGAAAATAGGTCCTAACTATAACTATCTACTGGCGACCGCCAGTAGATAATATATATATATATATATATATATATATATATATATATATATATATATATATATATATATATATATATATATATATATATATATATATATATATATATATGTCCTCACGAATGCTGCCTTTGAATTAAATTGGATGATTCCAGAGATTTGAGTGCTGGTCCATTCTATATGTGAGAAGTGGAATTTTTCGATTGTTAGAGGCGTGATGTGGCATCGCCTCAAACCAGCACCACTGGCGATTAGGAAGCACTCCGGAATGCACAAAACCCAGGTTGCAATATATATATATATATATATATATATATATATATATATATATATATATATACATAAACCTTGTTTAACAAACTGTAAACATTTACTGTGTTTGGGAGCACAAATTCTGTAAGTGGATTTCCAGAATGGAGCTAGCAGTCCTTTGTGCAAGAGTAGAAACAAATCAAATTGGCAGTGGTATATCCGCCTTTTTATGGGAAGACACATTCTCAAAATGTGCCCAGGTGAAACATGGGAAGCTTTCACAAAGTTGAAACATCTATTTTTTCAGCATTTTATATTTGGAGTGTAAAATAGAAATTCTTAAACAAGGCTTAAACATTCTCAAAAGTGCCCATGTCAGCTACAAAAGACTTTCTCCGCGTTTATGGTCTCGTTATTTGAAGGGCAAATCATATACAAGAGTCTTACAAATTGTATTCCTGAACTGAGCTGGTATGCTCATAATGCAAGAGTAGAGAAAGTCACTTTGGCTGACATACAGCTGTCTTTTTCATGGGAATAAAAACCTCAGAATGTGCCTAATTTAATTATAGGAATCTTTCACAATGTTAACAATTTTTTTTTTGAGGAGTGTACTTCGGTGTGTGTGGGGTATAAAACTAGGCTTCCTAAAAGGAGCCGGTGAATCCTTTGTTCAGGAATTGAGAAGGACAATTTGATAGTCATGCACTAGCTGTTTTTGTGAGAAAAGAATCCTTAAAATGTGCCCATGTTAAAGATAGGAGTTCTTCATAAAGTTGAAAAACGTGTTTTTGGCAGTGGGCATTTTATACATACAGTCTTAAACACTTTGGGCCTCATTTATGAAAAGTGTTGCATCGCTGCATGAAAGCAGCGATGCAACACTTTTCAGTGTGCACTCCTTGCGACATGATGGATGTGCCGCATTTATTGTACGGCACACCATGTTGCAAGGAATGGCAGATATGTCAGGAATCCTGACGTATCTGTCAGCGTGAAACCCATGCATTGCTGGAGTTGTGTCGTAAGCATGATGCATCTCCAGCAATGCATGGGGGAAGCCTATTCCCATTGCACTGCGTCACCCTTATGCCTGCTATGAGGCAGGCGTAAGGTTGTGACGCAGTAGCGTCCTAGATCCATCAGATTTCACTGTGCCACTTCTACGAGGCTTTTTGCGGGGGAACACCCACCCTACATACATTATACCTGATGCATCACTTTGTAAATATGGTGCAACATGGCGCATTATTTATGCCGCTGCAGCCTCACAAAAAGTGACGCAACGGCGTGGCAAAAGTGTAACAAGGGGCTCATCAATATGCTCCTCATTTTGCAATTAGGTTTGTGTTCCCTTTGTGCCGGAGTAGAGAAAATAACTAATAGTTCTGTAACTACACTTTTCATGAGAAAAGGGACATTTTCAAAATAGGTACATGTTAAATATGGTGAATCAAACAAATATTGATTCCAAAATATCATGTGACAAATATGTTGTCAAAAATATCACCACTCCAAAAATATAGTGGAACAGAATAACAAAATTAAGAATGCAGGTTTTATTGTATACAATATGGTAATAAAGACAATTGTTGTAATTAATATTGTGTACTTTAGTATACTTGTAATAAACATTGTTTTTTTATAAATATATATATATATATACTAATATTAGTAAAATTGTCTTTTTTTAAATATAGTTTGCAATTTTAAATGTGTAATTGAATTTTTAAAAGGCAATTAGATGGGTCTGGTGGCTCCGTGGACTAATGTGTCCACTGCAGGGCCCTGTGTTCAATCTCATGGTCATAGGTTCAAATCCCGGCGGGTCCACTCAGGCTTTCAACCATCTGAGGTCGATAAAATGAATACTGTTGGGTAACAATAAACATCTGTTAGTGCCAAGATGCCTAAGAGTTAATGTGCGATCTACAAATACCTATGCTAAGTAGTTTGTGATTTAGTAGCGGGATATTGGGTTTTTGGGGGAGTATGGTGGGAGGTTAATTACATTTTAACTAATTATTTTTTAATGTTAAGTAATGTAAGGTAACATCAATATATAAATGGTTCGTATGTAATGTTTTAATTTTTTTATTGTTCTTTCATTTATTTGGGTTCAATTTCAGATTTTTAATTTATATTTTGTATAGTATAATTAGTTATAGCTAATTTAGCAGCATGTCAGTTTGTAGGGGAATAGGGTGAGAAATTATTTCAATGAAAATAGTTGTCTTTATTAATTATTTGTTATTTAAATATTTAATTCATAAATCATAATTTTTTCATTGAATATTTAAAATGAAAAAATAGTTTTATTTAGACTTTGCAAGAAATAAGTAGTAATATATACCAGCAAGTGTATAATATATTTATAATTTTTATATGTTTCATTTATTTTAATTGTATTATTGTTTGATTTATTTTTTAATTTATCTTCTTGGTGTTTGTGGTTTTTTCAGTAGAAGCTAGAGAAGTGAATTCTACGTAGGTTTATTTAAATATTTCATTTAATTATACATTTGTTTTGTATATTTATAATAAATTGTGCATTTTATTTAAATTTATACAATATATAATTTCTAGTTTAACTATGGTTAATCATTTTATGTTTTTAGGTATTTAAATATTTTTTTTTTTTTAAATGACTGTATTGGAATGATATATGTAACCTTTCTGAAGTCCAACACTTTCCCTACTGTTGCTTAAATTGAAGTGGGAACAGTAAATTTAGTCCATCCAATTCCTATGCTTTCCTTAATTTTGAATTTGACATTGTGTGCAAACTAAGAGCATCCTGTTTACCAGGAGACTGCAGGGGGTGGGGGGTCTCGCCTGTGATTAAGGCTTGTGGCGCTCTTTCATTTTCGGTCCTCTGGGCTCCCGTAGGGTGGAGCGGGACGCCATCTTGCCCAGCAGCGCTCTAGTCACGCAGGCTATAAAAAGAGAAGCCACTTCAATGAGTGCAACAGTAGGAAAAGTGTTGGATAGCGGAGGGATAAAAATGTATATTCCCACTCCAGTGAGTGCAACAGTAGGGAAAGTGTTGGATAGCAGAGGGATACAATTTACTATTCCCACTCCAGTCAATGCAACAGTAGGGAAAGTGTTGGTTTGCGGAGGGGTAAATTTTACTATTCCCACTCCAATGAGTGCAGCAGTAGGAAACGTTTTGGATAGGGGAGGGGTAAAAATTACTATTGCCACTCCAATGAGTGCAACAGTAGGGAAAGTGTTGGATAGCGGAGGGGTAAAAATTACTATTTCCACTCCAGTGAGTGGACTAAAACGGCCCTCCAGGGGCCCAAAACTGGCACCCGACCTGGCGTCCCACCGGGAAACGCCCTGTGCCTGCTACGGCCAGTCCGGACCTGATCCAACCCTCCAAAAACCAATGCTTTCCCTACTGTTGCTGAGACTGATGTGGGAATAGTAAATCTAAACACCCAGAAGTTCAACACTTCCCTTACTGTTGCTTAGAGGGTTTTCAAATATTTTTAATACTTTTGTTTATGTTTTTAATATTTTGAGTTTAGCAATGTTTATATTAAAAATGTTTTTATAACTGTTTTTCTATATGCACTATATTAGTTCGAAATTTATGCACACAGTTTTTAAAAATTATTTTTGGACATTTGTTAAATTATTAAAATGCTATAACTATCAGTTAAAATGGTTTTATTTCTAAATTTACTGTACAGTATAACTAAATAAAACGAGTTTTTATATGGGTATTTTAATATCTAAATTAGGTTAAATGCCCCTCCGTTATCCAAAAATTTCCCTACTGTTGCACTCACTGGAGTGGGAACAGTAATTTTTACCCCTTCACTATCCAACACTTTCCCTACTGTTGCACTCATTGGAGTGGGAATAGAAATTTTTACCCCTCCGCTATCCAACACTTTTCCTACTGTTGCACTCATTGAAGTGGTAATTGTAATTTGTACTCGTCCGCTATTCAACACTTTCCCTCTTGTTGCATTGACTGGAGTGGGAATAGTAAATTTTATCCCTCCGCTATCCAACACTTTCCCTACTGTTGCACTCACTGGAGTGGAAATAGTAATTTTTACCCCTCTGCTATCCAACACTTTCCCTACTGTTGCACTGACTGGAGTGGGAGTTTAAAGGTTTTAAATAGTTTAATGTTTTAATTTATAATAGAATGTTTTTTAATAGATTTTATGTAATTGGTATTTTTATATATCTATGTTGACACTTTGTTTCCCACATTTTGATTATACTCATAAATACTATGATGCCTTACAATGCTTAGAGAAGAATGAAATTTGGGTATTCAAACCGACATCTCAATCAAACTCTTGATAAATTTTGATCAATGCTGATCCACAACAGGTTCAAGTGGATGACCACTGTTTTTGCTATGCTCAGTGTATGGGTTTACTGGGGCTCCAGGAACCCATTTGCCAATAGTATCCATTATTTATGATACTATTTAACTGTGTATTTATACAGAAATTTGGGTGTCACAATTGATTCACATTTATTGTTGGTCCATTGGTTTATATTTTATATATATTATATTTTATTATAGCACTTTTGCACATTTTTTTGCACTAATACCACATATTGCACTTTTATATATAAATTTTTTTAGCGTAATTATATTCATACTATCATGGACTTGACCCCTTTTCTTAACGGATTTAAATTTATGACAACATTAATTCTTTTTAACTCGGTCTTCAAAGGTTTTATGCTTTTATGATCTATTTTACATCGTTATTTAAGAAAGACTCGTGATGTTTCATTTTTAAGTCTTTCTTCAATGTTGATCATGTTCCAATGATTACGCCTGCACTGTTCACTATTTAAGCCAATAGTAAAATCTTGAGGGTCATGTGATCAAGGCCCGTGAAGGCAATACAATAAATAATTCTGCACAAATCCTGTGGTCCGTATCAGTTTTCTGCGAGGAGATAAGGTTTAGCAGCGGAGCTCAATATATATATATATGTTACATTTTCAGATAATTTCAAAATTATAAAATAAATTGAAGTTAATAGTTTATTAATTGTTTTAAAGTAAATATATATATAAATTATGTATATATGTTTTAATTTTTTTAAACAAGTTTATCTGTTATATTTGTTAAAATGTATATTAAATCTAATTATTTTTTTTAAATAAATATTATTTTATATATATTTAATATTTATTATTTTATTTTATGTATATATAAAAAGCGATATTTTGTACAACTATAAACACACCATTGTATTAAACAAAAATCTGGGTCTTTTGGGCAGACTTATGAGCCTCAACTGATCTCTTCACTTATCTGAAGCAGTTCCTTATGGTATTCAGGGACTACATTACCCATGTATACCCTTGTTGCATCAAACCAATTCTGCCCAGCCATATACTAACTATCGCAGCTCTACTAGGAATTTACCCGAGTGGCTGTGTGTGCTCCATCCATCTTCCGATTGATCAACGGGGCACACATGTAGTGCTATGAGTCGGTAAAGTACCCCTTACTCATCACTCAATGGTATAGCCTAACTCGGCTGTCCTTCTTGTGACTTATCCTTATGGTAAGGATTAGTTGCACTCACTGAAGTGTCAACTGAAATTATAAGGTTAAAGTAACCATTATCACAAAATTTCGACTTGTCTACTGACTAAAAAGTAAGAGGTTCCACAATGGTGTCACTCCTTCGTGCCAGCTAACTCCATGTCAGCCAATCCACATGGGTGTAGGTCCCTAGGGATGATAGATAGATAGATAGATAGATAGATAGATAGATAGATATAACTTCTTGTCACACAAAAGCTGGTTACTTGTGGCAGAGAAAGTAACACGTTTTGTCGTGACACTCTTGTTTGAACCAATGGAACCTGTGAAAACACCCAAGTGGACATAATGATGGCAGCCGTTCGTATAATAAGGAACAATTCTTTGAGAGCAAAAAGGGCAATCTTATGTAGCATTTCATTCTATGCAATACCTAAATAGTAAATTATTTTTTTTAGACTATTGTCATTTTTTTCTGTGTCTTTCCCATAAATTAAACATTGTACATTCTTCATTCCATTTAATGTGTAGTCTAAAAGATTTTAGTGACTGTATTACACGGTGAGGTCACATAACCACCCCATTTAATACATCACTCTCCTGACAGGACCCTTTCACCAAAATCCACAAGACCACTCCTCAGAACAGGGATGCATGCAAGTCATTGAAAAATATACAGGTAGCTAAAGTATCCATTAGAAAGATTGTTAACAAAGGTAAGATTTGTTCTTCTGGTGGGTTCTTCTATTCACACATTCATCATCTTCTGAGAAGCACCAAAGCAGTACCTCCAAGAATGTGGGTCTAAAGAAGTGATCACTCCATGAAGTCTCCCAGTAAAGTCCCAGCAAAATGACAGACCATCATTGCAGACTTCAGAATCAAGGCAGCCAGCTGTTGAACATGTGTAATGAAGTTTACATCATATCCTGACAAATGTCCAGACACTCCTGGACAATGCTAAAGTAGAGAAGTTCACCCTTTTGAAATGCACCTTGATGACCACAAGGGATCTTTCTTGTCATGAGAATGTCACACCTTACTGTACTTAACAATCAAGCACAAAATAGTCCTGTTCTGGAACGTCTTAAGACATCAACAGAGGTCTGTCAAAGGGGTCAATCCAGACCTGCAGTATTAACCTGTATTGCAGTACAGGGCACAGATAGCATTAGTGCAGCAGGTGCAGTGGCACTCAGACTCATCATTGTGAGTCTTCTGTTTCATCCCAATCCCAGCTGACTTTTACCACTAAGCGAGAGGGGCCCACTTTCCTTGATTGCATTAAGTACCTTGGTGCCTCTGCTACACCACTGATTCATATAATGAGACATCCTAGAACTTTCACAATACAGAGTTGTACTTTAGTGCTGTGTTCAGTGCAATCCCAGAATGAGATATCCGTAGAGCTCTTACAAAACACCTCAATCAAGACTTTCAGTATGATCTGCCCTTCCACTGAGACAGAACTTTTAAAATAAGTCTCCATACTGTATTTACTGCAAACTCAAAATTAGACTTTTTAAAATGCAAAGCACTTTAGCTCTTGAAATTTGGTATGGAAAGTTCTACGTAAATATGTACTGATTACAACATTCCATTTCCTAGTGCAAGCCAGCATCTCATTCTGACATGGGAGAGAGACACGGATATTAACATCAATAATTTTGTGGCAAAGCGGAAACCTTCACAAAGTCTGTGGAGTTGTAGGGCTGTTCATAGAATTTTGCCAACATTGCAAAAATACTCCTGCACACTCTAAATTGTGATCAATCATTCTGGTGAATTACATAATTCAGTTTAAATTTTTGAAACAAGTAAAAATAAAATGCAACTGATTAAAAGTAAACCCTGTTGAAAGTAAAGGCTTCAGTATAAGTGAATGAGAGATAATTATAAGTGAAATTGCATTTTTCTCAAACTTTGTTAACTCTCGATCTGGCAAACATTCCGTATCAATTCAGTGGCCTACCTTCAACAACATGCATCTGACAGTGGAAGGACAATTGGAGTTGGGTAAAATTCACCAGTTAAACCCTCCTGACATGTTTGCCAAAATCCCGATATGGGCTGAAACGAGAGTTTCCGTTTAACTTGTGACTACAATTTTGAGCAACTGTCATATACCTTAGTTGTTTTCACCAGGCATATTTTGGCAGGAAAACAGGACAAACTGCATATGGGGAAAAAGTCAAAAGTGGCAAAACATACAAAATACAAGAGTGCCAGTATAGCTTCATTCTGAGTTTATAAACTCGGATTCAAATGGGGAAAATGCTCAGAACAATTACTAAAACCTGTGGTATCCCTTATTTCCCTGGGTTGAAA
Source organism: Calotriton arnoldi (assembly GCA_963921515.1). Classification (NCBI taxonomy): domain Eukaryota; kingdom Metazoa; phylum Chordata; class Amphibia; order Caudata; family Salamandridae; genus Calotriton; species Calotriton arnoldi. The sequence continues at coordinate 2,427,550 of CAWUFW010000941.1, forward strand.
TTCATTACTTCTTATTGGTCTTCCGACATGTAGTATTTAATATACAATGTTTTCCATTGATTGTGATTTATATTTTCTTGTTGGTTGCAAACATTTTTGATACATTTAGGCTTCCATTGTGAGCAGTGTTCTGTCTAAAATAATAGTCATCATGCTTAGGCTGGCCTGACCAGCATTGTGCAGGTTTGTCCTGCAGTCGTGGCTCATGTCCTGCTGCCTGTGCAGAGGCACTGCACAATGACAGTTGTCCCCCAGTTTTGGTTCCCATCTGATCCACATTTTACCCTTCCTTGACAACAAACAACTTTCAGTCATATATTGCAGCATATGATTTCACCCAGTCCAGATTTCATCCTTTGAAAGGATACAGAAGACTGGAATAAAATGCTGTGGAGAAAGCTTTGAGGAAGGAGTCTAGGAATAAAAATCAATACAGGGTGGAAGCTTGGGAGATTACTTAATTGCTAGAGAGTTAAGTGTTACAGACTTTAAAAAGAAGTCTGTCTAGCCTCTCTTATTTCTCCTCCATATCATTCTTTAGATGATCGCCAAAAGACAGACTCTATTTCACCCATCTCTCATAGGCTCCATGCTCCCTGCATGCTTTCATTATCTTTTAGATCAGTGCTTTAATTGGGCAGTTACTGTCTGTCCGGTCTTGAGTACTTCCACTTCTTCAATTTGTAAGGCAGAATACCTGCACTTGCAGCTCTTCTGTAATGCATTTAATTGGAGGGTGCCAGCATTTATCAGGAGCAAACAGGCACTCTAAATAGTGAGTACCTGCACATCTGCATTTCCATTAAAGCACTGCTTTGGATCACAATGATTATAACTCAGTCCCACAAATCTGACCCGTAAAGAAACTGAGAATGTGGAGGGTGTGCAGACACCAGAACACTTTGAATGCGAAGGTCTGTCAATTGGAGATTTAAAGGACTATAGGGAGAAAGAATTAAGAGATGTCAGCTGTGGCCCCAGCTCAAGCTAGTATAGCAAGTTGAGCTGAAATCCGCAGCCCATACCCATCAGCCTGACCCTGCTGCCTACCTGTAGGAAAGTGGGTTTCTGTTGCAGTAACACCCCCACTTTTTGCGAGACTACTGATGCACTTTGACTTGATGTGCCCTGGGTCCCTGCCAATCAGGTTCCCAGGGCCTGTGTTCTTTCCCCAAAAGTAACCCAATTGGCATCTCTAGCCACAGGTCAGCCCCTGGTAAATGGTACCACAGGTACCCAGGGCACTGTGACCAGGGAAGACCTCTAAGGGCTGCAGCACTTATTGCGCCACCCTTAGAGGCCCTGTACCTTTACACACACACACACTGCCTTTGCAGGCTGCGTGTTTTGGTGCAGAAAAAAGTGAAGAGTCGACATGGTGCACATCCCTGTGTGCCATTCCTACAACCCACTGCCCTGGCATAGGTCAGCCACCCCTCTAGTTGGGTGCACTATACCAGTGGTGAGGGTACAGATGCATGAGCCCTGTACCGCTACAGTGTCTAAGTCCATTCTTAGACATTGTAAGTGCAGTGCTGCCATTAAGAGTATATGGTGCTGAGAGCTTGTCATTACGAACTCCACAGCACCATAATGGCTACACTGAAAACTGAGAAGTTTGGAATCAAACTTCTCAGCACATTATACCCACACTGATGCCAGTGTGGGATTAATGAAAATGCACACAGAGGGCATCTTAGAGAAGCCCCCTGAAAAACGACCAGCCTCTGGTGGGTTCCCTGACTGGTACACACCAGCCTGCCACCACGAGACATGTTTCTGGACCCCTAGGGTGGGAGCCTTTGCTCCCTGAGCCCAGAATCAAAGCCTTTCCTGGGCGGAGGTGTTCACACCTCCCCAGGCCAGAAACAGCCATCTGTGGCAGGGGAGCTTCAAAGGCCTGGCAGCCTTTGTAATGCGACCCCAGCCTCTCCTGCTATCAGGAGCAGGGCCCCTTCCTGTCTCCCCTCCTTTTCGGCAGGAAGACAGGCGGGAAAAACTAACCAGCCCAGAAGGTGTGCCCACCTTTGCCAACTCCACCCCTCAGGTGGGGGAGGTGAGGTGAAGCCCACTCTTCAATGCCAGCCATCTTGCAGATGGCAGGCACTCCCCAATCAGGATTAGGGATTGTGCTCACTCCCCACGTGGGGTGAGCACACCAAGGGTGTAGTCACCCTAAGGTCAGTAGCCCATTGACTACTGCCCCAGAGACCCCTAAACGCCCCCTAAATACAGTATTTAGGGAACAGCCCTGAACCAAGAAAGCAGATTCCCACAACCTAAGAAGAAAAAGGACGAAAGAAGACGCCCAGCAGAGGAGACTGCAGAGAACAACTGACTTGGCCCCAGCCCTACCTGCCCATCTGCAGTTACCGGAGATCCTGCGCCAAAAATCGTCTTGTCCTGCAGCCAGCGACCTCCAGAACCCTGGGAGGACTGACTGCCTTCAACAAAGACCGAATCTCCTGTGAACAGCAGCCCTGTTCAAAAGAAACTCAGAAAACAGACTATGAGCCTGATGAGGACAAAAAAAAAACATGCCTGGAACCACCACTGCACCCGACGCCTACGGCCCGAGTCCGAGTGGCCCCCGAGAGGTCCCCACAGAGATAGTGTGAGATTATACTGATGCCCAGGTCCCACAAAGATAGTGTGTGATTATACTGATGCTCAGGTCCCTACAGAGCTAGTGTGTGATTATGCTGATGTCCAGGTCCCCACAGAGATAGTGTGGGATTATAGTAATGTTTAAGTCCCCTCAGAGATAGTGTGTGATTATAACCATGTTGAAATCCCTACAGAGATAATGTTTTATGCCAGTAATGACCAAGTCCCCACACAGAGTGTAATCATAGTGATTCCAAGGTCCCCCACAGAGATAAAGTGCGATAGGTGCACACAGAGATAGTGTATTATAGTTGTGCTCAAGTCTCCTCAGAGGTAGTTTTTGATGATAATTATGTTGAAATCCTTACAAAGATAGTGTGTGTATATATAGTAAGATCCATGACATTACAGAGATTGTGTGATTATAGTGATGTTCAAATTCCGACACGGATAGTGTGTGATTATAGTCATGTTCATGTCCCTTCAGTGATAGTGTGTGATGGTAACCATGTTGAAATCCCCACAGAGATAATGTTTGATCCCAGTAATGGTCAGGTTCCCACAGAGATAGAGTGTAATCACTGTGATTCTGAACCCTCTCCCCACAGAGATAAAGTGTGTTTATAGTAATGCCAGGTCCCCACAGAGATAGTGTGTGATTATAGAGAGGCTCAGATCCCCACCAAGACACTATGTGATTACCAAGTCCCCACACAGATAATGTTTAATTATAGTGATTCCAGGTTTTTACAAAAACAGTGTAATGATAGTGATGTCCAGGTCCCCTCAAAGATAGTGTGTGATGATAATCATGTTGAAATCACATCAGAGATATTGGGTGATTTCAATCATGCCCAGGTCCCACTAGAAATAGTGTGTGGTTATACCGATGCCCAGGTCCCCACAGAGATAGGGTATGATTATAGTGATGCCCAACTACCCACAGAGATAGGGTGTGATTACAGTGATGCCCAGATCTCCATAGAGATAGTGTGTAAATTTAGCGATTCCCAGGTCCCTACATAAATAGTGTGTGATCATAGTGGTACCCCGATCCCCGCAGAGAAAATGTGTTATTATAGTCTTGTTCAAGTCCGCTCAGCAATAGTGTGTGGTGATGATAATAAGGCTGAAATCCTTGCATAGTGTGTAAATATATGAATGCTTATGGCCCCACAAATGTAGTTTGTCATTATAGTGATGCTGAAGTCTCCACAGAGATAACATGTCATTTAAGTGATGACCAGGTCCCCACAGAGATAGTGTGTGATTATATTCATGTTCAAGTCCCCTTAGAGATAGTGTGTGATGATGACCGTGTTGAAATCCCTGCAGAGATAGTGTGTGATCTCCGTGATGCTCAGGCCTCCACAGAGATAGTGTTTAATTATAATGATGCCCAGGTCTCCACAGAGATAGTGTACGATTACAGTGTTTACCAGGTCCGCACAACGATGGTGTATAATTCTAGTGATACCCAGGTCCTACAGAAATAGTGTGATTAAAGTGATGTTCATGGTCCTACAGAGGTAGTGTGTGATCATAGTGCTGCTATTGTCCCCTAAGAAATAATGTGTGATGATAAACATTTTGTCATCTTGCAGAGATAGTGTGTACTTATAGTGATGCCCATAGCCCCACAGATGTAGTATGTGATTACAGTGATGCACAAGTTCCCACAGACATAACATGTCATTTTAGTGATGTCCAGGCCCCTCAGAGATAGTGTGTGATTAAAGTCATTTTCAAGTCCAATCAGAGATAATGTGTGATGACAATCATGTTGAAGTCCCTGCAGAGTAACTGCATGATTATAGTGATGTCCAGGCCCCCACAGAGATAGTGTGTGATTATAGTGATTCTCAGGTCCTCACAAAGATAGTTTGTGATTATAGTTGTGTTCAAGTCCCCTCAGAGATAGTGTGTGATGTTAATCATATAGAAATTCCTGCAGAGATATCATGTTATGATGGTCCTGCTTAAGTCCCTGTAGAGATAGTGTATGATTATAGTCATGTTTATGTTCCCTCAGAGAGAATGTGTGATTATAAAAATTGTGAAATCCCTGCAGAGATAGTGTATATTTATAAGAATACCCATGTCTCCACAGAGATACTGTGTGATTATAGTGATGTCCAGGTCTCCTCCGCAATAGTGTGTGATGATGGTTGTGTTCAAGTTCCCACAGGGATAGTCTGAGAGTATAGCTATGCAATATTCAAGTGGGAAATGAGAGGATTTGGCTGCCCAAAATGTTACTTTTCCACATAGTACTATCAAGCTCATCAGAAACTGTTTCAGACATATTACTTGGTCCCAAAGGTGAAAGGTACCTCAAATGAGAGACTAACAGAGTTAACCAAGTATGTTTATGAAAAAAAAGAATGCAAACTCTCACCCACCAACCTAGCTGGCATGCTTTATTATTGGTTTGCTCCTCAGCAGGACCCCAATACTGGTGGTGTGGATGGGCTTGACAGTCATTTGAGCTCTTTGATGTAGCTCTTTTTACACACTTAGGGCCATATGTAGGTAATTTTTATTTACCGATTCTTAAATACCGAATTTTACCGATTCGGTATTTAAGAATCGGTAAATAGAATGTAGGTAAAAATTCGTAAATGTTACCGATTCGGTAATATTCGGTATTACCGATTCGGTATTTACCGACCGGTAATAAGGAATACTCTTCCCATTCATTCCTATGGGCCTGGAGGCCCATAGGAATGAATGGGAAGCCATTCACTATTACCGATTCGGTAAATACCGAATCGGTAATAGGGGAGCATATTCAAGGGTGGCAGGGTGTCAAATTGACACCCTGTTGCACCCTGAATCGTGCATGTGTGCACATGTGGCGCACATACATGCCCTAAGGGCATGTATGTCTGCCACATGGCACTTTTTAAAAAGCACAAAATTGCTTTTAAAAAGGTATTCAGTATTTACCACCAACTTGTAGTTGGTGGTAACAATCTAATCCTGTAACCAAAAATGCACTCACTTGAGTGCTCTACATAGGATTTAAGGAATCGGTAATTTACCGATTCCTTAAATCCGGCCTCCTACATCTCGATTGCTTAAATACCGGTCGGTAACGGGAGATTTACCGAATTTCGGCCGTTACCGACCGGTATTTAGCTACCTACATATGGCCCTAAGTAACAAAGGGATCCACAAGAAAATGCACATAAAATTACCTATAAATCACCAGATGGGAACTTATTGTGGTAATCTATGGTAATGTAAAACTCTTAGTGGGATCTTGAAGGATAATCAGTGACCTCCATTCCTGTAGAGGGGGCGTTATCATCCCTGCTTCTAGTGGGTGGTTTGATGGTTAGGTTTCAGCGGTTGATGGAAATTGAGAGGTTGAGCTGTACTTGTGGCTGCACTGTTGTGTTAGTGGTGTCTAGGTATTGTGTTAAAATTAGCACTACTAACATGTTCCCTGCACATTGCGTTGGCAATGTGCCACCTGTTTGAACCCATGGATCAGCATGTTATAAATTAGGGCTGATGAGGGTTTGGGATCTGATCTGTGGACCAGAGACTAATGTCTGCATGATCACAATTTTGTTAGCATTAGTATGTAGGTAGAGAGTGGGTTCAGCTCATTCAGATTCAGAAGGACTGGCTGTATCCCTATGGGTGGCAAACTAAAGTTCAAATAAAGGTGCTGATGGGATTGATGGTGTATAAAGCCACTAGGTATTTAAAAATTGGTTGATGGTGTTGCGATTATCAAGGAGGCTAGCTGTACTCTGTCCCCATGCATACTCTATTTTAGAATGAAATGCTTTGGCCTACTAGGGTGGGGTGCTCAACGGTGGTACTTAAATTGACACCAAACCATGACTCTGTGAGCCCAAGTGACAGAGGTGTCAGTAGGTCATTGCTTGTTGGAGGGTCTTCGAGTTGATCAGGTGGTGACTAGGCCAGGTTTTACCCTCTTTCAAATGCCAGGAATATCTTGAGTCTATCCTCCAATTTTATAAGACAAAACAACATCCTAACTAGTCTCTTGCTAGTCCTGTATCACAAGGCTACTTTTTATAGTCCAAAAATTGCATTTCTCTCCAAACAGCCAATTTGAAATTCTTTAGTTCTTATTCAATAACCTCTAGCTTTTGCGTACTATGGAAGGATTGTATCTTTTCTTTAAAGAGTCAATTAATGTGCCCTTGGATTAGAAAGAGGTTTATTCTTAAATTCCTAAAACACCAGCTTTGTGGACAATATGCAATCTTCCAATGCCAATTCTAAACATCCATGTGTCTTCAAATAAGCCTTGATTATTATGATAAAGACATTCAAAGGTTTCTTTCAGAGCCATGTGTTTAAAGACAGTGTCTATCTATTTTAAATCTCCATAATTGTTTACAACTGCGTTATGGGGAACTGCAATTATGGAACAGTGGAGGAATGTTCCAACACCATTGTGTTGTGTTATGTTACATTTTATACTTGATTTCTAAAGTGCACATACACCCTTGGATTTCTTGGTGCTGGTTGCTAAGGATACCACAGAGTGGAGCACCTTATTCAGTAAATTGCCTTAAGATTGTTCAAAAAGGTGGTATGAGAGGTTATGGTTTTAATGGCAAGGCTTTCATGAGTCAGGGAGCAAGAACTGAGATGTTTTGTCCATTGTATGACGATTTCTTACATGGATGTACTCTCAGGAGATGAAGGGTGCTGCTTGGAGAATACCTGTGTTTTGATTGAAAGACACAGAAAGATGTTTCAAAAATGAATTTATACATTGTTCACTGGACTTTAAAGCAAATTCTGGCATTCATAGGAAACCAATGTAAATATGCCAGTATTAGTTTCGTTTTGACAGATTGACGTTATTGCAGCAAATTGTTATTTCTTCCTTCATACCATTCTTCCAATAATCTAATCTATGTCTGCACAGTGCAGAAATGGCTACTCTTCTACTTTCAAGTTTAAGGAGCGGAAGAATAGATTTAAGGTTGTGCATATAAAAGGTCAAGAAGAGATAACTGAAGAGATTTGAGAATCTATCTTTACCTTAGAATCAACTTTGACTTCTAGGTATTCAACATTGCCACCTGGAGCAGCAGAGGGTCTGCAGAAGGTGGGCCAAAGTTTAGTTTACCATATGCAAGAGTTTCCCTTAGTAACTAGATTGCAGGTTGATCTTAAGCCAAATTTTTTCCATCCTCTCCCTCAATTGCAGAGCCACCTCATCATGGCCCTGAATTTTGAGGGAGTGCCATATTTAGATGAAAGTTCAATTGAGTGTCACCTGCATCAATGTAGAATTAAATCCCAAAATATCTGATCTGAACATAGAACAACTCTGGTGCTCAAAGGTTGGTGGGGCAACCTATATTGGCAAACTGCAATTTTCTGGGTCTTGTCTTCGAGGAAGGAGGACAACCATTCGAATACAGTGCCAGATAGCCAACAGAGGATAAGACAGGAGAACAAGAAGGCATGCCCATAGTGTCAAATCCCACTGAGAGATGGAGAAAAATCAGGGCACAGTGCCTTTCAGCATATGCTGCTATTTTCAAGTCATCTATGGTAAAAGCATGGGTAAACCATTGATATTTGGATGCAAAACAGTTTTGGCACCATCAATGATATGATTGCCTTCTGGATATGTGGACACTTGAGTGGCCACAAGTTTCATAGGATCTTAATGACAGCCGGTAGGAGGGTGATGGTTCTGTCATTACATAGAACATTAGAGTCCAGATTGGGCTTTTTAAGCAGTGGTTTTACTATGACCTGCTTCGATTCCACCTGGAAAATGCCAGATTCTAAGGAGAGTTTGAGGGTTTCATATGTGGTTATGATAAGGTACTGAGGTTTATTGAATAGTATTCCGATAGATATTGAGTGGAAGAGAGAGCCTGTTGGTTCATTACGGTTATCACACCCATCCAGAAAAACAACACTTCAGTCATCAAATCAGGTCAGTATGGCAAGTTCCACGGTGGACAGCAGAACAGCGCGCGTCTTCTAAACACTTCCCTGTTGTTATTGCCGGACATCAATAAGCCTGCAATAGGAATTCCATCAGAATATTGACCACATAATATCAATGCCTAAATATTGAGACCCAAAATATCAAGAATCTTACTATAAATAGATCGTACAGGTTTTCTCTACTTAACTTTGCATCGATGAACCTTGGTTTCCCACCCAGGTGTGAACTGTCTCTTTGAAGAAGCAATGATGCAAACTGTACTTAAGCTACACCCACACACAGCCATACAAGGAAGTCTTGCCACTTTAACCAAAGCATTTGGAGACACCTCCAAAAATCTGCACTAAGTGTAGAATATGCACCAAACAGCCAATTTGCCTTTGAATTAAAAGAATTATTACACTATCCATTGTCCCTATAACAGAGAGCTAACCACTACAATTAACTTATGAAAAGTCCATTGCACCAACAACACCACAGCAAACTAGGGGCCTGGTTGCGAGTTTGGCAGTTGGACCGCCATTGAGGCAGTTGGGAGAATGCCACCAAGCTGGCAGCTTCCTGACCGCCATATTATGACAACACCGCCGAGCTGGCTGTGTTGTCTCTGCGGTGCAACAGCAGCTGCATGCTTCCGCTCATAGAGAGCAGTGACAGAGCTGCTCAAGTCGGTGCCCTGTGTGCCATGCACCATCTTTCAAGCAGTGATGGAATGTCTATGACAGCACCATGGCTCAAGAAGACAAAACCCACAATGCAGTAGAGGATGGCACAATGCCTTCCAATCTACATTAGGAGGAGCACACCCTACCCTCTACAAAATTCATAGAAGGCCTACTAAAAGTACATAGTTACCAACAGCTAAGAATGGAGCAATCATTGACACAAACTAAATCTAAAATTAGTAAACAAACCATTAGAATGTACCACATGCTAAAATTTAAAGATACATTCATTATTAACAACAAAGGAGTACACTACTTAGAATCAATAGCAAAAACCCCATTATAAAAAACACAAACTATCTACAATATAATCAATAAACCCTGTCATAGGTGCACACCAGCATAACTAACATATTTTTAACTAAATGTTAAACAAATGGTTTTTATACAACAGTCAACACAACATACAAGTAAAATATCCAAAAAGACTGATGCATAAAAATAATGTGTTTCTTAATTAGTTAAAAATTAAGAAATTACCAACCACAAAGCACAAAATTACAAATAAAATCAAAAGGGTCCAAGTATATGCATGACATAGAAATATAAATATAAAATAACGTCTAACAGTTACATCAAATAGACATACATAATAAAATCTAACATTTCCAGCCTACAAATAATTACGTAAATAAAACTTACTACTCTGTAGCTGTAGTTTTTTATCCATATCCATGTTGTCAAAATATAACCACAAAAAAAGATAAAAATACATCAAAAAAAGCCCAAATAAAAAATAAATAAAAAAAACAGGTGCAATTTACATCCAACAAAGCAATCCCCATTATGAGGAACCATAAAAGCCTGAAAAATTATATAAAAACAAGGAAACACTCCAGGAAACTTGAAAATCAAAGACAATCAAAATTAAATAAAATGGTTTACTAGAAACCAATATAATTATGAAATTCCACAGGTTCAGACAATAACTTCAGATCGGTAAACATTTTAAAAAACATGCAAAACCCACCCAGAGAAAAACTATCTTCAAGCATAATAGAAATATTATTTTTAAAGTATGCAAAACACATAGCATAACATTATATAAAATATCAATACAGGACTACCAAACTCTAACTAGGCCTAAAACACAGCACTATTTAAAAAAGATCCCACAGTATGAATTAAAAATTGAAAAAGTTAATACCAACACTACTACTACCATTAACTAGTTCCACCTACAACCCTCATCCCAAAACTCTATAAACAGAAACTTAAATAATGTTTTAACTTATCTGACAAGCAGCAGCGCTATTCGCCACCAGGAAAACCATTGAAATATGACACGATATACTACACAAGTAGAGTCGGTGGTAAAATATGGCCACTAAATGAAAACAAACTAAAATACCATCTCCCTGTAGAATAACAGTGGGACTTTAAGTATAAATTATTTAAAATGTTTAAAGAATGTAAACCATAATAATAAATGTTAAATGAAAGTAAAAAACTGCTATGTAAGGTATAAAATAAAGAATACTATAAAAACAAAAAAGAAATAATATAGGGCCTGATTATAATGACGGTGGAACCGCCACCAACAGCCCGTCGGTGGCAGTCCCACCGCCATCTGACCCATGGTATCCGCCCACCATATTACAATGGCAGGTGGATAGGTGGCGGTCGACAAGACCGACCGGCACGCATCTGATGGGCTCCTTGAGCCCACCGGTGTAGCCGAGGGGGTTGTAGTCCCTACCATGGTGGCGGTGTCTGCCAGGCACCGCTGTAGGGATTACAATGTCCCTTTTCGCCCGCCTTTTCATGGCGGTTAACCCACCATGAAAAGGCTGGCAGAAAGCGACATTGGGGGCCCGTAGTGGGCCCTCTTTTCGTCCTGGTCCTCTGATGTGGGCACTGCAGGGCACCCATGGTGCCCCCTACATATCCCAGCACCATGTGGCAGGTACCGCATTGTGCCTGCCACGTAGTGCAGGGATATGTGCAGTGTCCCTATTTTGCATTGCGGCGGGTGCTGCAGCCAGCAGCACCCACCGCAAAGCAAAGTATAGGCATTGCGACAGCCGTGGTGGCGGTCTAATCAGCCCCATAGTAGTTATAATATATTTGAATACCTATATAAAAGATGTTTGAAAAAAATAATGGTGCCAAAATGCATATAGCTGAGAATTGTTTTTTACCATATTGAAAAAATAATGTAAAAATGAAAAAAGTTAAACAATGTTCTGAAAGATTATGGGCTTTATTATGAGTTTGGCGGTGCGGGAGTGGGACTACCCCGCTACCAGCCGCACCGCCAAACCTGTGTGCGCACGCCCTCCAGATTTTGACTTCTTTTGTCACTGACGGAAAGTTCTTTGGGGGTCCCACAGTGGTGCCTATAAAAATGGTGCCTCAATGGGAATGCCAAACTAAGTTCCTGCAGTCTATGCCCTGTAGAAACTGGGGGTGCATGCACACAGGGGGCACACCAGGCCCAGAGGCACAAGGGGTCCCTGTAGGGCCCCTTTTGTTTCCTCACCGCCAAACTTTTCACGGCGGGCTCACCGTCGTGAAAAGTGAGGGGGGAGGAAACTCATAATATGCTTGACGGGGCCGCAGCGGCCCAGCCAAACATATTACGGCCTCAAAACCGCTGAAGGACTGCCAGGGATCGCAGATACCTGGCGGCAGCAGCGGTCCATCTGACCGCCAAACTCATAATAAGGTCCTAAATAACTTGTATGTTATTTAAAAATGTAGTAAAATATTGTTAAAAAAGAACCATAACACTTTTTTCTCATGTATAAAAATATACATGTATTAAAAATGTACACATATACATTGAATAAATGTTGAAAAATAAATAAAAATCACAAACTGTTCAATGTACCTTTATTAATTATAAATGCAAATATTAATATTGTATGTGAAAAATACAATGCTTAAAGGGTTCCATATAATACCTACTCTTTAATAAAAGAATATTACACTAAACATGTTATATAGTAAAATGCTTATATTAACTAATTCTACTTTGATTAAAACCATTTTGGAGACTAATTTCTGCACTAAAGAGAACAGCATTCAATGTAACGCATTTAAACAGAGATGTTGTATACTAAAGGGGTGAAATTTACTAATCACACTCCAATCTCAACCATTTAGGGGAAGGCATTAAATACTATGGGCCCGATTCCGATTTCGGACGGGAGGGCTCCGAACGATGGTCGGAGCCCCTCCGCCCGAATCGGAACGTGCCTGCCGGATTCCTTTCCGACCGAGCCATTCCGATGAGCTCGGTCGGAAAGGAATCCGCCTCAGATTTCCGGATGGCGTCCACCGTCCGGAAATCCTTCAGTACTCCCCGGCCGCCTCTTTACGACCGAGGGAGTACGATGGCAGTTTTCCACTGCCTTTTTGTGCCGGTCTTTCCGGCACAAAAAGGCAGTCGGAAACTGTCTTTGGGGGCCCCCAGTAGACAAGTGGCGGCCTGGGGGCACCTATGGTGCCCCTCTGTTGATCCCTGCACCCGGTGGCAGGCACCTTGGGGTGCCGGCCACAGGGTGCAGGGATGAACTGCACCCCTGCTTTTCACAATGCAAGCATGCATTCCGCTCGGAATGCATGCTCCCATTGTGAAGTATACGAGTGCGACCAAACAGGGTTCGGTCGCATCGTACTTGCAGGGCCGAAACCGACGACAGCAGGTCGGTCGGTTACGGCTCCTGACCGATGTCGGACGGACCGGAGTCCGTCCGACATCGGAATCGGGCCCTATAGGGGTAACATTTAACTATTCCCACTTCAATCTCAACCATTAAGGGCAGTGATACTCAAAGTATGGCCAGGGGGCCACATGCATGACCTTTACATGTAGCCCCCTGGTCAACAGCAGTATTGGGCTGCTGTTTACTTGACTCAGCGCTATGATTAAAAACATGTTAACTAAACAGACAAGCCTTTATTTAAACATTAGTTGAAGTTAAAGAAAGGAAGTAACTAGATTGTCCTGCACTGCTTAATTTGGGAATCCCTTCATTTTTAAAGACCTATTGCAGCAAAAGGGTAAAAATATGATAAGGTCTCTTCAAAAATCATAAAGTGTATTTCATCAACATGCACTACCATTTCCCCTGTAAGAAATGTTACAGTGGCAAAATTTGTATAATTCCCGTATTTTGCATTCCATGAAGTTTGCAAAATTTCTCGAAATTTTGCATTACACAATTTTATAACTTTTGAATGCAGGAGAACTTATACATGCAGAAAATATCTTATTAAGATCCATTTTCTGCTTAAACCAGTGTCCTGCCAGTATATTGCAAGGCTTTTTAATACATGAAATGACATCACATGAAAAAAGTAACAAGATGCCAGAAAATCGCATTCTGCTCTAAAAGCACCATTTTATGCATTTTTTGAGAGTTTACTGTGAAGATTACGCAATTTTGCAAACTCCTAATTTTAACCGCATATCCAGAATTGTACCCGAACCAGGGAAGACATACCAGCTCAGCCAAAAGTACCACATTCTGTACAACAATTGTTATGGTAACTCAGTGGATTCATATGCATTTTGCTATAGATAGAGGTGTAACATCAGGTTACAGGTTTAAATACAACCACAAGGAGATGATGGACGGAGTGCTGAAACTTTTCAGACACTCACCCCCATTCACAGATCTGGGTTGAATCCATCATCGTTCTTTAGCTCACTTTGCAACCCCAGTTCAGACCCAGCTATATGCAAATCAGTCTTGACCCTGTGCCTCATGGGAACAGTCCAGACCGAACTGCCAAGCCATGTCTTCCCTGGACCGGAAACAAGCATCCTGGGACCGGTTTTGGGCTAACAGCCCTCATCAGCCAGGCTATCTTGAATCCAGTGGCAAAGTGAGCAAGGGACCCACGTCTGGGCATACCCTGCCAACTTAGGGCGAACAAAGCAAACACAAGGAGATGATGGATGGAGTGCTGAATGAAATACAGGTTTAAATACCCCTTTAGGGTCAACTCAGTCTTGCATCTTGCTGTGATTAATAAAATAAGTGGCATTGAGATGGATAATAACATAAAATCTTCACACCAGCAACTGCACTTATAGACACAATTTATATATATTTTCTTAATATTTGTTTAATTTGTCTATGCCTACAGGAGTCAGAGCAAAAGGTGCCACTGTCACTAGGGCCTCTCTTCTTAGTTGCCGACTGACTATATATATATATATATATATATATATATATATATATATATATATATATATATATATATTTTACTTTTGACATCATCTTGGCACTAGAAACCTTTGTTGCTGGCCTTGGCCATCATTATACTTCTGAAATGTAAAGTACCTCCAAATTGCAATACCTGCTTCCAAAATAAGATATGGTGGTTTTATTGAGGAGACCGTTGCTATGGATGAGATTTTTGTGCGAGTTTTCTGGACATTGTACATTGAGCACAGTAAAGCAACTTTGTCTTGATTTCTTTTACTGACCTGCATACTTGCGTACCTTAATCATTTACCTTGCGAGATAATATTTAGATATAATTTAACTCGACTTATTCCTCAAGAACTGTTCTAGACAATCAAAATATTTCCCCCATGCGAGAAACTGACTTGTTGGGCTATGTTTCGCAGTGTACGGTGTAAACAGGTTTCCATTTGTCATTCCTTGGCTAACTTTTTACGGCACGTCCATACAGACAAGGCAGTTTGAGAAAATTCATGATGTGCGTCTGTCAGAATTTATAATAAAAGCCGTGGAACTACCTTTAAATGGTGAGGTGGAGG
Source organism: Calotriton arnoldi (assembly GCA_963921515.1). NCBI lineage: Eukaryota > Metazoa > Chordata > Amphibia > Caudata > Salamandridae > Calotriton > Calotriton arnoldi. The sequence goes on from CAWUFW010000941.1 coordinate 2,442,587, forward strand.
ATACCCCCTTATCTTCCAGAACCTCAACCTGGATTCGAAGCCCAGACACCCCTATACATGTCTGGCATGCCTGAGATTTAACTTCAATGCCCTTTTCTACCTTACTTATACTGGGATTGACAGAATTGAGCTTCTGAACCCCCATTAAAATTGGTGAAAGGACATCCAGTATATGATCAGAATTAATAGTGGATTCCTCCAACAAGGATAAAATAGACAAGAGAATCCTCTCTAAAACATAAAATATCTCAAGAACGCCCCTCCCCCAATCAATTATCTGCTACGTTTAATATTTGAAGAAAATCATGTACCCCTTTATCTGGCGATGCCTCTGACGCCTCCAGATTTGTCAAATCTGATGAATGCACACGGGACACACTGGAGGAGGTGCTACTGTACAGAGTTGGCATACGGGAGCAACTAGCGTGAGTATCCGATGACAGTCTCTGTACCAGCTCCCTAGCGACTGGCGTTTTCAAGTTGGCCTCCAATACTTTTTTTTTTCCATCAGTATGGCAATGTGCGGCATTGTATAATCCTCCAAGTCCCCAGGTTCAAGGCTGCAGTCTAGAGTCTGTGGCTTGTGGGGGGACATTTTAAGGGAAAGATGAACAGGAGATTGCACAGCGTAGCTCAGAGGACTAAATTTATCGACAGTGAATACCAGCGACTTTTCAGCAGAATTTATTTCAGGTTGAATCTCAACATTTTCCACGGGCATGTCCATTTCCATCTCTGTATCTTCCGCCACAAATGGTAGAGAGCACTCATCAATGGCCTGTATTAATTAAGGTATTGGGGTTACGCCCCAATATTTTGATTAAAAAACTTAGGGAAATGTGGAACAGTCAGCTCAGAAAGACTGGGGCAGACACCCACCTCGTCCACACAAACTACCTCAGAGGCCAATCCCAGTCCCGGGACCTTATCCTTTGCCACTGTGCCCCTTGCGCCCTTCGAGAACATCGACATCACAGCGGGATGGGATTTCAGATGTAACAAGTGACCCCGGGGTTTCCTTCGCTTGATGGTTTTTAGTAACTTGAGAGGACTAGAGTGATCAGAGGTGCGACAAGCTGACCCTGGCGATCCTGCGGGTGATCCTAAAGAGGCAATTGAGCGCCCTGAGCGTAAGCACTTTGAGGGCATTACCAGCTAATTATATTAGTTTGTGGCTTGAAAACAAAAATGCCATGGCACCAACCAGCCCTTGGCACCCTCCAATGACTCTAGTGACTTTTTGGCAGTGGCACTAGGTTCAGCAGTAACTTCAAGTGTGGAAAAGGCAGTGGTACTGCGGGGAATACAAGGCACTGCTGAGGGGGTGGCAAGTAGCTACGATGTTATGATCCGAAGGTGGGGTTTAGTGGCTGTTCGCATGCCCTTGTAGAGCTCCTCGGGGCTCCGTAAATGCTCCGTAAATGCAAACGGCAGTAGAACAGGTCAACGACTGATGCGGCAGTACAAATAAAACATACAAGGAAAAGAAACTGAGACTGACCGGCTGATCAGGTGAACAGAAAAACAGTGGAGAACAAGTGGGCCAACACGCGAGCATAATGGGTGAACCGAGACTGAGCGGAGCTCACCAGGCCATCCATCAAACCGCACCCAGTCCTACCCTGGCCGTCTCCGTGGGGGAGGCCAGGCTTTGCTCTACACAGAGGGACACTATGCCCTCCACACTCAGCCTCCTCACCTCTTCTACTTACAGGCTGATCCTATGATCCTTTGGTCCCTTGGCCAGGAAGCTTAGAGGTGCTAGGTGCTCCGCATGTTGCTCAGACTAAGCAAGGTGATTTGGTCAGTGCTCCTAGGACCTGAATCGGGAAGACTCCAACGGAGGGGGTTGGGGCTGGGGGACAGGCAAAGGGACCAGCGAGGACCACCTGAATCCGCAGCCCACAGCAAAAAAGATGGCACAGAGGCAGCTGACCAGAACAACGGTCCCCATGGTAATCTGGAGTCTAATGGGTTAATGGGTTGATGGCCACAGGCTGTAGTAGCAAGCCTGCACCTGCCTGCACCAGCAAGTCCTTTGTACCTCACGGCAGGAATGGCGGGAGTGGAGACTGCAGGGTTGGCGGGGGGTAGCTACAGTCACCCACACCCCTGGATTGTGAAAGAGTCAGATGCTGGGACCGGGAAATCGAGGAGCAGGGAGCTCAGGACCGCTCGCAGCATTACCAGCCCCGCCCCTTGCGTCGGTCGTCACACGTCACCTCAGTCGTCACTGAATTATCTGGCCCGTAAAAAAAGAGAGTCCTAATTCTAACATGTTGTATAGTGTCACTATAGTGCATAACTTTATTTACCCACATCTATAGATGTAGATCATGTTACATCGGAGAGAGGCGATAAGAAAGTACCTTTAATATAAAAATATTTTATTTCTGGCCCTACTGAAAGTGTGGCATAGTCTACCACACATGAACAAATGTGTTCTCGGCCTACAAATAATTATTTGGTTTTCCATTGCGCTTCATACCAAGCTTGAGCTTGTGTACAGATATGCATTATTGTCAAGCTCTTCCGCACTGGGAGGCCCTGTCCAGGGCAGCAATGCACACTATAAATTCTATTAACATTACAAACCGCAGTTCTGTCGTATCTAGGCAACATACATAACCAGTTTTATTATATCACATTTAATTGTACTAATTTCACCATTCATACACCTCATAGTACTAAGCCGTCTGCACTGAAGTCTACTCGCCACCGGTTTTGTTTTAGCTGTGTTTCAAATGCCCACGTCACTGAATTTTCAGGAACTTTTGAACCGTTTGAGCTAGAAACTGAGGGGCATATTAGCAAGACCCACGTTAAAATTATCGCCGTTTTAGCGGCAGGAAACTGCCGCTAAAACGGCGATAATGGGCTTGCTAATATGCGTTATGGTATTCCAATAGAAGCCCAGGTTAGATGTCCTGCACATCTAACCTGGGCTTCTATTGAATACCATAACGCATATTAGCAAGCCCATTATCGCCGTTTTAGCGGCAGTTTCCTGCCGCTAAAACGGCGATAATTTTAACGTGGGTCTTGCTAATATGCCCCTGTATTTTTTTTGATCTGCAGATTATGCATCTGATCATGGATTATATGACAAATGCAGCAAATCCATAATTGTGTGGAAAAGGCTGTTACCGCACATATTGCCTTTCTCAATAAAGAAGTCATAACTCTTACGAAGTTTCAGTAACTTATATGGCACAGCTGCTCACCAAGCTAAAATATACATCCAAAAAAACGTATTAGTAATCACATAGGCAAAACCTAATGCATTTACCAAAGCTTGTTTAAAATAGCAGAGGCTTGAAATAGTAGAGGATGTTGATTAATTTCAGAAACGCATCCCTCCTCAAAAATACCGAAAAAGGAGAAGGTGGATATGATTTCGAAATGTTCAAAGAAAAATAATGCATAGAAGCTACAATATGAATTTAAAGGGGTTTTTCTTGTGAAAACGAAAGAAGCATTGGTGTTTAACGGTCTGCGTGCTTGCAGGTGAAGTCCCTGTTCTGCTCAACAAATGCACTTGTACTGGGTGCTTGGCTCTTATTAAATCGTGAGGGTGCCTTAGCTACTGACGATTTTTTTAATGTAGCATGACCTTGATTGATCCAAGGACATTACAGCGCTTGTCTGATTTTTTTCTAAGGCACAGACAGATTAAGTGATTTGTCCATAATCACAGGAGGTTGAGCAAACGCCAGGACTTGAGCCCCATTTCCAATTTCCAATGTCGGCTGCTCTAGCCTTTATAGGAATAAAGCTGCTCAGCATTTACTGAACTTGAAAACGATACTTATAGAAGTTTTTGCTGTGAGCACAGACACAAAAACGCCTTGTCCAGATTTCAGCCTTTCAAGCGATCGCACCTACTTCTACTTGCTCCCGGCCTCGTGCTCTGTCTGCTCAGGTAGCCAAGGTGTGTGTATTATGTTGCAGGAGGCCCCATCCCCCAATGTCTGACACTCACGGCCTGGAGGTGCTTTCAGCAACGTTGGCTACTTGGCCCTTTGTTATGCAGATGTGTGCATTTGCACATCTTTGGCTGACCATGGAAACGCCCTGACGCCCTTTCTTTCTCTTTGCACAGGAACACTGGCCAGAGCCTCTGGGATCTTTTTAACAAGAATCGAGGGAACCACGTAATTTTGAATGTCAGCACATATCAAATAAGACTCGGCGCTTGACAGCAGGAAAAGTTGTAGTTTTAGACATACCCATTAGCTGGAAAATATGTATGTATACTATGGTGCATCCTGCTTCTGCTGCTCACCTTTCATTAACCTTCTTCCTAGAGCATTTCCTGACATTTCGAAAATATTATTTTAAGAAATGATGCATTGTGTATGACCGAAATGATAAGTTTAGCCCCTCATCAGTACATATACTGAAAGAAAGTATTTATTGATGTTTAAACCGCCCACAGTTTTTATGTACAGTGTGCTGCTAGATTTTGCCGTTTTATAGCGCTGCATGGCTGCTCATCTCAATGTAGCTTATTTAATCCACCTCGAAAAGGAAGAAAGCCCGCACTGCCCTGCCAAAGGTTGCAACAAAGGCATGCAGTGAGTTCCAATAGGGTGGCAGGAGTGAATACTTAACTCGCTGAGCTGTCTCTCTCGCCAGCTTTCAGTGTGTATTCAATACACTGATTGCTTCTGTAACGAAGTGCACATTGCAATAAAAAAACATAACAAATGGTAATAAAGCATCAATAAGTCTTTACTCTAAAATGTCTCAAGTCAGGGGGCACTGAAATATCAGGCAAGCCGCAGGGGTTTTGGAGAGATAAGGCATGTGAGAATATATCACATTCAAACGCTCATGCCCCACACAACACCCTAACCCATTTGACATACAGCCTAATGTAAAAATAGCTTTTCAAATTAAAATGGCTATATAAACTTGGTCCAGTCTCTGAACAAGTTCAGATTTTTGGTATTAACTTTAGCAATAGCACAAAAATTCATTTGGGCACTCTTTTAATGGCCAATATTAACAGACAGCCTTAGGACAACATTCAGAAATTACTACACATCTTTCTGATACTAGCTATTGGTGCTAATATTTTAAAAGAGGTATCACAGCTTTAGTCCATCTACTGGTCCTGTGGCAAATTTCCAACTATACCTTTTCTATGGGTCTTTTGAAAGTGTGCTCAACAATGCACAGTAGGCTACAGAATCCATCATAACAAACTACTGTTCAAGCAGGCACAACAATAAAACTAAAGGTTGAAAACATTATGGTTGATTTAAAACTTCCACATACCTTTAAGATTTGGTCACTTATCACACCACTTGCCGCTGTGCCAAGAGAAACAAATACTGGTAGAGCCAATAGGTCTGGCTTTACTGTAGCAGTACATGTTAACACAGGCATTCAAATGTTTTATGCACGTGTTGCATGAACAAATGCTGAGTACTACAGTTAAGCTACCCTACTAGTTTTGCCACTGTGTGGAAAAACTAGCAAACATGATTCCTTTCTGCACAGTGTGCACACAGCAGATAAAGAACTGAATGTGACAAATAGTGTAATACTTCAGTACTTTTAGAATTTAAAATAGTCCCTGGTGTATTATAATGGAAGCATTTGCTGGAAGGTGGAATACTATAACAAGTAGCCAATAGTATGAGGTGGGAGACTGACACTCCTCTGGGTAGAGCCAAAGCCCGCAATATGTATAGTTGAAATAGCTGTTAACAAATAGGGCTTACAGAGAGCTGCATGGTCAAGCTAGATCTAAAAAGCCACACACAAAGGTCACCTTTGCATAACACACAGAATGACATTTTAGAGGCTAGTGGGAATTCTTCCATGGGCCACAGTGGGTCCTTGAATGATGGCACTAGGAAGGAAGCTCCAAGGCAATAAAAAAGACCATGTCATAACCTCCTTGAAGGACTTGTGCTGCGTGGATGACATTCACAGTACATATTGGAGAAGCCTGTGTCACTGCCAGCACAAATACGTAAGCTTTGTGCCACACATTCACAGTCTACGAACAGGTAAAGAATGGCTCAGCTGTTCATGTGTTCTGCCTTTTACAAATGTCCTTTCCTATGCTGGAGGTTAATTGTCAAAATACAGGTCTCTTCAATAGGATAATCCCTGCACCAACAGTAAGTACCATTTAAAAACTCACAAGTCGCGCGATCAGACTACTCTTTCAATCCCATCATTCCACACAAAATACTACATGGCTTTTGAAAGAACTACGGTTGAGTGGTGACTTATTATTAAAGATGAAACTCAACAAACCACATTCACATGAAGACTGTAAGGCAGATTAGCATTTCTGGTGGTAGTCCAGAGTGTGAGTCCCACATGCCATTAAAGGAATTTTCATGAATCTTGCGCTACTATCAGAAGAGGTCACAACTACCATGAATTTAATCGTTAGTAAGACATAGGCTACAGCAGGGGCGAACAACCAAATTAACAATACAATGAAGTTAAGTGAGGGTAAATGTGGAGGTACACACTATAGTTTAAATCCAAAAACAATGTTGATGTTTTATTATGTAAACAGTAGGCCTACTGCCCCTATCCAATCCTCCTGTTTCCCCATCATTTGAATAATAGCAGATCTAATGGCCACACTTGCTTCAAGACCCCGCCTCCTGTGCTGCTAAGCTCTTAATAACACACTGTAATACGGAAAAAACTCTTCGCAAACACCTACAACTTCACACACTAAGCGGCCACCTGAACAAATTGAAAACTCTCACCAGAGAAGATACTGCGGTGATCATGCAGACCATCCACTCCGGGGCCCCAACAAATCCATGCCCCCTGCATCTACAAACTTAGAGCACTGCCAATCAGCACTGCCCTCACTCAGATCATCACCTCCATCACATTCACCACATGACTGGAAGAATTCAGAAGTCAAAACCCTTCTCAAGAAGCCATCAACCGACCCGAACTAACTGAGCAACTTCCACCCAATCTCCCAGCTAGAAAGGACATGGAAAGCCAGCCACAAAATCACCACTAGAGCCACCTGGAAGGCCACACTCTGACACTACTACCAGCAACTGAGAGACACCAAGAAACAAGCACTAGCTGAATGCATCGAAGGGAGCTCTAACAGCTGCAAGGAGATCTTCTCGATCATCAAGGAATTCAACACACCCTCTGCTCAACAGCTTCACCCCTCTCAAAATCTCTGCGACGAACTGTCAAACATATTCCATTGAAAAATCGGAAACACCTACAACAACTTCACACACAAACCATACCCCAGAGATCTCATTCCCAGCCTGCCCATCACTTTCCAAAACGGCCACCTGAACAAATGGAAAACTCTCACCAGAGAAGATACAGCAACAATCATGCTGACCATCCACACGGGGACATAAGAAATCCATGCACCCACTGCATCTACAAACTTGGAGCACTGCCAATCAGCACTGCCCTCACTCATCAACACCTCCATCACATCCACCACACGACTGGAAGCATCCAGAAGTCAATGCCCTTCTCAAGAAGCCATCAACGGACCCAAACCAACTGAGCAACTTCCACCCAATCTCCCTGCTCCCCTACCCAGCCAAAGTGATACAGAAGGCCATCAAAATGCAACTCACAAGCCACCTCAAACCATAAAACCTACTGGGCAACACTCAATCAGGTTTCAGAAAAAAACACAGCATCAAAACAGCCCTCATCGCAGCCACCAATGGCATCTGGATCATCATGGACCGAGGAGAAACAGCAGCCCTCACCCTCCTTGACCTCTCTGCGGCATTTTGGCATATGGCACAGTCTCCCACAACACACTCATCAGAAGACAACAAGAGATCAGAATCCAAGGACCCACACTCAGCTGGACCTGCTCCTTCCTCATGGAAAGAACCTAAAAAGTTAGACTCCCTTCACTTCGGAGACCACAAACCTGATCTGCGGAGTCCCCAAGGTTTCATCTCTCAGCCCAACCCTTTCAATATCTACATGACATCACTTACCAACATCATCTGAGCCCAGGGCATCACCATCCTCTCCTATGCCAATGACACCCAACCCATCCTTTCCCTGAAGGACACAACAACCTCCACCAGAACCAACTTCACCAACTGCACAACTTTGGTAGATGAATGGATGAGAACCAAATGTCTAAAGATCAGCGCCGACAAGACAGACGTACTGGTGTTTGGAAAGAAGACCTCCCCATGGGACCACACCTGGTGGCTGACAGGGCCAACACAAACACCCAACAACCATGGCAGAAATCTGGGGATCATCCTGGGTGACAAACTCAAGAACATGGCACAAGCCAATTCATTGAGTACTGCCTGCTTTCACATCCAACATATGCTACAAAAATCTTCACATGCACCAAAGTACTCGTCATGCAAGCACTCCTCACAAGAAGGCTCGACTACATCAATGCACTCTATGCCTGAATCGACAAGCAACTCCTACAGAGACTTCAGACCATACAGAACTCTGCCGCTAAATGCATAGTCAACCTCCCTCACCGCACTCACATCTCACCTCACCGCACTCACATCTTACCTCACCGAGCTCCACTAGCTACCCATCCACACACACAGCCAATTCAAACTCCTTACACACACTCACAAAGTTCTGCACAACACCGGACCAACATACCTAAACAACTGCATACACTTTCACCACCCCACCAGACACCTACGCTCAGACTCACTCTCACTTATACACAACCCCTGTATCCACAAAAGCAGATCAGAAGGTTGCTTGTTCCCCTACATTGCACCCAAAGCATGGAACAACTTCCTACAACACATCAGAGCCTCCTCCTCACTTCATGAGTTTTGCAAGAAGCTGAAGACCTGGCTCTTCAAATAACTCTGCGGGGACCACATGCATGCTCAAGGCCTGGATGCCTCGCAGGTGATTATTGTGCGTCCCAACGGAATTCATCATAGAACTACTTGAAGTAACCATGATGAAGAACTTTTTCCTATTTCAAAACGAGTTCTTCCTACAAACCAAAGGAGTGGCCATGGGCGCAGCCTTTGCCCCAGATTTGGCCATCCTGTTCATGGATGACTTTGAACAACAATTCATCTTTAACCAGGCAAATCCCTATAAAACTAAGGTCACACAATGGCGCCGATATATAGACGATGTTCTCCTGATCTGGACGGGAGAAGAAAATGACCTCCATGACTTTTTCGAATGGCTCAACACCAGATCCAGCGACATAAAATTCACCATGAATTGGCACAAGAATACTATGGACTTCCTTGACATCACTATCAAAGTGGACAATGATCACCTCTACACCATACTCTACCGAAAACCAGCGGAGAGGAACACTCTGTTAGGATACTCCAGTCACCATAATAGAAGCTTACGTGACAACCTGCCTTTTGGGCAATTCCTGCGCATCCGAAGGAACTGCTCTCTCAAAGACGACTATTTCAAAGAGTCAGACGATCTGATCATCCGTCTCATCGAACGTGGGTACCCCAAAAGGCTAGTGAAACGGGCTAGAAAGAGAGCCTGGTATTACGACCGAGATGCGCTCCTAAGGGTTACAAAAAGGAATAAATTATAATAAGGCGGTACCCGTGTCAAAATAAAAAACCCGTAGGTTAAATGTTACCTATGAGGCATGATGTGCCTAGGTAACTAAAAAGGTCAAGGTCAACATGTTTCGCGCCCCGTGGTCCCGTAGGATCCGTGGCGCTTCTTCAGGACCAGGTGTGTGATTAAAATGTTGTGTGGTGCACGTGAAAAGTCAGAGTGCACGGAAAATCAAGAGTTGTAAGTGCGTAGAGGGTGTAATCGCCCTCCACGGTATTCAGGGCAGGCCCAACCTAAAGGCTAGTACCGGTGGGCTACAACTAAATAGTTGAAACTGCTACCTGATAGGAGGCCTAAAATGCGAGGAGAAGTACTCCAAAAGGCTAAGAACGTGGGTTGCCCGCACCTTACCGGGATCAAGCTTCGGGTGCCGGCTCATCTGCACCTACCCGCACCTCTCGTCTGCCCAATTTATTCCTTTTTGTAACCCTTAGTCAATTTTAAATCACTGCACACACTTGCACTTCTCTTGTTTAGGACTCCCTCCACACACTCGCATGCACCAAACGGCGGTTCGCAAAAGATCTCCGACAAAGTGACCCTTCGGGGGACCCGTTGGGCATTGCAGCGCCGGCCCAACGAGGAGCAACCGCCCGATGATGAAGCATGACATCCTCCGGGGTGTGTGAGGGCAACAAGGAACAGACTTGTTCTTCCCTAATACTCTGGGAGTCCAAGGCCAAGTTTATCCAAATCCCCCACTTAGTTCCCTCCTTCTGCCTTCTTTTTCTTCTTTTTTCTTTTCTTTTTCTCTCTCAGGAGATAGCATTACTTTGCATACCTCCCTAGGAACAGTGTCCTCTCCCTTGTGCATTTACATTCAACAGTATATACATGCAATGAACATACTTGGTTATCTTTTTCATGCCAATGTATATATTTCGCAACATAGGTGAATAATACGCTAATTTTATTTATGTGCAGTTCATATTTTTAAATAACAAGCACGTGGTTTCAAGAGACCCATATCATCTTTGTAATATTTATTCCCAATATCGCTGTCTGATGTTACTTTAAATTGGTCTCGATATGTTGTTTGCACATGTGTAAATATGGAAGTATGCAACTATGTTTAAGAAATATGTTCCTTTCTTGAGTCAAAACATGGTATAACCCTATTATTCATTCCCCGATGTCATCCACACAACAATGAGTTAACTGCTAGCGGACATAAGCATTAAGCAGGAATAGACACAACAATGAGTTAACGGCTAGCGGACATAAGCTTTTGAGCAAGCAATGCCTTCTTTCCGTTTCCATGGTTTCGCCACCTCATGATCCGGTACGGGAGGCATGAAGCGGCTGCACCCAACGTGCACGTTTTCCGCTCCGCGTTTAAATACGTGCGCCTGTAACCGCGAGCTCATTCTACAAGTAGACATCGAGGCGAACAGTACTACATTGAGGTGAGGTCCCATTGATAGGTGCTAAGCAGGCGCTACCGCAGGCTTTAGCGTCGATTCTTTTGACATGCCGTTTTTATTTACACTATTTGTTAAACGCTCCGTTATCGCTTATTTTAACATCGTTTCCTTTGCCACAATATTACACTGACTTTTTTCTCTTATGAACAGGCCCCCAATGAGTTCAGTAATGCGCACGCCCTGGGCCTATTTGAAATCACAAACTGTATTACTTTGTCTATTTTGTTAGGATTTCTAGTTTTTAAACGGGCCTTTTACAAACATAAATAGCTCCTTGTGTACACCCTGCCTAAACTCAGCCTCCATGAGGCTTTCATCTATAGATTTGTCCTTCTCAGTAGACGCCTTTCCCCGTTCTAACGCATAACATTTTTGTACCTTATCTTTCCAGATCATTCACTGTTAACTGCTTAGGATCTAGTGACCTACAGTTTGTTACTGTCCATTATGTACGCGCACGGAAGGCCGTAATAATGCCAACCTCTCCCTAACTTGCATAGTAAGTGTCACTACACAAAGGGAGATGCTTTTTGCACTGCTGTTTAGGATTTACTCCTAAACGCACCGTCTAACATGTGTTTCCTCCTCATATAGGAGCTCTGATGAGCCCAACTTTCAGCTTACTGCCCAGCCTTTACGTTTGCGCTGGATGCACCATTAGGTAAACCTTACCTCTTTTTAGCCACATTCACTTCCCCATGTGGAGACACCATGCCCCACTAATCACGTATCATTCATCTTACTTCCAGGTGCTCTCTCTCTTTTCACTGTCCTGAAGGCTGGAATCACCTAGCTATTTACTCAGGGGTCGAAACGTAGACTACAACTAGCACACAAGCCCTGACAACTGTGAATTAACAACAGGGTCATTTTAAGGCTCTGTGTTATATAGGAACAATTGACCTGTGTTAGGCTGGAATTGTATCTTGAAAAAGGTGATGGATACATGTCCCACCTCTTTTCCTTGTCCACCCTCCTCACGGTTTCACATTGACCAACAACACTCTATCTTCCTTATCTCACACCTGAGCACCTTTCTTTTAAATTTTCAGAACTGTGTGGTAATTAAAGAGCAACTGCGTTGCCACATTTAAATTACGTATTTACTTTTGCGAATAAATTGCATTTATTGCGAATATTTTTGTGAATGTTGGCTTAATTTCATTTTTGTTTTCCAAAATTGTTTATTGTTACTGTGACCACCTATATATTGTAGTACAAATCAACGTAACATAACAACATAAGATTATAGCTGTCAGTTCTCCAAAATTATTCATAATCTACCTAATGTGGGCAAAGAACAGGACTGGATCAGGGTAGAAATCAGTGGTCCTAGAAGACGTGAGGCTAAACCCATCTAAAAGCGGTGAGGTGTATGAATATAAACTAGCACCACTCACTAAGACACCGTTAGGGCTCTTTTAAACAGCCAGAGTAGAAGGGATGATTCCCTCTGAGGTATATCATATCAGATAGGCTGTACCTCAAGAGATTTTGACTACCCTCACCCAACAGTCAAGATGCAACCTAGGGTTCAGTGGCTAGGTAAAAAGGCATATTGGGACCTTTCCTGAAGGTTGTTCATGAGTCATGACCTGTGAGGGCACGAAGAAGAGCAAAAACTTGTTGATGACACTCAGGAGAGTTATAAAACAATCATTTTAGCACTTTCAGTCGTGTGAGAGTGAGGTAAACAAAAATAGTAGAATATTTGCTAGCCCCTACATGTTTTCAATTTAGGATTCCTTAGATCTTCTTTCACCACCAGGGGAAAAAAGGAAGAAATACTTGGGTTGTGAGAAGAGAAACAGGTGTTCTCTACTATAAGTGGAAATTGGCTTCTAGGATTAAAAAACCTCACCGAAGAGCTCCAAAAGGATCCCTCGTGAATCAAGAAATCTGATGAAGCAAGAGGCAGAATCCACTTATGCATAATACCACAGTTTAGTAAGGGAGGGTTTCTATGATTTCCTTTTTGTTGCGTTCGTTTACTCTCCTCCTACCTATTTGTTTTTGTATGTCACAGGTTTTTCTCCCTCCACACTTTTGTTGGCACATTTTCCCAAATGAAAGGAACGTCTGTAGTAATGCAATTGTTTCCCCACAGTTCTAATCTGCATTAAGCTGGGGAATTACCTTTTAAATCATAAAAAAGAAAGTAAACACCATCCACCACTCAGTCTGTCAAAGTGTTTCATATCTACTATTCACAGTTCGCAAATTCTGAAACACCTGTATCCTAGACAGATTTTTTATTTCCAGTTAGATATTTAACAGCAACGTGATGTGCATATACACATGGAATTTTGAAGGGGACTCTCAAATTATATATTTCAATTTTCTTTTTTGATCATGACATTGCACTGATCTTGAGGCTGTGATCACCAGAGTCTCTGTTTGGTGTGCCTCAGCCGCAGCTGCTGTCAGGATATTAAGTCAGTCACATCCAGTGCTGCTGCTCTGTAAGCTACATTTCAAGGTGAGTGCTTTTGCAGCACCTCTCCCTCTCCATTCTGGGAGTTTTTATGCTCCACGTCTCTTTTTATGCTAACTGACTTTTTGTGATGCATGATTGTGTATCTGCGAGTGGCCATACCGAGGCCCTGCTTTGGACTCTGCTTGGGTTTCCTTTCTGTCTATAGTGCTAAAGGATAGGTTGGGTTTTCAAGTAAAATTTCATTTCCTTATATATCAAATATTGAATTGTATTTCCTTTCAAATGGGCAGAAGATAATGTATTATATGACGGAGTGCAACTCTGATGTTTAATATGTCTGCTTTGCCCTAGCATGCTTTAACTTCTTGGCTTTTCGTATTTAAAAAATCATGTGCGTCTATGCAATTTGCAGAATCCATTTTTTTCTCTGGCAATATTGTTGATGTTACTAAAGTTTGTAGAAAAATGGGTGGCGTTGCTCATTTATATTCTGCACCATAAATTCATTCACATGCACGCAAACTAAATTACTTTCAACCTGTTGCAAATCATTAAAAGAGCTAAACAAGGTGCTCGGTTGCCAAACTGGAATTTTAGCACTCATTAGATCCATGATGTAAAACGACCTTTATATGGACTATTGCTAAAAGTAAAAAAGCATTGACAAAGCCAATATTATTGGCATACGTGCAGTGAGAAGGATTTCTTTGAGAACATAGATGCACAGATGTATTTGGCAAAGAGGACTATTTGGAGGAGAAAACCAACAGAGGGTTTCAGAAGAAGCTGTAAAATTACACCACAGCAAATATGTTACTTAAAAGGTGCGCTGGCTATTTCTATATGCAGCCAAATTGATTGGTAAGAGAACTTAGGCACAAGAAAACAACATGATATCTGCTGAATATGTGGGAATATGACGTTTGTTAACGACTAAGCACAACATTCAGTAATATTTCTCTGATGTATAGAGATGGTGGCCTGGTAGAGTAACTGTACATTAACATTTACAATGTTTCATAGAAAACACAAAACGCAGAACACCAACCTGATGACCCTAAGGTGGCGCCTTCATCTAAAAGAACATATCCAATACTGCATATTATTATGTGAACAAAGGCAAAGCAACACAAAAACTCCGAAATCATGGTACAAGCATTAAAATGTAACAATTTGCATTGATGCCTCTAGGATATTTGGAAAAAACGATCAGATCAGTTTATATTTTATCGCAGTGCACCATCATTCTTTATTATTGTCGTTTGCCACTATCAAACAGCAATAGTGACATATTCTTGGATTCAAAACTAACCCTAATTCCTTTTAGCAATGTTTACAAAACAGCTAACAATTTTCAGACACAAAAAGTCTAAATTTAATAGCGTCATGCACATACAGTTTTATTTGAATGAATAGAGAAAAGGTTAATTTGCATGAAAAATATTTGGATACATACTGGATTATGCAGCTTTCCCTTTGAAATGTCACTCCTTTCTACTGCTAGCATGTGTTTCTGATAAGCAATGTGTGTTTAAATGCAAAGTGTGTTTAAGGCTGCAGTACCACCTCCTGTCTCCGGGGGCAGATTGAGCAAAAATATAAACACACTTGATGAAACACAGGTCCCCACAAGGCAATTTTTTTAAAAAGTTGTAAAAATTGACACAGACATTCCTGAAGGCATTGTATATCATTTAGAAGACATTGCCTTGTGGGGACCTGGTTTCAGGTAGGCACACGTAGACGTAGACACAGACACAGACACAGACACAGACACAGACACAGACACAGACACAGACACAGACACACACAGACACACACACACACACACACACACACACACACACACACACACACACACACACACACACACACAGGTGTATACACTTCCTGCCTTACCTCCTTAAGGTTACCAGAGAGGCAGCATTTTTGTGTTATGGAAAGAAAAACGCGCTAACTCTTTGCACGGTTTTCCACGTGAAAGTCTTTTCCCAACAAGCGTGACAACTTTTGAAAGCCTCGATTACCAATTAGACTTATGCTGCTAAGTAAAATGACCACACTTCTCACAAAAAAACCTGAGGTTTCCTTTTGATGTAGAAACCTCGGTTCAAGGGACCGAAAAACACACTGATCACAGCCTTCGAGAGTCTTTCAACTCGCGACGCTGCTTCCAGGCGCTATTTTCTCTGTGAAAATGCAGACATTGTTAAGCATGCCTGCCCCAGAATCGGTTGCTTGAGAACTCCCGTGTTAACACAACGCTGGTGTTTTTTAAATTCGGTGACCTCTGTTGTCAAAACTCGAGAAGAAGGTTCTAAAACAAAAAGCAAATATTTTCTGTAGTTTCTCGGCCTACGAGTTATAGAATCTGTTACCAACGATCCGGATGCAAATTTAAAAAACGTCTTCACCTTCATCCAGCAGCACAGTCAATCTTTGTATTTACATAGCCAAGGAATTCATTTCAAACTGCTGCATGCACAATTACACAGAAACGCTGAGGGTTTCCTCGGCCGCTGCCAGAGCATATCCATGTCCCTCCTAGTTTGGCCATGTTCACAAATTAATAACAATGCATGTAGGTAATGCATGTTGCGAGACATATTGTTATCTTACAGTAGGGTTAGAGCCAACCCATTGCTTACCATTGGTTGGCTTCTTTGTCACACTCGTTTGCTTGCTTCGTATTCGTTAGCTGCTTGGGCTTTCCTTCCTCTTCTTGTATTTGTTCTGTTCGTGGAGCATGAACACAGTACTACATCCTTCCACTGCTCGTTTTTTTAGGCACACTTTTGTTTGTTTGTTTTGCTTAGGCATTCTACTACAGGGCATGTGTTTTCCCACTATCTTCCTTGTGTGCTTCTCTCCCTCCTCGGCCTCACTCCATGTTCGTATCTTATCTGTGTGCTTCTCCCCCACTCCCCTCTGTTGCTTTCTTGCCTTTGTGGCCTGTGAGCTTTCTCCTCACCAGCTAGACGCTACTGTCTTTCGCCCATTTGATCCCCCACCCAGGAGGTTTGTTGCTTTCCCCAACCTGAGACCTTCCATGTTGTTTCCACCCCTTGTCCATATTGCCCTCGCCCCCCCACCTACAACCCCCCCTGTTGCTGCCGCCCCCATGTTGGTTCTGCACCACCGGTTTTAAAAACCTTCCCCCACCAGCTCCCAGATGTTGCTTCCCCCCCTTGTCCCTCAAGGTGCTTCCGCCTTCCACACCCATGCCCCCCTATGTTGCTCTGCCCTTGTTGCTCCACACACCTGCTTTAAAAAAAAAAAAAACCTCGTGTTTTTTCTACTTCAGTTACAGATCTAACTCGGATCGATATCTAAAAGCAAAAAAAGCAGAAAAAAGCCGCCACATCATTTTACAGGCACACTCATGTGGTGCACATGCCGGCAAAATGACACAGCCCGCGTCAAAAGCTTTTCTTTTTTTTTATTCTTTTTTCTTTCATTTGGGAGGCTGTGCCACATGGCTAAAACCATTGGCAAAGGCAATAGGTCTGGCCACAAAGCCAATAGGTCCCAAAAGCGAGACCTATTGGCATGCTAATCCTTAATTAAAAAGTGTATAACTTTATAAGAAGTATTGGCAAAGCCAGGGCTTTAAGTGGGATGAAAAAACTGGAGGGTCTCTCAAAGGGGCGTGGCCAGTGTAATTAAGGGTGTGGCTTAAAATCACGTAAGCTAAAAATCTCTGCTTAGCATAGTGTCCCGCCCGAGTTGTATTTTACTGTTTTCTGTCATTGCATCCAGATATATGATACAAGTAACATTATACCTACAACAACATTATACCTACAACAAGTAACATTATACCTACAACAAGTAACATCATACCTACAACAAGTAACATCATACCTACAACAAGTAACATCATACCTACAACAAGTAACATCATACCTACAACAAGTAACATCATACCTACAAGAAGTCAGGACTATTGGCTTTGTCAATGGTTGTTAGTTGCATAAAATAAATAAGTAGCAACTATGGCTTGTATATAATATTGAACAAGCATTGGCATAGCCAATAGGTCTCGTGTTTGGGACCTTATAAGTGTTTAGCGATTGTACTGCATAACTAAATACTTATAAGGTCCCAAAAGCGAGACCTATTGGCTATGCCAATAGGTCTCACGTTTGGGACCTTATAAGTATTTAGTTATGCAGCACAATATCATTGGTGCAACAACATAAACTAAATACTTATAAGGTCCCAAAGGCGAGACCTATTGGCTATGCCAATGCTTGTTTTTTAATAAGAATCCTTTCAGTTGTTTTGTGTATTTATTACTTTTTGTGAAGGTGACAAGAAGAAAGCAGCACCCAACCAAGTACTCAAATCGCAGGCAGATACAAAGTTAGTTCAATTCTTTATAACAGTAACTTTATTAAGCACTGGCACATCCATCAGGTCTCACCTTTGCAATCTATTGTCTTTGCAAACAGTATTTGTTGATGCTGTGTATTTTTTTTTCAGCACAATGCTTTTTCCCCCCCATTGCTGTAGAGCATAGGCAAAAACAAAAGAAAAAAGTAGCATGTAATGATTTGTTGTGTACATGAGCACATACGTATCATAACGTATCATAAGATTTAATCTCAGCCGTTCTACCGCTCTGGTCCAGGATCATTCATGAATCCCTCTCACAGGGAAAGATTCCGGACTGCCTAAAAGTTGGGCAAGTCACTCCCATTCCTAAGAAGCCCAATGCAGACCTATCAGATCCAAACAATTTCCGACCTATTACCAGCAGCATGACTCTAGCGAAATTGCTTGAAAAATGCGTTCACTCGCAGCTCTGCAAACATATTGAAAAATATCAACTCCTGGATCCTCAGTCAGGATTCAGAGCAGGACACAGCACTGAAACGGCACTAACTCACATTGTGGATGACGCCGTGAGAGCCCTCGACCAAAATGTCCCTTGTCTCCTGATCCTTCTAGACCTGTCCTCAGCCTTCGATACCATCAAACACGAAAATTTGATTGATCTCCTACAACGTAGGATGGGATTGTCGGGCCCGGTCCTAAATTGGTTTGCCTCCTTCCTTCACAACCGCACACAAAGGATAAAAGTCAATCATACCCTGGCGTCCAGCACCCCTGTCCTGATTGGAGTCCCCCAAGGTTCTGCGCTTTCGCCCACTCTCTTCAACCTATTCATGGAGCCTCTTGCGGTCATTCTGAACAGAGCCAATATCCAATACCACATGTATGCGGATGACACGCAACTGTACCTGAAGATATCCTCGCAAGAGGACATAAAAACTTTAAATGCTGCACTAGCCCAAACTCAACACTGGCTAGCTCAGAATCATCTCCTACTAAATACTCTCAAAACGGAATTTCTTTGATCACCCCGCCTAATCACTCAGCTCCTACCCTCGACTGGATTAAACAACTAACTGCCCTGAACTGCACGCCTCATGTCGTAGACTCTGCCAAATCTTTAGGTATCACCCTGGATAAACACCTAAACATGCAGGCACACATCAGTGCTACTATTAGGGGAGCCAACTTCCAACTCAACACACTGAAGAAAATCAAACCATTCCTTCCCCCAGAAGATCTCAGGCCGGCGGTTCAATCCCTGATTATCCCAAGATTGGAATATGGGTTAGTGACCCTCGCAGGACTTCCCAAAGCTAGCCTAGCCCCACTCAGAGCTACCCTGAATGCATCGGCCAGGCTTTTAACGGGTTCTAGGAAATTTGATCACATTTCACCGGACCTTGTACAGTTAAACTGGTTATCTATTGAAGCTAGAATCCGACTCAAGATAGCTTGTCTGACTCATAAAGCCATACACCACAACACCCCACAGTATCTAGCAAACAAACTTGAGCTATCGGGCTCCAGCCGGAATCTCAGAAGTACTTCCACCCTTCTCTTGAAACCTCCAAAATTCAAAAAGAAAAGATCGTACAACCGTGCGTTCACCGGTCTTGCTCCTAGAATCTGGAACGCCTTGCCTACCGAGATCAGATCAAATCCTTCCACTACCTCCTTTAAAAATATGGTCAAAAGACTACTAATGAACGAACGCTAATGCGCTGATCATTCTCATATGTGCTGTTAATAACCTAAAACGTGAAATATTTTCACTGATGTTGTATGATGTGTTCTCACCATCTTTATGTTTTAGTCCTTGATAGCTCCTTTAACTGCATTAACTGCTGGTTTTTGCTATTCCGGGATATACATCGCACATCTTGGTTCTCTCTATTTGTATGATGTTTTTACTCGGAGCGCTCTAGTGCACCTCTGTTACACCCTACTCCTTATTCGTGAATGTTTTCCCTCATATTGTAATCTCACTCACCTTCTTTATGTTTTGTATAATTGCTGACGACAATGCTGTACAGCGCTCTGATACCCCTTGGGGTCTTGTTCGCGCTCTATAAAACTTTTCAAATAAATAAATAAATGTCATTTGGCTACATCATTCAGTAAACAAGCACATGCACAATGACGTATGCATCACTATGCTTGTATGCTACTACTGAATGAAGCAATTGCATTTTTTATGTATGTTTTTTTAACTCACTGATCCAAGATGGCAGGTAAGCTTGGAAAGGTAAAAAAAAAAAATAATTAAATTCACTTGCACAAAAGTGGATTTTTAAAGTGGAGGGGCTCGGCAGTGGATGAGAATTGCTGGGCCATCCCAAAAAGTTATTAAGGACTGCGAAAAGTGATGGAGCAATGAAGGAGCATGCGCGCTGGCTAAGACTCTACCTAAAAATGGTTTCTTAAATGTGAGCACCGGCAGTATATAAAAATATTAGTCGTCTAATCAATGGGAGGGCAAACAGGCTATGTTCCAGGGGAGGGAAAAATACAAGTTGAAGGAACGCCTTTGAATACGAAGCAAGCTAATGAAACTGACAATAAAGTCAATCAGTGGTAAGCAATGGGAGGGTTATAAGCCCACTAAGCTTTTGGTATGGCCAACAAGAGGCTTTTGCCTACCTGACAGCTTAAGAGCTGCCTAGTTTTGAGACCTAAAAAGGAGAAATTAAATACAATAACTATTATTTAAACATAACGTAAAAAAACAGACTGAAAAACAGCTTTGCCACTGTAGAGAAAGGAACTCTTAAGGAACAGTGTGCCCATGCTTGTGTTGTCACTTAAAGTAAAAGGAGCCAATAGGTAAAGTGGGCTTGCCTATTGTCCTGTGCGGTCTGCTGTGGTGGGGCAGTTACCAAAATGGGAAGGACTATTTAATAGACCAATGGATGGAGCTTACTGGCCGACATCCCCTCCGTGGATATTACATGCGATTTTTTTTTAAATAATATCCCGATGAAACCGCTAAAGCAGCTCCTCAAAGGCCACATTTAAAAACCTGTTGTGCCAATTCCCTTTTGATCGTCTATTACTGCCACACTATTGTCAGGGACACTGGAATTATGAGACTTTGTGTCCCCTACGTTTTCCACATAATTATGGATTTGCTGCATGCACCACATAATCCTCTGCTGCATAATCTGCATGTTTTAGCATAAACAATTGTTTATAGCTTTAACAGATCAAAAGTTCCTAAAAAAGCTGCAACACGTTTTGTCAGGTAGTTGCAGGCCCGCTCAAAGATTGACTGGTCACCTTTCTCTTTCTTATTTCTATATTTGGGTGTAAAAGTAGTACTAATGAGGAGAAACCTTTGACCAGAAAGTGTTAACAAGTGTAAAAAAAGTCAAAATAATGAGGCATAATTTGGTCCTCTCCTGCTGCTTAATTCCAGTGGCCCTGAACACTGACCTTCAGCTAGGATATGTGATAAGATGTTCAATGTATATTACATTACTCGTTTGCATCTACCTGCTTTTTTTTTTTTTATAACAAAATTTTGACTTTTGGTACATGAATAACAAATTGTGCATGAACTCTACGACATATCATATATACCTGCTTATTTTTAATACAAGTTGATCCCAACACATTTTGTTTTAAAATGATTGTTTGGATGTATGTGTTAGAAATCGGGTTTATGGTTGGTAGAGGTTTGCACCCTGTCCAAGCAGAGACCACAATTCTAGTCATGGTCAGATACACACCTAAATTAATCTGTGATCACCCTCTGGTACCTTGGCACAGAGCAGTAAGGCTTAAATTAAGAGGCAATGTGTGAAGTACTTGTGCAACACTTAAAATAGTAAAACAGTGACAACACCACACAAAAATATACCACACCTGGTTAGAAAGATGGAGCTTAATTTATTGAACAAAACAAGACCAAGACCACAAAATCAAATAAGTAGAACCGGAGTTATTAATTTTTAAAGAATATCTTGAAATATAGTACTTAAAGCTTATGGCTCCAACAGGGGCCATCTGGTTGCGCTTGATCGGGACAAATCCAAAAGTTCAGGCGACTGCGATGGAGCGCAGATTAGATACAGGGACCAGCCTTGGCCCGCTGAAACTGTACCTTGGTTCCCGGTTGCTTTGACGTCGAGGACGAGATGCGAGGCGCAAGGGAGGTGATAGGTCGGTTCCAAGCCACACAAATCAGAGATGCGTCATCGTCGAACCTCTCTGATGTATGCGATGCGTCGTCATTGAGCAGCGCGCCGGCGATGCAATGTCCTCGATCCTGGTAGCAGTGACGATGTGTCGGCGTCGAAGGAGATGTGCTGGTTCCAAGCCACGCAATGACAGCGATGTGTGGGTTTTTGCAGTTGAAGCAATTTAAACCTACTTCCAAGGGCCCAGGACAAGATTGGCACCACTTGGCAGGGCAAGACTCTCAGATGGCAGAGTCCCGGTGCTGCTGATGAGTGGAGTGAAGGCTTAGATGTTCCTGAGACTTCCAACAGGAGACAAGCCCATGGAGCAACGCAGGGTACAAGTGGTGGAGAGATGCATGTCCAGTCCTTTCTCACTCCCAGGCAAGAGGGAAGAAGGCAGCAGGTCAGCACCACAGAGCAGGAGTCCAGCAGAGTGACAGTCCTTTCAGCAGCACAACAGTCCTTCTTCCTGGCAGAGTACTGCGTTGGTGGTGTCAGGGATTCAGTACTTATACCCAGTTGTGCCTTTGAAGTGGAGGAGACTTCAAAGAGAGGTCTTGGAAGTGCATAGAGTCCCTGCCCTTTCTGCCCTGGCTGCAGGCTCACTACAGGGTGGTATGCAGCCCTTGTGTGGGGACAGGACACAGCCCTTTTAGGTGTGTTTGCTCCTCCCTCGTATCCAGCCCATCAGAATGTGGATGGCCCATCAGTCACACCTAAGCTCCCTTTGTGTGTGGCTGTCTGGAGGGAATGCACAAACCCCAGCTGTAACCCACCCCAGACGTGTATTCAGAGACAGGCAGAAGGTACCAAATGGCTAATGTAAGAAAATTCCAACTTTCTAAAAGTGGCATTTTCAGAATATTTAAAATCTAACTTCACTGTAAGTTAAGATTTTAAATTGTGATTCCAGATATACCAAACTTGAAGTCCCATCTCTACCCAATTGGAAATTACACATATAAAATGTAATAAGGTAAGCTCAATGTTAACCTATGGGAGAAATAGGACTTGCAGTAGAGAAAAACGAATTTAAGACTTTTTCACTAAATGGACATGTAAAACTTAAAAGTAAATTTCCAACTTTTTAAATACACTACACCCTTTGCCTAAGCTGTTCAGGACATACCTTAGGGGAGACTTATGTGCATTAAAAAGGATGGTTTGGGCCTGGCAAGGGGGTTAACTTGCCAGGTCGACATGGCAGTTTAAAACTGCACATACAGGCTCTGCATTGGCAGGCCTGAGACAAGTTTAAAGGGCTACTAAAGCGGGTGGCACAATCAGTGCTGCTGGACCACTAGTAGCATTTAATTTACAGGCCCTGGGCACATGTAGTGCACTTTACTAGGGACTTGTACGTAAATTAAAAATGCCAATTGTGGATAAACCAATGTTGCCATGTCTTAAGTAAAGAGAATATACACTTTGGCACTGGTTAGCAGTGGTAAAGTGCCCAGAGTTATAAAGCCAGCAAAAATGAAGTCAGCAAAACAGGAGGCAAAAAGTCAGAGGAAACCACGCCACGGATGCCCTTCATTTTTAAGCTCTCTGTTGTTGACAGTGATGCGGTTTCCGCTATTTAAAACTTCAAAAATAAAATATGTACACTTCAAGCACAGCTATCCCTTTTGTCCCGTGGTTAATCGCCCTATTAAGACAGGCACACTGGCAGTCAAGCTGAGAAACACTGATAATTCTTACATTTGTAATGGAAGTCCTGGCAATTACCAGCCCCACTAGGCAGTGTAAGTAGGGTGACCACTTCCCTCCAGATCATTACGGACACAGTTTATGGTTCTGGATGCTTAAGTCTGGTTATGCTTCCACTGAACTAATTAGACTAACACAACTAAAATCAATGATTTGTGACTGGAAAGTTAAGGACTAGATACGGTGTCCGTTAGGTTGATCAGTACAGTGATCAACCTAAGTACACAACACACAAAGAAGGTGAACTCAAGCATTTGCGGCAGACGATCCGATTACATTTAATGTAGAGCAACCGTTTTTTAGAAGGTGTCTAAGATTTGGAACGCGGACGTCGCCCACTCCAGTCTGTGGAAAGCGTTTGGAACTTTGCGTTTGGAACTTTGGGAGGGTACAGTTATTCCAAGGACGGTGATAGTCACTTTCTAGACGAGCGAAAGCTTAGAGATACACCTAAGGCTCGAACATGAACACAGTTAAATGTTTGCAAGCGAGTGACTAGGAAACCGCATTCTGTTGCGCTCTCCTGAATGATGGAGCACACTAATGCCACAAGCCCAGGCTCAAAATTAATATTTGCACCAGCTGTTTAGTCTGCACAATGTTTGCAGGCTGCCTCACATTGGGTCGGGGCGGTACCCTAGTGTTTCGCCTAGGGAGGGGGCGGGGGTTGTGGTAGTGAGGAATACACACATCTAGAAAAGGGTGGGGGTCATCATGACGCACCTTAGGAGTAGAGTTTACAGCTCACCTGTGGAGAAGTGTGTAGTGGGTAGGTCAGCTGGCAGGTACCGTGGCAGGAGAAGGAGTCACCCAACACGGAGTTGAAGTCATCCGAAGAAGAGGGCGAGTCTGCCCTAATCGTCGAACAGCCTAGAAAAAGGAAAAGTGCTAGAGGGACACATACAGCAGCCATCTTCTCCGTCTCTGTGTTTGTTGTTACTGTGTTGATGGTATAGACTTCCGCGTAGACAGAGAAGACGGCACTGGCGCTCGAAGAGGACTCAAGTATGTGTCAATGAGGCGACCATGTTTGAGTGTGCATTTTGAGGCTCAAGGAAAAACGTTACAGAACAGAAAAGTTGGGAAGCTGAAGAAATTACTAATGTTAATAAAAAAAGTAGTATTTCAATACATTTTTATGTTCAAAACATTTTATTGAGCATTTTTTTTGCGCGCAGTTTCTCTTGATAATGTGCGCAGTGGTTAATGCAAAACGTTAACCTCTATTTTCAGGAAACTTCCTGTGCATGTTCAGAGAATCTGAAATGTACATTTTCATTTATTAGGGTTTGAATTTTTCCCAACTATATCCGCCAGTCTTATCCAAGGACTGAAAAATGGCAACGCGTGCTTGCTGAACGGATTGTCTGATGAGTTTACGCTGGTGCAACTCTATTATTTGATTGGCTTCTTTAGTCGGCAAAATCTGGCCTTGCTGTTTTAGCGTTCAGCATCGCCGGTTCTGACACTGGACACATATCGTAAGGGAAGCCTTGATTTTAACGATGGATAAATTTGTAATTCGAAAACTGAAGAGTGACCCTAACCAAGAAAAGCGTGAACCAAGGGGAAAGGTGTACAGACAAGCAACCATAGAATCCCTAAAGGTATGGAGCTAATATTGGAAAAAGAAATACGTAGAAAATTACTATTTGACCCTAGCGGGCATGCTATTATTACACAGACATCATGAGTGTGATACCTCAAGCCAGACCTCGCTGTTTATTTGTGAACGGCACTATGCATGCTGGAATCGTTCGGTAAATACTTAAAAAGTTCAACTGTAAAACTACTAGCCTCTGAAAGCAACTGACATGATGTTGGCTATAGGGTCATAGTTGGCTAAATGTGTAACTTTCACCAAAATATTCCAGGATTTGAGTTAGAATAGAACAGAGGTTCTTTAGTTTTTTTACTACTGTGGCAAACCTTAAATCACTACTGGAAACCATGGACCCTCGCCTAAGTAATTTCGATGATTTGAACCTTAAAACAGTTCACAAAAATACAGAAGTAAGTATGCATCAAACAAATACGCACATTATGAAATATCTTATTTAATTCATAAACAAAAAATATGCCATTGGTTGAGGAGAAAACGAACCATGACCTGTGATATAAGAGCATGGGGATTTTTTCCATTAAAATGGGGAAATAAGTGAGGTCAGGCATCCTCAGAATGAGCCAGGTGTGGGAACAAAGTATCTATTAATGGATCATTTGCCATCCATATGATGACCAGCCTTCTCTTGTTTAGTGGTTATTTTAATTGTAGGTATTTCCATATTTGATTGTCTTTTTGTTAATAGACACACTTCTACTACTGCAGTTCAGAAACATTTTAGAGAATGCACACAGGTGCATCTCTTCATCCCCCCTAAAACCCATTTCACTCCTGGGTATACCTGCAATAGATTTATATAAGTTCTAGTCCATGAGGTACAGTTGTCACAGTTACTGACCTTGTGCTGTGTTGTCCTTTTTATGTTTTTTACTTGTGTGCAATACATATTGCATACATATTTAATGTGGATTATTTATATTTGACTTTACTTAAATCCAGTTTCGGACCGGTTGAATGTTAGAACTAGAGCAAGGGTAAACATCTAGGTAATGGCTAGAGTCAGGATCATCGTTGAGCTAATGTCTGGGTAATGAGAAGGGTTAAGTATCAGACATGCATCAAGATTAGGGTTTGCTGCATGGTCAGGTTAGTGTAAGTGCATATTAGTGGTAGGGTCCAGGTTTATGGCTACCATTGTTTTCTAGGTTGGTGTTATAAATGATCAGAGTTCGTGTCAGATCAAGGGTTTTGGTAAAGTCACCGTTGGTTAGTGGTAGGGCTAAGTTGGATGAGATACAAGGCGTGGGTGAGTTAAGTGTTAGGTTAGGATTTGGATTAGTATGAGAGTGTGGTGTAAAAATTGGGGTTAAGCCTACGGATAGCTGTCCAAGTATTTCTAGAAATGTTATTACAATATACACAAATCATTCCAAAATAAATTATTTTTGTATACCCACCTTTCTTTAGAGGGTTTGAGCATATTGATTTATCCAGCCCAATTTTTACAATGTTTTCCTGAAATCGTTTTGAAATTTAAAAGAAAACCGTTTGATTTATAAAGTTATGTACAAAAACAGAGACAACCTTTTTACTGCATTCTGTCATCTGTTAGAACCTGTTACCTCCTCTACAAAACCCATTACATAAAAAGACAAGTATAATCTGGCAATTTTGAGCTGGGTAAGAGCTTGCTACTAGCGTTGCATTTTATACATCAAAACAATATGTCTCATGTAAAAAAAGAAAGTGTTTTTTTGACTTTTAGACCTTGCAAAGCAGGGAGGCAAGGAATGAAGTTAGATGAACCATGTCTAATTCAAGAGTATGCTAGTTAAGAATGTAAAGTGGCCATAAAAGAATGCACATTGGAGATTTGTCACACAGTAAAGGCAATACGGTGCAAAAATGAGTATGCTTTGTTATTTACTAAGTGACCTGTTGTATTGCAATTGTTACCGATTGAAAATGCAATACAAACAAAAAAGAAAGAGAAAATGCTGGTAAATTTGAATTCTTCGTCATCTTGGAAAGTCATAGATGGTTTGTACACCTGCAAGATGTAGATACCTCGTTTGAAGAAAATCTGCACTTCAACTTCAAAAAAAGTGAGAGCAATGTTATCCTTTAAGAGTGAGCCTGAGACTTTAAAAATGTAAATATATTTTTGGAAAGTTAAGTTCACTCTTTTAAGGTGTTGCTTACAGTGTTCTAATTGATGACGCTTAATACCTGTTCTCTGATTATGGTCATCTTGTCTAAAATCTATTGTGTAATCCAACAAGGAGCAATAGAGGGACTTAAGTGCCAGGCCACCCTCCACTCAATCTATAATCCAACAACAAGGACCTGGCAATATTCGGCACTTTCAGAAATTTGTGTATGTAGATACGTAGGATTACTTAAGGGTGATATATTTATCTATTCCCCCTAAATCAATAGTTCTTTTCATGAACTCTGACCTAATCCCCTGTGCCTTAAAAATTAGTAATTTGTAATTCCCACAGTGAGGAGACAAACCAGTCGTCAGTCAGTTCACTCAACCAGCACCAATCAGCATTAGAAAGTGTACGTATCACAAAAAATAGTGAGGTGCAGGAAAAAGTGTAGAGAAATGAGAAAGTATCTCACGTGCGCACCACCGGAGGGGCTACTGGGAGGTTCTCACCAGCTTGCCCACATATTTATCATCATCGATAACTTTCTCATAAAATAAAGTATGTGTCCAGTGCAAGAGAGGTGTAAAAAATAGAAAAGATAAGCTGAAACCCCACAAAAAAGAGACAAAAGAAGTCTCAAGTAAAATTGGATCCAACTCACGTACGTACTTCCGGCTTTTATTCCACTCAGTGAGTTAGCCCAATGTTAAAAACACAGCATGTTGTTAACCACATTGAGGATGGCCAACATGTTTCATTGCCTTTTCAAAGATAACGGCAAATTCATCAGGGCAACCGAGGTCAGTGTTCACCTCCCTGGACCTTTATACATTAAAAAAAAAGAGTAACTGACAAACAGACAAGAGAAACACGACTGGTAAGTCATAAGAGACAACACCCATTCCTATCCAGTAGTTCAAGACAGGTTGTCATATCCACATGACATGTGTTAAAATAATAACCACACGTCCTGTGGTTTCGAAAAATATTTACCTAGTGAGAACCACGGGCCCACATACCAGTTCTCACTTAGTTGCAGGGGTGTATATTATTTACACTTTTCACCCCTTCTGCAAGCACCTCTGTTGCTCACACCTTCATCTGTGGAAACAAACACACAAACTAAAACAATGACTGCATAAAATTATGGTTCTGTGCAATCACAACTGGGTCATACACTTCTCCCCAGTCCTTATTCAATGCTTTATGCGACAACACAGCGTAAAATCAAACTTAATTGAATTAGTCGATCACCAAAGATGATTGCCCTTCCATGGGGCGTTGTTTTAGTTTGTGTGTTTGTTTCCACAGATGAAGGTGTGAGCAACAGAGGTGCTTGTAGAAGGGGAGAAAAGTGTAAATAATATACACCCTGCAACTAAGTGAGAACTGGTATGTGGGCCCGTGGTTCTCACTAGGTAAATATTTTTCGAAACCACAGGACGTGTGGTTACTATTTTAATACATGTCATGTGGATATGACAACCTGTCTTGAACTACTGGATAGGAATGGGTGTTGTCTCTTATGACTTACCAGTCGTGTTTCTCTTGTCTGTTTGTCAGTTACTCTTTTTTTTAATGTATAAAGGTCCAGGGAGGTGAACGCTGACCTCGGTTGCCCTGATGAATTTGCCGTTATCTTTGAAAAGGCAATGAAACATGTTGGCCATCCTCAATGTGGTTAACAACATGCTGTGTTTTTAACATTGGGCTAACTCACTGAGTGGAATAAAAAGCCGGAAGTACGTACGTGAGTTGGATCCAATTTTACTTGAGACTTCTTTGTCTCTTTTTTGTGGGGTTTCGCTTATCTTTTTCTATTTTTTACACCTCTCTTGCACTGGACACATACTTTATTTTATGAGAAAGTTATCGATGATGATAAATACGTGGGCAAGCTGGTGAGAACCTGCCAGTAGCTCCTCCGGTGGTGCGCACGTGAGATACTTTCTCATTTCTCTACACTTTTTCCTGCACCTCACTATTTTTTGTGATACGTACACTTTCTAATGCTGATTGGTGCTGGTTGAGTGAACTGACTGGCGACTGGTTTGTCTCCTCACTGTGGGAATTACAAATTACTAATTTTTAAGGCACAGGGGATTAGGTCAGAGTTCATGAAAAGAACTATTGATTTAGGGGGAATAGATAAATATATCACCCCTTAAGTAATCCTACGTATCTACATACACAAATTTACGATAGTGCCGAATATTGCCAGGTCCTTGTTGTTGGATTATTAAAATCTATTGTGTACCAGGAACACTGAGAGTGAGATTTTTGACAACATTTAAAGTGAAAAATGATGATTCAGAGAAATGAAAATGCAAAACCTCTAGAAGGTGTTGCAGATTATTGGTCTAATCTATGCTAAACTATATACAATAGTCTATTGCACCCAGCTAAGTATAATACTACATGCAAAAGCATAGTCTGCAGTTTGTTTCATGCTCTTTACTCACCTTTTCTGAACCGAGGAAAAGAAGGAGTACTTGGCAAGGTTATTCAGCAGAGGTTGTTGGAATCTACAGTACAAGTAATCTAAACCACAGCTCATGCTTCTGATGGAGCAAGGACTCGTAAATGAGACACTTCCACCATACATTGGGCCCATACACTCTCGTATCCAGATAGCATTTGCAATTTGGTAATCATCTGGATGTTACCCGAGTCCACCCAAAGAACAGTAGTCCAAGCTTTAATTATTTCAAGACTGGACTATGGAAATGTTCTTTATCTTGGCTACAACAAGGAGGTGACCCGCAGGCTGCAGACGGTCCAAAATTCTGCAGTCCGACTTTTACGCCGACTGCCCAGGACCGCTTCAGTTTCCAGCCATTTACGTGATTTGCATTGGCTCAAGGTGGAAAATCGTATTCGATTTAAAGCCCTGAGCTATATGTTCAAAATCAAAGCAGGGACTGCACCTCAATATCTACTTTCCCTAATTCATCCATATGTCCCTTCCTGATGTCTACGTTCATCTTCTCAGGGGAAGTTTTCCGTGCCCAGGTTTAGGCTGTCTCGGATGGGCGGTCGATACTTTTCCTTTCTGGGTCCCTCACTTTGGAATGCCCTTCCCCCCCGCCATTCGGAACGAAACAGTCTACGTCCAATTTCGCAAAGCAATAAAGACTTGGCTTTTTAACAAATGATTCTGCTGTTAAATTTTACTATCTGGTTTTGCTTGCTTGGCGCCGGGAAACCCTTTTTGGGTAGCTGTTGCGCCTTACAAATTAAATAAATAAATAAATGCTTCGGATGGAGCAAGGACTCGTAAATGAGACACTTCCACCATACATTGGGCCCATACACTCTTGTATCCAGATAGTATTTGCAATTTGGTAATACTTCCTTCTTGAAGCATTGAAAGGGTGTTGTAGATTACTAAGGAGAGTCATGATATTTTTGTTTCATGGCCACATACTGTTCTTGGTGCAAATTTCTCTAATTGCTGCTTTGGCTTTTATATTGTCTCCTGCTTGCTGCCCCGCCACCCTGCCTGTGTCACAACTCATGATCTTGTACTGGCTGGTCACCATCCTCCCCACCCTTATTACACAGATCACATAATACACTTGCTTTTCCTGCTTCCATTAATCGTATGTTGGATAAGCACACCTACTTCGCCGCCCTGCAATAGTAAGGGATAAGGATTGAATGAATGTTCCCTCTACACAAATATTGAGACTTTGTCTGGCGTTAAGGATTATTGGTCTAAACTTGCTCCTATATTTAATTTTGGTTCTTTTTAGGATTTGGAGGCCCATATTGTGGACAGAGATATGTATATGGGGTATTCAGGCTGGCAAGTGTGAGATGATATTCGCAGGTTTTAGTCTTCAAAAATATGACTCCTTTGGGTTCTGAGTGTAACAGCACATACACGAGTCCTAACACTCCATGTGTTGTGCAGCAAATGTTTAATTTCTATATGTTTCCATGTTTTTTAGAGAGTTGTGGTTATTGAGGATATCAGACGTTGGAAATGCATTCTGGAACATCCTGGGCAAGAACTTGAAAAAGTACTTGAAACGTTAGAGGAACTCAAGAAGAAAATGCCCTCAAAAGAGGTGTTAAGTTCAACAAAAATAGGTACTGATACAGAATGACAATGTGCATATTACACTTTTTCAGCGGGGCGGCGGGTCTGTTCCTTTATGTAATTTATGTTTTTTAATTTGAAAATGCTTTGTATTTGGCTACACCACCAATGACGTGCTAACTGAACCATTGTTGCATACTCCTACACAGAGAATGTGCATTTTATAACGAAGAACACAAGTGAACCCGTAGTAATTGTCTGTGATGAACTTGTAGACCTAAGTTCTAGTCCTGGGTTCTACAGGTGACTACATTCCAGGTAAATTGTATTTGTCTTCTTGTGCTTCTGTTGCCTTATCTGTCACAACTGACAGCACTAGGAAATATTAAGTTCTATGTTAAACAAGTATTGAGCAAACCAATATGTCTGGCTTTTATGCAAGTGAATGTGCAGTTTAATGGGTAGATAAGTATATGCAGAGCTCCCGTTAACCTTTCAGGAACGAAAGCCCTAAAATTCCATGCCTAAAAATGCCATAGCCATTCGCAAATATGTATGAGTGGGCTATCCGTAGATCGTCACCCTGAATTCTCAGTGTTGCAAGCGTTTGGGTGGAATCTTGGGGCAGGTGGTGGTGATGTGCACAAACTTAGTAGCTGTTTCCATAACCCTGTGCTGCTTTGTACCCTTCCTCCTCGTTCATACTACACAATTTTCATCTCTCTCCTCTTAACTACCAGCAGTCCTCTCACTGTACTTTCCGTCCTATACTATTGTCCTTTTAGGGGGACAGTGTAAATGAGATCATTGTGAGACTCTGCATTTAACCTTATGAGGAGGGGGCAAAGTTTTCTC
This sequence comes from Calotriton arnoldi, assembly GCA_963921515.1. NCBI lineage: Eukaryota > Metazoa > Chordata > Amphibia > Caudata > Salamandridae > Calotriton > Calotriton arnoldi. The sequence continues at coordinate 2,474,894 of CAWUFW010000941.1, forward strand.
AATCTCATACTGTAGGTGCATTGATCAAGAAAGAATGTAGACATTCTGGTAGCACCTTTTGATGTGCTGCCACCACTTTGAGTTTGTGGAGTCAGATGTGTTCTACTAAAGCTAATGCGGCTGAGAGATCATGTAGATTGTCCCACATAGTTTTAGGTAGAAACCTACCAGACAGCAGAGCTTTCTGGTTTGCTATGACTTCTTGTGGGCATTCTGAAAGCTTCCCTCTGAATGCATTTCACCCATCCCTTGCTACTGGCTTTGTGGTTTGTAACTCACAGTTGCTTGCTTTCTATTTGCTGGCTTTATTTGCTTTAGCTTGTCCAGCTTGAGTTTGTTCTCCCGTGAGCATTCCTCGTTTACTGTATCCTACTGAGTACTCACTTTCGTAAACAGGCCGTTAAATCTTGTTCTCATCTTGTCACATTTACTGTGCATTCAAAGACAGAGGTCAAGTGTCAGGCTCGGTCTTCCGAGAGAGCTTGGCATTTACTTTTCTTTCTCGGACTTCAAAGTGAGAGAATGTATGTGACAGTTCTGCTGAGTACCCATGTGAGAGAAGAGGGATATTACTTTTCTAGCACACAACAAAAATGAACTGTGCTGATGTTTCAGAATATATCAGAAATAGGAAAGTGCAAACGAAGCGCATTTGTTTTGTAATTCTGAAGTGTGATGGAAACAAACATTTGAATGCGATCAAAACACAAAAACACACTAGGTGATGACATTTGTACACATTATATTGTTTATGTACAGTAAAACTGTATGTCGGTGCAAATGTCATGGTCATTACAATTGAAAATGTGTTGTCTGTAATGGCTGTGCCCTACCACACCATGCATATTCCACGCTACGCCACTCCCCTTTACATCACTCCACTCTATGCCCTGCCACTTTACGCCACTCCACTCTATGCCATTCCTCTCCACTCTACACTATGCCACTCGACTTCACAACACTCCATTCTACACCACCCCTCTCCAATGTACCCTACTCTAGCCCACTCCACCCCAGTCTACACAATCCACCCAGTAGACTCAACTCTACCCCAGTCCACTTCACTACAATCTACTCCACTCCAGTCTACCCCACTGCAATCTACCCCAATCCACCGACCCCAATGTACCCCACCCAAATCTAGCCCACGCCAGTCTACCCTACTCCAATCTACTCCACTCCACTTCAATCTACACCAATCCATCACACTCCATTCTAATCCAATCTACCCCACTGTATCCCACCCCAGTCTACCCCAATCTACGATCCAATCTACCTCACTCAATTAGTCTCCTCCAATCTACTCCACTCCAATCTACCCCACTTTGCCGCAATCTTCTCCACTCTAATCTGCCCCACTCCACTCAATCATCCACCCACTCCAATCTACTACAATCCAACCCACTCCACTCTACCTGACTCCACTCCACCCAATCTACCCCTCTCCACTCCAGTCTACCCCTCTACACTTTACCCCAGTCTACCATAATCCACTATACTGTATCCCACTATACCTCACTCCACTTCACTCCTATCTACCCCACTCCACTCTAGCGCACCCCACTCTTCCCCAATATAACCCACTCCAATCTGCTCTACTCCAATCTACCCTACTCCAATTTACCCGAATCTACTCCACTCCAGTCTACCTTACTCCACTCTACCCCACTCAAATCTACTCCACTCCAATCTACCACACTCCACTGCAGTCTACCCCACTTTGCCCCAACCTCCCCCACTCCAATCTACACGAATCTACCCCACTCCACTCAATCTAATTCAATCCACCCACTCCAGTCTACCCCAATCCAACCCACTCTACCGACTGCACTCCACTCTACCCGAGTCCACTCCACTACACCCAATCTCTACTCCAGTCTACCCCACTCCACTCTACCCCAATCTACCACACTCCACTCTACTGTACCCCAATCTACCCCACCCCACTCCTATCTACCACACTCCACTCTAATCTACCCCACTCCAATCTACCCTACTCTAATCCACCCAATCTGCCCCACTCCACCCTTATCTACTTCACTGCAATCTACCCCAATCCACCCCACTCAACTCTTCCTCAATCTACCCCACTCTACCCACTGCAACCTACCCTAATCCATCCCACTCCACTCTACCCCACTTCACTTTACTCCAAGCTACCACACTCCACTCAATCTAACCCAATCACCCCCATCCCAATCTACCACACTCCACTGGAATTTACCTCACTCCAATCTACCCCACACCATTTCAGTCTACCGCAAACACGCTCTACCCGACTCCACTCCAATTTACCCCACTCCAATCTACCGAAGTCCTCCCCACTCCAATCTACCCCCTCACTCCTCTCCAGTCTGCCCCGCTCCACTCCAATCTACTACACTATACCCCACTCTAATCTACCCTACTCCAATCTACCGCAATACACCCCACTCCAATCTACCCCAATCCACTCTACTCCAATCTACCCCACCCCACTCCAATCTACCCCAATCCACCATACACCCCTCTACTCTAGCCCAATCTACCCCACTCTACACCACTCCACCCCAATCTAACCTATTCCCCCAGTCCACCCCACCCACTACAATTTACCCCACTTTATTCCAGCCTACTCTAATCCACCCAAACTACACCACTCCAATCTACCCCACCCCAGCCCAATCTACCCAATCCATCCCACTCCACTGTTCCCCAATCCACCCCACTCTACCCCATTCCCCCCTATCTCAATCTACCCATCTCCAGTCTACCCAATCTATCCCACTCTACTCCAGCTTACCCCACTCTACTCCAGTCTACAAGCCAATCTAACCACTCCCCCACTATAATTTACCCCACTCCAATCTAGTCAACTCCAATCTACCCTACTCTACTCCAGTGTACCCCACTCCAATGTACCCCACTCCAATATACCCCACTCTACTCCACTACAATTTACCCCAATGTACCCCTCTTCAGTCTACCTCACTCTACCCCAATCTATCTAACTCCAGTCTCCCCCCCATCCTACTGCACTCCACCCCACTCGACTCTAGTCCAATCTGCCCCACTCCACTAAATCTAACCCAATCGACCCCAGTCCAACCTTCCCCTTCACTCTACCCCAATCTACTGCACTCCACTCAAATCTGCCCCACTCCGCTCCAATCTACCCCACTCCGCTCCAATCTACCCCACTCCGCTCCAATCTACCCCACTCCGCTCCAATCTACCCCACTCCGCTCCAATCTACCCCACTCCGCTCCAATCTACCCCACTCCGCTCCAATCTACCCCACTCCGCTCCAATCTACCCCACTCCGCTCCAATCTACCCCACTCCGCTCCAATCTACCCCACTCCGCTCCAATCTACCCACTCCGCTCCAATCTACCCCACTCCGCTCCAATCTACCCCACTCCGCTCCAATCTACCCCACTCCGCTCCAATCTACCCCACTCCGCTCCAACCTACCCCACTCCGCTCCAATCTACCCCACTCCGCTCCAATCTACCCCACTCCGCTCCAATCTACCCCACTCCGCTCCAATCTACCCCACTCTGCTCCAATCTACCCCACTCTGCTCCAATCTACCCCACTCTGCTCCAATCTACCCCACTCTGCTCCAATCTACCCCACTCTGCTCCAATCTACCCCACTCTGCTCCAATCTACCCCACTCTGCTCCAATCTACTCCGCTCCAATCTACCCCACTCCGCTCCAATCCACCCCACTCCGCTCCAATCCACCCCACTCCGCTCCAATCCACCCCACTCCGCTCCAATCCACCCCACTCCAAACAACTCCAGTCTACCCCACTCCAATCTTGCCCATAGGACTCTGCATACTGTACTCCTGCTAACCAGTGGGAAAGTGATCAATCTCGCCGTTTCAAACGTGATAACATTGGCATATACTTAGTTGGCACATTTAATTTACTTATATCCCTAGTATATGGTACTACATGTACCCTGGGCCTGTAAATTAAATGTCACTAGTGGGGTGTAGTACTCATTTTGCCACCCACTAAAACAGCATTGCAAGCCATGTCTCCAGGCCTGCGAATGCAGCCTGGGCGTGCAGTTTTAAACCTGCCATGTTAACATGGCAACAAAAAAAACTTTTGTCGGCCTCAGGCTTAAACCTTACTATGTAATACTTATAAGCCACCTCTGAGGTAGGCTCTAAATGCCCATAGGACAGGGTGCATGGTATTTAAAAAGTGGGACACCTATAATTTGTTTACATGTCCTAGCAGTGAAAAACCTACAAAGTCGTTTTTCACTGTGGCAAGGCTGGCTATCACATAGGTTAACACTGTTTTACTCCATTACCTTTAATATGCTGTAAATTCAATATGGGAGTAGCCAGAAAAATGGTTCAAGCATTCCTTTTAATAGTAATTTAAAATTCAACTTAATAGCCTAATCTGATTTTAGATTACTGTTTTGGAAATTACACTTTTAGAAAGTTGTCATTATCCTGCTTAAAACCTAAAGGATTTCCTGCCAGTGTCCAGCTGACATGTGACCCTCCTGATTGCTCCCCTATGGTGAGATGTGTATTCCTGCCAGAGAGTGGACAAAGGGCCCTGGGAATTGGAGGGGGGGCTCCTCGATTGAGCTTCAAAGGATGCCTACCCTGCCACTGGCAGATGAAGCACACACCTAGGCCTGCCTCTCTACTATCTCTCTAGTCAGGCAGGCACCAAATCCTGGTTGGGGGAGCAGAACTGGTTTAAGGGGTGGATAAAAAGCTTGCTCCCAATCACAGACTGGCACTGAGAATAAAATGGACCCCACATATCTCTCCTCAGAACACTCCTGGACCTGTGGAGGATCAGAAGAACGGCCATGCTGTCCCAAGAACCTGAAGGAAGAGTGGATCTGCTTGCCTTGACTCAAGTACCCCAGAAGGGACTCTAAGGGTCAGTTGGCTGACCTGCTGTCTGAGCTACAGGGATACAACAAGCTTCTAGAGGCCTCTGCCCCCAACTGCCCTGCTGATAAGTACCAACTAAACCTATCCTGGACTCCTCTGCTGCTGACCTCTATTGGAGAGAGTCTTAACCCTCAAATGGTGCCCCCAGGTCATAGATTGTTGGCAGGTGTTAGAGGGTACTGCTCCTGTCAAAACTGCACAAGCTGGGACTTGGAAACATTTTGCCAACTTTCTGTCTGGAGAAGCAAATGAGACCGGGATTGCTGCTTAAGCCACAGTCGTCTACAACAAATCGCTGATCAGCCTCAGCTTGCTAATTTGCCACACTGAAGGATGTCTGACTTCCAGAAAAGTGTCTTAGTCTGAATGTAGTGGACTTCACTGGAACCAGTTCCAAGCAGCACCCGTTCCCACCGAGGTCTTCCTGGGCACAGACTTTGGACTTTGGCAACTCACTTTCCCGCCTTCGTTGACAACTGCACCGGGAACCCACTCTTCAGTAAACCGCCGTCAGCGAGCCCCGCTTTGGAGCCAATTTGCAGCTTGCCCCGTCGATGACCACTTTTTCACCATTACATTTTCTAAGTCCAAAGGTAAACTTTCCACTTTGATGAACCTCGTCCCTGTGTCCGACTGGTGATCAATCACAGTCGGCCTTAACTTTTGACTTTGATCTGGTCTAGCACGTCCAGATAACTGCGGTTTGCACTTTGTGCTTTTTGGCACAATTTTTTATTCAAGTTTTCAAAACTCTTATCTCCGGTTCTACTTATTAGATTTTTGTCATTTTATTTAGTAAAGTGTACTCTATTTTTCTAAATTTGTTTGGGATTTTTCTTGTGTTTTCACTTTATTAATACTATATATATATATACCTTAGTCATTGCCTCTACGTTAAACTTGGCTGCTTTGTAGCAGTCTATTAGAGGGTTAAGCACAGGTTTTTTTTAGTGACTTTAGTGGTTCACCCTGACTCTGGGAAGGTACTGTTATTTTTCTACTTCAGAACTGGGGAGGGGAAGAGAGGGCTAAACGCCTAATGCTCTTTGGAGACCTCTCAGACGAGCAGCGCTTTAAAGACGTGTGCTACACTGCTTTTTAGTGGCCTGTTCTCTCTAACATGGGAGTAACATAGCACTGCTCTGTGAGATTTCCTTCACCCTACGGGGCTTTACAATTCACTGCACTGGCCTGCAAGTGCCTGCACTTGCATATGTAAATAATGCCCTATGAAGTGCTGTCCACCCACGCAGTGTTTTAAAAAAAGAAATAGTTGCTTTACGCCCCCTGCAGGTCTTGTAAAACAGCACTGGATCTAATCATTTCATGCCCATGGTGTTGGTACATGGACAAACGCCAACAGGGCTGCTCCACGGTTAAACCTCGTGTGCCCTGCCCATATATGGCGGTCAAACAGAACCTGCACTATAATGCAAAATGCACAAATTGTGTATTATGAAGCTCTACCAGTGAGAAAGGCATAATTCAAGGACACGTTGTATTGTGCAATAGAGTGCATGTCGTTTTTTATGTAGATCAGGGATGTCCAGCATAGATTGTCGAGAGCAAGATTTGTGCCAATGTTGTTGGATAGCTCCTCAATACATCTGCATACAGTTTATCCAACTAGAAGTCATTTGCATACCCTGTGGTTATCCTCACAATCTGGACGTACTTTGGGTGCTCCTGCTGTCGGTGCATTAACCCTGTGAAACTGCTAACATTCTCTATAGCCGAACTTAAAAATGCACATAATGAAGCCAGAAGCGGTTTGCCCTAATTCAACACAAGGTGCTAACACCTGCAAGACCGGCAAGATGAATCCCTCTTAAACGCAGAGCTGGAGTATGTAAGCATCCAGAAGCCTGGGGGGTTCTTGTCCTCCCTGTGAATCGCTATCTTGCTGCATTTGTAAAGAGGCTTCTAAACGGAGTCGTCATTCTTGTACCCAGCCCAAGAGGATTCAAGGTCTCGGTTGACGCCAATTGCACGAGTTAACACTATATGCCGAAGGGTGAAATTCTTTTTAAAACTGTTTCAGATGTGATTTGCTTTATGGTCCGATTTCCAGCAGTTGGGTGTTTTCTATTATTCATTGTTATTTGCGGAGACCTTGTGCTACAGCTGTCCGACATGGTAATGAAGGACTAACTTTTTGTGGAAGGCTTTGCAGATGAAGGTGTAGCGTTTCGAAAAAAGTAAAGGCCCTACAGTTTTAATATTCTGCAACAAGGTTGGCTAGAATGCGACTTTAAAACGGGTGAAATCCCCCTGAAACAGAAATCTCAAAACAAAAGCATGACTTTCTTTGAAATGTGATCATATTCACTGTCATACTTTGAATTGTGCAGAGCACATTAAAGTATCCCTTTAAAATGAGTTATCTAGGGCGCGCGTAGTGGCATCACACCTACCGAGATAATGGATCAAGCAGCAGACACTGCGCGGCAACCACACTATGATGCAGGATAGGTCGCCAGATACCCCACGATACACCATATTGTCTTGGATTGTTAATGGGTTGGGCAGCAAGGTGAAACGAGGTCTGTTCATGCGTTATATCTGCAGTCACAAGCCAGATGTCATCTTGCTCCAGGAAACCCACCTAAGGGGGACCCAAGGTTGTGTCCTGGGCAGGGGGGCCTATACGTTCCTAGCACATGCTGGGTATACCTCCGGTTTGAGGGGGGTGGCAATACTTGTTAAAAAAACTCCCCCATTCGTGGTATCCAGAATGTGGGTAGATATGTGGGTATCCAGGGGTGTTGGAGCAGGATGACAATGACCCTACTTAGTGTTCATGCGCCATCTCTCCTCCAGCAGCCGGTACTTGATCAGGTGACAATCCTTTTGGAGGCCACATCGGCTAAACATGTGGTTATGGATCGTTCAAATGTGTTGGCCACTCTAGCGGGAGTCATGCCTCTGGGAAAATGTGCACACTCCCTAGGCCTCCGCGATCTGTGGAGGTGACATCACCCCACGCGTAGATACTACTCCTACTGGATACATAAAGTGCTTTCCCGGCTTGTCTACTTCTTTGTCCCTACTGGCGAGGCGCCGTGATCCTCCGAGCAGACTATCTTGCTCCAGGCCTGTCAGACCATTACCCCCTCTTGATTACTATGGAGGGTACGGATCGACCCCGAGTGGTGGGTTGATGTCTGAATGCGTGGGACTTGAGAGACACGGCAGTCACAAGGGAGCTCAGAAGTGACTCAGAGTTCTACTTTCAGGAAAAGCAGGGGTCGGTTGCGCCGGCGGTGGTCCTGTGGGAGGCCTATAAAACTGGGTTGAGGGATGTCGGCGCTAGAGGGCGCACAAGCAAGATGGCTGCACTTGCGTTAGGCTCTTGCAGCCCGGGAACACAAAGCAGCAGTACCCTATCCTATGTGCACGACTTTGGCACCCAGAAGGTGCGGCAGAGGTGCTGGTGACCAGGCGGAGTTGAAGGGGGTGAGAAATTGTCCCGAAATAACGAGCGCGACCTGGCAGCGGGAGCAGAGCAACTAAAATGGCGGTGGCCGGGAGAAAGCAGTACCGCTACAACCGATCTGCCTAGCGGAAAATAGGAGACTACAAGCGCGCATAATATGCTGGCCGCGGCGCTCGCAACGACACTGCATTCCACCTGAAGGAAAAACGACGGGAGACACGAGAAGGCAGAAGCAGCCGGCTACACCTGGTGAGGAACGGCGGAGCTGTGTAGGGAGACGCTGGAAGCCCCTACGCGGCCGCCAGGTAGATCGGAGAATGCATGGCAGCGAACTGTAAGTGCCGCCGCAGCCCTTTATGACACCGCGAGAGACACGCCAGAGATTCCCTTGCGCTTCCAAATCCTGCTGGGTGATAGTGCACAGTGCGAGGGGGAGCAAAGTACAATGAGCGCCGCACAGAGAAGGCCGAGAGGAGCGCGAGTAGGCCTCGCACTGCATGTAGACAGGACGCTAGTACTGGCCTAAATACACACAGCAGCATACGAAAGGAGGCCATACCACACAATACTGCGCTCGGAAGAACGCGAAGATATTGGGCGCTGCGCCCTGCAGGAAGAGTAGGAGAACCCCGTCCATCTTGTGAGCGGAAAGGCAACATGTCTACAATCGGCTCAAACAGCGCTGATAGCGCGACTCCACCATTTTGGAGGCAACACTGAGTCAGGGGGAAGTCCCTCCCCTTCCCCCCCCACACTCCCCCTCAGCTATCTACTTGGGTAATGGGTACGAGAAATAAACCGAGAAACACGCATACAGCAATATGAAGCGCACAACTATAGACCAAAGCTACGGCGCAAAGACAGTATGGGAAAAAGCGACAGCAAACAAACCAAGCTGCAGTTCGAGGCCCAAAAGTCAACTCGTGTGCAGAATAGCGAACTAGAAGACACTATGGCGGAGAGCCCACCTGCAGAGGACCAAACCTCAGTGAATGATTTAAAAGAGCTACTCCTCACTATGAAAAATAGTCTCACCTCTATTGAATCCAAAATGGATGACATGAGTGCTCGAATGGACACAATCGCCCATAAACTTGAGCAGCATGATTGGCGCATCAAAGACACAGAGCATCGCATATCTGAGCTAGAGGATACGGATGCTGGTCGAAAGGAGCAGTTATTGAACATGGATAGGCTGCTGAAGGTAATCGCGGCAAAAAAAGAAGATTTAGAATTGCAGTTGTGCCGCAATAACATCAGGATCCTAGGTTGGCGGAATCCACTAACACCGGGAGGATGGAAGACTATGGTGAATGCCTCCTCTCAACAGTTGTCGAAAAAAGAGAATTTTCAGCGCTCCTCATAGTGGAAAGGGTGCACCGATCGCTAGCTAGCCGCCCGGAGCCCCTCCGAGGCCAATCATCGCCAGACTACTAAATTACAGAGACCACGATACTGCCCTACGGCTGGCAAGGGAGCAGAAACAGATCTCCTTTGCAGGCTCGACAAACGCTATATACCCAGACTTTACCATGGTGGTAAAAGAGGCTCGTAAGAAATTTTTGCCAGTTAAAAAGAAACTACAACAAGCGAACATTGCATATGCCATGTTATATCCGGCATGCCGCCGAGTAACGCACCAGGGGAAGCAACATTTTTTCACGAGCCCCCAGCAAGTTACGGAATTTCTGAAATCTATAAGCAGGCAATATCCCCAGGCAAAGGTGACTGAGGGACAGTTGCGGTCGCCCTCGTTGATGTCAGAAATGGACTAGCGGAAGAAGACAACACCAGCGAAGAGCCAAGAAACTGAAAGAGTGCTGGAAACACCTAGAAACGGAGACTAGGACAGAGCATGACACCGCTGACCAAATTGAAACCTATACGAAGGAGATAGACTGAAGACAGAGACTCACCAGCGCGTCTGGGGGGAAAACTTTTGAACATATTGTCGCACGGACACATGGGACATCAGAGCAAGTCCCGGGCACTCTCGACCTACCGAGGTGGAAACGCTGCGCCCTCCTGCGACACCTCGCAAGGACATCCCTCAATCAATCTAGTTAACTTCTTGTATGTACTATTCTCTTTCTTTTTTGGCCCATTCCCTTCTCCCTCTTTCCCTTTTCCTTTATTTTGCTGGTCACAGTAGCGTGAGAGGGGCCAACACACCACAAACGCTATGGACCCCACTGCAAGGTGTTGGGACCCCCCTGCGCTGCAGATGGAGGCCCTGCTCTACCCGGCCCCCCCTGGAAGCTGCTAAGAACCCCATAAGGGTGGCGGGGCGCCAGCGAGGAGAGAAAGAGGCCCGAATCTTAACCATTCAAGCATATGGCAGAACCATAGAAGAATGTGACCCTGTAGTTACGATGTTTTTGGGGGGTGGGAAGGTTGGGAATGTATATCACAGCAAGTTTGGGACGCTGTTGTGGGAGGGGGGAGGAGGGGAGAATGATGTTGATAACAGCAAAAGACATGAGAAAGACTCTCGGAGCGCAGAAAACTTTCAGTCTGGCAGAGCATATGAGAAAACTCCACAGTAACTTCATAAATGCATACAGAAATGACGACACGTCCTGACCCTCCTAGCTATAACTTTATAACATGGAATGTCCGGGGCTTGGGTGACCTGCGCAAGCGGAGACATATACTAGCTTACCTGGATAGGCACAGCATACACTGCACCATGCTCCAAGAGACACACATGGGCCCCTCTGCCCCGACCGTGTTTGCATCTCGATGGGCAGCGCACAGACGCTTCGCCACATACTCCACGTATGCACGCCGATCAGCGAGCCTGATAAAGAAGGTGGTGCCGTACCTGGCCTTGGGATCCCTGCAGGACCCACAGGGTCGTTACTGCCTCATGTGGGGTAAACTAGCGGCACAATCACTGACAATGGTATGCTGCTACGGCCCTAATAGTGATGACCCCGAATTCTTTAGAACATTATGGGGGAAAATCATTTAATATAGGTTCCACTCATGTTATATGGGGGGGGCGACCTTAACATAACGCTAGATCCTGGGATGGACAGATCACACCCCCAAGCTTATCACTGCACCAGTGCCAAACACCGGATGCGTGACATAATCAAAAAACATACACTGGTAAACGCCTGGCGCACCCTACATCAAGCGAGCAGAGAAGGCACATGCCACTCTATGGTACAAGTCAAGCTAGATTACTAGCTCGCACATATTCCGACCACTCCCCAGTGGTAATGAAGCAGAACCCCCGCCATGCACGACAGTGCCATTCCAGTCTTGGCGGCTGACTCCTCACGCCCTTTTAGACGCACCATTTAGAACATTGGTTGACGCAAGCGAGCCACCTAGCTCGCACATATTCCGACCACTCCCCAGTGGTAATGAAGCAGAACCCCCGCCATGCACGACAGTGCCATTCCAGTCTTGGCGGCTGACTCCTCACGCCCTTTTAGACGCACCATTTAGAACAGAGCTGCAGCAAGAAATCACAGATTTTCTTCCAGCGAAACATGCATACGGTTCCTACACTGGCAACGGTATGGGAGGCTTTCAAAGCTACTATCAAGGGGGTGTGTATCGCAAAGGGAGGGGGTATACTGAGAGACATCCGCACAACGCTCAGGAAAATAGAAACAGACATTCGACAGATGTAGACCCAATTGGGAAATGCTGTTGGTGGCGACCTACCGGGAAAAATTAGAGACAAATTGACTAAATACCAGGACACAGCGGAGAGGGAGTGCCTGTTTCGAGGGAAATACTATCAGGTCCGAAGATTTAGAGAGGGGGGAAAGGCCAGGGAAGGCACTTGCGGAGTTAATCTGTAAACCGAGATTCTCCAAAACAATACTGGAGATAGTGGAACCAGATGGAACGGTATGTAGGGACACGCCAGATGTCATGAGAGCCTTTCACACATTTTATACTGCCCTGTATACCACACAGAGAGCACATTCCAATCATACTTTGAGGATATAGCATTGGCTTGGTTGGGGGATTCTCAAAGTGAATTTCTCTCTGCTGAGCTTGAAGAAGAGGAGATCCGAGTAGCAATAATGCAACTGCGCTCTGGTCGAGCTGACGGCCTCACTGCAGAATTCTATAAGGCATATAGTGAGAGTTTAGTTCCCATACTGAAGAAAGTATACGAGGAGTCCCTGGAGCTGGGAGTCCTGCCAAGGACGCTACGAGAGGCACTTGGAATCTCAATACCAAAACCCGGAAAGCCGGAAGAGAAATGCGACTCTTACAGGCCCTTATCGCTGATAAAAACTGCGATGTCAAAATACTAGCGAAAGTACTGGCAAACCGGTCGAGCCTACTTATGAATGTGCTAGTTTTGCCTGACCAATCGGGGTTTGTACCTGGGCGAGCGACGTCGCATAACCTTCCCACCCTCTTCGCCCTAATGCAGGATATAGATCCTGACTTGGAAGCGGTGGCGGTATTTTTAGATGCAACTAAAGCATTTGATTCCCTTGAGTGGGATTATCTTGTGAGTGTGCTCCGCCAAATGGGCTTCCCTCCCCCTTTTCTATCCTGGATTCAACTGCTTTACCATCAACCACAAGCCAAAATCTTAATTAATGGAATGTGCTCCGCCCCTTTCCAAATTACCAGGGGTACAAGGCAGGGATGCCCGCTATCCCCCTTGCTTTTCGTGCTGGCTGTGGAGCCATTAGCAGCCAAGCTCCGACAACATCATAGGTAATATGCGATGCAATATCCAACCAGACCTATTCTAGTGTCTCTCTATGCGGACGACATAACGTTGCATCTGCGGGAACCCAATATTAGTCTCAACCCGGTACTCGGGGAATTTATACATTTTGGAATGCTCTCGGGAATAAACCTCAATTGGGAAAAATCTCAAATGTTCCCCCTCACCCAGGTACTCCAGCGGTTCGCCCCTGACTACCCGCTTAACTGGTGTGAAATGGATGTTAAATATCTGGGGATCACGATAACAAGAGACAAGCCGGGGCGCATCAATATGGCGGTCGCACTCTACGAGTGCTCTGGACCCCTCCGTCATCCGCGCCACGATCCACAACTATCGGCAGGCATCCAACCCTAATTTCTGCCACCAACGTCTTGCTGTGACTCCCGGCACCCATCCACGGCCGCACCTCACCTGCAAACCTCCTACTTCGGCGCCAGCACGGCACCGCCGCTCCCCAAGATGGCGGCTTGTGATCCCGGGTCTGTGGGTGAGCCTCTGAGCCGGGGGCGAGAGGTCCGGAGCCGAGCCACCGGAGGTCTCCAATTGCAGCGAGGGCCGAGGGCAGCGCTAAGCGGTAGCATTGCGGGGCGCCCCGGCAGCCTCTTCCTCCCCTGTGGCCTGACGGACCGGGCTTACACGCGGCGCATGTGGCGGCCCCCTCTTCCGGCTGTGACCAGGGCCGCCCGCCACTGAGACCCGAACGAAGTCTCCCTCTCCTGCTCTTCACCCGGAGACACGTGCTCCAAGGCGGGCCCCTGCGGACTGCGGGACGGGGACTGTTACGCGGCGCCGGCCGTGCTCCCGTGACCTTGGGCGGCCTGGCGTAGTGGAACCGGGTTGTGAGCTGGGCCGGGGGACACCGCGCTCTCGGCCGCCATATCAGGCGGAGGGGAGGGAGAGAGCGCGGGAAGTCATCCGCGGAGCTGCCGGCCCCTCCCTTTTCGACCGGCTCGCCTGGCTCCAGTGGAACGAGTGACCAGATGCGCTCCAGCTACCGCCCTGCGGCCTATCAATACCCGGTGGCTCCAGGAAACATCCGGTGAGTTTGGAGGCAGCAACGGGAAGGCCAGGGCCCGGCGTGAGTGGCACCCCCTGCGCCCTCTGAGCGGCCGGCTAGGGGGGTGGAGCGGCTGCTTTGTCGAGCAGCGAGGGGTCCTAGGTGTGGGCCCCCTCCACCGCGCCTCCTCTCTTGATCTTGCGACGCCCTATCCGAGCTCCGCGGGCCTCGGTCACCCGGGCCCTCGCTTCTAGTCTGGAGGAGTTGGCCCGCTCAGCGCCTCCCATTTACACGGGCCACTCGCTGGGGGTAGTGTAACCGGCTGCACCCATCGAGCAGCGAGGGGCCCTGGGTGAGTGCCCCCTCCACCGGCCCCCCCTCGTCGGACCCTGCAGCGCTCCTTCTGATCCTGGCCTGCCCAGCTAAGGCGGCGCCGCCGTGCAGCGTGGGCTATCTGAGAGGGAGGTGGAACCGGCTGCGGCCATCGAGCATCGGCGGGGTCCTGGGAGCGGGGCATCCCCCACTGTTCCCTTCTCTTCTTCTGGCGGCGCTCCTTACAGGCCGTGCTGGCCACTGACCACCTCAATTCGGCGGTGATACCACATTAACCCTGGCACACTGAGGTGGGGTCTCCCCCATAATCAGCACTGACACCTACCCTTGGCTCCCGCCCTGAGAAGCATCCACAAAGGATTGGACTACCAGCCGCGGTTCTCTAGCTGCCTTTACTCCCGGAGCTGCGACCTCAGACCCGGACGCAACTTCGCGCTACCGCCTAAGGCGCTTCACCAGTCTTGACCCGCTGGGGCCCTCGCGCCGGCCCCAGGCCCTGACCCCCCGCCAGAATGCTGCTCACCGTCCGTCATGGGGAAGGACCGGTCCTCCAAACCCGCGGCCACCCACACGCAAACAAAGATGGACCAATTTACTACAGCTAATCACGAGCCAGCGGGGCAGGGTGAGGGCGGGGCAGGGTGAGGGCGGCACCCCTCTTCAAGGCAAAGACTTGGCCGCTATCCTACAGGCAATCAGCGCATCACAGGCATCGGTGGAGAGTAAGATTGGAGAGGTCAGGGTAGACATGTCCCTTATTCGGCAGGACCTACGAAATGCACCGCTCCTATCACGGAAGCTGAATCTCGCCTCTCTACGGCGGAAGACGACATTCGCCAACTAAAAGATCAAGTGGCCCACCTGCAATCGCCCACCAAGGAACTCCATCGGCGGGCGGAAGACGCCGAGAACCGCTCACGTCGCAACAGCCTCCATCTGGTGGGCTTCCCCGAAGGGGTTGAGACGGAACAAGTGTCAAGCTTCATTGAATCCTGGTTTTCCTCCTGGATGCCCAAGGCTGCACTTTCCGCGTGGTTCGCGGTGGAGAGGGCTCATCGCTCCTTGGCACCCAAACCGCCACCCGGGACCCCACATCGTCCCATCATAGCTAGAATTCTTAACTTTAAGGACCGGGACGCAATCCTGCGTGAGGCTCGCTCCCTGGGACCCCTCAAGTTCCTAAACCACACCATCATGTTATTCTCCGATTACACTCGAGAAGTGCAAAACCAACGCCGTTCCTACATGGATGTAAAAGAAAAACTGCGGGCCCTCGGACTTCAGTACCGGTCCTGTTCCCAGCCCGCCTCCGCGTCATTGTTCAAGGAAAAACACAATTTTTTTGAGTCTCCCCAGGCCGCCTGGACGTGGCTGACGGAAGAACGTCCCCTCGGAACACGGCGAAACTTGTCTCCCGCGCCTTCGGGCCTCCAGTCCGTGCGGCCTCAGTCCCCCCAGCAGCAGGGTCGGAGGCGTACACAATCCTGTAGGTGGCGTCAATCCCAGCGAGCGGCGCCCAGATCGTCGAGCCTGGCAGCCCACAGGTTCATAGGTTCTCCTAGCCCTTCGGGCTCCCTGCCTCGCCACAGACACCAATCGAACGGCGGCTCATCTAAGGAGCCTCCCTCACAGGGACTTGGAGGCCGCGGACTCGGACTTGTCCCGTAGCCCAACAATCTGACACTCATGGAGACGAATCCCTGAGCTGAGGGGTTGGCGCCACCTCTCAGTCTGAGGTAAAGTCTGTGACCCCTGCACAACGAACTGGGGGTGCAGGGGAGTGCATCCTGTGGCCACTGCGGGTGTGGACCCCGCCAACACTCTGTATCACTGCACGATCTTTCTCCCCATACTGCACAGAACCGCAACAGGGCCTTCTTCCAGCCGGGTCCAGCTGCGCCCGGACGTACTTGGGCCTCCACAGCCCTCTCCAGAGGTGTGCCCTCACCGGCTTAGTGACAAGGCGCCACGTCAGACTTATAGCTCTACTCAGTTTGTCTTTCTGCCGAGACATTGCATATCCGTCTACAAGGAGGGGTCCTCCACGCAGCCCAACCCGAGCGTTCTAGTTTGGTTACTACTTGTTGCTGTTGGGCCGACAGATGCTTCAGTTACCGAAGTATAGGGTGGGCGGAGGGGGTAGGGGAAGGGGATGGGACCGTTCTCCCATTGTTGTTCTTTGTTGTTTTGCTACACCAGCCTTAATGATGCACACTACGATGTTCCCATGTACTACTTGCAAGGCGCATTTGCATACGCAGCCCCGCGCCAGACCCCCTACGCGCCCACGGCTATTCAGGGTGGGGCGCACCACTGCTCCCACTAACAACCACCATGACTGACACAATCATCCCAGGAGCTTCCCTCCGCATTCTGTCCAGGAACGTAAATGGGCTCCTAGATAGACTCAAAAGAATGGCTGTCCTGCGCTACGCCCAATGTCTGGGGGCTGACGTGCTCCTGCTCCAGGAGACCCACCTGATGGGTAACCACTGCCCCTTCCTGACACGCTATGGGTATGACAGAGTATGGCACTCGGGGTTTACCCGGGGTTCCCGGGGGGTGGCTATCCTCTTGAAGCGTACTCTTCCCTTTGTGCTCATGCGGGCCTCTCTTGACCCTCAGGGAAGGTCCGTAGCTCTCAGCGGAACGCTGGGCAGTAATCCACTTAATCTTGTGTCCATCTACTCACCCCCCTCGATGCTCAAATCGACCCTGGAGCATTCTACTGACCTCCTCACCTCTCTGCCCCTGGGCGCCACAGTAATTGGGGGAAGACTTCAACGCGGTCCCCAACCCACACCTCGACACGACAGGTCCACCGTCCACCTCTAGAATTGCTCACTCCAAACAATTAACGAATTGGTCCGACTCCCTGGGCCTATGCGACGCGTGGCGTATCTGGCACCCTCACACCAGACAGTTCACTCATACATCCGCAGCACACCACACTCAGACGCGCATAGATGCCATACTAGTCCCATCCACTGATTGCCAAACGATCCAGGATTTCCGTATACTTTCTAGAGGCATCTCTGACCACTCCCCACTGCTCCTTAGTATCTGCCACCCCCCAGCCCCCCTCGACGCGCCCAACCTGGCGGATGAACACCTGGTTCCTCCAAGAGAAAGAATTCAGGAAGGAGGTGGGGACGGAGCTCCGACAGTACTTCCTCGCCAATGCTGGCACTGTTCCTTCCCCCGGGTACCCTATGGGAGGCAGGTAAAGCCATCATCCGGGGCTTCGCCGAGGGCCAACTCAAACGCCAGCGACAGGCCCAGCTACAACAGATCACCTCACGTGAGGCGCAAGCGTTGCTCCTTGAGCAATCCCCCCCTGTTGACGGCAACACCACCCGTGAGAGACAACTTGCTCGCCTTCGGGCTGAAATCAAGCAGCTCTCGCTGGACGCCGCCAAGCTCCTCTGGAGATCATCCATAGCCAGGGTATACGGCTGGGGCGATTAAGAACGGGAAGATCCTCCATAGATTAGCCACATAACCAAGGGCCAACCGCATTATCCCCGAAATTATAGACCTGGATGGGCTAGCGCACTGATCCCCTTTGGCAATGGCCCGTGCTTTCACCTCCTGTTATGTCCCTCTCTGACCTGCTGGACATAGGCCATACCCACCTGCCTCGTCTGGGCCCTGCGGCGCTAGCCGACTTGGACCTCCCCATCACTCATGAAGAAATTAGCGAAGCGATAACTCGCGCCTCGTCGGGCAAAACCCCGGGCCCGATGGACTCCCTCAAGAATATTACGCCACATACCGGGAGACCCTCATCCCACACCTTGCAGATCTCTTTGATGAGGCCCTGGAGAAGGGCTCCTTTCCGCCCGAAACGGACATGGCCACCATCGTTGTTCTCCCTAAAACACAACCTCCGTCTCCCTGATGCGCGGACTACCGCCCAATTTCTCTCATAAATACGGAGGTTAAAATATTCGCTACAATTCTTGCCCAACGGCTTCGGCCCTACCTTGCCATGTTGGTCCATCCGGACCAGTGTGGGTTTATGCCCATGAGAGGGACTAATAAACACAGTGTCCAGATAGGTCGTTTTTTAATTACTCATACGAGACTTCAGTGCTTTGTTCTAAAGCCCGTGTGTTTTTTATTTCACTTTTTTCAAACCAAATTAAACTATTATTCTCATGTCTTTTGTCGGGCCACACAACTTTTTCACAAACATATTTACACATTCAAAACAATATATAGTATTGTAACACCACAAAATGCATAATAAAAATCGCAGTACAATACATATAACATTAGATAAACAGTACAAATACAGATAACCAGTCCGTATTTTTACAAATGCACCTGGCGGACACGCAAATATAGTCCCAAAGGCTCTTGCCTTTTGTCCTGCCTATTTGTAACACTCAGGGAGAACTTGATTCAAAGGGTGTTGTCTATAGGGGGACAAAAAGCCCGGGTGATAGTCAACGGGGCATTGTCGGAGGCCTTCCCCATTCAGAGGGGGACGAGACACTCCTATTCGCCCTGGTGATGGAGCCCCTGGCGGCCCTGATCCGATCAGAGGACCGCGTTTGAGGATGGGAATGGCCCAACTCGGAGGTGGACAAGATTGCCCTTTACGCAGACGATGTCTTAATCTTTCTTGCGGAACCTGCTCAGTCAGGCCCCCATTGTCTCCGGCTCTTACACTCCTTTGGGCAAGCCTCCGGTCTGCGTCTCCACCCCAGTAAGTCAGTCCTGTTCCCCCTACACTTAGCCAGGGACTGTTACGACTGGCAGTCCACAATACCCCTCAGGAGACAATCCTTTAAGAATTTAGGGATCTGGGTCGCCCTCCTCCTCGACCTCGGCTAGTCCCTCAACGTCGCCCCCCCCTGGTGAAGAAAGCGAAGGAAGACCTCCACAAGTGGCAGGCGCTCCCCCTTAGCCCCCTGGGGAGGGTCGCCCTGTACAAAATGATGATTCTCCCCAGGTTCCTCTACGTCCTCCAAAACACCCCCTTCTGTTTTTCGGCGAGCTTGGTTCCGGGAACTAGATAGTGCGGCCACTAAATTCCTTTGGGGGGGTGGGAGGTCCCGTTTGGCTCTGACCCTATGCCTGGTTCCGCCCTTTGATGGAGGCATGGGGATGACACATTTATACTTATATTACCTGGCGACCCGCCTCCTCACAAGACACAACTTGTTCAATGGGGGATGGTCCGATCCGGCATACAGACTTAAACTGAGCGAGCTGGGTCTACCCAAAATTCAATCTCTGATGTATGGGGGGGTCCATACCTTCCACTTTGCCAGAGGTGACACGTACCGCGCTTCTGGCCTGGCGGGCGTCACTGCGCCACACCCACTGGACACATAAGCTAACCCAACAAACACCTCTCTGGCACGGTACTTGGCTCCAGGAAGTTAGTGGGCTGAAGGGTTTCCGATCTTGGGACCTTATAGGGATCTCACAACTCGGGGATGTGTGGGCTAGCTGACACATGTGTTCCTTCCAAGACCTTCAATCCAGGTACTCCCTACACCAGTCACAATTTTATAAGTATTTGCAATTGCAGCATGCCCTCCATGCACACATCAGAAGACACAGCAGTCCCGGAACACAGCCCTCCCGAAGCACAAATTATGTTGGGCAATCTGGGGAAGGGGAGTATCTCCCGCATTTATCGTACACTAATCAACAATACCCAACCTCACTGGACCGGCTCAGAAGCCAATGGGAGGATTGGGTGGGCCCATTGGAGGAAGAGGACTGGAGGGATGCGCTCATCGCACCCAAGATGGTCACTGCATCGGCTAAACTCCGCCTCATTCAACTATACTATTTGCACGCTGCCTATTTAACCCCGGTGCGCCTTCATAGGGCGGGCTTGTACCCAACTGCCTCCTGCACATGGTGCGGCCAGGACCCGGCGGACTTTTTTCATATGGTGTGGGCATGTCCCCAACTGACACGGTTCTGGGGGGGCATTGAGGGGGAACTCAGAGTTTCTGGGGTGGGAGGTTCCCCATGACCCACGACACTCACTCCTGGGGATCACAGACGGGCTGGATGGAACAAGGAATGAAAAGTTGTTTTTTAACACGGCTATGGTAGTGGCAAAGCGGGACATAGCCGCTGCCTGGAAACGTCCCACCCCACCTAGCCTCAGGAAGTGGCGGGAGGGGTGGACTGGTGTGCGACACAGGAAAAACCCATGTACGAGGCACGGGGATGCCTGAAGAAATACCGTAGGGTGTGGGGCAAATGGTTGGGTTTTATGGATTAAAGCTGGAACGTATGCTAAATGTTTATACCACGCTAAATCTAGTGGGGTTCCGCGCTATGTGTCTGCTCATCCAACTGATTGGGAATTGTCATTTATACTGTACTGTGCTGATTTGCTGGTATTTGTTTTATTGTCAAAAATCAATCAAATTGGTTATAAAAAAAAAAAAAACAAGAGACAAGACGGAGCTGCTGCGCAATAATTATTGGCGAACACTGGAGACACTAACGGAGTCCATCACGAGGTGGATCTCTATGCCCCTATCACTAGCAGGAAGAATCTCCCTAATTAAAATAATAATACTCCCGAAACTGCTTTACCTATTCATTAATATTCCCTATGGACCCAGCAAGCATTTCTTCAAGACTACCCAATCTCAACTGAGTAGCGTGGGGGGGGGGGGGGGACAACCCAGACTTAAGTGGGAGCTCCTGACTCTGCCCTTTGCGAGTGGGGGATTTGAGGCACCTGACATGGAACTCTACTTTGAATGCGCCCAGCGTACTGGATGCGTCCGCCACCATATATGCCACATTTAGCTGTGGAGCAGGGGTACATGTATCCCGCTCCGACCACAGCATTCCTGGGCTCCTCCAAACACTTGAGAGGTAAGGACCCGACGACAGTCGACTGCACAAACATAGCCTGGCAGAAGATTGCCAAGCAACTGCAAATACCCATGCTGTACTCCCCAATGCTAGGATTACAGCATCATCCAAACCTCCCCGTTACACATGAGGCGAGTGGCTGCCAGATGCTGCCGACGGTTGGGAGGACGACATGGAAGGACCTCTATGAGAACGGAAACTATTGCACATGTGAGGCTTTTTTCCGAAACCGTCAGCCCACACCAATGGAACTGTTCCTATACGTCCGGTTGCGCCAGGATGTTAAGACTGCCACCCCTGAATTCCCTGCTGAGCCTGCATCGCTGGCTCCGCTGCACGCCCTACTGCAAGTTCTGAACTTAAACATGTGGCCTCCATGCTTTATTGCGTCACTCAGACAAACAGCCCCGACCAAAAGATGAGTTCGCGAACCCATTGGGATGAGGATTTAGGAACCCCCCTAAGCGACGACCAATGGGCATATTGCTGCCAGCAAACTAGGGAGGTATCAGCAAGCAGTAGACTACGTATCAAACGCCTCAAATACTTACATAGATTGTTATACCCTGGTCAGGCTCCACCGGTTCCAGCTCCGGGATAATGATCGCTGTGATAGATGCAGCAAAGAGGGCACAGGATTCTTACATCTGGCGTGGGAATGCGAGCCTATCCAGGGATACTGACAAAGTATTAAGGCCTTGGGGCAGATGATCGGCTCCCCAATTCCGGACACCCCACTGACAGCACTACTAGGATACACAGCAGAGATAGAGGCCTCAGTTAGGAAATATGTATCACTAGGACTATTATTAGCCAAGCGTAGAATAGCCTGCAAATGGGGGAGGGGAAGAGCACCTAAATTTAAGGAATGGATACACGACCTTATATACTGTCAAGATAAGCTACTTGTATATGCGGAGCTAATGCCGATCACCTCCCGCCTGTGTGACATATGGGACTCGTTGCGAACCTACCTGGCTGAGCGCCCAATTGACTTGGAGGTACCTGGAAGGAACATATAAGAGAGGATGTTGCATACAGAAACGGCAGAGGAGGAGAGGGAGGGAGCGACGTGGGTCATTGGATACAGGAACCCTTAGAACATAAGCACTGTGAGGAGTGACATGCACAAGAGTAAAAGATATTTGGGGGGAGCAAACTGTTGGAAATTGAAACCTGTATGTAATGATATGGTCGCTTGTGTGATTATCTAGCTGTACACAATGGACTGAGCGATCACCTACTGTATGTAACATTGATATTATACATGACTGCACAAAGCATCAGAGAGTAATAAGATGTTATCTGTGTTTATTAGTTTATTGAAGCGTTGTACTGAACTATGAAACCAAATAAAAAGAGTTAAAATAAAAAAAAAAGAAACCGGTGTTGAGGGATAAAGCGCACACTCTTCTGGCCCGTAAAAAGCGAAAAGAGGCGGCGGAGACAGAGAACCTAGAGGAACGAATTTTGGCCCTTGAGAGCTCTCCTGGGGTCCGCACCGATCCACACGCTTTGCGGTCCCTTGAGATGCTCCGGAGGGAATACCGAGACCTAGCTGTCGGGGAGGTCTGAAGAAAGTTATTGGACACACAACATCGTCTCTATGATGTAGGAGACAAGATGGGCAAGTTAGTGGCCTGGCTTAGTAGACGAGAGACAGCGTTCCGCTGGATTCATAGCATAGTAGACGGGGGGGGGGGTAACCACCGTACAACTGATGTAGCCATCGCTGAGGCCTTTCCGGGCTATTATGCCTCATTCTAGTGGGCCCGCTTGTTGGCGGATGCCTCTTGTATAGCTGAGTACCTGGCTGGAGTAGATCTACCGACTGTTCCTCCTGACGATCGGAGGGCGGTGGAGCATGAAATCACTCTGGAGGAGGTCATGGCAGCCATTACAAAGCTGAAAACTGGAAAGACACCAGGTCCGAACAGCTTATTGGCATAATTCTTTAAAAGTTACTCAGGACTATTGCCCCCCCCCCATGCTCAGCCATTATAAGGAATCAAGAGATTGTGGAGCACTGCTGCCAGACCTCCAGTGCGCGACCATCGTCGTGATTCACAAACAGGGTAAGCCTAAGGCCGACTGCAGCTCCTGACAGCCCATCTCTTTGCTGAATATTGAGGTCAATGTGCTGGCTACCGTCCTTGCCATGAGACTCCGATCAGTGATCGTCCCACTCATCCATAGGGGCCAATCCAGATTTATGCCGGCACGATCCACTAGGCTCAATCTCTGGAGACTCCATAATTGGATGTCGGCAGTTGCTCTGAGGAAAGACCCACAGATCTTCCTAGCATTGGACGCAGATAAGGCGTTTGATGCCATTTACTGTCCTTTTCTCCACCAGACGCTCTATCAATTTGATTCGGTTCTCGCTTTCAGCATTGGATCTCCATGCTTTATCAGGCCCATATGTAGTTCAAAGAGAAGGGGATGATTCTGTTAAGGACCAAGAGGCTGGAATCAGTTAAGCTAAACAGTGAACAATTGCCTCTTGGACCATCAATGCTCTATTCGTTTTTTAACCTCAGGTAATCTATTTTGCCTGCAGGTGAGTTTTGACTAGTAAACAACATTTAATACATTTAGATTTCATGAGACAAAGTTTGAGCCAGCATACAGTTATTGATTAGGATAGACAAAACTCAAAAGTCAAAATATTCAAAATAAGGTTATATTCATTTGTTTTTTCTTTAGTTTTCTTTTCAAAACATAGAAGACTATTGTACAAACATGACGATAACCTTTTCAATAGACATTACAAAGACTCTATGTACAGTGACAATGAAACATAACATACAGTGACATAAATTTCATTGATCTTCAAATACAATTTTGATAGTCCTACTATATTTACAAAGTATAGGGTCTTAATAATTTATACGGCCTCTATACTATAATCATTCTTGGGTCCAAAGTGTTGAGGTCAGGGAGAGCCTGTCTGAGTGCAAAACAACTAAGCTGTCTGAGTCCAGATTAGGTAGAAATCTTTAAAATCTATATGATTCTGAACAGGAAAGCCCTTGGCCTCAGTGAGGGGGGTGCCGACGCGTTTCGACCTGCGTGTGGGGACCGTGAGGATTTTCGGAAGGTCTTCCTCAGGGCTGGGAAATTGTGTGTAGGACTCCAAACTTCATGAGTGCCATCATATCTCTTATGCTGATGTGTTCGCCCAAAGGGACGAGACGCTTTTTGTATTTCTTCTTTGTTGTCGGGGGTGAACCCTCTTCATTTTTGTGCTCTGTTTCGCTCGTCTGTCTCCGATTTTCTGGTGCTTGTTTTCAGCCAACAGCGTTCACCCCCGACAACAAAGAAGAAATACAAAAAGCGTCTCGTCCCTTTGGGCGAACACATCAGCATAAGAGATATGATGGCACTCATGAAGTTTGGAGTCCTACACACAATTTCCCAGCCCTGAGGAAGACCTTCCGAAAATCCTCACGGTCCCCACACGAAGGTCGAAACGCGTTGGCACCCCCCCCTCACTGAGGCCAAGGGCTTTCCTGTTCAGAATCATATAGATTTTAAAGATTTCTACCTAATCTGGACTCAGACAGCTTAGTTGTTTTGCACTCAGACAGGCTCTCCCTGACCTCAACACTTTGGACCCAAGAATGATTATAGTATAGAGGCCGTATAAATTATTAAGACCCTATACTTTGTAAGTATAGTAGGACTATCAAAATTGTATTTGAAGAGCAATGAAATTTGTCACTGTATGTTATGTTTCATTGTCACTGTACATAGTCTTTGTAATGTCTATTGAAAAAGTTATCGTCATGTTTGTACAATAGTCTTCTATGTTTTGAAAAGAAAATCAAAGAAAAAACAAATGAATATAACCTTATTTTGAATATTTTGACTTTTGAGATTTGTCTATCCTATTCAATAACTGTAAGCTGGCTCAAACTTTGTCTCATGAAATCTAAATGTATTAAATGTTGTTTACTAGTCAAAACTCACCTGCAGGCAAAATAGATTACCTGAGGTTAAAAAACGAATAGAGCATTGATGGTCCAAGAGGCAATTGTTCACTGTTTAGCTTATCAGGCCCATATGGCGGCAGTTCGAGTGATCTGGGTTCTCTCTTTAGCTTGCTGTTCGCTCTTACGATCGAGCCACTAGCGGCAGTGATTCGTTCCCACCAAGACATCCATGGATTCCGTATCTCTGAGTAAGATGGAGGGGAAGAAAAAAAAATCTCGCTTTACACGGATAACATCCTGTTGTATGTCACTGAACCCGAAACCACGATACCGATGATCCTTGAGACTTTCTAGTCTTACGGGACCCATTCGGGCTATCGTATCAATTGGAATAAATCCATGCTATGCCATTCCTATACCCCGTTGGACTGCACTGGTCTCCCCCGGGTGCTACAGGTGGTGACTGATGGTTTTCAGTACCTGGGCGTTTATGTGACACTGCATCGGGAGATGTGTTTTGCCAGGAACCTTGGTAGGGTGGCCTGCGCCTTTCATGATGAAGAGGAGCGGTGGTTTGCGTTGCCCCTCATGTTGTTGGGACGCGCAGCCGTCTTCAAAATGATTACGCTCCCAAAGTTGCTGTACACGATGCAGAATACGTAGTACCCTCTCCCTGAAGCCATGTTTACCAGGCTGGAGAACAATATGCGTTCCCTGCTATGCTGTGGCAAAAACCAGAGAATAACTCTCTCCACTCTTCAGTGCACCCCGTATTATGGAGGTATTGCGCTCCTGGACGTCAGGTCCTACTACTGGGTGGCACACCTGGTAGCGGTGAACGATTGGCTATTTGCACTTCAGGACCATCCTTCCTATAAGTTGGCACGTTGATCCAGCGCAATATTAGCCAACAGCATTCATACACCATATACTCACTTGGGCCCATACATTCATACTACACTAATACTTGCGCTGGGTGTCAGATGTACTCTTTTATCAAAATCCCTGCTACCAATTACCTTCTGATTGAAGAGTAATAACTTACCAATGGATCCTTTGCTTATTGGGAAGTTTAAAATGAGTGACATTCACTATAATACATAATCCTGAAATAACCACTGAGTCAGGAAGCTTTAAAATGTATATCTAAAGTTTTAGCAGAGTAAAATACAGAAAACACGGTACTTGGTTGTAATACCCAAGAAAAAGCATAGAAATGATTTTGCTAATAAATGACGGTGTTTAAAGGAAGGAAGAGAATAGAGACAGCAGCGCAACTAAAGGTTGCAGTATAGTTACCTAAAATGCGAGAACCAAGCCCCTTGGCCAAGGAGTTGGAAAAGATAGGACCCAGGAAGGATGAAGAGCAAAGACCTCTTCCAGGATCAGGACAGGACCGGTAACCTCTCTACAACAACGCCTGCGCTGTTCCCCTCTCTGATACTCGACTTCTCCTCGATTCTCCCGTCTAATGGACTCCGCCGCCCCCTCCTCAGGACCTCTTCCGGACAGGAATTCAGTCAGCAACCGATCAGCATGGCAGCCTGTAGCTCTTCTGTATGTTCTGAGAGTCTGTGCTAGCTAATTACTAATGCTATATTCTATTATACCCTTCTACGCCCATGTACCTCCCCTTAATGTTGCTAACATTATGGGACCACTACTTCTGATTGGACAGGGGCAGGGGGTGGATTCTCGCACCATGTCAAATTTGGCCTAAATTGTGAAGCCTATTGTTTTTAGCTTCCTGCCCCTTCAAATTAATACATTCACTTTATTTCCCACCCGTCTCACGACAAATGTTATACATTTTACAGGGGAAAAGTAACATTTTGTCCTCCGGAAACATAAAGTACATCATCTTCGGCCAATGGGTCATGGCCTTGAGAGACGTCCAAGTTGACTTCACTTGGCAGGCACACAGGACACATGCGCAGAACCATCTGTCTCTCGAGTTTCAAGTCACCAACCCAGGCCCAATGTTTACAAATTACTAAAAGTGCAAGAAGAAAATATTAAAATCACAAAATAAAATGTTTCACTGTATGCCCACTTTCCCTACTCTATTCCCAATTAATTATAATACTATCCTGCATTAGTAGCATTAAGAAAACGACAATTTAATAATGACATGAGAGCAAGCTTAAGCATGTGAAAACATTTAGCGGCCATTTTAGTGCACACTGCGCAGAAGCAGAAGTTTCCCACCAAGCAAAGAAAGACGTCACACCATGTGATCAGGTTGCGACATGCGCAATGAAGTTCCCGCGCTTTAGCGGACATTTTGGATTACAGACAAGCGTTATTCATTAGTAAAACACATAAGCAAGCTTCTGTCCCTCTTGTGTTTGTGAATGCAAATGTTAGTTTTGACAATACAAGTTTAGTAAATTAATACTACGAGGAGGATTGCGTACAAGCAAGTTTCAATTTTGAAACCTTGCTCCATCAATCCCCTCTCTGATGGCGTTTCTGAGCCATCAAAATTACTACCCTCAATCAGATGCCAACTTCTAGCAATTCGTTTCATTCTAATTTTTACATTTTCTGTTTTTCACATCCCCTTTCAACTTTTTGTATAAATCACTTCTCCATTCTTCAAGTTCTATTTCATCTAGTTTTCTCTTCTTTCCTTTTCCTGTCACTTTATATGTTCCATTCTTTCTACAGCATTTGCACCATATTGTTATTGCTAATATTATTATTATCCCATCCCTGCTAGGGGTATTAATATTTGACCTATAAGTCCTTTTCCTACATTAGCAAACCAGGTTCCAATTGACGAAATACTATTTGTCAATCTTTCCCATACACTATCAACTTCCAGTGGTTTAAGTTCTTTCTCAAGTTTAGTTATGTTCTGAATATACGTTCCAATTTCTGCACTCTTATCAGGAATATAAGTGCAACAATGTTTCGTCTTCAATAATTTACAGACTCCTCCCTCTTTTGCCAATAGAATGTCAAGAGCAAGTCTATTTTGCATTACCATAGATCTAATAGCAACCATCTCCGCATTAATCATTAGAAAACCTCCAGCAGTATCCGTTGATAAACGATCAACCACTGTAGACAATTTACATATTTTCCTTGAGTTCAGAATTATTCCCACTGAAGGTATCAATGCACCAAATATATCACCTACAATTTCTGAAAAACTAACTCTTTTACTACGTATTAATTCATTATTGTTTTCATTGCTTCCAGTATTTCTTTTTACGTGGTATATTTTTGGAAATACTATTCCAAAATAACAACTTACATACCACCGTGCAGGAAGCCTAAAGTAAGCCTTATTCCCGCATACATAATAAATTCCAGGAAAAACTGAATCAGTTCCTCCTTTGAGTCCCCAACCTCCAAGAATTAAAAAATTGTGTTCACATTCACTGTTACCAATGAAAATATTGTTATAATCAGTCTTTAACCTATGAAGACAAATTTTCCCTATCTTTACGAAATCCAGAGCCATTGCAGCTTGAGCTCTGCCAGGTGTGTAACTCCCTTCTTTCTCCGCCCAAGGTGGCAACTGAGCCTTATGCTCTGAAGCTTTCCTTTGAAAATCATGTCTTCTATCTTCTACTAAATTCAAAAATATCTTTTCTTCTTCTAGTAAAGAACATGTTAGATTGTGTCTATGTGCATGTGTTATGTCTATCGATTTCATTGTTAAGAAAAACTCTCCCATAAACTGTGCGTCTTGACTACTAAGCACTGGGTTCATACTCTTGCGAATCGAAACCTCAGAAAATATCACATCTACGTTTGAATAATAATACTGCAGTCTACCTGTTCTATAAAATAAACTTGTTAATACACTACATGAGATGCCATATGTCAGTGGTAAATGATGGTATGTTAATCCTTCCGCTACTGATTCAGGTAACTTCATACAGACATAACAATTACTAATTTCTATTGTATCTACATATTGAAACAATAATTTTGTGAAAACATTTAAACTAGTGTCGTTGTCAGCTACTTCATGATGAATTTCTGCCTCATCTTCTGCCATTAGTTCTACTCTATTACCCTTCGTGTTTGCTGTCCTCCCTTTAGTTTCGTTATTAATCTTCTTATCTATTATCATAAGGTAAGGAGCTGCTACAATCAGTACTAACCATACTATAAGCACCAATACTAGACTACATATGCAGATTGCACAGCATCTCCTACAACAATTTCGTTTTGGTCTCCCAGTAACTCTATCGTCAGGCATTTTTCGACAAGGAAGATTGCTCTTCTTATCTCTTCTTCTTTTCTTTAGAGGATTCTTTTGTTTAGTCAGGGTGGTCTTGTTTCTTCTTCGTATGTTAGTTCTGCACTTGTTCCTTCGCCACCACTGTCACTTGACTCTGAGCTTTCAAAATCTTCAAGAATAATATAAGTCCAGTCAGGACCCTTGAATTTGTTATTCACAAGTCTCAGTCTTTTACTTTTTCTTTTTCCTGACTTTTTCTCTTGTTCAGTTTTACTTGTCACTTCAGGTACTTGTTCTGGATTTTCACTTCTGGTTGTTATGTCGTATTTTACTCTTTTGATGACACTTGGCCAATGATCTCCTTTTCTTGTCTTCTTGGTTGGCACTGATACTCTGTTTACGTCTTCAGAGATCTCGTTATTTTCACTGCTCAATACTGTTTTGTTTTCTTACTGCTTCTTTTGTTTGTTCTTTTTCAGGTCTGATTGGTTTCTTTTCAGTAGCTCCGCAATGACTTTCAAGATTTTGACCTTGTTCCTTTTTTATTTCTTTATGTTCATTTGTATCGACCCCTTTTTCTTTAGTGAATTCTTCTTGATCTAACTGCTTCTGATCAGGGCTTATTGCACTGTGAACTTCTGCAGCCTGACCGGATTCTTCTAAACCTGTCTGTCCCTGTGTAAAGTCTATTAAATCTTCACTGTTTTGTGTCCAATTTTCTTTCCCTATCTTATTTTGTTCAGGATCTTTTACTATCTTTTCTTCTTGATCCTGAACAGCTTCTTCTTCACCTATCTGATCTTCTTCAATTTCTTCCAATTTAGTTTGATTTCTCGTTCTGTAATATACTTCAGGAACTTCTACCATTGGTATCCAATCCTGACTTGTGCTCGGTTGTTCTCCGTCAGCTTCTCTCGAACCTCTAGCCTGAGATTCCTCAGCTGGGCAACCTTCAGCTTCTTCAGCGATTGGTGTCGTTTGTGGATTCTCCTCTTCAGGTTCTGGTACTCTCTTTGTGTGGCTTACGTGAATCCAATTAGGAAATCTTGCACACTTCACTGCTGTATTGGTGGTCAATATAACTTGACAAGGTCTGCTCCACCTGGGTGATCGACACGTTTCTCTGGTGTGATTCTTCACTACCACCCAATCGCCAGGATTAAGATCATGTTCTAATTCAGGCTGCCTGGAAACTGCGTCTTCTCCAACCTGATGAGAGACCGAATGCACTAGGTCAGCCAATCCTTTGCAATAATCCAGAACCATATCATCAGATATATTTACTAATTTGTTTGTGGGAACATGTGTTTGTCTCATTGCTCTTCCCATCATTATTTCATGGGGGCTCAATCCTGTCGTTCTATCAGGTATGCTTCTGATTCCCATCAAGACAAGTGGCAATGCGTCTGGCCACTCTAATGATGTTGATGCACACATTTTTCCCAATCTTGACTTTATAGTGCCATTCAATTGTTCCACCACTCCAGAAGCCTCTGGGCGATATGCACAGTGCAATTTCTGTTTGATTTGAAATGCTTCACAGATTAGTTTGATTACTTCACTGTTAAAGTGTTTTCCTCTATCTGATTCCAAAGATACTGGGAAACCAAACCTAGGTATGAGCTCACGTAACAACAGTTTTGCAACTGTAATACTGTCATTTCTCCTAGTAGGATAAGCCTCCACCCACTTTGAAAACAGACACACTATGACTAGTACATATTTTAGTCCTTCTCATGGTGGTAACTGTATGAAGTCAAACTGTAGTCTTATAAATGGGCCCTCTGCCTTTCCAATTTTACCAAACCCAATTATCGTTTTCCTGCCTGGATTATGCATTTGGCAAGTTAGACATCTCTGGCAAAGACTTTCTGCAACAGCCCTGAATTTGGGATCGTACCAATTTTGTCTGAACAGCCTAATCATTGCATCTCTCCCTATGTGTGTGTCTCCATGATGCATTCTGGCCATTTGTGAGAGTCAACAATCTGGCATGACTGGTCTGCCATCTGCACTGATCCACACTTCATCATCTCCTCTTTGG
Source organism: Calotriton arnoldi (assembly GCA_963921515.1). Taxonomy (NCBI): domain Eukaryota; kingdom Metazoa; phylum Chordata; class Amphibia; order Caudata; family Salamandridae; genus Calotriton; species Calotriton arnoldi. Next base: position 2,506,342 of record CAWUFW010000941.1, read on the forward strand.
GAACAACCTACTTTAATCCACAAATTCTTCTCACTTTCCTCAACCTCATCTTGCAATTTCTTTACTTCATTCCAAGTTTCTGGTGGCATATACAGCATAAGTTGGCAGCTGATTCCCATTCTTTCCACCCTCTTATTTACTGACGTTCTGGTTTTGGCACAATGTTGAGCCACCAGGTCTGCATATCTGTTGCCGACTACCACCCAGTCATCTCCTGACTGGTGTGCGGCACATTTCACCACAGCCAATTCTTTTGGTGATTGTATTGCTTCTACAAATTGTCCATTTTTAATGGGGGATCCTGAAGAAGTCATGAAATCCCTCTGCATCCATAGTTGGCCAAAATCATGCACAACCCCGTAACCATATTGACTATCAGTAAATATAGTTACTCTCTGATTCCCCCCAATTTTGCAAGCTTTTATTAATGCAATCAATTCAGCTACTTGTGCAGATTTTACTCCTGGTAAATAGGATGCTTCGACTATTCCAGTTAATTCACATACCGCATAGGCAGCAGTTAGTTTACCATCTTCATGTCTTTGACATGAACCATCGACAAATGGCTCCCTGTCTGGCTTTTTAAGAGGCTGTTCCTCTATATCTGGGCGTGGTTTTGTACATAATTCTGTAATCTGTACACAATCATGTTCATCTTCTTCGTCATCTTTATTTGTTTCAGGATATGGGTCCGGCAATAAGGTTGCTGGATTTATTATCGTACACCTTACCATGGTCACATTTTCAGCACCCATTATTATCCTCTCATATTTAGTCAGCCGACTAGGAGTAAGATGCTGAGTTCGGGTTCTTGTCAACAGAATCACAACTGCATGTGGAACATACACTTTTACAGGATGTCCCATCACAATTGATTCGCTTTGTTCAATGCTCAAACAAGTTGCTGCTACTGCTTTTAAGAATCCTGGCAACGCGGCTGCTACTGGGTGCAATGTAGCAGAAAAGTACGCTATAGGACGTCTGTCTAGTCCATGTCTCTGAGTTAGGACAGAAAGTGCACAATTTTCTCTCTCTTGACAGAATAATGCGAATTCTCTTTTATAATCAGGCATGCCTAAGGCAGGTGCTGAACAAAGTGCGTTTCTCAATTTTACAAAAGCTTCTACACTTTCATCCTCCCACTGAACAGGGTCCTTTGCTTTCTTTTTCGACATGTTAATCAAGGGTTTAGCTAACATGGAAAAATTTGGTATCCATTGTCGACAGTAGCCTACTATTCCTAGGAACATTCGCACTTGTCTTTGGGTTACAGGCATTTGCATTCTCTTTATTAATTCTACTCTTTCAGAGGTTATTCTTCTTTTTCCCCTCTCAATTTGATGTCCCAGGTATTTAACAGCTGTCCTGCAAAACTGTAACTTTTCAGGTGAGACTTTATGCCCTTCCTCAGCCAAGAGATTTAATAATGCTATTGAATCAATAACGCAATCTTCTCTTGTGGTTGTCGCCACCAATAAGTCGTCGATATATTGGACTAAGACTGAGCTTCCTGGCATCACTAATTTTTCCAGGCACTTTTTCAGTATCTGGTTGAAGATGGAAGGACTTTCTGTGTACCCCTGAGGAACACGATTCCACACATAGACTTTATTCTCAAATTTGAATGAGAAAAGATACTGGCTGTCTGCATGCAATGGTTTTGAAAAGAATGCTTGACATAAATCAATTACTGTGAACTGTCCTGCATTCCAAGGAATCTGGTATAAAATTACTGCAGGATTTGGTACTATGGGGCAACATGGTTCTACAATCTTATTTATTTTCCTCAGGTCCTGAACAATCCTATATTTTCCACTAGGTTTCTTTAGCCCCATTATAGGTGAATTACATGGGCTACCCATTACTTCTTTTAGGATGTTTTGTTCTACCATACGATTTATTTCTTCAATGACTCCTGCTTTTACTTCTGCACTCATTTTGTACTGTCTAGTATTGGGGAAAATTGCACCTTCTTTTACCGTAATTTGAACTGGATCTATTTTTGCCATAAGTCCTACTTCTTTAACTGTGAAATCCCATACTATGGGGTTTACTGTACCTTTTAATTCTTCTGGCAACTCATCTTTTGTTATTAACGAAAACATTTCGTCTATTTCTGTACCTTGTTTTGCAATCATAATTTTATATACATGGTCCTCATCTGGTGTCTGAACTGCCACACCATCTGGCGTGCAGAAAATTGTACAGTTCATTTTGCACAATAAATCCCTACCTAATAAGTTTACTGGGCTAGAATCACACACTACAAATTGGTGCATTTCTCTGAAGTTTGCTATTTTGACTTCCATTCGTTCTGTAAGAGGTGTTCTAATTCTTTGATTAGCTACCCCTACTACTTGGATATCTTCACCAGATAGAGAGAGAGGTCTGGGATGTCTGCTGATCTCACAGTAGACCTTGTAGCACCAGTGTCCAAAAGGAAAGTAATATCATTACCTTTCACATTTCCTTCAACATATGGACCAGACTGATCTACCTGTAAGGATGAGCCAAGTACGCACTCCTTCTTCCCCTCTCCTAGGCACCGTCATGAGTTGCATTCACAGTAATTGTCCTGCAAATGAAATTGTGATGTCATATAATCATTCTTACCACTCCCTCCTGGGTAACCAATGTCTGTACCGTGCTTTGCTCTGCTTACATTACCCTGAACAGGTGGAGGTGGTAATTGACTCTGGGGATTTACACCCTGCTGTGAATCATTCTGCGTCTGTGGATTTAAATTTTGATTTGGGCCATTATTATTTCGAATCTTTTTACATTCGTCCTTCCAATGCCCCAATTTTCCGCATCCATGACAAGGAAATTTCTTTTTAGCTTCTTCTTCACTACTCATTCGTCCTCTAAATTTTCCACCATTCCCCGTATCACCACTTGTTCCAGAATCTTTTCCTGGATTTTCACTCGGATTTTCCAAATTAATTCCCTGCTTCTCTGCCATTTTCACCTGTGCCCACATCACCTTTTGTTGTAATTTCTTGTGTCTATCCTCAATATCGTCTCCACAATATTTCGCATATTTCAGAATTTCATCTATGGGCTTTCCCTGCCAACACAGCATGTGTTGTTTAATCATCTGGCAAATCTCTGGCTTCAGACCGTAAACAAACCGATACACAAACTGACTCATGTTCTTGTCTCCAATGTCCTCAAATCCACTATACTGTTTAAACACCTGTAATAGGCGCTCATAGTAAGAATGTACTGTTTCACTGGCTTCTTGGGTGGTTCGATCTATTTTCACCCAATCTGTTTCTTTCGGTGGTATTTTCCCTTTCAGGTAAGTTATCACTTGCTGATACTTTTTCATTACGTCATTTGACGGGGCACCTGTTTTCGGATCTCTGGGATACTCATCACTTGGCCAATCCACTGTGATCTTACAATCTGTCCATAAATCGGCAGGTACCACTATGTCAAACAGACCATCCAAATCCTTCAACAATACCTTTGACACCTTCACAAACCTTTCAATCTGCTTGTACCCTTCAATTGGCTTTTCCCTCAGTTTTGGAAAATCATTCGTAAATGATAAAATATCCTGTCAGCTCCATGGGATATGTACAGATCCTCCTCCCGCAACTTCTCGCATTGGATACATTTGATCTGCTTTTCCTGCTTCCTTCATCACATATTCAGATGCTGTTCTACTTGTTCGTGCCTCTTCCTTTTTCTTGGCCCACCTAGTTCTCCATTTATCTAGGTCTCCCCATTTTTGTAAAACTAACATTAACTCTCTTATTTGTAGTCTTTTTCCAGAAGCATTCATATTTTCTAAATCTTTGTCCGAAAATTCTGCTCTATATGGTTTCTGTAATACTTTTGATCTCCCTATTTCGATTCCCATCTGTAGTGCTAGATTGGACAATTTTTCATGAAATCTTCATCATAGGTATTTAATCGTTCTAGTCCTACATTTCCTGCTATTATTTCTTCTAATTCAACTTTTAATTTATGGATATCCAGTATTTTTGGAGGTGTGCACAGTTTGTCTGATCCATGTACCCACCTTTCTAAATCTTCAGGTGTTACTATAGTAGCACTTTTTGCTCCTGATGAAGTTACTAAACTTACATCTTTTGAACCTCCAGGTACATCTTTTCTTGGAGTATTATTTACAGAACCTCAAATAGGTAAATCCATGAGTGATATTGTGGATTCACAGTCACTAAATTGATCCTCAATTATAACTGGAGCTTCAGGTCTGGGATTACTCACAGGAGTAGGTGCAAGTATGGGTTGAGGACAATTTCCCTGAGTACCATATAATGGAACTACTGAACCAATTGTTACAGGAATAGTCAACGAATCAGGATGTACTTTTATCTGGGTTATTTTCTGTATTAATTCTGCTCTGTTCTTTTCTAGGGCTTCTTTTTCTTTGTCATGAAGTATTCTAGTCGGGGTAAATTCATGCATTACTTGTGGTACCATTGGAGTTTTCGGTGGTGCACTTGGGTTGCATCCACTTGTCCCTTCCTGATATGGTGGGGGATTTCTTAACATTTCTTCCATAAATTCGTCTTCTGAATCCTCATTTCTCATTAAATGTTTTGTCTTTTCTGTACATTTGCTTCCTGATTTCTCTCCTTCTGTAAATAATGGATACAGTCCCTCTGTAATCATTGCCCTTCTCCATTGTTTCATCTGACCCTCTCTTGACTTGCGTAAATATCTGGGGAAAAATCCTGGGTAACTCCTATTACTTCTAGATCTATCCCGCTCAAATGCCTCGGATTCCCATTCTTCTAGGGCTTCGTACTGGGTTAATCTAGGTCTGGGTTCTAAATCATTCATTCTCAATCTCAAGTTTTGAAGAATTCTTCCATTGAAGGTACCATTCTCGGGAAATGCTAATACTCCATCATTTTTGGTGTATTCTATCCAATTCTCCATCCATACACAAGTATGATAACCTCTCTCCATCATCATGAATGATGCTGGCGTTTTAGCTGGTGGAATAATAATTCCTTCTCTAGTTTTGATTGGTTTGTCCGTTTTAAAATAATTTTTAATCTTTTGTAAGAATGACATTTTTCTCCTTTCTCCGTACATTCTATCTAATCTTCTGTGTACAAAATTATATTCTGCAAAACCTAGGAATCTCCTATCCGGACGAGTTCCTGTTAAAGTTGGATCGCGTTTTAACATGCACTCCTTATCCACTAAGAAATTTGCTTCTATAATTTCGATCAATCAAATGTCTGCTACCTTTTATTTCCAAGCCAATCCTTGCGCGGTCTTTTGGTGACGTTTCTCTGTCAACCCCTCCTTTACAATCTGCTCTTTTCTGTTCTCGCTGGTTTAACCAATCCCAGTGCGGCACCTGTGACGTCAGTACTACTCCTGACTACTGACCCCTCCTTTACAAGAGTCTCTCCACACCCGCTATTTCAACCTATCACAGCGCGGCGTTTTGCGACGTCAGCTCCCTCTCCGGCAACTGACCCTCCCTTTACAAAAATTTACGCAAACTTATTTTCTCTATAAATCTTAATTAAATTTCAGTAACCACATAAAACATTCGCTATCGTGCCAATTTCCACTAATTTCGAAAAAGATAGTTTCTTCCACACTTTAGTAAAACTTTTCCGTTTACTAATACATACACTACGAGTAAAACACTTCCGTCTACTCTTCACACAAGCTCCAGAAGTACCTGTTACTTCTCCAATGTTACCCTTACTAGGTGATATAACATCAAATTTTTATCAGCGTACCCTTTTTGCTATTACTCACACGCATAGAGTCCCTAACGAGTACTTGAAGTCCTGCTTAACTTCTCAGTACTATTTCTGCCTGACAGATAACCTCACTGCAGTATGGCTTCCACTTGCCACCCACTATTCTTTTTACCTACCCCGGGGTATTCTGGACAACATATAACAAAACTCAAAAATAAGCAGATGTTAGTTCATAAAAAATAAAATTTCTCATTACCCAATTAACAAAGAGTAACAAAAACCGTCCTCTGCTTACCAGAAAACTGATCCAGCGCAATATTAGCCAACAGCATTCATACACCATATACTCACTTGGGCCCATACATTCATACTACACTAATACTTTCGCTGGGTGTCAGATGTACTCTTTATCAAAATCCCTGCTACCAATTACCTTCTGATTGAAGAGTAATAACTTACCAATGGATCCTTTGCTAATTGGGAAGTTTAAAATGAGTGACATTCACTATAATACATAATCCTGAAATAACCACTGAGTCAGGAAGCTTTAAAATGTTTATCTAAAGTTTTAGCAGAGTAAAATACAGAAAACACAGTACTTGGTTGTAATACCCAAGAAAAAGCATAGAAATGATTTTGCTAATAAATGACGGTGTTTAAAGGAAGGGAGAGAATAGAGACAGCAGCGCAACTAAAGGTTGCAGTATAGTTACCTAAAATGCGAGAACCAAGCCCCTTGGCCAAGGAGTTGGAAAAGATAGGACCCAGGAAGGATGAAGAGCAAAGACCTCTTCCAGGATCAGGACAGGACCGGTAACCTCTCTACAACAACGCCTGCGCCGTTCCCCTCTCTGATACTCGACTTCTCCTCGATTCTCCCGTCTAATGGACTCCGCCGCCCCCTCCTCAGGACCTCTTCCGGACAGGAATTCAGTCAGCAACCGATCAGCATGGCAGCCTGTAGCTCTTCTGTATGTTCTGAGAGTCTGTGCTAGCTAATTACTAATGCTATATTCTATTATACCCTTCTACGCCCTTGTACCTCCCCTTAATGTTGCTAACATTAATGGACCACTACTTCTGATTGGACAGGGGCAGGGGGTGGATTCTCGCACCATGTCAAATTTGGCCTAAATTGTGAAGCCTATTGTTTTTAGCTTCCTGCCCCTTCAAATTAATACATTCACTTTATTTCCCACCCGTCTCACTACAAATGTTATACATTTTACAGGGGAAAAGTAACATTTTGTCCGCCGGAAACATAGTACATTATCTTCGGCCAATGGGTCATGGCCTTGGGAGACGTCCAAGTTGACTTCACTTGGCAGGCACACAGGACACATGCGCAGAACCATCTGTCTCTCGAGTTTCAAGTCACCAACCCAGGCCCAATGTTTACGAATTACTAAAAGTGCAAGAAGAAAATATTAAAATCACAAAATAAAATGTTTCACTGTATGCCCACTTTCCCTACTCTATTCCCAATTAATTATAATACTATCCTGCATTAGTAGCATTAAGAAAACGACAATTTAATAATGACATGAGAGTAAGCTTAAGCATGTGAAAACATTTAGCGGCCATTTTAGTGCACACTGCGCAGAAGCAGAAGTTTCCCACCAAGCAAAGAAAGACGTCACACCATGTGATCAGGTTGCGACATGCGCAATGAAGTTCCCGCGCTTTAGCGGACATTTTGGATTACAGACAAGCGTTATTCATTAGTAAAACACATAAGCAAGCTTCTGTCCCTCTTGTGTTTGTGAATGCAAATGTTAGTTTTGACAATACAAGTTTAGTAAATTAATACTACGAGGAGGATTACGTACAAGCAAGTTTCAATTTTGAAACCTTGCTCCATCAACGTAACCACTTCACTGGCCGATCCTGTCTCCACTATCTCTACGGAGGTGTGGAGGTGGTAGTATGACAACTACTGACGGCCACTCAAGTGACAAAGTCTGGCGGAAGGCCACCGGCCATATAGGCTGGTCAGGTAAGTTGACACAGAAGACGCTGCTCTGGGAGGGAGTGTGGTTGAAAGAGATCGGGAAACTACGAGGGTTTCGTAGCCTGGGATTTGCTGCGGATCTCACGGTTGGGAGATCTCCTTGAGGGCAGTGATCTGCTGCCGTTTACATCTCTAAGGCATTACTACACCATGCCCAATAACCAATTCCTGAAAAATGCATAGCCACACCATGAGTCGAGGTCAGAGAGCATTGCGTCGATGGAAATACCCGAGTATGAGCCTCTGGACGGACAGCTGTTAATAGAAGAATTATCTTCTAAAGCCATTTCCCTCACATACAAAACATTAAATAGTCACATGCCAGACAGATTGACCAAATTGAGAGAACGGTGGTGCCTAGAAGTGGGAGACCTGGAGGATGTGGACTGGGAGGCAGCCCTAACGCACCCGAAGAAGGTGGCGATAAAATTCCACCTACGCCTGATGCAACTCAAAATCCTCCACTGGGTATATTATGTCTGGGATCCGCTACATCACATGGGGAGAGCAGACTCTCCAAACTGTCTTCGCTGTGGGGGGCGAGGGGTTACTACTTCCATACCCTCTGGAGCTGCGCGACTATTCAGACCTACTGGACGCGGGTGGTGATGGAATTGAGTCGGGTAGTGGGTGAAACCATTCCACTTAATCTGAAGTACATCCTGTTGGGAGTGCCGGGCGATATGTTATGTATAAATTCTAAAGCGCATGTCTGTCCCGCCAAAGGGACGTCCCAGCGCTAGTAGCAGAGAAAGGAGGATGGGAGAGGAAACTAATGGTCAGCGAAAGAGACAGGTCTTCACCGCCCTTCTGAAGGTCAGGAGGTTGGGAATGCTTCTGATGGAAAGAGGCAAGGAATTCCAGAGGGCCAACGTAAGCACCTTGAATGAACGCCCTCCGGCTCTGGTTCTGTGAAACCGAGGAACTCGTGCCAGATGGAGGTCGGCCGAGCGTAGATCACGTGTCTGAATGTAGGGAAGGCATAGATTGCTCAAAATCGTTGGACCCGAGCCTGAGAGAATCTTATGAGTTAGGCAAAGCGCTTTAAATTGATATTCCAAGGGCGCAACTTCTCTTCTGCGATTTAGAACTGGTGGTGTGACGTGGCGTGATGATGGGGAGTGCCCGACACCCCCTCCCCCTATACTGATGGAGTGGAGGAGAGGAATAGACCTCTATATGGCAGCCGAACGGGTCACGTTGGGGCTTTAAGTGGGCCGGGTCTCACCGGTGCTGAGCACCGGCAGTTTTTTAAAGGGGGCCTCGAAACGGGTCTCTATCGGGCTCTGTCTTGTGCCCTGGCACAGTCGGTCCGCTTTTTTTCCGGACTGCAGTGACAGCAGGCACATCGATGTGCGCGTGCTCACACTGCTCACTTATCACTAGTGGAGAAGTTACGGCTTGACGTCATGCCAGGTGAGCGTTGTATCGGAAGGGAAATCCTTTAAAGAGTCATTTTCTTTCTGGATTGCTCTTCTCTTTTCGAAACTCAGGAGCAGCTACATTGTCGTGGTGTCACCAGGGCTTTAAGCGGAAGCTTTTTCAATACTATATACAAGCCATAGTTGCTGCTTATTTATCTTATGCAACTAACAACCATTGACAAAGCCAATAGCCCTGACTTGTTGTAGGTATGCTGTTACTTGTTGTATCATATATCTGGATGCAATGACAGAAACAGAAAAATACAAGTCAGGCGGCTCACTATGCTAAGCACAGCTTTTTAGCTTACATGTTTTTAAGCCACTCCCTTAATTACACTGGCCACGCCCCTTTGAGAGACCCTCCCCCCCCCAGTTTTTTCATCCCACTTAAAGCCCTGGGTCACGTACACAAGTAGGGGGTGCCCTCGTAAATTCTACAAGATCTGGGGCGGGTGGTTTAGACGCTATGATATTCCTCTTTCGCTGGGAGCTGCAGCTCCCCTGCCATAAACTGTATTGGGGGTGACGAATAGGGGAACGTTACTGCAGCCATTATTGTAATGTCTTGTATTGTGGAAATGTCGTATACATGTGCTTTTTGTGATTCCTCTTGCGGGTGTGGGTGGGGGGCATGCGTGCGCCGCCCTTCGTTTGTTCAATGTTTATTGATAGTTGCGCGTTTTAGCGCACTATTTGCAATGTTTTATTGCATTGTCGGTGAAATACAAAACCAAATAAAGAAAGTTAAAAAAAAAGAAAATGAGTTATCTCGGATTCAGGTTTCGGGTAGATGTGTGGTCATTTCACCAAGTGGACCCCAGGTTCTGGTTCTGATACTAATCCTGTTCTGACCCACTCCCAATGTATGCACAGCACGAGAAAACAGCACTCCACAAAGCAAACGAACCAGTTCAGCAGGTTGGCATTTTTATTTAACCGTACTCCTATGCAACGACATTAGCATACGTGTGGAAAAGTAGTTCTGTGAGGAAAAACAGTCGGCGAGAAAGAGAGGCTGACCAAGGTTTCACACAGTTGCAGTCGAGTTTGCATGTAATTTAGTCAGCCTGCAAGACTGCACCGCACAGCATAGTAATGCACAAGAGGCGAGACCTGTTGAAATGGGAAGATATTACAGATGTTGCTTTGAACTATTTAACATACAGAACGGAACCTGTAGAACTAGTTGGTTGTTGGCAATACATTGAACGATAAGGCTTATGGGTATTCAGGTGGGACAACAGGGATGCATATGTTCTGGTGGGAGATGAGAATTAACTTAATTTGAATGAGAACTAACCCTATTGGAGCTTTCAGGAGCAAGTAAGTCTAAAGGGGAGATCAGCCCATTGAAGAAAAAGAAGTGAGGGGAAATGATATAAGAATAACGAGCAATGGGATTGCTCATGGTAGTTTTCCATATGCGTTTAGTCTGGCACACCTCTGCATTCCATTGTTGATTGAGTGTGTACTTTACTCTAACAATGTCTCTCTGCAGTGCGGTGACCGTGACCTAATTTCAACGATTTCAGCGACTGCATTGTCTGAAGTTAGTTGCTACCCGGTGGAACCAAACTGGTTACAGGGGTGTGATTTCTGTCTCACTATCCTCCAGAAGAGAACAACTCGCAGGTGACTCTCAGCTTGGTAGACCGTTTCTTAAAAGCTGGCATGCCAGTGTTGTTCAGTTAAGATAATCGGCTGTAAAATCTTGGTTAGTTTATGATTTTCATAGAAAATGTACTAGTCTGTAGAGTGACTGCAAGTGTGGCCCTCTTGACATAGTTTATGGAGCCCACTGTGTGTAGGTGGGAGGAGGTGTGGGCGTTTCACTCTCCTTAAGTGTTCTCTACATCTTGTCTGTTTTTAGTGTTGGGTATGCATGTTTCAGTATGGGAACAAGACGTGCAGAGAATGTTCTACGAAATGATAGAATGATGCATATGTGACAGACAGAGGAGTTTTGGCTGTTATGGGAGTTTGTTGATGAAGAGGCATCTAACAGGAGTGCACGTAAGTTAAGGCTTTGGTGTTGTTCTCCTTGGTTAATTAAAAAATGTGCGAGTTATGCTTAGTCTCTCTCTCTCTTGCTAGTCAAAAAGAGCCCCCTCGTGCACAATGTTTGCATAGGGGAGGTGGCAATCATCATATGCTTGCAAGATGAATGGGAGATTGACCCGAGATTGCTGGTATTCTGGGTGAAATCAACACTTCCGTTTGTTAGTCAAAATATTATGGTGACATTATTGACTGGGTATTTAAGGGCAGAAGGATGCCTATCGCTACAGGGGTGACAGATTGTATTGTATTGTATTGTAATTGCATTTGTATAGCGCTTACTACCCCTGACGAGGCGTCGAAGCGCTTTTTCGGCGAGTAGCACGCTACTCCGGGACCCATAGAGGATTAGTGTTGAATTAGTATAGTGAAACATGCAAGTAAATTTTAAGTGGTGGATATGTTAGTCAGTTATTTGGATTCAGAAGGATAGCGGAGGGATAGAAGAGGAAAAAAGGTTTGCATATATATAGCGCTTCTAACCCCTGATGGGGTGTTGAATTGCTTTTTTTTTTTTGGGCGAGTAGCACGCTACTCCGGAAACCTATAAAGGATTAGTGGTGAATTAGTATGGTGAAATATGAAAGTAATTTGAGTGGTGGATATTAGTCAGTTATTTGGAGTGAGAAGGATAGTGGAGGGATAGAAGGGAAAGAAAGGTTTGCATTCATATAGCGCCTGTTACCCCTGGTGGGTGTTGAAGCGCTTTGTTGGGGAGTAGCACGCTACTCTGGAACCCATAAAGGATTAGTGGTGAATTAGTATAGTGGAATATGGAATTAGTGAAGTGAACATGCTAGTCTGTTATTTTGATTGAAAAGGATAGTTGTGGGATAGAAGAGTGAAGGATTTCTTTTTGTAGGTCATAGCAGTAGGAGGAGGCTTTTTGATGAGTAAAAAGGGTTTTGGAGGGGAACAGTCAGAGGGAAGAGTTTAGAAAGGTTTGTCTTGGGCATTGGTACAGTAAAGGAGGTGTCAGAAGATACAAGGAGGGGTAGAGTAGGAGAGAGTCAAGAAAGGGTTATTTTGGGGAACATAGTAGTGGTATGGCGTTTGCGATAAATGAGAGAGTGGGTGTAGAGGATATAGTGATAGATGTATAGGGTGAGATAGGGTAGTGAATTGGAAAAAGTAGTAGAAAGAAGTTTGAGATGAGTCAAAAAGTTGGGCTAGAAGATATATTGAGGGAAGTATAGGCTGAGAAATAGGGTAGTGCATTGGAAATGCTAAATTAGAAGAAAGTGATAAATATATAGATCCATAAGTACATTGAGAGTATATAGATGCATAAAGGAGGTAAGTATATGCAGATTAAAAATATTGATAGAGGTAGCGGATGTGAAATAGGGTAGTGCATTAGATATGCTTTTTCAGGAGAAAAGTAATAGACACATTAATTAATGGGAAGATGGGCAGCATTCCTGGCCCTGGCCCGTCTCGAACAGGCTCAAACAGGCACTCACCCTTGTCCTCTCTGCCCTTAACAGGCTCAAACAGGCACTCACCCTTGTCCTCTCTGCCCTTAACAGGCTCAAACAGGCACTCACCCTTGTCCTCTCTGCCCTTAGCCTCGACGCCCGGGCTGAGACGCCCTAACCCTGGCCTTTGATACCCCTAGTAATCAGGTGACCCCGTCAGCCAATGGGAACCCTAGCCCTAATACTATCCAATCACAACACTAGCCCTAAAAGCTAGAACCAATAGGAGATCAGGACCTTACAGCCAATCTTAGCCCTACTCCAAGCATCCAATCAGTTCAAAAACCCTGATCTCTATGTCCAATGGAGGCCCTAGCCCTACCAGTAGTCCCAACCCTAGTCCAAGCAACCAATGGGACGGGAAGCCCTAGTCACTACTTCCAATAGAAAGCCTAACCCTACTCTTAGTCCCACACCTAGTCCAGCAACCAATAACACCAGAAGCCCTAATCGCTACTTCCAATTAAAGGCCTAACCCTAGTCCTAGTTCCACCTTAGTCCCAACAACCAATAAAACAGGAAGCCCTAGTCCCTGCTTCCAATAGAAATCATAACCCTAGCCCTAGTCCCAACCCTACATTGATTGAATCACAGATCCAGAAACCAATCAGAACCCTCAAATACCCAACCAATGAGGACACTAACTCAAACCAATAGAAACATCAGATACAACCACCAATCAGTGTATACATGTAGCAGCCACTAGCAGACTATATAAGGTCCCAGCAACCTCAGACAAGGTTTGCTGCCCAGGGAGTTGGAAGCTGCTTCTCCTGTCCAGAATCTCCTAGGAGACAGACAGGCTCAATCCACACTTTGGATTTCTGCAGGTAAAGGCCTCACAAACTTGAAATCTAACAATACTGTTTGAATACAACTTTACTCCCTCTCCTGGCCAAAAAACGAAGTGCACAGTCCCTATTAAACACAGTTTAAACCGCTCACAGAAGCACCCTCTGATGTAGAAAATCCCTGTTGCTGGAGGGGAGGCAGGGGGGTCTGGTTTCACTGGCTTGATAACACAAAATGGTGGCTGGGGGTGCACTGTTTAACATACAGGTCTTAGCACAGAGCAAAGGAGAAATTTGGAGGGAAAACTGAATAGTCACCAGGAATGAGAGCGACAAACTACAGAGTTTGGACTGCAAATCCCACAATTCAACACGTTAAATGGAAGCAATCATGGGCAGGAAAACCACAAGTTTAACACACAAAACAGGTGATAAAATATACAATCACAGGCAGGTTAAAACTACATTTTTAAACTGTAACAACCACAGGCAAAGACAGTAATCACAGAAAGGGAAAATCGTTTTTTTAAAAACTTTTTGGAGGAGGGAAGAGACAGCACTAGTCTGCCTCCTTACCACTTGCTGGACTCTGCTCACTGCAATCTGGGGCACAGGTAGGCTGCAACTCACAAGATGGAGGAGAATGATTTGGGGTGCACCCAGCAAAGCCTTAAGGGACCTGGGCAGGTGTGAGGGAGGGCTCAGAGTTGCCTGGGAGCTGAATAGCCAATCCCCAGTCCTAGGCCTGCTGGCCTGGGGGTGGGGGTGGGGGCTGCTTCTCCTGTCCAGAATCTCCTAGGAGACAGACAGGCTCAATCCACACTTTGGATTTCTGCAGGTAAAGGCCTCACAAACTTGAAATCTAACAATACTGTTTGAATACAACTTTACTCCCTCTCCAGATCTGTGTGATAATTGTTTGTAACAATGGAAAATTGGCAGGTTATTACTTTAACTTTGGAGAAAAAGGCGTTACAGACTCCCTAACAAGAATATGGATGTGAGCTGGAGGAGTTGACAGTAAGTGCTGAAGCTTATTGAAAAGATGAATCCGTATTGGGTATGCCTTGCGCGTGACCAGCCCTAACAAATTATTTATTACCTGTGATGTGGAGAGATGTGTCTGGAAGTGAGGTAGCAATGAAATCTCATCAAAAGCAGTCCAAAGAGCCAATGTACTCGGTTATGGTGCACTTTTCCGCTGCTGGTGCATGTGACAAGCAGTGTGCATAAGTGTAGGACAGGGTTGCAGGTAAAACTTATGCAATCTGGTATAGGATAATATCTTGGACAAACCTTCTTTAAGAACTATCTTGAAAATTACAAGGACAAAAGGTAAAAAAGAGAGACCCAAACAAATTAATACTAATGTTGGTAATATTATCTCTACCATTCTTGCCAATATTCTCCGTACTCCAGGCTGCCCACAGCATTTGTTGCACCCTTATTCTGACACAGTTAATCCTTAAGGTTCTGGACTCGAGCAGATATTTGATCAATCTCAGCTTCGCGCTGGCCATTTCGACGAGTTGATGGCAACTCCCCAAATGAAAATAGATACTCGTCCACCTCACTTTTCATCTGATAAATAAGACTCACAGTCACAGTTCGTTTGGTCATGGGCCTCTTGTGTTTCTTACCCAGATGGGTGGTACTGAACTAAGCCACAGTGCTGTGAATCCTGGGCTTTTTCTGGTCCTCTTTCTCAATACACGAATGCGTATCACTAGGGATCCACTCATCCACTCATCCACTCTTTAGAAAGACATATAGCAGAGGTCCTCTACCCCTGTGCTACTACATGGCCAAAAGGATATTTCTAGCTGACCTTGACAGATGGAGAGTGTTGCTCCCAGCCTTCCTCTGACCTGGAGGAGGACACAAAAGCATGGGAAACTCAAGGAAAGAGTGATACCAAAACGCTCCCTCCCCTCTCTTAAAGTAAGATAAATGTAGCACTAGGTATGGCTTGCTATAGTCTCCAAAATTTGGACTGTCCTGACAAGTTTGTAGGAGCATATCTTCCCCTAGAGGCCACTCAGAAGTTTAAATGTTGTCTTTTTGAAGGAAATCAAGATGCTCTTGAGTGTCTTCCCATTAACAAGGATGTGATGGCTGCAGCTGGTAGAACCACGACTAGCTCAATCTGCAAGCACCTATTCTTTTCACTTTGATCTTAGGCAAATTAATGGATTTATCATGCAATGGGAACACAAGGTTTCCTATCTGACTTTGAGTTTTGGAGAAGTGTATTACAATTTTTATTTCCACACAAAAATTGCGAGGGGCACAAGAACATTCGTCTATATCCAAATTAGATGAATTATTCAGATAGTAATCGCGAAACGTGTTGGTCTTATAAAGATTGAATAATTAAATACATTTGGATATAGATGAATTTTATTGTACCCCTTGCAATTTTTGTGTGGATTTGAAATTTCCTTATGCTTGTTGAGCAAACGGGTATATGAATTGAGGGAGCATTGTGCCAGTAAGAATTAGTGCTATTGCCCATTTTGTAGTTTGTTTACAATTTTTATGATTGCTAAATGATTTATTACCATCTCCTTCACTCATCCTATGTAGAGGTCTTACCAGCCCTCTAGGAGTTTGAAACATTTAACACTGGGTTGGCCACAAACAGGAAGAAATTGTATAAAATGAAGTCTGGCTCTTGTATCTAATCGACTACAACAAATGGAAAATTCACCCATTACTCTGCTAGGAAGTAAATCTAGCTCTCTTGTGAGGATGCATGTTTCTCTCCCTTCTTTCTCAGCTGATTACAGATTGCTTAGTGTAAGTGATTATTGATGATCATGAAAAAACTTGTGCTCAACATTTCACCAGTCCTACTAAAATCTCCACAAGCACTGCTCCTATAGCAGACACATCTCCTAGATTCCAAGAATGGGGTTTCAGAAAATGAAAAATGTCTCTGGCGTTGCTTTAGAAACATTGTCCTAAGAAGAGCAGGAATATCAGACCTGAGCAGTCAGACGTGTACAATTAGAGCTAATTCCTATTAGTGAAATCATTCCCCATCATGAGACTGGCCCACATTCTGCCTAGGAATAAGCTAGAGGAATGCACAGTTTGTGCAGGTGGAAGAGGTGTGGTGCAGCCGCCAGGGCGGCTGACTCCGGAACACGGGGGCTCACGGTTCGATCCCCGGGGCCGACGGCAGGCTAGCCCAGCACCTTGTGACTTTGGGCAATAGCTCGCTTAATCTTTCAGACGGCCCCCAGTGCCGGAACACATCGGCTGAGGTAGCTGCACGCTTTACAAATGCTGGTTAAAAAAAAAAATATCCAGGATATTTATTTTCACATTCTCATAAAGAAAGGATATTGTCATTACAGGACATTCACCATAGAGAGATAAACCTTACCAGTAAAGGCTCCTTGTGCGTTGGACTTCAGGGAGCTCATCTTTAGAAACAATCTGAATGACTGGCTAGTCAGTGCTTGTTTTCCAGTCTTCATTTGGTTTGCAACACTTAGCTGCATGGAGAGTGTTGCAGACAAAAAGAAGATAACCAACAAGTTAACTCCTAGCCAATTCCTTGTTCAAAGTTGTAGTCTGTATGAGCCCCATGTGGCAGCTCACAGATTGAAACCTTTTTCTCCTCCTGAATGGGTAACAGCCCTGGGGCAAACAGCACACCTATTAAACTCAGACCCACACATTTACTAAGGGTTTGCTGGGCCTGAAGACGTCTTACATCCATGTAGTTCCTCTTTCCCGCCTCAGAGTGACAGTTCTCAATAATTTTGCCCTTTGTTGGCACCAAATCGGGTAGCATCAATGGAAGAAAATCCCTAGATCCATTCTGAATCTAGAGTCTCTTTGTTGTTGGACTCATTGGCCAAATTTATTTAGACTACTGTAAAAGTGACCCTCCAGGGAGTGAGAGGGAGCAGAACCTAGGTAACAGACCAGTTTCTGGGTGTTCTGACTGACCCTATATAGCAAAGCCGGGAAAGGGAGAGTGATGGGTTGTACAGAACAGGAAATAAGCGGAGAAGGTGCATGAGGGAGGCGCAGGTGTGAGGATTGGTGAGGCTTTTGTATGCATCTGGTTGGCAAACGTTTTGCTGTATCAGACAACATACCTAAATGGACTATGGCACTTTCTTGTTTCAACACTGTTGCTAAGGGATATTGCCCTGTACTTTGTTGGCCATTTATTTGGATAACTAGGCACAGATGCAAATTGACAAAACATTGTGGAAGGGGTAGGTTACATGATCCTAAAGGGTGCAACCAACATTTCCTGCTAAGGGATTCATGTGATTGGAATGAATATGAGGAGCTGGTGTTTCCCTCCAACGGAGGAGGGCTGGTGTTCTTTCAACAGTACAAAAGACTGAGTGTGGCCCTGATGTGACTTTAAAGGTTCCTCTACAGATTGAAGGGTGATTTATGCACCCCACCACCTCAGCAGCCTATTGGCAATCACAACATTTTCCAACTGTAATACATCATTCACCTACCAAGATCCACCACCTCCTGTGGCTTGTGTTTTCCTTGCAGGATATTCTCTGAGATGGGTCCCTGAGGAGCTGCGCCTCACAGTTCGACTTATGCTGTTTAGGCAGTAGTCCTCCACTAATTGCAGTGAAGATGCTCCCATTGCGTGGCAACCAGTTCTTTGCTCCACCGGCTCAAACCTCCAGAAAACATAAGAATAGCCCCCAGTGTTGCCACCTGAGAAGCATAAGGAAACTTTGCTACCCAAGAAAGATCGTGGCACATACCACAGCATACTTCCCATTCCGTCTTTCATTTGTTGCGTGTCATCATTTTCATTCCCATCTAGCCACTTTTTTGTAGGTTCTCTGCATTCCATCAGTCTGTAGAGAGCACAGAAAAGTCTGCTGGTATCTGCAGGAGTCTCCTCTACCTCACCAGATTCTTCATCTGACTTTGGGCTAGTAGCAGGTGTCCCGGCTTATCTCAGCTGTACTTTGGTCGTGCTCTGAAGCTGCAGAGATCCTCCCTCTGTGTTGGTACGCTTACAACATGGAAACTATGATTCATATCATCATTTTGTTGTATTTCTTTGAATGTTTTACAAAGTTTTATACAGCACCGACTAGGCCCAGCAAAAGGGCAGTTGAGCAAGGTACAAACAGAGCATTAGGGATGAAAACAGCGGAACTATCTCCTTGAAGGCAGGTTAGTCGAGATCATGAGCAAACGTACACTTCTAAGGTATCTTAAAGAATTTGGAATAGCAAGGTGATATGTAGAGTCAATGGTTATATTATGTTTTTAATGAAAAACTAACATGAAGGAAATGGCTCTGCAGAAATATTTTTATCGAATCATGCTTGATGATTTTTTATTTATGAATGGTTTTCACCAGGCTGACAAAACTAACCCATGAAAGCCATTTATGAAGAAATATTTGTTTCTTCATGTTGGACTTAGATTTGAGTCTTTTTAAGGAAGAGTTACCTTCCCTTAGCCCCATGTTCTTTTTGGAGGGGTGGGGTGGATGGGAAGGGACCCTTCCCCCCCCATATTCACCATCCTGTCTTAAAAAACCCTAGTGCTGCTCCCCATTCTATTTGAACACGTTTTTGTCTACCCATTTCCTCCTAAAAAAAAACTCTGCTCCACATCTACGACATCACTCCGCCTCTATACCCACCCTCTGTCCCCTTCTTACCTTTCCCTTTTCCATGAAAATATATTTTTGTGGAAAAGATATTTCATCATTATGGCACCTCCGAAGTTACGTCATGTCAACCTAATTTCATCATGCTGATTTTTATTTTTATCCCCACATTGAGCTCTATTTGAGAGGTAATACTCAAACCATCTGAGAACTTTTCTTTCTTGTTTCATACTTTCATTTATGGTCTTAAAAAATGCTAACAGTTGACAGGGTCATTGGTCACTGACAATTTAACTGGTTTAAAGAGGCAATTTTCCCTGTTGTTGAACAAGTGCAGTATGTGATCTGCTAGTTTTAAGGTGCCTGTTTCTGTGCCGTGCCATCAAATGATAAGCTTGATTTGAGGTAGAAATGTTCTGCTTTGTTCATATGCGCTGTAGCCTTTTTTAAGGGTGGGTTTAATGAGGCCACTTTGTTAGTGATTAGTGATGGACCCTGTTTCTTAAGACATGATTATTATTTTGAACTGGGTATAGAAGTTTTATTTTATTTTTATTTTTCCAGGTGAGCTGGGATTGGATCATCAGAATAATAGGAATTACTTTTTGTTTGTCATACTCTTTAAGAGTGAAGGACAAGATGAGTCCAAGATCTGAGCAAGATCCTGGAAGGTGGCAGCTTTTCCATATCAACCAGATGATACTGGTTATTTGTAGGAGTGCACAATTCTTTTATTAGTTCAACCCGTCTTTTAAACCTATTTTGGGCACATCAGTCTCAGGTTTCTTTGATATTTCTTCCTCCATTGTCTCTCAAACAGGCCAAATTTACTTCTTTTACTCTTAAGTTCAGAGGAGAACCAATTTGAAGTTCTTAAGTTTTTTCATTTTTCCTGTCATGTCTTCATTTAGGATGGTTAAGTTTGTTTGTTGTCATGTTCATGCTTAGCTATTTTATTAGATAGGGCCTGGGGCATTGCTGTTGCCTTTCATAACTTAGAAATCAAGTTTATATCTTGCAGGTTTGCCAGAATTGTATGTTATTATCTTGAAGGGTTCTCCCTCCGATAACTTTTTAGGATTTGATGCAGTTAAAAGTAGAGGTTGAAAGGAATAAGAAGGTGATCATACCAGTCTATTGGTTTGCGTGTGTCTAACTGGAATGTATTTTTTGGCGATAATCAGATTCATGATATCCTCTTTCTTCTGAGTAGAAACCTTTGAGTGTTGTGAAAGTTTGTGGCTGTCCACAAAGTTAGAGAAAAGTGAGGGGACTAGACCATTTTGAATGCTCCACTTCAAGGTAAAATCGGTGAGCAGAAGAGGAGTTGACTTGTCATGTAGTCTATACATTCCTTAAGTTAAGACATTTCTGTGTTTTTACCTGGCTCGTGGCGTGTGATGTGGATTCTTTTGGACTCTTTTGTGGAGTTTTGAGTCCATGATAAGGCTTTGGAATGATTGTTAAGTTGGGTTGTTGAGAATGGTGCAAGTGGGGGAGGTATTATGGATCTTTTTGCTTGTTTCTTCTTGGCCTAGGAGGCTGTAACATTCTGGAGTGAAAACGTACAGGAAAGGTTTGCATATCTGGGTTAACCAAGTCTCTTTAAGGAATGTGGTATCCTTGTTATTGCTGATCATGGCTCCTGTCACGTAAGAGTTGGAGATGGCTCGTGGAGTTTAGGAGGGTTTATTTCAGATATATGGGATTCTCTGGTTTGGAGTGCTGGAGTATTGTTCGAATTTAAATGATGGAGTCGTGGGTGTACTGCAGGCTTCTACGGAGGTCTTTACGTTCTTTTGTGGTCTGATTAGGGATGGAATGTTTTGAATGTGGTTGGAGTACTGAACGATATGTGAATTTCAAGTACCAGTTTGAGTAGTTCGGGTTCTGAGTGTATCAACTTCAGGTGACATGTTGGGTTGGTTAATTTAGTTTTTTTTTGGGAGTTGTCGTTCCCGGGGGGGGCAACTTTTTAAATTACGTGTATTGACTCTGGTTAGTGTGTGTGTGGGGGAGGGGGTGCGGGTGATGGAGCAAGGTTTCAAAAATGAAACTTGCTTGTATGCAATCCTCCTCATAGTATTAATTTATTAAACTTGTACTGTCAATACTAATCATTGCATTCACAAACAAAAGGGATAGACGCTTGCCTATGTGTTTTACTAATGAATAACGCTTGTCTATAAACCAAGATGGCTGCTAAAAGCGCGGGACTTCATTGCGCATGTCGCAACCTGACCACATGGTGTGACGTCTTTCTTTGCTTGGTGGGAAACTTCTGCTTCTGCGCAGTGTGCACTAAAATGGCCGCTAAATGTTTTCACATGCTTAAGCTTGCTCTCATGTCATTATTAAATTGTCGTTTTCTTAACGCTACTAATGCAGGATAGTATTATGATTAAATGGGAATAGAGTAAGGAAAGTGGGCATACAGTGAAACATTTTATTTGTGATTTTAATATTTCCTTCTTGCACTTTTAGTAATTCGTAAACTTGGGCCTGGGTTGGTGTCTTGAAACTCGAGAGACAGATGGTTCTGCGCGTGTGTCCTGTATGCCTGCCAAGTGAAGTCAACTTGGACGTCTCCCAAGGCCACGACCTATTGGCCGAAGATGATGTACTCAATGTTTCCGGCGGACAAATTGTTACTTTTCTCCTATAAAATGTATAACATTTGTCGTGAGACGGGTGGGAAATAAAGTGAATGTATTCATTTGTAGGGGCGGGAAGCTAAAAACAATAGGCTTCACAATTTAGGCCAAATTTGACATGGTGCGAGAATCCACCCCCTGTCCCTGTCCAATCAGAAGTAGTGGTCCCATAATGTTAGCAACATTAAGGGGCGGTACATGGGCGTAGAAGGGTATAATAGAATATAGCATTAGTAAATTAGTCAGAGCATGCGTTCACAAAGAACAGGCGTCCATACTGCCTGAGCGCTCTTAACTCCAGACTGCCCAGCTGATCGGTTGCTGACTGAATTCCTGCCCGGAAGAGGTCCTGAGGAGGGGAGCGGCGGAGTCCATTAGACGGGAGAATCGAGGAGAAGTCGAGTATCAGAGAGGGGAACGGCGCAGGCGTCGTTGTAGAGAGGTTACCGGTCCTGTCCTGATCCTGGAAGAGGTCTTTGCTCTTCATCCTTCCTGGGTCCTATCTTTTCCAACTCCTTGGCTAAGGGGCTTGGTTCTCGCATTTTAGGTAACTATACTGCAACCTTTAGTTGCGCTGCTGTCTCTATTCTCTCCTTTCCTTAAACACCGTCATTTATTAGCAAAAATCATTTCTATGCTTTTTCTTGGGTATTACAATCAAGTAGTGTGTTTCTGTATTTTACTCTGCTAAAACTTTAGATAAACATATTAAAACTTCCTGACTCAGTGATTATTTCAGGATTATGTATTATAGTGAATGTCACTCATTTTAAACTTCCCAATTAGCAAAGGATCCATTGGTAAGTTATTACTCTTCAATCAGAAGGTAATTGGTAGCAGGGATTTTTGATAAAAGAGTACATCTGACACCCAGCGTAAGTATTAGTGTAGTGTGAATGTATGGGCCCAAGTGAGTATATGGTGTATGAATGCTGTTGGCTAATATTGCGCTGGATCAGTTTTCTGGTAAGCAGAGGACGGTTTTTGTTACTCCTTTGTTAATTGGGTAATGAGAATTTATTTGTATTTTTTATGAACTAACATCCACTTATTTTTGAGTTTTTGTTATATGTTGTCCAGAAATACCCCAGGGTAGGTAAAAAGAATAGTGGGTGGCAAGTGGAAGCCATACTGCAGTGAGGTTATCTGTCAGGCAGAAATAGTACTGAGAAGTTAAGCAGGACTTCAAGTACTCGTTAGGGACTCTATGCGTGTGAGTAATAGCAAAAAGAGTACGCTGATAAAAATTTTATGTTATATCACCTAGTAAGGGTAACATTGGAGAAGTAACAGGTACTTCTGGAGCTTGTGTGAAGGGTAGACGGAAGTGTTTTACTCGTAGTGTATGTATTAGTAAACGGAAAGGTTTTACTAAAGTGTGGAAGAAACTATCTTTTTTTAAATTAGTGGAAACTGGCACGATAGCGAATGTTTTATGTTGTTACTGAAATTTAATTAAGATTTATAGAGAAAATAAGTTTGCGTAATTTTGTAAAGGGAGGGTCAGTTGCCGGAGAGGGAGCTGACGTCGAAAAACGCCGCGCTGTGATAGGTTGAAATAGCGGGTGTGGAGAGACTCTTGTAAAGGAGGGGTTAGTAGTCCGGAGTAGTACTGACGTAACAGGTGCCGCGCTGGGATTGGTTAAAACCAGCAAGGACAGAAAAGAGCAAATTGTAAAGGAGGGGTTGACAGAGAAACGTCACAAAAAGGCCGCGCAAGAATTGGCTCGGAAATAAAAGATAGCAGACATTTGATTGGTCGAAATTATAGAAGCAAATTTCTTAGTGGAGAAAGGATTGCATGTTAAAACGCGATCCGACTTTAATAGGAACTCGTCCGGATAGGAGATTCCTGGTTTTGCAGAATATAATTTTGTACACAGAAGATTAGATACAATGTACGGAGAAAGGAGAAAATTGTCATTCTTACAAAAGATTAAGAATTATTTTAAAAAGGACAAACCAATCAAAACTAGAGAAGGAATTATTATTCCACCAGCAAAACGCCAGCATCATTTATGATGATGGAGAGAGGATTATCATACTTGTGTATGGATGGAGAATTGGATAGAATACACCAAAAATGATGGAGTATTAGAATTTCCGAGAATGGTACCTTCAATGGAAGAATTCTTCAAAACTTGAGATTGAGGATGAATGATTTAGAACCGAGACCTATATTAACCCAGTATGAAGCCCTAGAAGAATGGGAAACTGAGGCATTTGAGCGGGATAGATCTAGAAGTAATAGAAGTTACCCAGGATTTTACCCCAGATATTTACGTGAATCGAGAGAAGGTCAGATGAAACAATGGAGAAGGGCAATGATTACAGAGGGACTGTATCCATTATTCACAGAAGGAGAAAAATCAGGAGGCAAATGTACAGAAAAGACAAAACATTTAATGAGAAATGAGGATTCAGAAGACAAATTTATGGAAGAAATTTTAAGAAATCCCCCACCATATCAGGAAGGGACAAGTGGATGCCCTCCTAGTGCACCACCACAAACTCCAATAGTACCAAAGGTAATGCATGAATTCACCCCGACTAGAATACTTCATGACAAAGAAAAGGAAGCTTTAGAAAAGACTAGAGCAGAATTAGTACGGAAAATAACTCAGATAAAAGTACATCCTGATTCATTGACTATTCCTGTAACAATTGGTCTAGTAGTTCCATTATATGGTACTCAAGGAAACTGCCCTCCATTGATACCTGTACCCACTCCTATGAATACTCCTGTGAGTAACCCCAAACCTGAAGCTCCAGTTATAATTGAGGATCAATTTAGTGACTGTGAATCCACAATATCACTCATGGATTTACCTATTCGAGGTTCTGTAAATAATACTCCAAGAAGAGATGTACCTGGAGGTTCAAAAGATGTAAGTTTAGTAACTTCATCAGGAACAAAAAGTGCTACCATAGTAACACCTGAAGATCTAGAAAGATGGGTACAAGGGTCAGTTAAACAGTGCACACCTCCAAAAGTACTGGATATCCATAAATTAAAAGTTGAATTAGAAGAAATAATAGCAGGAAATGTAGGAGTAGAACGCTTGAATACCTATGATGAAGAAGAATTATTGTTCCTGTGCAGAAGTATCACTAGAAATGTGAGGGTATTTCATGAAAAATTGTCCAATCTAGCACTACAGATGTGAATTGAAATAGGGAGATCAAAAGTACTACAGAAACCCTATAGAGCAGAATATTCAGACAAAGATTTAGAAAATATGAATGCATCTGGAAGAAGACTGCAAATAAGAGAATTAATGTTAGTTTTACAAAAATGGGGAGATCTAGATAAATGGAGATCTAGGTGGGCCAAGAAAAAGGAAGAGGCACGAACAAGTAGAACAGCATCTGAATATGTAATGAAGGAAGCAGGAAAAGCAGATCAAATGTATCCAATGCGAGAAGTTGCGGGAGGAGGATATGTACATGTCCCATGGAGCAGACAGGATATTTTATCATTTACGAATGATTTTCCAAAGCTGAGGGAAAAGCCAATTGAATGGTACAAGCAGGTTGAAAGGTTTGTGAAGGTGTCAAAGGTATTGTTGAAGGATTTGGATGGTCTGTTTGACATAGTGGTACCTGCCGATTTATGGACAGATTGTAAGATCATAGTGGATTGGCCTAGTGATGAGTATCCCAGAGATCCAAAGACAGGTGCCCCGTCAAGTGACGTGATGAAAAAGTATCAGCAGGTGATAACTTACCTGAAAGGGAAAATACCCCCGAAAGAAACAGATTGGGTGAAAATAGATCGAACTACCCAAGAAGCCAGTGAAACAGTACATTCTTACTATGAGCGTTTATTGCAGGTGTTTAAACAGTATAGTGGATTTGAGGACATTGGAGACAAAAACATGAGTCAGTTTGTGTATCGGTTTGTTTACGGTCTGAAGCCAGAGATTTGCCAGATGATTAAACAACACATGCTGTGTTAGCAGGGAAAACCCATAGATGAAATTTTGAAGTATGCAAAATATTGTGGAGACGATATTGAGGATAGACATAAGAAATTGCAGGAAAAAGTGATGTGGGCACAGGTGAAAATGGCAGAGAAGCAGGGAATTAATTTGGAAAATCCGAGTGAAAATTCAGGAAAAGATTCTGGAACGAGTGGTGATACTGGGAATGGTGGAAGAATGAGAGGACGAATGAGTAGAGAAGAAGCTAAAAAGAAGTTTCCTTGTCATGGATGCGGAAAATTGGGGCATTGGAAGGACGAGTGTAAAAAGATTCGAAATAATAATGGCCCAAATCAAAACTTAAATCCACAGATGCAGAATGATTCACAGCAGGGTGTAAATCCCCAGAATCAATTACCACCTCCACCTGTTCAGGGTAATATAAGCAGAGCAAAGCATGGTACAGACATTGGATACCCAGGAGGGAGTGGTAAGAATGATTATATGACATCACAATTTCTTTTGCAGGACAATTTCAGTGACTCCTACTCATGACGGTGCCTAGGAGAGGGGAAGAAGGAGTGCTTACTTGGCGCATCCTTACAGGTAGATCAGTCTGGTCCATATGTTGAAGGAAATGTGAAAGGTAATGATATTACTTTCCTTTTGGACACTGGTGCTACCAGGTCTACTGTGAGATCAGCAGACATCCCAGACCTTCCTCTCTCTGGTGAAGATATCCAAGTAGTGGGGGTAGCTAATCAAAGAATTAGAACACCTCTTACCGAACCAATGGAAGTTAAAATTGGAAACTTCAGAGAAATGCATCAATTTGTAGTATGCGATTCTAGCCCAGTGAATTTATTAGGTAGAGACTTATTGTGCAAAATGAACTGTACAATTTTCTGCACGCCGGATGGTGTGGCAGTTCAGACACCAGATGAGGACCATGTATATAAAATTATGGTTGCAAAACAAGGTACAGAAATAGATGAAATGTTTTCGTTGATAACAAAAGATGAGTTGCCAGAAGAATTAAAAGGTACAGTAAACCAAATAGTATGGGATTTCACCGGAAAAGAAGCAGGACTTATGGCAAAAATAGATCCAGTTCAAATTACTGTAAAAGAAGGTGCGATTTTCCCAAATACTAAACAATACAAAATGAGTGCAGAAGTAAAAGCAGGAGTCATTGAAGAAATCAATCGAATGGTAAAACAAAACATTCTAAAAGAAGTAATGAGCAGCCCATGCAATTCACCAATCATGGGACTAAAGAAACCTAGTGGAAAATATAGGATTGTTCAGGATCTGAGGAAAATAAATAAGATTGTAGAACCATGTTGTCCTATAGTACCAAATCCTGCAGTAATACTATATCAGATTCCTTAGCATGCAGGATGGTTCACAGTGATTGACTTGTGTCAAGCATTCTTTTCAATACCATTGCATCCAGACAGCCAGTATCTTTTCTCATTCAAATTTGAGAATAAAGTATGTGTGGAATCGTGTTCCTCAGGGGTACACAGAAAGTCCTTCCATTTTCAACCAGATACTGAAAAAGTGTCTTGAAAAACTAGTGATGCCAGGAAGCTCAGTTTTAGTTCAATATATCGACAACTTATTAGTAGCGTCGACCACCAGAGAAGACTGTGTTGTTGATTCCATAGCATTATTAAATCTTTTGGCTGAGGAAGGGCATAAAGTCTCACCTGAAAAGTTACAGTTTTGCAGGACAGCTGTTAAATATTTGGGACATCAAATTGAGAGGGGAAAAAGAAGAATAACATCTGAAAGAGTAGAATTAATAAAGAGAATGCAAATGCCTGTAACCCAAAGACAAGTGCGAATGTTCCTAGGAATAGTAGGATACTGTCGACAATGGATACCAAATTTTTCCATGTTGGCTAAACCCTTAATTAACATGACGAAAAAGAAAGCAAAGCACCCTGTTGAGTGGGAGGATGAAAGTGTAGAAGCTTTTGTAAAATTGAGAAACGCACTGTGTTCAGCACCTGCCTTAGGCATGCCTGATTATAAAAGAGAATTCGCATTATTCTGTCAAGAGAGAGAAAACTGTGCACTTTCTATCCTAATTCAGAGACATGGACTAGACAGACGTCCTATAGCATATTTTTCTGCTACATTGGACCCAGTAGCAGCCGCGTTGCCAGGATGCTTAAAAGCAGTGGCGGCTACTTGTTTGAGCATTGAACAAAGTGAGTCAATTGTGATGGGACACCCTGTAAAAGTGTATGTTCCACATGCAGTTGTGATTCTGTTGACAAGAACCCGAACTCAGCATTTTACTCCTAGTCGGCTGACTAAATATGAGAGAATAATAATGGGTGCTGAAAATGTGACCATGGTAAGGTGTACGATAATAAATCCAGCAAATCTATTGCCAGACCCATATCATGAAACAAATAAAGATGACGAAGAAGATGAACATGATTGTGTACAGATTACAGAATTATGTACAAAACCACGTCCAGATATAGAGGAACAGCCTCTTAAAAAGCCAGACAGGGAGCTATTTGTCGATGGTTCATGTCAAAGACATGAAGATGGTAAACTAACTGCTGCCTATGGGGTATGTGAATTAACTGGAATAGTCGAAGCATCCTATTTACCAGGAGTAAAATCTGCACAAGTAGCTGAATTGATTGCTTTGATAAAAGCTTGCAAAATTGGGAGGAATCAGAGAGTAACTATATTTACTGATAGTCAATATGGTTACGGGGTTGTGCACGATTTTGGCCAACTGTGGATGCAGAGGGATTTCATGACTTCTTCAGGATCCCCTATTAAAAATGGACAATTTGTAAGGGAATTGCTAGAAGCAATACAATCACCAAAAGAATTGGCTGTGGTGAAATGTGCCGCACACCAGTCAGGAGATGACTTGGTGGTAGTCGGCAACAGATATGCAGACCTGGTGGCTCAACATTGTGCCAAAACCAGAACGTCAGTAAATAAGAGGGTGGAAAGAATGGGAATCAGCTGCCAACTTATGCTGTATATGCCACCAGAAACCTGGAATGAAGTAAAGAAATTGCAAGATGAGGTTGAGGAAAGTGAGAAGAATTTGTGGATTAAAGTAGGTTGTTCCCAAAGAGGAGATGATGAAGTATGGATCAGTGCAGATGGCAGACCAGTCATGCCAGATTGTTTACTCTCACAAATGGCCAGAATGCATCATGGAGACACACACATAGGGAGAGATGCAATGATTAGACTGTTCAGACAAAATTGGTACAATCCCAAATTCAGGGCTGTTGCAGAGAGTCTTTGCCAGAGATGTCTAACTTGCCAAATGCATAATCCAGGCAGGAAAACGATAATTGGGTTTGGAAAGATTGGAAAGGCAGAAGGCCCATTTATAAGACTCCAGTTTGACTTCATACAGTTACCACCATGTAGAGGGCTGAAATACGTACTAGTTATAGTGCGCCTGTTTTCAAAGTGGGTGGAGGCTTACCCTACTAGAAGAAATGACAGCATTACAGTCGCAAAACTATTGCTACGAGAGCTCATACCAAGATTTGGTTTTCCAGTATCTTTGGAATCAGATAGAGGAAAACACTTTAATAGTGAAGTGATCCAGATAATCTGTGAAGCATTTCAAATAAAACAGAAATTGCACTGTGCATATCGCCCAGAGGCTTCTGGAGTGGTTGAACAATTGAATGGCACTATAAAGTCAAGATTGGGAAAAATGTGTGCATCAACATCATTAGAGTGGCCAGACGCATTGCCACTTGTCCTGATGGGAATAAGAAGCATACCGGATAAAACAACAGGATTGAGCCCACATGAAATAATGATGGGAAGAGCAATGAGACAAACACATGTTCCTACAAACAAATTAGTAAATATATCTGATGATATGGTTCTGGATTATTGCAAAGGATTGGCTGACCTCGTGCGTTCTGTCTCTCATCAGGTTGGAGAAGACGCAGTTTCCAGGCAGCCTGAACTAGAACATGATCTGAATCCTGGTGATTGAGTGGTAGTGAAGAATCACACCAGAGAAACGTGTCTATCACCCAGGTGGAGCAGACCTTGTCAAGTCATATTGACCAACAATACAGCAGTGAAGTGTGCAAGATTTCCTAATTGGATTCACGTAAGCCACACAAAGAGAGTACCAGAACCTGAAGAAGAGAATCTACAGACCACGCCAGTCACTGAAGAAGCTGAAGGTTGCCCAGCTGAGGAATCTCAAGCTAGAGGTTCGAGAGAAGCTGACGGAGAACAACCGAGCACAAGTCAGGATTGGATACCAGTGGTAGAAGTGCCTGAAGTATACCACAGAACGAGAAATCAAACTAAATTGGAAGAAATTGAAGAAGATCAGATAGGTGAAGAAGAAACAGTTCGGGATCAAGAAGACAAGACAGTAAAAGATCCTGAACTAAATCAGATAGGGAAAGAAAATTGGACTAAAAACAGTGAAGATTTAATAAACTTTGAAGAGGGACAGACCGGTTTAGAAGAATCAGGTCAGGCTGCAGAAGTTCACAGTGCAATAAGCCCTGATCAGAAGCAGTTCGATCAAGAAGAATTCACTAAAGAAAAAGGGGTCGATACAAATGAACATAAAGAAATAAAAAAGGAACAAAGTCAAAATCTTGAAAGTGATTGTGGAGCTACTGAAGAGAAACAAATCAGACCTGAAAAAGAACAAACAAAAGAAGCAGTAATAAAAGAAAACAAAGCAGTATTGAGCAGTGAAAATAACGAGATTTCTGAAGACGTAAACCGAGAAATAGTACCAACCAAGAAGACAAGAAAAGGAGATCATTGGCCAAGTGTCAACAAAAGAGTAAAATACCACATAACAACCAGAAGTGAAGATCCAGAACAAGTACCTGAAGTGACAAGTCAAACTGAACAAGAGAAAAAGTCAGGAAAAAGAAAAAGTAAAAGACTGAGACTTGTGAATAACAAATTCAAAGGTCCTGACTGGACTTATATTATTCTTGAAGATTTTGAAAGATCAGAGTCAAGTGACAGTGGTGGCGAAGGAACAAGTGCAGAACTAACATACGAAGAAGAAATAAGACCACCCTGACTAAACAAAAGAATCCTCTAAAGAAAAGAAGAAGAGATAAGAAGAGCAATCTTCCTTGTCGAAAAATGCCTGATGATAGAGTTACTGGGAGACCAAACCGAAATTGTTGTAGGAGATGCTGTGCAATCTGCATCTGTAGTCTAGTATTGGTGCTTATAGTATGGTTAGTCCTGATTGTAGCAGTTCCTTACCTTATGATAATAGATAAGAAGATTAATAACGAAACTAAAGGGAGGACAGCAAACATGAAGAGTAATAGAGTAGAACTAATGGCAGAAGATGAGGCAGAAATTCATCATGAAGTAGCTGAAAACAACACTAGTTTAAATGTTTTCACAAAGTTATTGTTTCAATATGTAGACACAATGGAAGTTAGTAATTGTTATGTCTGTATGAAATTACCTGAATCAGTAGCAGAAGGATTAACATACCATCATTTACCACTGACATATGGCATCTCATGTAGTGTATTAACAAGTTTATTTTATAAAACAGGTAGGCTACAGTATTATTATTCAAATTTACATGTGATATTTTCTGAGGTTCCGATTCGCAAGAGTATGAACCCAGTGCTTAGTAGTCAAGACGCAAAGTTTATGGGAGAGTTTTTCTTAACAATGAAATCAATAGACATAACACATGCACATAGACACAATTTAACATGTTCTTTACTAGAAGAAAAGATATTTTTGAATTTAGTAGAAGATAGAAGACATTTTCAAAAGAAAGCTTCAGATCATAAGGCTCAGTTGCCACCTTGGGCGGAGAAAGAAGGGAGTTATACACCTGGCAAAGCTCAAGCTGCAATGGCTCTGGATTTCGTAAAGACAGGGAAAATTTGTCTTCATAGGTTAAAGACTGATTTTAACAATGTTTTCATTGGTACCAGTGAATGTGAACACAATTTTTTAATTCTTGGAGGTTGGGGACTCAAAGGAGGAACTGATTCAGTTTTTCCTGGAATTTATTATGTATGCGGGAATAAGGCTTACTTTAGGCTTCCTGCACGGTGGTATGGAAGTTGTTATTTTGGAATAGTCTTTCCAAAGATATACCACGTAAAAAGAAACACTGGAAGCAATGAAAACTATAATGAATTAATACGTAGTAAAAGAGCTAGTTTTTCAGAAATTGTAGGTGATATATTTGGTGCATTGATAC
Organism: Calotriton arnoldi; assembly: GCA_963921515.1. NCBI lineage: Eukaryota > Metazoa > Chordata > Amphibia > Caudata > Salamandridae > Calotriton > Calotriton arnoldi. The sequence goes on from CAWUFW010000941.1 coordinate 2,538,250, forward strand.
CTTCAGTGGGAATAATTCTGAACTCAAGGAAAATATGTAAATTGTCTACAGTGGTTGATCGTTTATCAATGGATACTGCTGGAGGTTTTCTAATGATTAATACGGAGATGGTTGCGATTAGATCTATGGTGATGCAAAATCTACTTGCTCTTGACATTCTATTGGCAAAAGAGGGAGGAGTCTGTAAATTATTGAAGACGAAACATTGTTGCACTTATATTTCTGATAAGAGTGCAGAAATTGGAACGTATATTCAGAACATAACTAAACTTGAGAATGAACTTAAACCACTGGAAGTTGATAGTGTATGGGAAAGATTGACAAATAGTATTTCGTCAATTGGAACCTGGTTTGCTAATGTAGGAAAAGGACTTATAGGTCAAATATCAGTACCCTTAGCAGGGATAGCAATAATAATTTTAGCAATAACAATATGGTGCAAATGCTGTAGAAAGAATGGAACATACAAGGTAACAGGAAAAGGAAAGAAGAGAAAACTAGATGAAATCGAACTAGAAGAATGGAGAAGTGATTTATACAAGAAATTAAAAGGAGACTGTAAGAATAGAAAAAGTAAAAATGAGAATGAAACGATTTGCTAGAAGTTGGCATCTGATTGAGGGTAGTATTTTTGATGGCTCAAACGCCATCAGAGGGGATTGATGGAGCAAGATTTCAAAAATGAAACTTGCTTGTATGCAATCCTCCTCATAGTATTAATTTATTAAACTTGTACTGTCAATACTAATCATTGCATTCACAAACACAAAAGGGATAGACGCTTGCCTATGTGTTTTACTAATGAATAACGCTTGTCTATAAACCAAGATGGCCGCTAAAAGCGCGGGACTTCATTGCGCATGTTGCAACCTGACCACATGGTGTGACGTCTTTCTTTGCTTGGTGGGAAACTTCTGCTTCTGCGCAGTGTGCACTAAAATGGCCGCTAAATGTTTTCACATGCTTAAGCTTGCTCTCATGTCATTATTAAATTGTCGTTTTCTTAACGCTACTAATGCAGGATAGTATTATGATTAAATGGGAATAGAGTAAGGAAAGTGGGCATACAGTGAAACATTTTATTTGTGATTTTAATATTTCCTTCTTGCACTTTTAGTAATTCGTAAACTTGGGCCTGGGTTGGTGTCTTGAAACTCGAGAGACAGATGGTTCTGCGCATGTGTCCTGTATGCCTGCCAAGTGAAGTCAACTTGGACGTCTCCCAAGGCCACGACCTATTGGCCGAAGATGATGTACTCAATGTTTCCGGCGGACAAATTGTTACTTTTCTCCTGTAAAATGTATAACATTTGTCGTGAGACGGGTGGGAAATAAAGTGAATGTATTAATTTGTAGGGGCGAGAAGCTAAAAACAATAGGCTTCACAATTTAGGCCAAATTTGACATGGTGCGAGAATCCACCCCCTGTCCCGGTCCAATCAGAAGTAGTGGTCCCATAATGTTAGCAACATTAAGGGGAGGTACATGGGCGTAGAAGGGTATAATAGAATATAGCATTAGTAAATTAGTCAGAGCATGCGTTCACGAAGAACAGGCGTCCATGCTGCCAGAGCGCTCTTAGCTCCAGACTGCCCAGCTGATCGGTTGCTGACTGAATTCCTGTCCGGAAGAGGTCCTGAGGAGGGGGCGGCGGAGTCCATTAGATGGGAGAATCGAGGAGAAGTCGAGTATCGGAGAGGGGAACGGCGCAGGCGTCATTGTAGAGAGGTTACCGGTCCTGTCCTGATCCTGGAAGAAGTCTTTGCTCTTCATCCTTCCTGGGTCCTATCTTTTCCAACTCCTTGGCTAAGGGGCTTGGTTCTCGCATTTTAGGTAACTATACTGCAACCTTTAGTTGCGCTGCTGTCTCTATTCTCTCCTTTCCTTAAACACCGTCATTTATTAGCAAAAATCATTTCTATGCTTTTTCTTGGGTATTACAATCAAGTACCGTGTTTCTGTATTTTACTCTGCTAAAACTTTAGATAAACATTTTAAAACTTCCTGACTCAGTGATTATTTCAGGATTATGTATTATAGTGAATGTCACTCATTTTAAACTTCCCAATTAGCAAAGGATCCATTGGTAAGTTATTACTCTTCAATCAGAAGGTAATTGGTAGCAGGGATTTTTGATAAAAGAGTACATCTGACACCCAGCGTAAGTATTAGTGTAGTGTGAATGTATGGGCCCAAGTGAGTATATGGTGTATGAATGCTGTTGGCTAATATTGCGCTGGATCACGGGGAAGGTTAGCTACTTTTCTAATGACTTCGAGGACCTGGAAAATGTCTTTTCAAGCTGCGAGGTAGCTCTTGTCACTTTGGTTTTTTGTTGAAGAGCTAGTGTATGGTTTCAGTTTCAATAGGATGGAGGAGTTTAGAGGATCTCGCGATGCCAAAGATCCTTTACCCTCTGATTGGGTGATGTTACCTGGGATGGTGTATGACGAATTTGAATTGCCTTGAGAAATGTCTGTCTGCTGTTAATTCGTTGACTGATCGTGGGTAAAGTAAATGCCAGTCTTGTATTCACGTGTCATTAGCTGGTGCTGCTGTGCAAATATCTGGTTTTAGGGTGTGGTACAGCGTTCGGTAGGGAAGCGGCAAGCTGAAACAGGTCCTCCTGCTCTGGGATGTCGCAACATAATCTTTTGGCCGTTTATGCATATTTAAATGCTGGAATTTCAAAAGCCTCCCTTGAGGAAAGAAAATATTCAGCTTTTGTGAATCCTTAATTCACGATTTTGTGAAAGTGTTGTGACGTCATGCACTTAATAGCCCGATGATGGAGACGATCAGTAAAATCAGAACAGACCTTCGCCGGTGGCTTTACAAGTAGACTGTCCCTCTCTGAAGGGCCTTATGAACTGTTTGGCCACTGGGTGGCGCTGCTGCACCGTTAGTTGTTCGTCTTTCTCTAATGTATGTGCGTCGGACACATTGATTGACTGTAGGGTTCTTGATCACTCAATTGCATACCAGGACCTTTCCTGCTTTTAGTTGTTCGGTATCTGTTAATATTCACAGACCTGCTCTCAGAGGGACTTGGATATGTCACGCTGAAGTGTAAGCAGGATTAGGGAGATGCATATGCCACAATGTTCTAAATGCTGGACTCAATGCTTCAACTCAACAGTGACAAACATTACTCATCTTTGCAGACTTAAACAAGCATTGGCAAAGCCAATAGCTCTCGCCTTTGCAAGAGCTATTGGCTTTGCCAATATGTTTTAGCCATGTTGCACACCAGCATGGCTGCTGTTCAGCATGGCTAAAAGTTAGTGGGGTAAAGGAGAGGGGCGTGGAGTGTCATAAAGTGGAGTGTTATGAGTGGTGTGGAGTGGCGTAGAGCTGTGTAGGGTTGAGTAGCATGAAGTGGAGTGTCATGGAGTGGCGTAGAGTGGAAGCGCGTTGAATGGAGTAGAGCTGAGTGACTTAGAGAGTCAGAGTGGAGTAGAATGTCGTAGAGTGGTGTGGAGTGGCGTTGAGGGTGTTGTGTAGAGTGAAGTAGAGTTTCGTAGAGCACAGTGCAGTAGTGACATAGAGTGGAGTAGTGCCGGCATAGAGTGGTGTGGCATAGAGTGGAATGGCGTAGATTGGAGTAGTGTGTTGGAGAATAGAGTGGAGTAAAGTGGCATAGAGGGAGTTGCGTAGAGCGTCGTAGAGTGTCATAGAGTGGAGTAAAGTGTTGTAGCGTGTCAGAATGAAGTAGAGTTTAATAGAGTAGAGCATTATAGAGTGTAGTGTCATAGAGTGCAGTGTCATAGAGTGTCCTAGAGAGTATAGTGGTGCAGAGTAGATTGACGTAGAGTGTAGTGGTGCAGAGTGCATTCGTTTTGAGTAAAGTGGTGTAGAGTGCATTGACGTGCAGTGGCGTAGAGTAGATTGTTTCAGAGTAGAGTGAAGTGGCATAGAGTGAAGTGGTTCAGAGTAGAGTGCAGAGGCATAGAGTGGTGTAGAGTGCAGAGGCGTGGAGTGCAGTGGTACAGAATAGATTAGAGTGGCGTGAAGTGATGCAGAGTGTAGTGGCGTAGAGTGCAATAGAGTGACGTTGAGTGGTGCAGAGTAGATGCAAATGACGTAGATTGCAGTGGCATAGAGTAACGTGATGTAGAGAGCAGTAGCGTATAGTACAGTGGTGAAGAGTACAACAGAGTGGCATAGAGTGCAGTTACATAAAGCGACATGATGAGTGATGTAGCTTGCAGCGGTGCAGAGTAGAGAGGCGTTGAGTTCAGTGGCCGAGAGTGCAGCCTTGCAGAGTAGAGTGGCGCAGAGTAGAGTGGCGCAGCATGCAGTGACATAGAGTGTTACAGAGTATAGTGGCGTAGAGGGCAGTGGTGTAAAGTGCATTGGTTTTGAGTACAGTGGTGTTGAGTACAGTGGTGTAGAGTGGTGCAGAGGGCAGTGGCGTAGTGCAGAGCAGAGTGTAGTGGCATAGAGTAGAGTGATGCAGAGAGCAGTGGTGTAAAGTACAGTGGTGCAGAGTACAACAGAGTGGCATAGAGTGCAGTGACAAAGTGCGCCATGACGAGTGGCGTAGCTTGCAGCGGTGCAGAGTTGAGAGGCGTTGAGATCAGTGGCCGAGAGTGCAGCCTTGCAGAGTAGAGTGGAACAGAGTAGAGGGGCATAGCGTGCAGTAGTGTAGAGTGTTGCAGAGTAGAGTATAATGGCATAGAGTGCAGTGGTGTAAAGTGCATTGGTTTTGAGTAAAGTGGTGTTGAGTGCAATGGTTTAGAGTAGTGTGACATAGAGTGCAGAGGCATAGAGTAGATTATTTCAGAGTGGAGTGGTATAGGGTTGAGTGCGATAGCATAGAATAGTTGCATAAAGCGCAGTTGCGTAGAGTGGTGTAGAGTAGAGTGGCGTAAAATGGAGTAGACTGGCGTAGAGTGCAGTGGCATAGAGTAGATCGTTTCCAATAAAGTGAAGTGGCTTAGAGTGCAGTGGCGTGGAGTGAATTGGCATAGAGTGCAGTGGCAGAGTGTGCAGTGTTGCAGAGTAGAGTGGCATAGAGTGGAGTGGCCTAGACTGGACTAGTTTATAGTGCAGTGGCGAAGAGTTGAGTGGTGCATAGTAGAGTGGGTTAGAGTGCACTGGCATAGAGCAGAGTGGTGCAGAGGCCTGCAGTATTAAAGCCGGCCCTGGTGGTAGGCCATTGTTGTTTCAGTGGAACATGTTCACCTATTTCATAGTTGACAACACACACATCTACCAAATAGTATAAAAAAATATGTTTTGACATAGGCGGGATGTTTAAGGCTGTAGTGTAAATAATGTAGTTGGTTTCCAGGATCCTGTTTTTAGTTTTCTGCAAAGCAGTAATCTGTGTTTCCTATGTTTTTATGGCATGGTGCTACTGCACATGTTGCACATACTGAGGCTCATTAAGTGTAGTTGTGTAGCCTACACCTTTTGGCTTGCCAGTGTGTGTTCTTATTAAAAGGATTGCTGACTGTAATCGGAAAGATCACTAGAGGGTCAGCTTGAGCAAAAGCCAACAGTGCTTCTATAGAAGAACCTCTGCATGAATGTTTGTTGCTACAGAATGTGCATAAACCTCCTACCTGCAGGCCTGTTTTGAGGGTTATGTTACAGCATCGTAAACTGGAGCATAGGAGGGGCAGGAGCGGGCTCCATGGGGAAAGTAATTTGCGTTCCTCTTGCTTTCCTATAATCACTCTCATTTTGAAGTCAAAGAAAAAAAGTAAACACCAAGCTCCCTTTGGAAGACGGAGCCTGGCATTTGACCTTTGTGTGTAAATGCACAGCGAATGTGACAAGATAATAACAAGATTTAAAGGGCTGTTTACAGAAAGTGAGATCTCAGAAGGATACAGTAAACAAAATTTGAGCAAGGGAAGGGACAAACGTAAGCTGGACGGCCTAAAAGAAACGGCGCCAGCAAATAGAAAGCTAAGAATGTGAGTTACAAACCACAGAGCCAATGGTAAGCAATGGGCAGAATGCATTCCCAGGGAATCTTTGTGAATGTCCATAAGATGTCTTCAGCAAACCAGACAAATGCGCTGTCTGGGTGGCTTCGACCTAAAAAACACTCTGAATGATTACTTGCTGCCTACTATCCAGTTTCAGTGTCAAGGACTCAACCCCTTTGAATAAGGAAAATAACCACTGTGTTCAACGTGAGGCTTGACAGGAACCTGAAGCGTTCTGTTAACCACTGAGGCATCCGGCTCCAAGGTGACAGGTAAAGCCCGTAATTGCAAGAGCTGCCATTCAGGCCATGTATAAAATGTCAAAATATCCTATGTAGGCATTCCAAAATTTAACAGCCTAACACTTCAACCAAAGTAGCTACAGGATTCATTATCTGTTCAAGCAGCCAAAATATGGAATTCACTACCCACACGCATAAGATCCACCGACAACCATCTTAACTTCAGAAGAATAGTCAAGAGCTGTTTTTTTTTACTCACATGACGACTGTACTCACAACACAACAGTGTTCTCAGTATTCTTGAACGTGACAAACTATGTGTCTCATGGCATAGAGACAAAGTCATTGTTCGTGTCATCCATTGAACTATGCTTCCTGTTGTAAGCAAATACATTTATATAAGTGGATACATGTAAATTACACCACAAGATACAGGTGTATATAAGGCAATGCCATAATTGCTGTTTTATGTACATAAAGGTGCATATGTAGAGAAGCTGAATTTGCATTCTTCACCACAAGATAAATGTACACATCAGACCATGTAAATATTGATGCTTCTATGCATATATTGATATTTATATAGAGGGGTTTTCTCCAGCCAAAGAAACCTTACCAAGTGTCATGTGCAAATATGTACATATCAAATAATTTCAGTTTTCTGCTATAAAAAAATCCTCCTTTCATTCATCCTTTGTCTCATCCTTCCTCTCTGACTCATATCAAACCTTTCTGAGCCCCCAAACATCCTTCTCAAACTTCCCCCTCCTTTTATTTAGCCATGTCACCAAACTAACAGGCTCACACCTTTGCTACTTACAAAAACAACTTACTACTTCCCCTTCCAAATCCATTCCCATCATCATATCCCAACTCTAAACTCTACTAAACACACAAGAAATCAAGAGCACAGACCGAACACAACTTATGTTCTGAGAAACAAAAAAAAAGAAAAACAATTATTACCAATCTTCTAACTATTAACCTCTAATCTTGGGTGCCGGAGTAGCGTGCTATTTGCCCCAAAGCGCTTCAACGCTTCGTCAGGTGTAGTAAGCGCAATATAATTACCATTAACAATTAAGTTGTGTATGTTATCCAAGATCCTTCATAAAAATACTGGCTGACAGTAGAATTGAGGGTTATATGTAAAACTTCTGCAATTATCCAAAAAGTATGCATGGTCTACATTACGGTAAAAACTTTTGCTGTACACCAATAAACCATTTATACTGACAATATTCTGGCTCTGGGCTTCCTATGAATTTTGTTGCATACAAGCCGTTCCCTGCCAGCGTCTGTGCATTGATGGTGCATGAGGGTGCAGTGATAGTGCCTTGAGTCTTAACATAGTTCCAAAAAGGGCTGGGTAATCTGGAGTTGTCTGCACTTCTGATGGAAAACAAATATGTTTTCTCGGTCATATACAGGTTTTTTGGTTAAACTCATTTACTGTAATCTTGCTGAAATGCTAATTGGTTAACAATTTTTTTTCCTTTCTTTTTTTTTTTTTTACTTGTTAATCAGGTCACACTGTAAATAAACTGCGTAAGCACCCAGATTCAGAAGTTGCTGGTCTAGCCAAAGAAGTTTACAACCAATGGATAACGTTTATTAAAGAGAACGCTAACAAGACATCCATAGAAGTGCGAAGCGACTCCCAAACCGAGAACCTAAGAAACAATGCGCAGAGGTTGCTGTCTGAGTCCTTGCAGCTTGAGGTAGCTGGTTACTGCTTTCTTTTTAAGTCATGTGTTTCCTCACCCAATGTGTTGTACAGATCTGAGCCACAACAACCTCCCATCGCCCTCTGGCGTAAATCTTCCCTCCCCCTTTTGGTGTTTTATTATGATGTGCTAAATACATTCTATGACACGCGGTGCCCTTCATTTTTGAACTTCTATTAGTAAGGTTGTAAATGTGTTGTGTTGTTTACGCCACTATTGTTTTGTTACAAATCCTGATGCCCACAGGTTTTTGCCATTTTCAGTCTAACAAAAAATCTGCAGATAACACTTGTGATACAGACTTCAGACCTAGGTCTCACACAGGTCTTGCACATTTATAGAGCAAATATTTCAAAATCACATTACATGACACTTTGCTGATTTAGACACAAAACCTGAATGTGCACATCGCACAAAATAGATGAAGTGATACAACCTTAGAGACAAGTGAAGTAACAGCACCGTAAAAGCGTGCTTGAAAGAGCTAGAAAAGGAGAAAATACATTGTTAAATAGTTATAACACTTATTAAAATATTTTCATAATAAGATTACTCATGAAATGTTTTATTATTTACCTACTGATGAAAACTAATGAATTTAATCATGAGGCCCAACAGTTCTATTGCCTTTCATTGCATATGCATTATAAATCGATTGTGGTGCAATTATGCGATAAAATAGTTAGGAAGTTGAAACTTAGAGGTGATTGTAGAAACCTTAATGATTTTAAAAATGTAAAACGATTTTGGTAAAATGGGTTTTAAGAATAATTTATATGTATGGATGTTGAAAAATTTGTGTTAGTAGGCCATAGCTAACGCTAATCTATTTTGTGTAATAATACATTGGTGGAACTTTTATTATTATTCTTTTATTATGAAATCAGGATTTGATGCATTATATTTGTTTCCAGTTATGTTCAATTCATTTAGAAGCTGCTGTATGTATTTTAAGCTTTAAACATGTCTTTCTTGATCTGCAATTTTCCCTTGGCAAGCATAATAATTCATTGACATTTTTGCAAATGTTGCTTTATTTGTTCTGTGCATGTTTCAGTATACATAAAAGAACATTCTTTCGAAGTTCAACTGTCTCAATGGGTCACCCGCCCTACTCATCAAGGCGGTCACATTCTTGACCCTATCTGCTCCAATTTTGCTATTGCGGCTGATGATCCTCTGCCAGTCGCCTGGTCAGACCACTCTCTTACCTACTTTTCCTGGGAGCTAGCCTCGGCCTGCCCTGCGGGCCCCTGCTACCAGAAACCAGCCTTTAAAAAAATTGATCCTTCCAAACTTGCTACGGTTCTGGTGGATTCTAGACCCGTTCCTACCCCGGATCTAGATGGGAGTCTTGCGGGCTTTACCAATTGGCTATCCAATTCTATGACCATGCTGGCCACACCGACTTCGTCTAGGTTCTCCAGGGAATCACCCTCCAAACCCTGGTTCACCCCGGGCTTGAGCGTGCTTAAGCAGGAGTGTAAAAAACTTGAACGGGCCTGGCGTCTCAGTGAGTACTGTCCCCTGGCTAAGGCCACTCTCAGGGGCAGGCAAAAACTCTACTATGCGGCTATAATACTGGCTAAAAAGCGGTACTTCACAACCCGCATTGAGCAGGCTCATAACAATTCCAAGTAGATTTTCCTCTATAGTTCAGAGTTTCACGTCCCCTACAGCACAAGCATGCTCTCTCCCAGCCTCTGAGGGCTGGTGCAACACTCTCTCCTATTTTTTCATGGATAAAATACGCACGATTCAGGCAGCCTTCACTGCCTGCCCCGGTCCTTCTTCTGCCCCTGCTGTACCGCCTGTTGTCCCCAGGCACGCTCTGCGAGCCTTCTCTTCTGTGGATTTGTCTAGTTCTCTTAAAATACTGAAGGCTTTGAAATCGGGGTCACCTGCGGACCCCTGTGCTGTGAGACTGCTTGCCGCAGTCGCGGAGATTATTAACCCCGAAGTCAATTCAATCATAAATGCCTCCCTTCGTGAGGCTCGGGTACTGAAGGATTGGAAACAGGCAAAAATCCTTCCCCTTTTAAAGAAGCCTACTCTTGACCCCATGACCCCAGGGAACTATTGCCCTATTTCCCTCCTGCCCAGTTTAGCTAATGTCTGTGAGAAGGTGGTGACCAGACAACTGACGGAGTTTGTGGAAGGGTATGATGTTTTGCATCCAGTGCAGTCTGGGTTTCGCTCCACCTACAGTACCGAGACTGCGTTGGTGTCGATTTCCGAAGCCATCCGTGACTGTTTAGATGCCGGTGGGAGAGCAGCATTGGTAATGCTCGACCTGTCGGCAGCATTCGATACGGTCCGCACTCCCTGCTGCTCGCCCGACTCACTGAGATTGGTGTCTCTGGCACTGCCTGGGACTGGCTGAGGTCCTTCCTTGAAGGGCGGACTCAACAGGTTTGGCTGCCACCGGCCGCTTCTACCCCGCAGCCGGTCTCCACTGGCGTCCCACAGGGGTCTTCCCTTAGCCCCCTTCTTTTTAATATCTACGTTCCTCCTCTGGTCTATTTAGCCGAGGATTTGGGGGCTAAGGTGATAGCCTATGCTGACGACACCCATCTTCTCTTCACGTGGGGAAAGGATGAGGATTCTATATCTTTTGTACAGCACTGCTTGTCTTCGGTTTTTGAGTGGCTTGCGGCGGTCCAACTCAAATGCAACGAAGACAAGTCAGAGATTCTTCTCTCTGGTAATTTCCCCCCTGGCTTTAGAAACTCGATCTGGCCTCCTGGGTTCCCGCTACCAACCTCCAATGGGAAATCCACAAAAAACCTAGGAGTGTGGTTTGAGGATAACCTCTCCTTTTCTGCTCAGGTGAAAAAGCTCTCAGGCAGCTGTTTTGGCCTTCTCAAAACACTAAGGAGCTTTTTACCTCTCCTTCCCAGGCCTGCCAAAGAGACGGTTATCCGTGCCCTGATCCTTTCTCGATTGGACTACGCTAATGCGTTGTACATAGGTATCCCTGGTTACTCTCTGAATAGACTCCAGGTCAGTCAGAATGCGGCCGCTAGGCTGCTCCTGGGAATTGCTAAGAGGAGCAGCGTGCGTGAACATCTTCGCGTACTCCACTGGCTTCCCGTGGCGGACCCGGTCAAATTTAAATCCCTGGTCATTGGCCACCGAGCCCTCTACGGTCGTGGGCCTGCCTATTTACAGAAGCGGTTTACCTTTTATGTCCCTTTGAGACAACTGCGTTCTTCAGCCCTCCTCCTTGCTAGGGTCCTTGTTTCATCCGCCACAGGCTGGGGTGGCTGCTCTCTGGCTGTCAAGGCTGCCCAGGCTTGGAATGCCCTTCCGTTTCCACTACGCAATACTCAAGACCCGCTAGCCTTCAAGAAACTTTTAAAAACTCACCTGTTTCCGTAATTGTTGGTGGTGTAGTTCAGGGACTCCTCTTGGATCCGCGCCGGGACACTCTTCGGAGTAGCTGTTGCTCGTTATAAGAGCACTTAACATAACATAACATGGTGGAATGACTTGGTGGGAAAGTCAATTCTCTCCCGATGCCATAGTCTGTTACATTGTATATATTCTTACCATTGACAAACCTGAGAGGCCCAGAAAGCTGAGTTGTTCTCATGAAATGCTTGGGAAAGAATGCAGGAGTAACAATGTATTTTGTGACTACATACGTAAACTAATCATGCGATGGACTGACTAGTGGAGTTACACCACCTCATTAAGGTGTCATAAGGACTATAAAAGTAGAAACCCCAAAGGAGGGGAAACGCCATACTTTCTCTTCCTCTGGTGCAATGCAACGCCATACTTTTATTCCTTCTGACAGGGCATCAATATATATTTTTTATGGGGCACCACTCATTGCACTGTGGATTTTATCCTTTTCTCGCAAATGCCTAATTTTCCCTATCTTGAACTGCCCTTTACCTAATGCTGCTACATTCATGCAGTCGTCCTGGAATTCATCTTTGCTGAACTAATTAATTTTTACTTCATGTTTTCTTTTTGCTAATGCTCATGGACTCGTCCTTAGAGGACTTTAAAATTGATTCTTTTACCCCTTTGCTTTGAATCTTAGATAGGACTTAACTATTCTTCTGCCTCTAATGGTGGTGTAGAAGCTTGTAATCGTGTATCTGATGTTTGTTTAAACTCATCGGTTTGGATTTGAACTTCTGACCAAATGTGTCCTCTCGTACTACATGCTTTAATATTCTTGACTGTGATGATTAAGAAGTTGCTTATTTGTATAAATTACTCTCTTAATCTAAATTCGTTGTAGCGAAAATCAGCAAATCTTTTCAAAATATCAAGTTTCTTCTATTCTGTGTTGCAGCAGCGGAGCTTCTAGTTTGTATTATTCTGGTTAGACTTAATTTCTTTAGGAGATTGGGTCTCCACATTGCGACACTTTATTTATACAATATGGTCCTGAGAGTAGTGTATTTGAACCTTATTTCAAACTTGTGAGTTGGTCACCAATTAATTGTCCTCGTTGGGTGGCTAACGATGTTTTGGACACCCTAATTCCCACCCTACCGATCGGTGGAGGAAGATCCATCAGAGGACCATTGGCCTCTGTGGTGAGGGTAATTCTGTAATCCATCTACCTGTAGGGGGACCAGTGCAGTTAGAGGCATAGATGAGTAAGTAGTGAAGTTGAAGTTAAACTTAAAATATTTATACCGCTTACGCTGGATCACATTCCAGATTCTTACTGCCAAATTTATCAGCAGTTTGTACTGTATTTCAAGTGATTTGAATAAATAACAATCTTTTTGAGGAAATGGAGCCTGTCACCGTGTTCTGTCAAGTACTGACGCAGTACGCGACCTAGATTTGAGATTTTAGAACAAATATATTGTTGGCACTCCCGAAAAACATGCCCCATCACAATGTGGCCGTAAAATTGGGTGCAAATTGAACATCAACTTTTGAGATGGAGCCTGCTGTGCACATTAGTGGGTGTGCAGTTTGCACCCAATAAGGCGCCAGTGGTGCATGTTATTCCCCATTTTCAGGATGAGCAAAATTGCATGTGCACTATTTACTTTTCCAATCTGATCCCTAATTGTAAAACATTTTGGGGGTAAAAGGGAGTTTGTGCCATGATGTGGTTCTGCAACCTAATGTAATCAGGGCTTTTGCTGTATTAGTTGGTCATCATGATTTAAATAGTGCCAACAAGGACAACACAAATGTAAAAGCAGAATAGTATTCTGGTGGGCACATGAAGAAAGAGATGACTTTAGTACAGTTTTTGCAAGTTTCAGTCAGCTTAGCAAGCAGCTTAATTTAATTTCTCTCTTTTGCTGTGGTTTCATTGGGTAGACCAAAGTGAGCATCACTATAGGGAGACTATAATGGTTTAGTGAGGTATGTAGGATGGCACCCTTACAAGCATAGGGTGGCTTGTAAATTACAGTCCAACAGGTGGATTAAGAGACAGGGTTTTGAATTGTGGCCTACTTTTCCCTAATGTTAAGCAGCGTTTGTAAAAGGGTGAAAGAAAGTTTGGATTGGTGTCTGCCTTGTGTTGTAGTATTTGTTTAGTGGTAATGCTGTGGCCAGTGGTCTAGAACCAGTTTAGAGGCTCTGTGTGAAGCTAGAAAAGCATTGTGTTAAAAAAACGAATTAAAACTAACAAAAACTAAAACAAACATAACACATTTTATTGGTTGCCTATGTCACGTTAAGTGCCGAGCCTGACTGCTGGCCAGGCATGTGTTGGAAATTAAGTAAATCATAAAAAAAAAATCAAATTCACTGAAAACTGAGGTATGTATGCTTCTGGTTTATAGGTGTAAAGCTACTGAAGTTTGTCAGTAGCAGACTGGACTATGGCAACGCTGTCTACGCCTGAATCTACAAGAAACTACTTCACAAGCTCCAGAACGCTGAAGCAAGACTGATCTTAGACAACCCCTGCCACCACCACATCACCCAACACCTCCGCAATCTCCACTGGGTCCCCATCGAAAGAAGAATAACCTTCATGCTCCTCACTCAGGCTTAAAGGCCCTCCAAAACATCGGACAAGCATACCTAAACGACCGACCGCCTTTCCTTCCTCGCACCCAAGAGATTGCACCTCTAATTAGCTAACCTCTCTGGCCACCATCCCATGTATCTACAAGACCAGAACGGGAGGAAAGTCCTTCTCCTACCTCGCAGCCAAGGCCTGTAACGACCTCTCCCTCCACCTCCGGCAAACCCCCACACTCCCCCAGTTTAGGAAGGACCTCAAGACCTGGCTAATCGGATCATCCCAGCACTCAAAGGAGCCACCCGCCACCACCCCAGCGCCTTGAGACCCTCGCGGGTGTGTGGTTGCGCTTTACAATCTCCTGATTGATTACTCAAAACACAAATTTGCCTGTGGTACAGAAGAAAAGAGCAGCACTATCAAGAGAACAACATGGTTGACCGTTTGAGTTATGACATGTTGTGTACATTGGTATCCATAACTGGTGAACTTCATTGGTTTTGTACTTATGAGCCAGAACCAGAAATCACTTTTTCAGTGAAATAAAAAAATGTTTTATATGTATACATGTATATTGCACAGCAGCAACCATCACTGTGTCGTCATAGTTGGGTTAGTTTCCATCGGAAGAGGGTTTGTTTTTTTTTTTGCTAATAAATTTGGCATAGTGTGACAAATCTTCAAGTTGATCTACCTCTGTTCCTTCTTGCAGTGTTTTGGGATTATCAGTTAGTGGGAGCTGAGAAAAAGGGGTACGTCCCGAAGCGTTGTTTTCCCATATTAATTCTAATATGACATTTTGTGAAGTGATACAGAAAAAAATGGCTCAACAGAATTAAACCAAATTTGACAGAAAATTAGAACTTTATTCAGAAAGCATGCTTTTCGTTATTTGGTGTAAATCCATTCAGCTGGTTTGAAGAAATGTGCATTTAAATCATAATGTTTTCTGGACCATTGCTCCTGCAGGACTCCCGCTAGATTCCTGTGATACCAAATATAAAAAAAAATAGAGTGATCTGATGGGCTGAGAGAGTTTTTTTCCCATCTGTTGATTTGGTTTCACTGGGCAGGTACCGTCCCTTGGGACCGAGCAATCTAATTGACTGGCCTCAGCATGAAGGAAAATGTTGCAGCTGCCATTACAGGAGTCGGGGATCTGATCCCTGTGCCTTGAATTTAAAATTCTGTGGTTTTTTTAAAATTCATAAACGTATTTTTTTAATCTTATTTTAACACCTAACTATAATGTCACGTTAACCTTTATTTTTTCAGTGAATTTCTGTCTCTTTTTGTAACATAAGGTAAGATCTTATTGCCATACCTAACTATAACGTTACTTTAACCCTTGTGTTTTTTCAGTGAACTTCTGTGTTTTTTTAAAAATCATAGTCTGCCAACTCCTCTGCAGCTTAGCAGGGGGTTAGCTGATCAAGTCCCCAAGTCCTCTGACGGCCACAACCTTTTGTTCTGAGTTGTGGCCAGTCAATTAGATTGTTTGGTACCGGTCCCTTGGTACTGAAATGGCTGACGGGGGAAAAAAAAGCCCCCTCAGCCAATCAGAGGGCCCTATTTTTTTTAATTTTCAGTACTGCAGGACTTCAGTGAAATCAACTGTCCAGACATACCTAACTTTGTAACCTCTTCAAGTCCAACCCGGACTCACAGCAAATTTCAAACAGCACGCTTTCTGAGTAAAGTTCTTTTTACCAAATTTGTTTAATACTATTCAGCCTTTTTTTAAAAATCGAATAGCATAGTGTACTATTGGAATTAACAGGGGGAATCAACGTTTTGGGACACCCCTTTTTCTTGATACCCGCTTGACCGATCAGTTTGAAACTTTCCATGAAAGAGCTAAGGTGGATGAACTTTTTTTTGTTGTTGAAATTTCTCTCTCTCTCGTTCTCTCTTTCTCTCTCTTTCGGGGGGAAGGGGGAAACTCCCCAAACCCATTCTTAATTTTTTTCTACAACCTTTTTGTACTTGTATATATTTTTATATTTATTACATATATGTATTTTCTTACGTCGTTATAAGGATGGTTACTACATTTTTATATACTCACCATTTCTTTAATGACTCGTGATATAATGACAGCAAAAGACACACAGATGATGGACGGAATGCAGAGCAAATCAAACATTCACCCCCAGTCAATAGATCTGGGTTAAATCCATCATTCTTTTGCTTACCTTGCCACTGGATTCAAGCTAGCCTGGTTGATGAGGTGTGAAACCCCGAAACCGGTCCTAGGATGCTTGTTTCCAGTCCAGGGAGGACCTGGATTGGCAGTTCAGGCTGGACTGTTTCCATGAGGAACAGGGTCAAGACTGATTTGCATATGGCTGGGTCTAAACTGGAATGGCATGGGGAGCAAAAAAAAATTAGGCCCAGATCTCTGTACTGGGGTGAATGTATGAGATTGTTCAACCTTCTGTCAATCAATTGTTCTTTTTGCATTTGTGATATGACAGCTGATGTAAATGTCCTCCTGTTGTACTTGCATGTGTGTGATGTCATTAATGCATTGTACTAGCCTCTTGAGTTTCTGGATGGAATACACAGGAACCATACCTTAACCAGTACTCTGCAGCAGCAGGAGTACTCTGGGATGCACGGATGGACTTTTGTCATGGGCACCTATACACAATGATGCACAGAAGGCTGAGGCTAGGCAGCACAGGGCTACTAGCAGAGAGTTGAAAGCATAACAAGCAGATTCTAGACAGGGGCACATTTGGCTGACGGCGAGTCGTATCCTTGTGTTTCAAGTCAGTGAAAAAGTATGGAAAACATTGGCTATTCTGCTCTGTGGTGCTCTTCAGGTATTTAACTGGCATATTCTCTTAAGGATTGTGATCAAGGGCCAGCCTTTGAATTGTGAGCCTAAGTTCAAGATTGAGGGGTCAAATTTATGGAAGGACTTTGCATTTGCAAAGTCAGCACTAAGCAAAGATGCTGGCTTCTTTGCAAAAGAAACTTTCTAACACGCCGTGTACGGAAGTGCATTGCACTATGCAACTGGTACTGTGAAAGCGTGCAAGTCGCAAAAGAAAGTGTATGATAAAGTGGTTTACTCTCCCCCGAGACTTCAAAAGAGTGACTCAGTGCTGCATTGAATGCTTACCGACAGATGAGGGCATACTATAAACATCTGTAAAGTTGGGGGGGGGGGGTGTGTCCGCTTTGAGCATCAGTTGGAGAACATAGGGGCTTATTACGAGGGCAGTCGGTCGGACTACTGGCCGCCATCACAGCAGGAATGGGACTGCCCGACAAGGAGTCGGAGGCCCAACCCGCCATATTACAATAGGACCGCCAGCACAGTGGCCGCCATGTGCTCAATAACACTGTGGCTTGTGCTGCGGCCCTAGAAAAGGGCCAAAGCACAAGCTGCAGTGTTCTTGGGCACTTTGTACACATCAATGCACCGTGTTCCAGGCACCCTGACACAGTGCATGGGTGTGTGGCAGGGCACCACATGTGCCCCCCAAAGTCCTTTTCCAACTGTCTTTACATGGCGGTGGGACTGCCATGTAAAGGCTGAGTGAAAGGGACATCGTAATCCCTACAGCGTTGCCTGCGCAGGCACTGCCTCTATTGTAGGGATTACAGTCCGACCGTCGCCCTGGATGTCGGGAGAACCGCCACCGACAGTCTGTCCGTTGGCGGTCCACCCAACACCATAATTGGGGCCTTAGTGTCTTGTGGATCAGTCCATGCTGCTGCTCAAGCAGTACGGCACAGGAAGGTGCAAGGGTGGCAGTGCCAAGACATTGTGATAAAACAAGCGGACCTAAAGGTCTGCAGTTCCGTGCAGGACTTTGCTCCTACATTTGCTGTTATTTGCCATCAGGTGCATCGCTATATCCCACCTAATTAATTGTAACCCGACAGGTCATCTGTGCATTTTTGCGTCAAGCCTCTTTATTCCGTGCCCAGGTAGTAGATTGGGTGCATGGTAAAGGAGTGGTCTTTGTGCAGCGCTATGCGAAGGTCAGTTTGTGCACCATGCCCCAGGTGTTCAACTGAGTGAGGGTGAGACTTTGAGGCACTGGGCTGCAGACTAGTCCCACTCGCTGCTATTTTCTAACCTTGATCTCATATTCTTCCCTCTAGGCAGATCATCCATTGGTCGAAAACATTGAGCGCGAGGCTTTCCATGTCTGCTCCAGGCTCATCAATGTTCCCTACCGGAAGACGGTGCGAGCCCTGGTGTTCACATTAAAGCACAAACCGGAAGTCCGTAGCCAAGTGAAAGACAGCACACTGAAAGTGAGCACGCTTGTTCGCAGCCATAAAAAGTGATGCTTTCTCCAGCCAAAACCCTGCGGGATACAACCTCCGCACATTCCGCCTTGAGTTACAGTGTCAACGCAAGACAGGTACCCCCTGGTGACTTCCAGATGGACTTATTTCTTTTGGTTTCTTCGTCCAAAAGGTCAAAAAACTTTTATGCCAGTCAATGGGAGATGCAGCAGCTTTTTGAATGAACTCCCCAAGGTTACATTTTTTGTGTTTACTCAGAGTATTAGTGCATATTCCTCAGCAAATATTTCACACACATTCTGCATTCCTTAACACTTGGCTTTTGGTGACTCTGCAATGTTTGCACACTCTTGCAATAACTGACTGCGCGTGACAGTCAAGAACCCACATGGGCCTTGTCTGCAATAAGCGGTCGCTTTTAATGCTTTTATACACCACCACTCCCTTAATTTTTTTTTAATAAAAAGTGGAAAATTCCTATAATACA
This sequence comes from Calotriton arnoldi, assembly GCA_963921515.1. Classification (NCBI taxonomy): domain Eukaryota; kingdom Metazoa; phylum Chordata; class Amphibia; order Caudata; family Salamandridae; genus Calotriton; species Calotriton arnoldi. The sequence continues at coordinate 2,556,882 of CAWUFW010000941.1, forward strand.
GACTAGAGGAGGTATGAATGCTACAAAGAGAATTGTGAACAATTAACATCTGCACCAATATGTATCAAGAAAGGCCCTTAAAGGCAAGATATGTTGTGCGAAGAGAAGTGCTTTCATGGTGGGATAACTGGACAATAACCTTAACTGCTCAATGAAATGGCAGAGGGTAAAGGTAAAAGTGGAATCTTAATTATTTTTTAAGCATTTTTTTTTTTAAACAAATAAATGTTTATTAATTGAAGTATGCAAATAAATAATTGGGTTCAAGAACATCATTTGAAGTGAGGAGAAAATTTGAAACTTTCAAAACAGAGCATTACTTTCATCGTGTGTTGCATTTATTACACTTGGATGACAAGGCCTCTTATGTTCTCTTTGTAATATCCTTGAGTGAATGTTGCAGATTGTAACACAATGGTTGATTGTAGTGTTGGACGTCTGACTTAGTGATACTTAAACAGTGACTCCTAAAGTGTGCCTTATAAAGCAAACATACTTGGGCCAGAAATGCGAAGACTAGGGGGCCGATTCCGATCTCGGCCGGTAGTGCTCCGAATCGGATTCGGATTTACCGGATCCGATTCGGAGCCCTGTTTCCCGACCGAATCGTACGCGGGTCCGGCCGAGCGAGTACGATGCAAGCTCCCGCGAAATCGCCGACCGACTCGTACGCGGCTTCAACACGCTCCGACTGACTCGCACGGACACGACTCGCACCGCGCTATGGAGACGATTCCCGGCCGGGTAAGTACGATGCGCGCCGCGAGAAGTCCGACCGACTCGCGCCGTCCGGCTCGAAAGAGCTGTCGGAGCCGGACTTTGGGGTCCGCGTCGGACCCCCTGTGCGCGTAGGCACGCGTGTCGCACACAGGGGGACCCATGGGTCCCCCTACCTGTGCATGTACGCCGCGATGTGCATGGACGCGTACCCGCTGTAGGGGCGCCCTTGTTCGCCTCGCACCCATTGAGTCAATGGGAGCCCGCGTACGCGTTGTACGACCGGCTCCCATTGACTTCAATGGGAGTCCGACCGAATCGAGTCCGATAGCATGCGAATGCATCGTACTCGTCCGGTCGGACTGCTAGGGTCCGATTCGGTCGGAATTCTCTCCGGGTCCGGCTCGGTCGGAGAGATTTCCGGCCGGAATCGGAATCGGCCCCATGGTGTCTGCCGGTAGGTTTTGGGCCGACCATTAGAAGCAAGTTTAGAGAAAGCACTAATGCTGCTTGTGTGGTGTGCTACTGTTACATTGGGACTCATTACATTGCAGTCATTACATCGGGAGCCTTTCGCTGTTAGGTTTTCAGTATTTTACATTACTGGCCTTTACTCATGAGTTAATTTTGATGATCTAATGTGGCTTAATTTTTATTTAAGTAATTATCAATACAAAATAATTTAATTATAAGTAATATTTAAATTTAATTATAGGTGATCAATTCTATTAATTTTAAATAATACATAAACAATTACATTTTAATTAAAAAAATACATTAATAAGCTTTAAGTAATTCTAAAAATATAAATTAATATATGGGCATCTGGTCCTAAGGTAGTAGGGGTTTTTAAAACTCAGGAATGGGTAATTTATAGGTGTCGTAGGGGTTTTTAACGTTCAGCGATGGGTGGTGAATACGGGTGTTAAAGGGTTTTTAGGGTTCAGGGATGGGTAGTGTATAAGGGTATTCAGGGGTACTAAGGGATTTTTGGGTTCATGGTGTGTAGCGAATAGAAGTGGCAAGAGGTTCTAGGTTTCATGGATGGGTAGTGTATAGGGATAATAAAGGTGTTTAGAGTTCAGGTATGGGTAGTGTATTTGAGTAATATGGCGGATTTTAAGGTGTAGGGTGGATAGTGCATAGAGATAATAGGGCTTTTTATGTTTAAGAGAGGTATAAATTATAATTACATAATGTACGTTAAAATAGATTAATGTTATTTGATTAATTTGCAAAAGACACATAAAATATATATATATCTAGAACCCATGCATACCAACTGGGTAGTAAAGTACTTCCAGTACTAGATCTAATGGCAATCTCGATGTAGTGGCTGTGATGTAATGACTCTTGATGTAGTCACCTGCGAAGTAACAACTGACAAACGTGTGTATCTATATATATTTATATTAGTATTTCCATTTCTTTTACGGAAATGTACAAGGAATCCTTATTCTCAGAGAGCTTCACAGATTGTGTAAAGTAACCTGCAGGCAGCCAAGTGAAAATGTGTTGTAGCAGTCAAAGATGCTAGAGGATCACACAATTACCATAATTAGTGTGGGGCTTTAATCTCTCATTTTGAGGCCCTGAGTCTTGTGTCCCACTGGTCTCCTGTATGTTGTGCACTCGTATGAAACTGAATCCACCACTTTGTTCTTCTTTCACTCGCGTATGTCAGTCAGGGTGAATTGCTGTTTTTTCTTCCTCTCTGCCTATGGGTGGCCCTGTATGACCGCGGAGGGCTGTAATGCGGGCAGAGAGATGCAGCAGAGTTCCCAAGAATGTTGCAGTTGGAGATTTTATTGTCACAGGGTCTGAGTTGAAGCCATGGGAGAACCCTACCACACTGCCCAGAAGCTTAGGGAAGAGCAACAGTTAACATTTTCTAGACCACGTCAAAGAAAGTATAGATGACACAGAGGCGAGTATTCTGCCGAACTTTAATTTTTGTCAGCAGCAAAGAACATCATTTAGTAAATATAAACTACAACTCCCATGAGTCTTTAGTGAACCGTGTTAGAAAATTATTCATATTGAGTGTAAGAAACCTAACAGCCCACCTATCCACATCCTTGCCAGACCATAACTGCAACGACAGGCAGCTGACGAGCAGCTCCACCTCTTTTCTTTGTTGTGAAGACCACAACTGGAATCCTTTCTTCTAAGCTTGCAATCTTTAATGTGGGCTCTCAAAGAGAAAACAAAAATTTCTCTCAACCTGAAGCCTCATACCGTTTTCTGTTAGTCTCCTAAAAAACAAGTCAACAATCGTAGACTTCTGGGGGGGGCAATCAGGAAAAGGAATCTACCATCTGTACAATAATTGTTCCTAATCTCCAACAATCTCATACAGCATTGGTAAGCAACACAATGTACATGTAAACACTAGTTTGCAGTATTAAAAACTTCATACAACAAACTAAATCCTGATACACAATACACCTTGGGTGGGATAATACTTGCCTCCATAGAATATTTACCTTCTTTTATGTTGTAGAGAATTAAACATTTTTTTTACATGATATGGAGGTTTGTATTATGCTTCATTTAAAGTTTCTCTGTCACATTCTTAACGGGGCCCTCCATAGGTTTAAAGTAGAATTACATAAAACTGAGTCCCCTGATCAAGCTGCAGTCCTCAAAATCTCTTCCAATCCCGTGCCTATCAGGAACGTTTTTGAGGCCATCGCACTTCCGGCAGAGTGTGCGCCAAAGTCGCCAATGTCAACACCTGCAAATTGCATTATTTGTTTCACCCATCAGGTCCTAGTGGGAGATGTCACCAGAAGGTTTAAGGCAAAAATGCTTTTTTTTTTTTACTACCATTGGCCTAACTTGGGATGTCCTTGCCTCTTATACTTTTAGGCACGTTACCATAGAGAGTTTTGGCTGTCCCGTGAAGGCAGGATAAGAAACTAACCTGCAATTGGTCTCTGTCGTTCCGGAAATGATAAAAGTACCTCTTTCCAGAGTGAAAGACCATCCAGTTATAGCCAATGCTCTTGTGTCTAAAACTTGTTTACACCAAAACATTAAAATAATCAACTTACCTGTCAATTTTCCATTGTCTGGCATGGATAGTAGCAAATTGAGTACTTTATTTAGATCCCATAGCAACTTATGCCTTGGCTCATGAGGAAACTGTAGTCCACCTTTCAATGATCGTCTATTATAAATGGTATTCACCTACTGGAAACATATCTGTGTGGGAATGGCCAGCCATAATTGTGGGTCTGTAATTATTTATTGTACTTTATTCATTTATGTTCATGAACCAATTCAGACAGAAAACTTAAATAGGTACTAGAGGGTGTTAGGGGGGGTTGCAGAGTCGTTGCCAAACACCAGCTAGACCTTCTATTCCAGGCTGTGTGGCCACTCCGGAGCCAACTATTCTCTGACGAGAGCATCATCCTCGCCCAAAAGGCCTCTGAGGTTCATTTGGACTTGAACTTCTCTAGAGCATAAGGCACAGTATGCTTTCTAATACTAGAGGATGTGTGTACCCTGTCAAGTTTAATATTGTGTTGTATACGGAAACAATCTTGGAATGTCTACTGACAACTCCAGCAGGGCTGGATACCACACTTGGGTTGTCCACCATGGCATAACTTCTAATCCGTTCTGCATATTGGTATCTGACCTGCATCATTGGCCTCCGAATCTTCCAAAATGGATAGAAAACATAGTTCAGCTGAGGGCCCCATACCTGAAGATATGCATCTGATGCTAGAACCTTTGGGTCCAGCCTCCAACTGAAAAATCGTTGGTGCTGTCGAACCGCAGAGATTCTGAAGTTGATCTACTGTCCTCTGGTCCAACTTCCAATCTGTTGGTTTGTTGACATGACAGGATTGCTAAGCTGCTTACTTTGTTGAACATTTCCCTAAGATATTACGCAATCACCTCTATCCTTTCTTATAGGCAAAAGTGCCAAACCCCTCTGCTTACTCCGCTAGCACTCTCAACGGAGTGCCCTCTAGGCCACGGATTCTTAACCTGTGGTCCTCAAACCACTGGTGATCCTTGAATCCTACTCAGGCGGTACGTCTAGAAAATTAAATAATATTAGTAGATTAATCCAGTGCCAGCTTTAGGATTGTGCGACTGGTGCCGCCAGACCGGGCCCCAAGCTCATGGACACTTCACTTTAAAATATCATACAGGGTTGAAGGCACAGGCTGCAGAGTTCTTCGCGTGACCTGCAATTCGCAGGCAGTAAAAAAAAATGTCAAGTTAACTGCGATGATTGATATATTTGCTGGAGAGGTCTGAGTTTTGTCTAGTGGAAGCTTTGACTCCTCACAAACAAAGAGGGTAAATGTGCCTGTAGCCTTCATTTCCTATACACTGATTGATACACTTGTATGAATCATTGTCTTTGTATAATAAGTGTGTGTGTGTGTGTATGTGATGTAAAACACTCTGACACCCTATGTTGGGAGGAGTAGCTCTAAAAAATACCTCCGTAAATATGAGAGAGGCGTTATAAAGAGATGAGGGGCACCGTTGGTGTGTGGTAGTGAGGAAATCCATGGAAAAGAAGGTAATTCTGGGGAGTGTCAGCAAAGATTGCCGCGATTGCCACCATCAATGCTAAAACTGGCCCTCGATTGATAAAGTATATACACATAACAAAGCTAAAATGAAAATTGCTAAATTCTCTGTAAATGTTAAGGGATTTGAAACTGGGGGCTTAAAATTAAGTTGATATCCGTAGCTTGATTCGAGGGAACAGCAAAAGTAAGCCAAACAGTAGTATGGACGATTGGTGTCCTCAACTGAAGCACTAGCATGCTCTGACCAAAAAGAGAGGGTGCATTAAAGGCAAAAAAGACAAAGCAATATTTTGGAGCATAGCATACAGCTTGGACTTTTAGAACTAAACCTAAATTCTGAAAAGCTCCATCGTTCCCATTAAAATAATAATTTCGATTTTCGTTTGTGAATTAAAGAAAATATTTTATAATTTGTTTGACGTATACTTGATTCTATAGTTTTGTGTATGTTTTTTGAGTTTCCCATCCTAGAAATTGGTTAGGCAGGGGTCACCAGCTTCCTCTAGTGATTCAGTTGGGGGTTCACGGAACACTTTCCTAGGCAATTGACATAGTGCACCGCTGAGATGTCCATTCAAACTCTGTCTTTGACAAAGGTCTTTATCGTAAAAGATCATACCAGCAGTTCTAGACAATTGCTATGGAACTGGAGTAGTTGTTCTGACAAACGACCTCCAGTCACTAGTTTGCAACAACAGGCTCCCCAACCCATGCGGCTAGCGTCAGAATCTCCAATCATGTCTGGCAATGTTCTGAATATGCGTCTGCCATTCCCTGCCTGTACATATTAGTTCTTGTACCAGATCCCAAGGAGGGAAAAGGGGTGGGTCCTTAAACAAGGTAAGTTGGACCACTGCAAGCCAAAACCAAGAAGAAAAAAATGCAAAGTGGAGTAACTGTTGAACATATTGAATGAATCAATTTGTATGATCAATTAATTAATTTGTTTTAGATCATTGTTAAAACATTCATTTGATTAGCATACAGGCAAGGCCTTTTTTCCTTGGCTCTGGTTGTACATGGTTGTCACCACTGCAATCCCTCCTAACCATCCGCTGTCCATGGAAACTGATCTGCATAGGAGACCACGCCACAGATGGTAAATCTTCATCCTCAGCAGGGCTCTGTAATGCTGCAACCATAGAAATATTGCCTGAATTAATGCTAACAAGCAACCCAAAATTCTGGCTAGTTGCCTCAGAGAAACTTACTACTTCAGCATAAACTGTTTGATCTCTTTCGAGATATGTTTCATTTTCCTGCTGGGAAGCTGTATCATTACCTGGACCTGATCTACCCTGAATCCTGGATCTGGGTTGACGAAGAACCAATTTTTGCCAGTTAGTGACGAACCTTAGACTCTGTAGCAGGTCTGTCGCTATATTTGTCTGGTGATGAACCAAGTCAGGCTTCTGCACTATGAAAATCATTTGGTCCAGATAGACCATCATCCTGATTCCTCTCGATCTCAGAAAGAAGGGTAGCAAAGAGCATTTCCGGAGCCAACTGTCCCATTTGAAACTCGGAAAACAAAAATATGGTTCCCAGATGTGTACGGCCAGATGGACGCCTTTTAGGTTGAGACACTTCATGCAGTCCCCTAGTCTCAACACATCTTAAAGTGTCAGTATAGCAGCCATTGATTTAATTCTCGTAGATTTATCATGGGGCACGTTTCCAGCGAATCATTTTTTCGGAACTAGGAAGCCCTTTTCGCCGCTCAGCCGAGATTAAGTAATTGGCCTTGCCCAGTAAGCACACTGCTGTCTGGGCCCAGTCCCTGAGGATCTTGCTATCAACAAGCACACTGGTCTGCTTGACTTTTTCTGCAAGATCCAAGGTTTTTGCCACTGGCCTACAGACATCTAAAGGCCAATCTTGACAAAAGTACTATGCCCTATCAAATCAATCCTTTTTATGGGATCCCTAGCAAATTTTGATAAACGCAAATAACTTGACGTCCACCTCCAGTGTTTCAGTGATCTTACCTTTAATATCCGATCGAGAGCACTCAACTTGTTCATTATTTCCTTTTCCAAAGGCTTGCACATTCTCTTATGGAGGTATTGTGCTGATTCTTGGACTGGACCCAATCAGGTGACCTGGTGTGAATTATGTTTTCTGGACTGAAGTCGTCTTACAGACCATCCTCGACCTTCTCATTCTCCAGGGATGACGCATATGGCGGCGCTTTCAGAGACCATTTTGGCTGTAGTGAATCATCCCCCCCCTGAATTTAGTGTCGATAACTGAACCAGGCCAAAAGGTGAGGCAATGTCCAACCTGTTTGACTAAACATCCCCTTCCCCAACTCTCTTAGGTTTACTTTTGCCTGCTGGTGCATTATTCCGCTGTTCAGAGCAGCCCATCCCCAAATAGCTCCTTGAGCTTCTCAAAGGGATTCACTTCCCGCAATGGACCCAGTGTGGCTCTCTGGTCAGGCCCTCTGTCACAGGAATTCTCAAGTGTCTTTAGCAGGCGTCACAGCTCCTCATGGAGGGACCGACCATTGTCCCCTGCCTCAGAATGGGCACGTTTTCTGGACTTCTTTCGCGTATTTGCTTTGTCAGGACCACGGCCTACAAGATCATTCCTGGGAACCTTCTGCACTTTCAGTTAGGCTCAAAGAGCTTGGGACATATTGGGAACATTTCAGTAACATCTCCTTTAAGGGCTCTACAGCTTTCAAAAGCACTTGCCTTACTGTGTCATCGACAGTAGCCCCCATTTAAAGTTCATCTTGCAAAAGTGTTTTTCGCCCAAACTAGCCAAGCAACTTTATTCAATCATTTATTATTCTTTTTCTTTTCTATTGTTTTCTAAGAGCAACAAAAGCACAATTTCACTTTAATAAGCTAAGAGAAGTCTGCTTTCTATGTCGTTTCACAGGTACTTAATTCAGATATCTTTTCCTTTCATCTGCCAGTTCTGGAAATGATTCATCACTAACAAGGTACCCCTCTCGTATTGTACCCTATGTTCTCAGTGTCACAGTAATGACAGTCCTCTGTGCAGTCATTCACTGCATTCAGTCAGTCATTTATTTAAATACTTTTTTCTATGTGGTATTGAATGTGCATATGTAAATGTGACATAGCAGAGTAGACCCCTCAATATTTTAAAATAAGCATAATTATAGAAGAAGTGAAAATAGATTGAAATACATGCACCAGCCCAGTATAAAAAGTGAATTCTGCAGATAATAGTGGTACACATGCTGTTTTTCAAAAATTGAAATGGTTTTGGATATGTAACACAACCAATAAAGGGGTTGTGTAGGGCGCAAACCACTGAATGCAAGAAAAGTCAATGCAAAGGTGTTGACCACTACTCCAGTCAATGCTTGTGTTCCATTCAAAATCTTGTTGTGCACTTTGCTGTGAGAGAGGCAAAAAGGTGTTCCTATGCAAACTGTTTTGGGTCGAAGCTTGTGGGGTAGGGAAGGAGGTAGGGGCTGAGAGGGGGAGGATTTATTTTGGGGTTTAGGAAAGTGGGTGGCACAGAGGGGAAGAAGAGACAAAAGTGTGTATTATATAATACAAGGAGCATTACAAATAAGAGAACGAGAAAGTAGTAGTGAGTTACGATGGTAACCTCCAATTTCAAAAATATGCTGGATCAACATATACCCTTCCTAAAATTCATACTGGAAAAATTGATGAAAATGACTCAAGGTTTGCAAATTTACTGTGATATGATCAAAATTGTGTTTAAAGATTTTTATTTCACTTTTAGGATAGATAATACAGTAAATATAAAATGTTATCTTAGGTCAAATATGCAAGTACTATTGAATTGTACTGCAGCATTTGTATAGCGCTTACAAACCTTGTGTGGTGTACTGAATCTCTCATGGACCGCAAGCTACGACATGCAGGATGTGCGGCCTTTGTTTTGTGATCCTGTGTGAGAAGTGTTTCCATGTCGTGCAGATTGGGCACAGAGGTGCAGTTGTTATGTTATGGGACGCAGCACATAGTAGTGTGGTGGATGATGAGGTATGAGAAGCAGATGTTCAGTTTATGGTTTTCAGTACACTGGCAGCTTTGAGCAGCTCTGCAAGCCCCTCTGTGGTATTTCTTATGATATTAGTCCTCTTAGCTGGTAATTACACTGGGTTGTCCAGTCTGAAATTGTGTTTATAGTTGTGGTCCTGAGCTGGCATGGTTTGAGGGACAGAGAAGTGAAGAGATCTGCTGGAATGGGCATTGTTACTATCATCTCATATCGGAGTGTCATTATATCATAATAAAATATATTGGTAGATATTATTAGAACAAACCTGCAACTACCACAAAATACTACAAAATATATATACTTCCACAGATAAAAGTACAATACATGTAATGAAGAGGAATATAAATTTGTCTTGGAATCAAGAAGGCATTAGTAGATTAAAAGAAAAACAAGAACATGTGCTTGTGCTTCAGGAAATTTTGTAGGTTGGACATAACCATGATACTTTTAGGAATTTTATAGAATGAGAATTGTGCTACTTTTATCCCTCCCTCCATCCTCTTCATTCAGCTCTGGTACTTCATGCTGCAATTATGCGGTTTCAGGCCTTGTATTTCATGCCATTGGTTGGCAGTACCTGACCGTTGCTTGTTATTCTTGTGGTCCGCTCATCTGGTGCACGTCTACACTCTGTGTGCTACTATCGGTAAGAGGTACCTCCTGAGCCACCTGCCTTGAATGCAGAGCAAGGTGTGTCATGCTATTGGTTATGAGGTCCATTCTGACCAACCTGCCTTGCATGCAGAGCAAAGTGCAGCAGTCCCTAAAGAGATGTTGGATTTTATAAGGAAGAAGAGTCAGTCAGTACAGTGTCTCAGCCACTTGGAATGTTACCGTTGACCTTTTCTGCCAGGGAGGTAGCAAAGCATCCGCAGGTTAACCATTCCTGACCCTACATTAATAGTGTAACCATGAGGTAGGTGAAAATGTGACTGTCCATTGAGACCCTTGTACTCCACTGAAGAAATAGAGCATCCATGACTTGACTAATGCAGTCAGTTGTGCACGAAGTCCGGCACTGACCATAGAGACTTAGGTTCCCGAGTAGTCTCAGTAGAGCTGGAGAAAGCCTTTCTGCAAGAATGACTTTTTGAAGGCGGTAGATGACAGATCTAGGGAACCCAGTGATATTCTTTTTTTTATCAGGGAGCCTCCAACCCAGCAGGGGTGGTAATGACGTCTTCACTCAATTGTAAAACATTGTCCTCCTACATAGAGAGGCCAAAAGTCTCGAGAATGTACCAGTCCAATGGTTTCTCACTGAGCTAGGTAATGGCCAACACCATTATAGCCAGCAAAGGGTTCCATCACTAGTAGAAGTTATACAGGTACAATGCTTCTATAAATCCATGCTAAATGTGGTCAGGGAGACTGCTAAACACAAGCTGCTGAGGTCAAGTGACATCATGGCCCGAGGACTGTGAAACCCGGCTTGGTCATGCACCAGCAGGTTTGGCTTTAGTCTTAGACCTGGAGCTGGAGACCATGGAAGAAGTCATTCATTGACATTCCCTTTAATGGGAAGAACTTGTTTAGACCCCCAACCAATAAGGTCTACCAGCAATGCAGCCTGTAAGACCTCCCTCTCTCCGTTACATTCGGCAAAGGCTTTCACTCTCGAAAGGATCAGGAATCCTTTCACTCCAGTAACTTGGCAAGGACACAGAGGAGGTGCCTCAGAAAGAACAAACACCCTACCCTGTCCTCGGCAGATGCCAAGAAGTCCTAATGATTCATCTGGGGGCAGCCACCATCTGAGGAAGCACACTACATTTAAGTTGGGTTGAAACTTGTTCTCACTACAGCCACTGGACCCAAATAACTAGTGAAGCATGTATCCCCACAGTAGTGATTAATAGCTATGCTATTTATTTCTCCCTATACTCGTTACCTCTGCCACAAACGGCATTGTATAATTTTCTGCAGGAAGTAGAGAGGCTCCTCCATTTGGGAGAAATCAGTTGTGGTGCTCCCAGAAAGTACATAATTTTCTTATAAGGAAAAAATGAGAAGGACTTTGGCCCTTTCTTAGATCTCTATGATATCAACCAGTTCCCCTGTAGAAATTTAAAAATGTGACTTTGGCCCAGGTTCTGTCAGCTCTCCAAAACAATAAGAGAACCAAGCTCTGTCGACCCTCGGAATACTTGCTTCTTGTGTTCCTCCTGGTCAGGTACATAAAAGTACCTCTGATTAGCAGCAAGCAACCAGTTCTATTAGTACATTACACTCTGTTCTACCCATCGAGTTTTGTGGCGCCTCATTTACAGCCTTTTTGCAACAGCAGAGGTTCAGTTCCTCTTTGTACCTAGATGACTGTATTATCAGAGCAGCCTAAAAGCTGGATTCAGGGCCCGGTTTAATTCTGACTCTCAATCCTAAACAAACTTGGGTTCTTGGTCAACAACCGCAAATTGTCATGGTTTCCATCGAAGATCATTCAATTCATAGGAGCAAATCTGTACTTCAGACTTGCAAAAGCTGTCCCAGAGAGGTCAACAGTGATCCCCAAGGCAGGGGATAATTACATGACCAACCAGACTTTGAAGACGTTTCTGACAATGTCAGCACGTTTCTGACAATGTCAGCAGTCTGAGTTGGTATGGTACTCTATGCCAAGATGCATATGCGTTCCCTGCAACTCAATCTGGTGAAACATCTACTTTCATCCACCCTTGGCTCTGACATTGTAGTGGTGGATACATGCTACCAACCTGTCTGCTCTATACACCACTCACTATCACAGTATGGGTGTTAACATTATTAAGAACTCTCCATCAGTGACTCATTGAGAGTGGGCATTACAACACACCATGTTCCAGCTTGTCTTCCACATTGCAGAGATTGACAGCACCAGAACAGTCATCCTGGACAGACATCTTCATTTGTCTCGCAAGTGGAAGGCTCTTCAGTAAGCCCTCATCCACATCTTCAAGGCCTTGGGTGTTCTACCCAGAGACACCTTTGCAACCCATTTGTGCAACAGGTATGTTAATTTTTGGGGTGGTCTGATTTTGAATTGAATTGTGGCGTTCCTGTACTCTTACTCATTACCTCTTTCAATACTGAGGTTCCACAGGAAGATCATGGAGAGCTTTCTGGGAGCTAAGTCATCCAAATTGATCTGCTTAGCCTCAGCCAAATCTGAGCTGTTACAGTTACTTAAAGCTGACCACGCCCGCTTACCCAGAAGAGAGACCTCCTGTCTATGGAGTTAGATTCCACACCCCTCTGTACCATTGCTTACCTTGGTAAGTGCATTAGTTCCAGGAGAGATGATCTTCAAACATTTATGTCTCTTTTTTTGTTTATGGAACTCGGAGGTCCTTCCAGCTGCTGGCGAACATCCTTCAGAAGAACTGAGTATTGCAGCAAGTGGATGAGGTCCTGCCTCTGAGTACTAGTGAACAACATCAACCTGCATACATGCTCAGCGAATGTGAAATGATGTCTTTTTCATTTCACCTACTGAAATAAATTTAGATGAACGCTTGCAAGACCTACTTTGCTGTAATGGGGGCCTACCTGAACAGGTGTGGATACCTGCTACACAGCAGAGAAGGTTCCCAAAGGGCATCAGACAGGTCTAATGAACATGTTGCCACTGGTACAGCTTCCATCTGCCTCTTAGGACCTGAATGCATTTCCAGTCAGGCTGATTCACAAAATAAATTGTTGTGGAAAATAATGTCTTACCTTTTCTCAAAATAAAAACGTATCCATTGCTTGGCAGCCCCTTGTTAAATGCCCGAGAACCCTTCCCACACCAGGTTAGGAAAATAGAGCTTAATTTAGTAAATAGTCAAGTTAAATTCTTTATTTCCGAGAAATACATTCCTACAGAAATGTAACATAATTTTCCAATTCATTAATACAATACATTTAGAAATATCATAAAATCTCCAATAAATAAAACTAAATCACATCAATACAAACGGCACATAACACCGACCTAAGAACAAATACCTTCTCACAGAAAGTGCATCTTGAGGGGGGATCTGCAAAACCCATTAATACCATATAACATTTTTAGGAGTGCATCAGTTTGAACCTATTGGAATACAAAACTAGTTTCGATTGCTTAAGTAAATACTAAAGTGCATTGTGCAAGACCAACATGGCATAAACCAGCAAGGGCATAATCCATATTTAAAATACTTTTAAAAGTACATCTTAAGTAAATCTACAGCAGAAAACTTTCATAAGCATACATATCATATTGACCCTGTTAAAATATAAACAGCGTGACCTTTCAGTTATAACTATAATAAAGTGCATTGTACAAGGCCATGATTACAAAGTCTTAAACCTGTGTAGCCATACTAAAGGGCCCCATATACCCAGATTCAAGGTCGGTGTCAAACCCAGGGCAGTCTCCTAGTTTAATCTGCATGTTCTCAGTTAATTAAAAGATCATCCCTACATCCCAAGACAGGACATTAACACTATGCTTGGGCAGCTAAGGAGAGGAAATCTTGGCCTACAATGATACAATTTTGTGCAAATATTTGCCGATGGCAGTAGCTACATCTTGATATCACAAACCACATACCAGATTTAAACCCATTTCTCTCGACCTTAGCCCATATTTTTGAATATTGGTCACAGGATCTTCTTTCTTTCCTCTAAGAAAAATACACAAACCGCCAGTAGGTGGCTCACTGAATACCTTTTGGCCCGCTTACATGGACTGACCATGGTTCTCAACTATCTGCGCCTACAAACCTGGCATCCACCACCCTTGATCAATTCACATCCACAGGCGCAGAATTTCATTTTGCAAAGTCCTATCTGGGATTCTGTATAAATACAGGGAGAAGTCAGTACCCTCCTGGGATAGTAGAAAGGGCACAACAGATCTCTTGTTCCTCAAGTACTGCAGATCCTCACTCTACCTAGATTCCTCAGCACAACGCCTAAGAGTTCTCTTTATTTGACAAATTTGTTCCATTTCGCCCCCTTCAAGGCACATATTTGGGTCACCTAAGCATTCCATAATGACTTTCATTGGATTCCTCTTACCAGTGAAGATTGCCATTACCTCAGAGAGGATTTGCACGGATACTTTATCACAGGGAATACATTTTTTATTGAAAAATAATATCGCAGGGCCTTTGCATCCGCCAGAAAACCACAGGCTACAGTTTTCAACTCCCTCTTTATAGCCTGAATCATTGTGTTTTTTGGTAGCAATGATTTCAGAATACTACCTTCTAACTCCTCTCATGCAACCGGCTATCCATTGCAAGCACCTCTGCTCCGTACGGATCCTGAGCAATTATCTTACCCAGAATGACTTTACTTAGTTAGGTATAACTACTGTATTTATGATCAAACTGTTTCAAGCCACTCACTTCAGTCATCAGTGTAAACCTCCGACTGGCCAGATGTTTGTCCCATCTTAGGTCCTCTAAAAAGATCATCCCCAAGTATTTATAATCCCGGACCTTCTCCAGCCACGTATTGCCTAGGAACCAAGGGAATCTCCTTTTCCGCTTTGCAAATAGCAAAGTTTTTGTCTTCTCAATATTGATCGACAATTTGTTCTCTAGGCAGTAAGAGCTTAATGCATTTAATTTGCAATGAAGTTCAATGGGCGTAAGAGCCATCACCACCAGATCCTCCACATAGATAAGGAATTAGTATGCCTGCCCCCAATCTTAGGAGAGACACTGTATCACTTAGTACCTGAGGGAAGTCCGCTATGAATAAACTAAACAAAAGTGGACCTAAGATGCATTCTCTACCTGAATTTTCCTCAATAGACTTCCTGCCCTGTATCCAGTTTTTTCTATTTAGCTTTATCAGGAGATCCAACAGGGTCTCAGATATGCTCCACTGTCGGGGCTTACGCCATAGCGGGCTTCTGTTCACCTTGTCGAATGCCGCCCAGAAGTCAACAAAGCGGTAGCAAAGACCACCTACCAACTCCATTGACCTCCTTGCGACCTCGCAACAGGGTGAAACAGTGGTCTGTTGTTAAGTATTGTGGCCTGCATCCTCCCTGCTCCACATGGATCAATCCAGTGTTGAAAGCCCAGGCAGCTAGATGCTTTAATAAGGTCTAGGCAAATAGCTTAAAAGTGATATCCAATAAAGATATCAGACAATAGTTAGCTGGTTGGTCCGTTTTACCTTTTTTATGAATAGGCTTCACTATGGCTCCCTTCCATGAATCTGGAAGGATACCTGTAGATGTCACCCACTTGAAAAACCCACTCAGGATTAGGCACCACTTCCTGGGATCCTTCTCAAAAATAGCAGACGGGAGACCATCTGGACCACCAGCCCTAGAGGATTTCATATTACTGATAATTCCAGATAGCACCGCTGCTGTCTGGGAGTTTGCAATAGCCTCTATATCAGATTGGGAGGTAACCAGGGTCACCAACAAATGTTCTGACTTTCACCACTGTAGAAGTAATAGATAAATGTATACCAATCTCCTCCGTTATCTGTCTCAAGGGAGGATGGTGAAATAAAAGTAACTGAATTCACCAGCTGCCAAAAGTGCTTACTATTCTTCCCTACAAAAGTTTCTAACATTAGTTCCCAATTTGATTTATAAAATTCCCTTTTTTTGTACGATAAGCTATTTTCGAAGCTCCCATCGCTTCTCTTATACTTGCGTTATTTGGATTTGTATTAAAGTGTCGATGACACTTGTTGTTCTCCCCTCCCGACAATCGTCGTCAAACCAGTCATTCCTCTTTTCTCTACTACTACAAACTAACTTTGAACCAACATTTGCCTGTTTAAAATGGGCTAATAGTTGTTTCATCTTCCATACTTAGGAGCTCAAATTCAATTGAAGATAGAGCCTGAAGTGAGTCTTCTGTGATCAAGACCCAAATTCTTCTATGGTAAACTACCTAATTTAATCATCAAAAACAAGACCAAAATGACAAAAATCCAATCAGTACAACCGAAGTCATGAATATTTAAAGATTAAAGTGAAAAATAGCGTCTGAAAGCATAAAGCACCAACCGTGGAAATCTGGTCCCGCTGGACTGGGTCAAAGTCAAAAGTGCATGCTGACCACCATGGAGCGCAGGTCGGATACAGTCCCAGATCAGTCCTGCTGAAGTTTTACCTTCTCAAGTTTGGTGCCAAGAGTCCCGCTTGCGTTGGAGAGGGCCCTGTGGAGCAAGAACAGTATCGCCGGCGGTGGTCGGCGTGGTGTAATGAGCAGGCCGGGTGTCACAGACTGGCGCGCTGGAACTGTGCATTGGCGGTCCTCCATGGGCGAATGATGCTTGCTGTGCGAAAAGACTGGGTTTGGTGCAAGGGGCTCTGTCTCGGTGCGAACAGGCCTGGTCGCAGTCACGAAGAGCCCAAAAGCTTGATTTTAAAAGCCTGTGAGCCACACCAGGGTTCAGGTCCTGAGAGGCACCACTTTGGGGTCAGGAACTCGCAGCAGCTGGGTCCAGGAGCTGGTTAGGGAGCCTTTTATGTCACTGAGATCAGGAGGCCGGCAGACTAGCCCTTGGAGTCACTCTAGGGTCCTGGATTCAAGATGGCGTTGAAGGTCCAGTTCTTCCTCCTCGAGCAAGAGTGCAGTAGGTCAGCACAGCAGGGCTGCAGTTCCTTTAGAGCAGTAGTCCAGCAGGATGGCAGTCCTTGTAGCAGCACAGCTGTACTTCTTCCTGGCAGAGTATACACGATCCAGAAGTGTACTGAAGAGTTGGTATCTGAGGTCCCTTCTTTTATACACAGTTGTACCTTGGAAGTGTGTAGTATCCTGCATTTGTATTGTAATGTATTTTACTCCACCTGCTCAGCCAGTGCCTGTGTTCTGATCACAATAGAATGTTGGAGTCTGATGAGCCTCGGAATGTTGGGACTCAGAGAGGTGAAGTGACAGGCATGGGCTGAGCAGCACACAGGCTGCTCCTGGTGGGGCTCTCCTTCTGAACTTAACTACTTGTGTTACTACTTGTTACCTGCTTGAATAAATCATCTTTAAGTTAACCTACCTGCGTGGACCTTCGTTACTACATAATTTGGCGACGAGTTGGTGACGTACCTACGTGGAACAAGCGGATCTAAGGTACCTGGCGAACACAGGTGGACCTGGATATGGCGCAATCTACAGAAACTACAGTGGCTACTACCACAATGTACAAAAGCGGAGGTATCCAAAGGAAACGTAAAGGTGCCAACATCAAACAAGCGTGTTCTGCAATCAACATGTATGACAACAAGCGAGAAACAAGCATCAAAAAGAAAAGAATGAAGACAACAACACAAGTAAGATGAAGCACTACGCCTTTCAGCCCCACCAGTGGCCTCACCATCGGCCAGCCCTAGCCCAGGCGTGCTGTGCTCATCTACTCTACATTATTTGGACAAAGGATTTATCTCCACAGCCTGTTGTACGCCTTCTATAACTTTCAGTCACCTGTCTATTCCACCACTATTCCAAAACTGGGTAAGAGGTTGTGGTCGTGGAAGGACTGTCTCCATTCTACATTAAGCAGTATGGGAGTTTCCAGTGTCTGACTTGGAACTGTGTGGCTGACGCTGTTGGACTGCGCTTCCTGCATTGTGTGATCCTGTGCACATTCTGTTGACTTTCGATGGGGGTTGCCCTAGTGTTGGCAGCTGTGTTGGTTCACGACGTATTTCTGTGGTGCCATCATCTATTGTGTTAAGGCTTCAACCTTTGCCTCACACATGTGCTGGAATCACCCTTCATCTACAGTGGTCCTGTGCTTGAGAGGCGCAAATCAGCTTTATACTTGTGATTTGCGCTTCCTGCACCATTTTATCATGAACATATTCTGCTGACTTTCGTGAGGAGATGCACTAAATTGGGCTACTGAGTTTGTCTGTCGTTTTCCAGAAGGGGCAACATCTACTATTACAAAATATCGGTGGCCTAAACCCTTCGCCCACAGTGTTCTGGTGTTTGGGAGACGTCCAGCTGATGTATTCTAAATGTGGGTGTTCGTATGAGGTGAGACATTGCGGACTGTTTTCTTGGCGTTCCAAGTAATTCAGTTGCTGTTTCCATACATGCCCACATAGCCCCTTATGACTCTTTCCTCACATCGCCTCTGTGGTAAGTTTAAACATTACAGGGATTCTCCTCAGGATTCAACGTCCAGCATTTTGCTGGCCGTTGAATCCGTTATTTTGCCGTTAGACTCCGCGCGCAGCTCACCTCATCTTCTTTGCCGCGAGGATCTCCTCCGGAGGCTTTGCGACGTCACGAGCTGAAACCACGGCAATTCTGGGTGTGGACACTGTTGGGCGCTCGAGTGCGCCGGGAGCCACCCTGCACAGCGGAACGTGCGTGACGCCATATTTTGCCAACCTTCAACACGGAAGCGGTGGATTTATTTTCTCCCGTATTTCCATTCCGGAGCAAGCGCAAGGTACCAGCTGATCCTTGACATTTGTGTGGTTATCTCCGTGATTGTTTCCAGGTTTCCTCAGGGAGGTGCCCATTTTTTTATAAGAACGTTCTACATGAGCTTACACGCTCGCGTGAAATAAAAATGTAAGTACATTTGTTTCAGCTGCAATGTCAGGACTAACATCTGGCTCAATAATCTCTCCTTTGGCACATTCCTCTATCTGGGTGCTTACAACAGGATCATACATCCATGCTTCACTTCTCCTATGTGCTCTAGTGTGTTACACAGGATTGCGGTGACACGCACACCCTTAACGCCTACATTCAGCAAACGTTAATGTGACTCCGGATGAAAGCATATTGTTGTGTAAATTACTTATTTAAGGATTTTGTACATTTTACACTTCCTTATAAGAGGGATGACAATGGGTTTCTTCCCCATTTTCTTACTTTGCACCTGTCTTTGGGTCTTACCCCATTTACGCACATTACATATGCCATACACATTCATGGTTTCAGGTGTAGTTAGTATGTGTTCATTTCACCATATGTTACTATACACAGGGATGGCAATGGGTCTAGCCCCATTTGGTCACTGTACATTTGCCCTTACGGCTACTTACGGTTATTTTCCCTACACAGGGAGGGCAATGGGTTCCACCCCCATTTGCTCATTCACGTGCCTACACAGGCTTCTTGCGGTTTTTACCCTTACTTAGGGCACCGTTGCATGGGTCACAGTCCCATTTACAGTTACACAGGTACCCTTACACAGGGCACCGTTTCATGGGTCACAGTCCCATTTTCACAGGTATCCTTACGCAGGGCACCATCTCATGGGTCACAGTCCCATTCACATTTACACAGTCACCCTCACACAGGGCGTCTTATGGGTTACAGTCCCATCTTTACAGGGCAGTACTGTTTTCCTCTACATGGGGGTTGACTTCACACGGCCTGCTACGTCATTGGGCTTTTTGTCCCATTCACAGTGATCCTCACCCTCCTGCCTAGGAGTTGAGGACGGCCATGGGTTTTAGTCCCATTGGTTATTTTTTTCCTTTGTATTTTCTAGGATGTTACATTGCTGTTTTATTTACGTAATGTTACACTCAAACGTTTATTGTATTATCCATTGGGATATGGGGAGGAGTTTAGTGATACTGTTTGTGTCTCTTCGCTTCCTCTCTGTTTCCTTCAGTTCAGCTTTCCGATTGATGTCTCTTCCTTTTCATCTTGGGAATCTGGACCATACACATTTCGCTGTTATTTCTTCTTTAGTATTCAGTCTTTCCCTTTCTGCAATGTTCTTCTCGTTCTTCCTTGTTCAGGAGGAATCTCTTCCTTCTCTTCTCCTTGTTCTTGGGTATGTCTTCTGTTCTGTTCCAGTCGTGCCTTGTCCTTCTTTCCTTGCTTGCTTGCCTGGCCAGTGGGTGTGCGTAGGGGTTGTCTTTGGTACGTCTGTCTCTCTCTCTTTCGTATTTCCTCTCTTGCGTCTCACTGCCTCCTTCTTTCTATTTCGTTGTTGTAGAGGTTGGGTTTTCCATTTGCTTACTTACACCTTACCTTCTCCTCCTTGTCTTCTCCAATCTATCTCCTCGCTCTGCTTTGTTTGCTTTTTTCCTTGACGCTCTCTCTGTCTCTCCGTTGTTCCTTCCTTGCTATTTATCCCTTGTTCACACTCGTTACTTTTAACATATATTGCATTTGTTCTTCTGTTGGAAGGAAAAGGGATATGTAGTATCCTGCATTTGTATTGTAATGTATTTTACTCCACCTGCTCAGCCAGTGCCTGTGTTCTGATCACAATAGAATGTTGGAGTCTGATGAGCCTCGGAATGTTGGGACTCAGAGAGGTGAAGTGACAGTTAGGCATGGGCTGAGTAGCACACAGGCTTCTCCTGGTGGGGCTCTCCTTCTGAACTTAACTACTTGTGTTACTACTTGTTACCTGCTTGAATAAATCATCTTTAAGTTAACCTACCTGCGTGGACCTTCGTTACTACAAAGTGCCATACACTCCAACTAGAGCCCTTAGATCTACCGAACTGGGAAATCTAATTGTTCCCAGAGTTAACAAGGCTAGATGGGGAGGTAAGAGTTTCTCGGCCACAACCACCAGCCTATGGAACTCCTTGCCTACCGTGCTGAAGAAAGAATCCAACCTTCTTAGATTCAGAAAGAGCCTAAAAACGTGGCTGTTCACAGCATAATTCCACCTCTCGTTCTACTCTGACCAGTATTATCAAAGGCAGCGCCTAGACACCCCAGGGTATTTGTTGCGCTTTACACATTTCTCATCATCATCATAAAGGCTTGCCTTTGAAGTGCACAGATGCCCTGCCTCTGGCTCTAGACTAACTACAGAGGGTATGCAGCCCTTTGTGTGGAGACAGGACACTACCTATTGAAGAGCAAGTGGGGCTGGGCCCAGCTCCTTCCTTCCATACTGCCAGTGATGACCTAACCAGTGACATCTAAGCTCCCCATTGTGTGTGGTTGTCTAAGAGGAATACACAAAGCCCAACTGTCACCCACACATAGTCATGTGACCCAGAGACAGGCTCCAAATGGCTGAGGCAAGAAAATGCCAACTTTCTAAGAGTATATATAGGACCACCGGTTCCATGTGTCTCAATCAAAATCACATCTAGTATAGTTCCCTTGACTTGTTGAACCCAATATTGGATATGGCTGAATTGACAGGATTGAGTTTTGATGATACAATGGTACAATCCATTTTAACAACACCTAGCATTCTTGACACAAGTCACGCAGAAAATACCTCAATCAGACGATTGAACTAAGTTAATGAATCTAAAGAAGTTACAAACGTGCACCACATTGCATGGGGCAGTGATGGAATACCTATGGAGCAGTTTTGCACCGATGGGCCTCATTGTGACTAATGCACCATGTCTGTTTTTAGAGGATAAGACATTCAGGAAGGATTGGTCCTTAATACCCTGGCGCCTTACCAAGGATTGGCTAGTCTTAATTATCAATACTGTGAAGCGTCTGTCTGATGCTTTACTAATAGAAATACAACTATTAGAGACACATTTGAAAACTATAGTTAAAGCCATCTTGCTTAAGAGACGGTTGGATGACACTAATAAAACAGTCCAGGGATAAAAAGACTCCTTGTTGCATGGTAAGATTACCAAATTTAAGAAAGACTCTGCTCAGTTTTCTCATGAACAAGTTTATCCCTATACCAGCAACAGTTATAACACCTAGTTACAGTATCGGTGTGAGAAGGTCCCCAAAGGGACAAAGAATGATCAGCACAGTCTATCCTACGAATCAGATGCTTAGGGCTCTAGTAGTGACGACTCTGGGGCTAGTGGGTCTAACCGTTTGTATACACTCAGAGCAAGAGAGTCTAGAAGACCTGGACATTCCTTTGGTCCCCCCAATCCTTGGTGACCTCAAAATCCATGGGGATACCATATACATCCCTTTTAGCTCCCAATTGAGAACCTGTCTTTTTTTGGACAGGGCACAGGAAGGTCAAGAGAGGAAGACTCAATAATCACGTTCATTGGAGTCCTACAGTGACAACATGATAGACACTGAGCATGACCAGGGGAGATCCCCAACCGAGCACCAGCAATATAATGAGCTCGTAGTCAATCTCAGTAGTCGTGATGATGATGATGTATTTATAAAGTGCACAATACCCTGAGTGTTCACACAGAACAGGAAACGCATCTGTTAAATAAGGGCTTAGGGGTTTGTCCCCGCTTTTCAGGATACTGGGTTCTTGACACATAAGGAGCTGGCACTTTTTTCCACGGAAATTACGCCTCCAATGTTTTTTCAGAGACACAAAAGACACAGGATGATGAAACCCTTATGAACACTGGTTTGAAAAAGAAATCCTCTTTCAGCCCCCACACTCCTCTTTTACCTCCTAGAGTGTTGACATTTGAGTGCTCAGTGTTGAAGGATTTCAACTAATGCAAATCACACTTCTTCAGTCTGTCTGGAGAGGAGAAGGAGACTGCAGCACGGTTATGGTCGGACACCAGCCGATAAAGGGGAGCCATTGTCATCTTGGACACCTCAACATACAGGAGAGAGTGCCTGCACCAATTGGGCGACACACTGTATTCCTTCTACTGAAACAGGACTCCACCAAATGTATCCAATCTAAAATTGAACAATAGTTGAAGAGGCTAAAGATGTAGGGTGGATTACTCATAAGGAGCCTGATTTTCTGATATCTGATAACCTGGTTACTCCTTATTTCTATGTATTACCTAAAATTCACAAGCCACAACGTCCCCCACCGGGCAGACCTATTATCCCGGGCATAGGTTCTTTGTTGGAACCCTTGTCACAATTTGTGGATTTCTTTTTGAGACCCGGGTTCACGAAATGCCCTTGTATCTTCAGAATACGAAAGATGTCTTGAGATACCTGGAGGGGCTTTCTTTTGATATGGCTACAGAATACTTGGTCTCTTTTAACGTGGAATCTTTATACATCTGCATTGAGCAGGATGAGACCTTAGAGATAATACGGTCTTTGTTGCTGAATAACAGTCATGACTAGATCACCCCAGTGTTCTTCATTTTGGAGTGTGCTACCCTGCCCATGAAGGAGAAGTTCTTTCAGTTTGGGAGGGATCTGTATTTACAGGTCTCCGGTACATCAGTGGGCAGCACATTCACTCCCAGCCTAGCAAACCTCTACGTGCATAACTTTGAGACCACTTATATTTTCTCAGAAGACCATCCTTTCTTCTTCCATATTAAGTTATGGAAGCGTTACATAGATGATGTCTAGGTCATCTGGGTAGAGGACATGGACACTATCTTAAGATTCCATACTTGGCTCAACTCTAGGATTAATTTCCTTAGATTCACTTGCGAATATAGCAAGGAGAAGCATCTGTTGATATATCCTTCGGAGGTCACCTATTATACAGGAAACTTATGGCTCGGAATTCACTGTTCTCGTATAAGGGCTGCCATCCAAAAGCTTTGAGGGATAATTTACCATAGGGCTTATTTTTTCGGGTCAGGCACAACTGCTTACAAATATTCAAGTATAAGGAACATACAGGTGACCTGGCCATGCAGTTAGTACATAGACACTATCCTGAAAATCTAGTTAACACTGTGGCCAAACGAGCAAGAAATAACAACTGCTCCACCTTACTGGAGACAAGATTACAGGAACCCACTACTGCCAGAATAGTCTGTGTTAGCACCTTCAGTAATTTTTCACAACTGCCATCAAACGGATGGTGCATAAGAACTGGCACATTTTGAATAACGGTAAATTCTCTTGTCAACTGCCTCCATTTTCCTTTAAAAGCAGTCAAAATTTAAAAGACCAGCTGGTACACACACGAGCTCTCCTTCCTCTGACATCCAGACAGGACACACAATGGACCCTACCGCCTGCTAGGGGGCACTTTCCATGTGGATCTTGTGGGGTCTGTGCATACACTACTCACTCTACATTCCTGGAGCTTGGACCCAGCACTCCCTGGAAATTATGACAGCACGCTAATTGCTTCACCGACAAACTGATCTATCTGATTACATCATTGTGGTCTCTGGTATGTAGGGATGACGACCAGGAAGATCAAGGTTCGCATCAGTCAGCACCATTAGGTGCAAACAAAATTCAACCAAGTTGACGAGAAACTTTGTAGACAAGTGGCACACAGCAGATGAACTTTCTTGGAATGTAGTAGACAATCCAACTATTCCAACTAATATCCATGATGTGTCACAATTTTTGTTTGTCGAGGAGCAAATTTGGGTGTTCCGACTGAAGAGTAACAATGATGGTCGGAATGATGATATTCCGTGGTAGCTCTGTCCTAGATAGCTCAGAGTTCTGGGGTGTGTGATTCATGGTGATCATATGACTTCGCAGTAGGTGCCATTGTGATCAGAAACTAGACAACCATGACCAGCTATAGGCAAAACAATGGCATTGTATGTACTGCCCCACCCTAGCCTGTGCTAGATTTATGACATATACAGGACGATATATGATTATGGCATAGGTTCTAGTAAAGAAGATTAGATCCTATGATCGTTATTGTATGCACATTTTCACTGGTTGTTTTACATTCGATAGAGTAGTGTTATATTCCAAATAGGTACCATAATATAGGCCCCGGTAACTTCGTTACCCTTCACCTATATTCTTCCCTACATTACACTTATAACGGTTTACAGGGACTGACCTTTTACCTAGATACGACACTGCATTCAGAACGCGGGTTTTCCCTAGTTCGAAATCTCATACATTATGCATGAGGATTCTCGGAAGCACAGCAGGACTACCATCTCTTGTATAATATCTATGTATAAAGTTCATGCCCAACGTCCTCCTTAGACCGACACAGTAATACAGCAAGGTAGGACCCTGGGGAGACCTATGGGTATATATACATCACACCTTGCTAAGACAGAGAGAGGAGACCGAGACTTCCCAGCCAACACACTGACCAGAGACGCTGAGGTTCCTGCATGCAGACACTCAAGCTCGCAGTGGTCTAAACATCCCTCGCGGGGTGTCCAACTCAAGACAAAGATGGGGTACCACAGTCTCTCACTTCAGGTAATGGGGTTGACTAAATCCTAGAGGGATTCTTGGCTTAACACCCATACACATGCTAGGTACATGTAGGTACATCTAGTTAGGAAGGCATCGTAGGAGTACGCATCTTTTTATCATGTGTTTTATATATTCATATGAATTCATGATTATAGTAAGATGGTAGAGCTATACCATCCATTTACCTTTATAGTACTGCTAATCATTTATATCTTATACTGTCTAACGGTTGTTGCAGCTCATCTATTCTACACTAGAATAAGAACTGTTCAATAAATACTTATTGAAAACGCCCAGCCTGTTTATTCTGTGTATCTCTCTGAGAAGAAAATAAGTAGGCACGAGTGACTGAGCGAAAAGTAGTATATTGTTTCCACGGTCCTGAGGGATCAGGGTTGTCCAGAATCAGTCTGGCTCCAATCCCACAGTGTATGTTGTCTAAACGTGCAGATCCTGTATAATTATTATAGGAGCTACACGACATGGCGCCACCAACGTTGGTTGGGTACTTATTTAACAGTAGAATCTGAGTAGTTTAGTCGTGCTATTCTCAGAAATCCCTACTCACACAACACCAGAGACGTCTGGAGTGGGTGGGCACAAACTCCGCCACAGCTGGGTAGACGAAAATCCTATTTATTGGCTGTTGCTTAATCAAGCTTGAAGGACACAGTGTTCCTGAAAATTGTGCAAAACACCTTATCTTGGTTCCCTTGAAAAGTTATTACGTGTTTTTTAAACACAATGACTAACCAGATCTTAGACCCACTAGAACACCCACTACCCCTCTCAGAAGACGCAAACGCAATGCATATTGTGGCAAATGTTAGAAATGCGGTCACCCTGAAACTGCTTGCGCATGGTCTAACACCTAGGGGTGGCGTAGTAGCTTTCGTGATTGAAGCACACGACTCATTCAGAACAGAGGTATTTTATTCGTGGGTTACATTCCCAGCAGCAAATGCAAGAACAAAACATTTCATTTCTACACAGAAGGCGAACCACCAGCGGAATATTGTCCGTATGAGGACATTGAAGTTCCGCTCACATACCAGGAACACTTATACTGGTTTAAAGGCGCCCTCCCCATGCAAGAAATAGAGTAAGGCTCGGTCCGCTCGGAAGAGAAGGAGCGACAGGGCCAATATTAGCGGCCTATACACCACATCCTGACATTGAAACGATGCCAGGAGGAGACTTACTTATACTTCACAAAGAATTAATAAAAAGTTACAGAAGCATGACGCAGTTTGTCATGAGGACACTTACAGTCCAGCTGGCAACGGTTACAACAAATACAACTCCAATTCAAAATACAGCAACTAAAATAACACCACAAACGTTACACGCAGTAATGGGTAAAATGCCTGCAAAACGTGAACAAATGCCATTCTGGGTAGCTCAGAAAATAACACAGCTAGAAGCAGTATTTCCAAATAGTAGCCCGTGTGAAAAACACAGAATGCTGACAATCTGCTTGCCCATGGGGATAACACCACAGATAGAGGATTGTACCTCTTGGGGTACAGTTTTCGATGCCATATATACCAGACCTCATGGTATCCCGTCATTAGCAGTAATACCAGATGTATTGAGACAAATACAAAATGAGTACTGACCAGACCCTGCTCTGAACTTGGGGATGAAATTACTAGGTAATTATGCCCAGGTATCAGCCATAATATTAGCAAATATTAAAGGGGAGGCAGCATCAGTGGCTATCCGCCAACGCCTAAGGGAGTTCAGTCCTTTACAACAGGAGCACGAACTACCTAAAATAATTGTAACTGCATATGTAGAATTAGGCAGGGACAGTTTAGGTGGAAAAGCATTAAAACCACAACTGATGCGTAGTCCCGAAAAGGAGACCTTCAAGCAGACACCTGCTTCATCAAAAAGAAGTGGGACAATAACAAAAAACAAAAAGTTAATGAAAATAGATCTCGATCCAGAGGTAGATCTCCTCCACAGGAGCCCTCCGAAAGGAGGTATAACCTTAGGAATAGGGACAATATTGGGAAACCTGACAGGTATGAGGATACTGGTACACAATCCTCTCGTTCCTTTCAGGGTTCAACGAAAAACTCCGAGAGGGAAGGACGGTCAGGCAGACAAGAAGAGCGTACAAAGTCCAGAGACAAGCAGCACGCTCAAGAATATACTTCCAAAAAAGAAGATAAACCAAAACAAAAGCCACAGTTCAAAAAGAAGAAGGTTGCAGGTCTAAAGATCAGAAATGCCCAGAATTCTGAGGACTCGACTGCTGAACGGGGAATGGGCTCTGACGATGCTAGACAGTGCGGCAGAAGTAACAATAGCTCGCCAGAACCTGATGGAATTTCTGCTGACAGCGTACTTGAATGATTATATCACGGTGGAAACACCTGATACTAGGGTAAGTGTCCCACATAAATTGTATGGAATAACACTCCAGATGGAGGGGGACAAATGCAGGACAGTTAGAGGCAGTGGCGGCTGGTGACATTTGTAAGTGGTGGGGCGGAAAATGAATTTCATAGAGCACCGTAGCGAGCGAGCGTAGCGAGCGAGCGTAGCGAGCGAGCGTAGCGAGCGAGCCCGAACAACCAAAGGGGGTGACATGGGTGCGTGCTTGTTGTACACTGCTATAACAGAAGAGCATTGCAAAACGTTATTGTGTTGCATATAATGAGTTATCGAATTGCTCATGTTAACGTTGCTCTGCGCTCTCTAAAGTGCACAATCAAAGCGCCGGCCATTAATATACTCTTTTCCTGGAAAAGAGTATATTAATGGTCGGCGCTTGATTGTGCACTTTAGAGAGCGCCGAGCAATGTTAACAAAATGCTCATGTTAACGTTGCTCGGCGCCCTCTAAAGTGCACAATCACAGCGCCGGCCACTCTTTTCAACAAGCCTTGTTGTTGGCATAACGTTGCTCGGCTCTCTAATGTGCACTATGAAAGCGCCGGCCATTAATATACTCTTTTCCAGTGTCTCGTCTACTACATGGAACATGTAAACATCTGACTTTCCATGTGGTGGGAGCTTTTATTCAGCCTGTTTTTACTTCCAAATTTTGTTTTAAAATTGCCTAAATTGTAAGTGCTTTTATATTTTATATAAGTTTGGCTTGCTTTGGGCCTCCAAATAGCATGCGTGCCTTTATTTTAAGATGATGTTAAGCAATTTTACTAAGCACAATTTTTAGCATTTTCTTTTGCTAATGTGTGAGTGCCTTGCTTTTAGTAGCTTTGCACCAACATATGTATGAGGAGTGGGTGTCATGTGCCCAAGTTGAACCCGGTAGGAATTAGTATCATTCTTCCATATACACAAATCCTTTTTCTAAAAGTTGCCTGCTCTTTGCCACATTAATGTTTGACACACATTTTGCATTCGTGACGCTTGGATTGGTTTTACAGAAACGCCTGAACTTGCTGACAGAACACTTTGTGAGAATCCTATCACAATGCCTAGGCCCTAGTGTTGGGTGCGTCCCCCTGGGCACATATTTTATACAAGAATCACTCTGGTTCAATAAATATTGAAAACGCCTCTCTGTTTATTCTTTGTATAGTTCTCTGAGCGGAAGAGAGTACGAGTGACTAAGCGAAAGTTTGAAGTCTGTCACCATGGTTCCTGAGGTAATAGAGGTGTCATGTTCAGTGGTTGCCAGAACTGTTCGCTCCCTGTCTAGGTTAGGGGGCTAACAGTGGCACTCAGAGCTAGCTGGTCCAAGGGACAACATATGCTACGGGGTACATGGAATCATTCTGGCACCATCCTAAGTTTGTGTCATCCACAAACGCGCAGTTCCTACTGATTGGTGGAAACAACACAACACCACAAATTGACAATTGTGAATTACGTTTGAGACACCAAAAATCATTATCATGCTAGTCACCACGAAACCTTCGGGACTCAACACAGATGAAGATTATGCTACAGCCTCCAAAATTAATGTATATCCACTTAGTTGTTATTGCATATAGTCGAAATGATACTTTTCTATGTTTTAGGAATATTAAACATTACTTAGACTCTCTCTACTACCATAATATTGGTATTTAAAAGATACTAATTTAAGTGGCTCATACCATTCTTTACAAATAAAATTTCTCTGATATTTGTAGCAAATAACTGCATATTTCTCAAATGTATTTGTTCAAGTATTTATATTGTGGTTAAATAATTTAGAGAAACTGAACTGATAAATGAACAAAGACACATTTATTACTCAACAGGAGAGCAAAACTGACATGAGAAAAACACTTTTTACTGCCTCAGAGTGTGTATTACATTTCACACATGGAAACAACTCTCCCAATAGTCATAAGCACTCGTCAATGTGATCTTAACTTACTGCACAAATCTATCCTACTTTATCCTTATTTTGGCTAAATATAGGTGGGTCTTGCCGGTGCTCAGCACCGACAGTTCTAAAAATCAGGTGCCGAGACGGGTCCCTGTCGGGCTCTCTATTTCTGCCCTCACCCTAAGGATGGAAATAAAATCTTAACTCTGCAGCAGTGCCACCCTTCACTGCCTGGGATGTAACTTCAAAGAGACTCGTTATAGTTCTTTCACAGTCTCATCATTTTAGAAATAAAGCATTTTCAATAATATGTACAACGAAGCCATAGTTGTTGCTTATTGATCTTATACAACTAACAACCGTTGACAAAGCCAATTGTCCTGATTTGATGTAGATGTGATATTACTTGTTGTAGTATATATCTGGATGCAATGACGGAGGCAGTCAAATACCAGTCGGCGGCACACTATGCTAAGCACAGATTTTTAGCTTAAGTGTTTTAAACTACGTCCTTAGAGACCTCCCCCCTCCCCCAGTTTTTTCATCCCACTTAGAGCCCTGCTTAAACCCCTTTGCTCAAACATTCGACAACCCTTTCATGTGCCCCTTTGCTGTTGTTTCTGGGCTTGAGGAGAGGGTCCCTACTTTTAGCATCCCAAGGGCCCAGGAGTTCGGTGCACCCCCTCCCTCCGCCGTTCATGCTCTGTTGCCTCCGAGTGCCCCCACCATCTCTCTGATCACTTGTATCCCGCATGCAACATGATCTCAAACCTGTGAGAAACAGACAAAC
Organism: Calotriton arnoldi; assembly: GCA_963921515.1. NCBI lineage: Eukaryota > Metazoa > Chordata > Amphibia > Caudata > Salamandridae > Calotriton > Calotriton arnoldi. The sequence continues at coordinate 2,587,217 of CAWUFW010000941.1, forward strand.
GGACGCAATACCCCCAACTTTCAGACTCAATCCCCACCTTCAACTTGCGGTCTGGAGGCACAGCTGCTACCTCTCTTTAAATACTTTGAGCATTCTGGCTCGCTATTGTTATACCCTTTGCGAAGAAGCATGTGAGGGCTCTACAATGCAGGACACAGCCAGACTGAATTTATGGCCTGGCCTGGATGCCACACAGTCAGTCATTTGTACTCCTAGAACTGGTGTCGTCATTCATGGGCATGAACCAAAGACTTGGCTAGAAATATGAACTTTTACAGCTAGAAGGAATCCAGTCAGGGATCCTTTTAATTAGGGCATCAGACAGGGCAACAAGGAGCTGCGGAAAAAAGTACATGCGTGGAAAAGCAACAAGGAAGATAAGTAAGTGACTGCATGCATCGAGAGGCGCCGAGCAACGTTAACAAAATGCTCATGTTAACGTTGCTCAGGCGCCTCTAAAGTGCACTTTAGAGGCGCCGAGCAACGTTAACATGAGCATTTGTTGACGTTGCTGCAGCTCTCTAAAGTGCACAATCAAGCGCCGGCCATTAATATACTCTTTTCCTGGGTTAGAGTATATTAATGGCCGGCGCTTGATTGTGCACTTTAGAGAGCGCACAGCAACGTTAACAGGAGCATTTCCTTCCACCCGTGCCACCAAGCTGATTGCTGTAAGTAATTTAAAATGTACTATTACTTACAACAATCAGCTTGGTGGCTGCGAGTGAAAGTACATTGTATATTTCTCGGCATCAAGCATCTGCTCACTTTGGAAATGGAACGAAGTACTTACTTTATTATGTGGTGAAGTCGAAGTCTCGTCCAGCAGTGAGTCTCTTCTTTACCGGAGCCATCCACCCACGACGAGCAGTAGTAGCAGGCAGCCTCGGCCCTCGCACCAGAACACGAGGTGTGTGTCGTGGTGTCGTGTCGCAGTCCGAGTGTCCGACTACGGACTACAGTTAACACTTACGCTTCCCAAATCCCGTGCCTCGCTGTGACTAAGCCAATCCAGACGCTGCCCCAGCAGCGCCAGGATTGGCTTGGGCAGAGTACACACCCGCCCATTAGGAGACCGGGGCTGCGCCATGAAGCAACCCCGCTCTTCTAATCTGCAGGCTAATGCGCATGTGCGCCGCGGGCTGGTCAGAAAAATGACCAGCCCAGAACTGAGCATGCGCACTAAGTGCGCTACACCCGACGTCACCACCCCCTTGTCCTGATGATTGCTCGGGCGTCGCCCGGTGATCGTCAGTGACCCCCCGGCACGGACTTCAAGTAATACACCTGTACGTCTGCCAGACGTACAGGAGTATTACTTTGCATTTGCATTAGTGGGGCAACGCCCCAGCGCCCCAATGGACGCACCGCCGCTGGTTAGAGGTCTCTTTTGGGAGAACCTGACGTTTGGCTATGACATTTTGTTAGCTGAACAAGATTGGCCGCCAGCATTCGTCACGGATTGCCTTAGGGGAGAAACGGTAATTCTACCAGCATTTTCCGACCCTGTTCCAAAATATCTAAAATATACATATGCACAGGAGTGGGCGGTAGCCCTAGCTCCGGCATTCTACAAAAACCATGTTGGACGGGATGAGGATTCAACCCACCACATTATTCCATAAAAAAATATTCCGACTGCACAGAGGCAATATCCAATAAAGCAAGAAGCTAAAAAACAGGTCAGGGAGATCTTAGATCAACTTGAATACCAACGGGTGATTGAAACTTGCACCTCTCAAATAAACAACCCTTTGTTTCCCGTATCAAAACCGGACAATTCATATTGTTTAGTTTTGGATTACAGACATTTAAACACTTGCACTAAGACATTTGCAGTTCCAAATGCACACAGTGCTGCATTAATGAATAACATTGTGCGGAAAAAATACAAAGCGACGCTTGATATCTCAAATGGATTTCTCTGCCAGAATATAGCGCCTGAGAGCAGGTATCTAAACCGCATTCTCCGTGTTAGGCTCCCAGCGACAATTTTGTAGACTCCCCCAGGGGTATAAGAACAGCCCGGGGTTGTTTTCAGCCAGAGTAACTGAATTACTTCAAAATTGGGATGAAGAGGCATTGTCCTATGTGGATGATATTTATCTAACGGATGATGACCTGGAGGAACACTTGACCAGAGTAAATGCCATAATATTGGGATTTGCTTCTGAGGGCTACAAATTTAATTTAAATAAATCAAAGATAGCCCACCTCAATGTCCTTTTTCTGAGATATAAGCTTTCAAGTGAAGGGGAAAGCCTAGCAGCTAACTTTTTAGAGAAATGTGCGCTGATCCAACCTCCAAAACCATAAAAAAAACTTACAATCGATCCTGGGATTCCTGAACTTTGGCAGAACATACATTTTAGATTACGCAGAAAGGGTAAAACCTTTCTACGATTTAAAAAAACCTGACTTTTCAGTTAGACAATGGACACAGCAACACACTGATATCCTTCGTTCCCTACAAGCTGATATGATAGCTTCCAAACACTTACAGACACGCGTAAACGTACGCAACCTGGTGATCCGTATAGTTTCAGGTCAATCAGGGTACACCTACCTAACATAATGAAGGTGAAACTGTACCAATAGCATATAAATCACATTTGTACACAAATCCTGAGATGCGCCTTGCATCAACAGAGAAAATTCTAACAGCAGTACAGACTGCTGTAGTAAGAGAAAGAGCACTGGCTCAAGGGAAGCGTATAATTGTCGTTGCCCCAGTTCCATCCTTAGAGGCTGCGACAAAGGCAAGCGTTCCAAACGCTAAAGCCTTACATCCAAGATGGATACAATGGGCTAATTCTCTTACTGTGACAGATGTAGAATACAGATACGACCCAAGTCTAAAAACACAAGTATTTCTGCAATAGGAACAAGAATATCCTCTACCTAATGAAATAATGCCTCTCAATCAGTATGAATATATAATTTACACTGACGGTTCTGCTCAACCGGCCATAGGGAGTAAACAGCAATACAGCGCCGCGTGTGCTATCGTTAAAGGGCGCATGCAGGATGGAAAGTTTCATCCGAGTTGTACATAAACCCAGTCTCTAGGAGACTGCACGGCGCAGCTGGCAGAATTAAAACCACTAGTACTGGCACTGGTAAATATGGATCGAGAATTCCCCACACTAATCGTGTGTGATTCCTTTTACTGTGTACAGTCATATAATGAATATTTACATCACTGGGAACAGAATGGGTTTAAGGATGCAAAAGGTGGCACAATTAAGCACAAAACGCTATGGGAACAGGTAGTGGAGTTGAAAAACGAACTACTAAGGGCTCACATGATACACTGAGTCATCAACGTGATGGCGTTCACGTTGAAGGGAATTAATTGGCTGACGAAGCCGCAAAGGGGGCTGTACGCATGGCTTCCGTAGCTGCAATCACTCGTTCAAAAACGAGAATAGACGGTGAGATTATGGTTGCGATTATTGCCGCACGCAATAAATCGGCAGTACTGAAAAGATTTTCACTCAAGTACTCCTACAAGTTAGATGCAAACAACGTTCCAATTGCTCCGATTCCTGGAGTGGGGGACAGAGTAATACCAAATATGGTTCGTAGATTAGGATTAATTCTAGCAGCACACGAGATTATAGGTTCTGCACACACAGGAGTTACAGCGACTGTTTCTCTACTGAAACAACACTACTGGTGGCCTGGATTAACAAAGCAAACTAAGGACTATGTCTTGAAATGCGACATCTGTCAGCAGATGAAAGGCTCGACCGTAACACGTCCAGTACAGACACCATTACTAATATCAGACAAACCACTCGTGTGTTTATTTGGACTACTGCGGTCCCTTACAAACAGATGGGGCTTACAAGTATATCATGGTTGCAGTGGATTCCTGCTCTAGATTCCTATGGGTGTGGCTCTAGCGCTCGGCTGACGCTCGAACTGTTATAAAAGATTTGCGAGTCTATATAGGGACATACGCAATAGGCACATTACCTTCTGACCATGGCCCGCGTTTAGCTCTAGGGCTTACAAGGATGCCATGGGAAGTTTGGGTGTAGCATTGCAGTACTCCTCTCCGTACCATCCCGAGGGAAATTCGGTTGTGGAGAGGAAAAACTGGGACTTAAAGCAGTCTTTAACAGCTAGAGTATTAGGCTCGGGTGGAAGTTGGGTAAAACATCTGTATGGAGTTCAAAGGGCATTGAATAACCAGCCAAGAAGCTCTCTAGAGGGTGTCACTCCTTATGAGGTCCTATTTGGGACGAGAATGTGGGTACCTGATCTTGATTGTGAAGGCACAGTGGCGGATGAGAAACCTTTTGACATCCATAAACGTTTGGTTGTTTTACAGGATCTAAATGAATGCAGAGCACTACAAAGTAACGTCCAGGTGAAACGGATTGCAACTGGGGAAGTCAAGTCTGTCACGGCAAGACCTGTCTGGATCCCTAAAGTCTGGGACCTGGTCAGAGAAAAAATAGCGGACAAAAAAATAATTTGGGCCATCATACAGAAAGCCTGTACCTGTCCTGGCAGTTGAAGGAACAAGAACAGTTCTTCTGCCGCCTCTTGCCGGTAAAAAGGAGAAAAGATTTGTCTCAATAGACCTAATCAAACCACACTATGTGGCCGATACTGAGTAGTAGGCCGCGTGGACTCCGGAGTAACAGACACCCTCCTCTCACAACTATACAAGAAGTCCAAACAGAAAGACTCCTCACGTTTGAAGAGTCACCTGCACGGAATGATGGACCATGCAACAATGCGATAGAACTCGTTCCTCTTGAAACTGAAGTTCAAAATCAGAACTCAAATGAAAGCCAAATTTTTATTCGACCAAACACGGATATCTACGTCCACATGCCCCAACAAGACTAAGCTACAGTTTCCACAAAACCTGCGGAATTACCGAAAATTGATCGAACTGCATCTGGCTATTTCATTGACTTTCATACTTTTTCATTGGATCCAAGTGAACCTGAAACCATGCCAGCCCCAAAAACTCGCCAACAACAAATTAAAGATTTTCTGAACTTTCTTTAAAAGACTTACCTGGTATCACCTTGGGTGGAACTCTGGGTAACTACCGGGATACTCTTTTCTCTTTTCTGGATAAGCTTAGTGACTGTCTTTAGTATGCTTATAAATGGAACTTATCTTCGAGAAAGCCCTGCAGCACAAAAAGTGAATGTGATTCTGAAACCACATCTATCATCGCATCGTGAAAAAAGAGACCTATCATCAGTGAACATTTCAGCAGTTCCTATACCTGACGGTATAGTGTGGGACAAGGTTGATTACGATATATTTGGCCCGACCAAACTTTTAAAAATACCACATTTATTTAAAATTTCATTGAGTGATATCATTACCTCCAGTACATTTTCCAATGATTGGGATTATGAAACTGTAAATATGTTGTCTGATTTAGAAAAATCTGCTGCTTTTTCTAATAATGAAATGTTGGAAGACACATCAGACTTTGAAACAATGTATTGCTATCAACATTATGGTCATCATTTTCTGCATAAATCTGCTAATCCCAGAAATGTTTTCACATACCACCAATGGGAACATTGCCCAACACCTCCGAAAAGCAGTTCAAAAACATTTGCACAAAAGTTTCCATAATTTTCAGGGTTTAACACGTCAGACTCCGCCTCATATTATCATAGAGTTGCACCAACACCAGCACAGAAAAATATGTTGACAAACACCAAACAGATTTATTCTGCTTCCTTTATTGCCCAGTCTGAACAAGGTTTCGACTTCTGGAAAGACACCATAGACTTAAAATCTGTCTGGGGTACTAGAGACTGGCAGGTCCAGGGAACAGAGGCACTATTTAGAGCATGCCTTATTCCTCAGCAAATCATGTTTTTGAATGAAACAGTGCAACAAACGACTTATCTTAGACTAGCCAAGAACAAAGACTTGAATACACCTCGGATACCCACACCATCATACACCGAGGGTAACATAACATCACAAGAAGGGATCATGCTAGATGAGATCATGCAATACAATAGAACAGACCCCGATTGGAACGGATGGTTGATTTGGCCCACAGACACCAATAGATGTCAGGAAAGATTCATGGGTAAATCAGAAGGGTTTAATATCAACAGGCCAGATCCACGCTATGTACAGAGAGAACATGCAGGGCTAGTGACCTCATACAGTGTTGGAAAGTTATGCCTCGATTGGCTAAAGACCTCAACACTTACACACGTGAAACAACACTTATCTTTACTTACAGAGGATGTGGACCTACGAGATTTTTTATTAGGTCCTAGGAAGCCACGTCAAAAACGTTTCTATTATGCTGTCTATAATGAGATTTGGAAAATATCACAACAAGAGGCTGCTGAGAGATTACGAGAAATTGATCGTATAAACCTAGAGAAAGCTCTATCAGTGGTGGACAATGGGTTAACTACACTAACCTCCAGGATATATTCACTAGGCAACATTGTATCTTCTGCTATTGATGTACTAGAACAGGATTTGTCCATATTACAACACGGGCAATCACAATTGCAGTCTATTATGTTATTAAGCTGGACGCTGCAATCTGCGCGCAGGCGTTTCATAAACAGCACGTCTCGGTTTTCTTCATACAATCTAACGGAAAAACAGAGAGAGATGGCACAAAGGGGAGCAAAGTATACAATGCTGCGTATTGAAAAACTGGACAGATTAGCTTTTACAGTGGCAGAATCACTGTCCACTGAATGGTTAATCCATGGCCACATAACTCTTCCGGTCACTACTTTTCAATTCCAATATTCCAATATTGCCTTGAACAAATGCAGGCAGGCAGATATGAAGAAATGGGTAGGGAATTCATCAAAGAATCTTGGAAATTACCGTACAGATTTCGATGCCTGAGTGGGGAAAAAGAAGTGTTTCTAAGCAGTAAAAACTGCGAGAATACTTTAAGTGGATCACTTATATGCCAGGATATAATGCTTCATGGGGCCTGTAACGGTTCGGTAGTGAACGTATACTGTCACTTAAGGAGTGTCCCAGCTGCCGTGATCACTCCAGTGTTCAGACTGCTTTCAAATGGGAGTTACTTGATGCTGAATGATGAAGGTTGCTGTGGGATGCTTCCGGGCATCGCATATCTGGTAACCGTGAGCCCCAGGGTTACTTGCTGTATGCAAGTATTCTTTCCACCAACACATACAGTCAGGGAGGCGCCGTTATGGCCTTCACTAAATGTTTCATTAATACGGTTTGATGTTTTGACCAGAATGAAAGCCATGCTTTTACAGAAATCTGTGCCCTTAACCTCTCTCTCGAGAGAGACTTTTGATCTCCAGATCGCAAGGTCTTCGGCAGAGATACAGGCACTCATACGTACAAACTGTCCCTTCCATTTCACAGAAATGGTAAATCGTATCTTTAACATGTCTGATACGACAGGCATCGTCCACCTATTTAAGACCATAGGTTGTGGACTATTAAGCACCTTTCAGACGGTCCTCGGAGTTATACCAAACTTTTAGGCTTTCCTGTTTTCAGTTTCTATTTTTGGTAAATTCTGGTGGGGGTTTTTCAGTGTTTTCAATACCTTAAAAAAACAGTGGTTATCAGTGGTTATACATTTTCGCGCCATTAAAAACAATAGAGACAGTGTTTTTCCGGTGTTTATGGAATGTTTTGCTTTTAATTATTGCTTGCTTTCTGCTCCGATAGTGCATGTGTATAGACAGGGTATATGAGGTCCAAATACATTTTTACAAATCAAACTTATTGTAGTACACCATACAATACTTCTTTAGTGAGTCTGTGGTCATGCGCTTGCGCTCTTTCCTTTCTATGTAATCGTTTATCTGTGAAAAGTCCCTCTCAACATTGGCACTTGAGCCAGGCAATGCCAAAACAGCCAGTACACAATTTGCTAACTCTGGCCAATGACATAGCTTTCCAAGCCAGTACTGGTGCACCTGAAGATTGTGATTCTCTAGGACATGTTCTACAACATATGCGTTGAATTGGGTGCATATGCCCTCAGTTATTGAAGCAGTCAAAAATGAAGCAGTACTTTTCAAAGTCTGGAGAAAATTCAGAAGGCATCTAGAACTTGTGCAGAGTACCTTAGTGAGGCTTCATTAACTTCAAATGCCATGGTTGGTGAAGGGACAATTCTATGCATCATTGCAAGCCATTTCCCATAGACTGTAAAATAACATTTCCTGAATTGCTCCTCAACATTTCTTTTCTCATCAAGTGGCAAGAATTCTAACATGCAGCATGTTACAGTGCCAAAGTCACTAAAAGATTCGCCCAGCCTACTCTCAAGGAGATGTTTCAGATCTACACCAAATACGCTGAACACTTGGTAGACAAGGGTGTTTTCAGACTCTAGTATTTTGATTATGTCCACTACAGCAGTCATGTATTCCTGTAAAACCTAAGCATGCAGTAGACTGTACTTTTTTCACATCACTATCAATATGTGACCAAAGAGCATCACATTTCTTGCCTTTGGCATCATTACTAAGCAAAAATTCTGTAATCGGTCGCCACATGGATAATATAGCATTCACAGCCTCTAGGACTGAGAACCACCGGCTAAACGACACAGTTAGGATGACTCTTTCTTTGATGCCACACAAAGCCCAAAATGAGAAATATTTGCACTTTAGTTCCTGGGCATACCGAAACAGTGCACCAGAATGGACTACAAAGTCAATGGCTTTCTTCATTAACTTTGAAGATTGTAAAGATGCTTTCAGTGTACCTTCTAGCAAGTGACAAGGATCTCTTACAGGGAAGCACTTCAGCTCAGTTATCAATTTTGACAGGTCATCATACAACTTTTTCATATACGTAGCTGAATTACTGCAAATACAAACAATATCACTCCAATCTTTATTGAACTCGGTATGAACTTTTTTGCAGCAGCATTCCAAGTGACACTGCATTCCATGTTTACCAAACGTCTGGTGTCATGTTTTCACCACTATCTCAGAAGCTTGGTGACAACACTCTTTTCAGATACACCTGTCACTACACCTTGCATTGAATATTTAAAGCCTGGAGTGTTTGGCAATTCATCTACAATCAATAATGACTCGCTAGAAAAGGGGGCTGATGTATCAAAGGATTTCAACCATTCTCTGTCTGTGGGTAAATGTGATGGTATATATTGGGAAAGATTCTTATGAAACCAGCCATTTTACCCATCAGTGAAATCAAATGTAGCCAAAATATCAAATATGGTTTTGATATTTCCTGATTCTCTACAGTTTATAAAATAACTAAATAAGACCTAAAACATGCTTCTAAACACTGCAACTATAGACCAAAGACCACAAAACTGAAAAAAGCAGATGGAAGAAGAAACAATATTTTAGTGACATCCCTAAACAACAAAACTCAATTAGAATAATGTTAGCCCAGTCTTTCTTGCTGCTACATTGTATAATAAAATTGCATTGTATTGGCCCCTTCAGGAAGAAATGAAAATGAATCTTTCACTCATCTTTTCCTTTCTTTGAATGGCACTTAGTTTGTGGTTGTGAAGGTGTTTTTTCAGTGTTTATATGTTTACACTGGTGATGGCTATTTTCCTTTCGGTGGGGTTTTATCAGTTATTATATGTTTAAACCTAAAACCAGATAGCCTACAAACTTTATATTCTGCGCATTTGGAAGCATATTTGGAGGGCTGCCGCTGATCCTGTTTCTAATAGCAGGTATCCTGATTGTTATTTTTCTGCTACGCGATGGACGTCCCAGTCACCAAGGAGATGGAAACAGTACTCCTGGAGCGAAAATACAGTGATCGCATGGTACAACATCTAGGCACACCTCACCTAAGGGAACTAAGTGCATGTTGGTTCTTGTCATTTAGACCAGTCTGGATGGACTGCATCTTACCTGTCCTCCGATGCCTGTTTTGCTGAGAAGAATGTGGTTAGATCTCTGTCTGACACTTCCATCATGTGCGCAACCGGACGTTGATGCTTTACTGGACCCGATAATGGCCCATGTTCTGCAGTGTCCCCAGCGTATTCCAGTGTTGATGGCGGCATTCCTAGAGCCACCACAGGTAGTATCAGCTCCTATTGGTATGGACATTGGCTCCTCCTCTGACACCCAGTCCTTGGATGGCGCACAGGCTGCCCCAGCATCTGTTGTGGACAGTACGAAAGATCATCTGTGCTCAATTGACATATTCTGCGAGGTGTTACAGGAACCGTCGTCTGCGGAGGCAGGCAACTAGAATCTTGCGTCTACCAGCCAGGACACATAAACATTTTTCTCATTTGGCCCGTCGTGTGCTGGGAGAAATTCGACTTTTTGAAAAACAAACTGAAAATCGGAACTCCATAACAAAATTGACATTCTTTTGAGTATGCATGGCTTTCAAATGCTTATAGTAGTTCGAACTATACCTTCGGACACATTAGGACTATAACTTGAGTGACAATTTCCTTTTAGATTTAAAGATTTAAAAAAAAAAAACTTTATAAACATTATTTTTTAGCACAACAAGACACAAATAGTTTTTAACTATTTGCGTACAAGTGTCTAGTCAGCCTAGTAGTACGTTTAGAATTTAACTATGTCGTCCATTCGGAAGAGGAGTGGGTGTTATATTCCATATAGGTACCATAATATAGGCCCCGGTAACTCCGTTACTCTTCACCTATATTCTTCCCTACATTACACTTATAACGGTTTACAGGGACTGACCTTTTACCTAGATACGACACTGCATTCAGAACGCAGGTTTTCCCTAGTTCGAAATCTCATACATTATGCATGAGGATTCTCGGAAGCACAGCAGGACTACCATCTCTTGTATAATATCTATGTATAAAGTTCATGCCCAACGTCATCCTTAGACCGACACAGTAATACAGCAAGGTAGGACCCCTGGGGAGACCTATGGGTATATATACATCACATCTTGCTAAGACAGAGAGAGGAGACCGAGACTTCCTAGCCGACACACTGACCAGAGACGCTGAGGTTCCTGCATGCAGACACTCCAGCTCGTAGTGGTCTAACATCCCTTGCGAGGTGTCCAACTCGAGACCAAGACGGGGTCCCACAGTCTCTCACTTCAGGTAATGGGGTTGACTAAATCCTAGAGGGATTCTTGACTTAACACCCATACACATGCTAGGTACATGTAGGTACATCTAGTTAGGAAGGCATCGTAGGAGTACGCATCTTTTTATCATGTGTTTTATATATTCATATGTTTTCATGATTATTGTAAGATGGTAGAGCTATACCATCCATTTACCTTTATAGTACTGCTAATCATTTATATCTTATACTGTCTAACGGTTGTTGCAGCTCATCTATTCTATTCTACATAACAACTGTTCAATAAATACTTATTGAAAACGCCCAGCCTGTTTATTCTGTATATCTCTCTGAGAAGAAACTAAGGGGCACATTACGATACCCGGCGTAAAAAAATCCGCCAGGCATGGAAGCGGCAAAAATCCGCCCGCACACACCGCCTGAACACCGACCACGCCATTATGAGTACACAAACTGAAAACCGCCATCGGCGAAAAATCATACAAAATACCGCCCGCCATCGTCCGAGTCGGAGTCAAACCGCCCGCCACGGACGGAAACACGCACGACAACACAAAACCGCCCGCCCACACGGCCGACACACCGCACGTGAAATTACGATCGCACCGCCATGAGCGCGGAAAAACAACAAAAATACCGCCCGCCAGCGCAAACAACGCCGATGAGAATCGACACGGCAGAAGCCATGGCGCCCACGTACCTGCACAGAAACCATCCGCACACAAAACCAATAGCACACAACATGGCCAACAAGTCCACACAGCAAAGCACGCACAAATACACAAGCACAGTACACATCCCGAAAACACCCCCGGACAAACAAAAAATACAAAGGCCAGAACCCCAGACACAACACACCTGAAAACAACAGACCATGAGGACACACCCACATAGGTGAGTACAAAAGCAGCACTCCCACAGACCACAACCCCTTGCTACATTGCAAACCAGAGAGGAGAGGAGAGGACACAGTGACACAGCAAGGACAGCAGCACACCACAGAAACGCACACATCACAACCACCACCACCACCACCAAACACCGGCACCACAAACCCCCTGCACATTACACAACACACACCGCACCACCACCACAAACACCATGGCACCACAAAGGATGCCCAAGTTCACGCCCATGGAGCTGACGGTCATGGTTGACGAGATCATCAAGGTGTACCCACAAATCTATGGGAACATGGTCCAGCACACACCACTAGCCACCAGAAACAGAATGTGGACCCGGATCGTAGACCAGGTCAATGCAGTCGGGACCCTGCCCAGGAACAGAACCGAGATAAACAAACGTTGGAATGACGTAAAGAGCCTGGTCAAGAAGAAGGAGGGCAAAAACAGAGAGCTGGCTGCCGTCACTGGCGGAGGGAATCCCGCGCTCTTTAAGACCTTCAAAGCGTGGGAGGAGAAGGTGCGAGTCGTAATCCATCCGGAGATCCTCGCCGGATTAGCAGAGGGAGTGGAGGCTGGTAAGTACAAACTAATGTATACCAGCACACCGCTATGTACACACATGCGCAACCACCATGCCACAGCTCCCAGGGACAAACACCCCCATGTCCAGCACACAATACACAACACATCACACGCACATGCAACAGACACTACCACACACAGGCCAAACCGAACAACTGTAAGATGCGTGGGGACATGTGTACACTAAGCCAGCCACGTAACCACCAACAGGTCCACAAATATGCCAGAAGCGCCACAACGAGCACCCACCACACCCATGTGTCCGCCACAGCTGCACCAACTGACAAGTAACAGGTAAGTGGCAGGAACACAAAGTGCAGTGGGTCGGAGGGGGACAGCTGAAGTACAACACCCACCAGGCCCCCACTCCCACAGACCAGCAAGGTGGAGCACTCCCCACACCCATGTGTCAGGCACAGCTGCACCAACCGACAAGTAACAGGTAAGTGGCAGGAACACAAAGTGCAGTGGGTCGGAGGGGGACAGCCCAAGTACAACACACACCAGGCCCCAGTCCCACAGCACAGCAAGGAGGAGCATCCCCACACCCCACACCCACGTGTCAGCCACCGCAGTGCACAACGACAGCCGAAAGGCAGACATCACGGTCCACAGCAATCGGTGTCAGTGGGTGTACAGCCACCCCCACGACCCACTACACCCCCCACCCCCACAGACCTGCAACATGGAGCACCCCCGCTAAGAGCCATGTGGCATCCAGTACAGTGCACGCACGAACAACTTGCAGGTGGGAAACTGGACAGGGCTGGATTACTGGAGGCATGAGGACCATAACACCACCAACACATGGGACATGTCACGTAGCACACGAACACGCAGCACCGCCCACCGTCACGAACAAGTGAACAATGTGCACACGGACATGAACAGCAGACTCACACCCCACATGACCCATCACAGACATAGCAACACCCAAGGAGCCACGTCTGCATGCACAAGCCACACTGAATATAGTCCCACACGGCAGCCACTGTGCAACTCATCACACACAACCGAAACACCATTGAAGTCCTGTCCATGTAGCCCCTACTGCCTGTCAACCACACACCCCACAACTACGCCTATGTAAGACAAACAACACTAGACGCAACAGAGCGGAACAACACAAATGCACACGAACACCACTGAACCCATCAAACACACAGACACACCATGCACATACAACATACCATCCATCCCATCCGTCAGCCCCAGTTTCATGAAAGGCATGTCATCCGCACAGCTGCCACACATACAGCAGTCACGCTAAGACACATGCCCATGACCAACCATGTGCCAGAAGTCAATTAAGCGCACGACACACTGTGAGCAACAACACACAACATGGGCCACACCCCCGAGCACTGCAGTGATGCACATGGCACAGGGCAGCACGCACACCAAGGAGATGGGACAACTGCAATACGTTGGCTGGCACACAACTATCACTCACTCATAACGATGCGTCCAATGCCATGTCCAGTAACCACAACAGACAGCAAATATGCAGGGCATGTCAGGCATGCACACACCTCAGACCATGCACTGTCATGCTGCCACAACACATGTCACGTTCGGCACCCATGGCTCACAGCATGTACCCCAAAAGCATATACCCTCCCAAATGCGAATCTGGGGCATGGCCCCCATGTTGCCATATGCGTTCCTAAGCGTTCCATTTGAACTCCAAAAGCAAAGTACAAACCAGACCCAGGATGGGCCAGGAGCCCGCATACACCAGAGTCACAATGAGTAGGGGCAAAGCAACACACCCATCGGCATGGCCAATCCGTCCCATGCCACATGTGCACAGCACACAGTCCCATTGCCTAGCACACACACCTACAGATGCCACAGCCACACACTCGCCTCCGGGAAACCCATGTACGAGATTGCACGAACTGCCAATGTCAGACGACTAATACATACTTCGCCAGGTGCAACACAATAACAAATCTCATTCTCTCCACAGGTGACGAACTGCTGGACGCTGGGGATGGAGACAGCAGCCAGCACAGCCAGCCTACAAGCCCCCAACGAGGACACACGGATCTGGAGGATCTGTCCACCTCTTCGGACACGGACCACCAAGCTGGCCCATCTGGCGTGGCAGGGCCCAGCCGCTCCCAGGACCCCTCCTACCCACCAACCCATCATCCAGGGATGCTGAACAGTCCCAGTCCCCTGCTGCCACTGTCGTTGCGGCCACACCCACGGTCATTGCGGCCACTACCACTGCCGCAACCGCCACCATCGCCGCACCGACCACCACCGCCTCCACCACCACCACGTCTTCGCTGGCACCAGCCCCAGCGCAGGTGGTGGCCCGGCCGACTGGATCCACCCTGGGAGCCACAGCGAGGACCGTGGTGAGCAATGTGGCTAGTGGGCAGGCCGGTGGCAGCAGGACTGGTAGGAGGAGCAGGGTCAGGGAAACGCCAGCCTCCCCTGGGAGCCATGCCCTGCCTCAAATGGACAGAGTCCTTGGGGCCTATGAAGAGGCCCAAGGACAATGGGCCAGGTCTGCTACTGACACGCGGGAGGTGCTGGGGGTGCTGAGGTCCATGGACGCCCATATGGGCCAATTCGTGTCCCGTATGGACCAACTCGTGGACCTCATGGGCCAGCTGGTGGTGGCGGTGGGGTCACAGGCAAGGCCAGCAACACCACCTCCGCCACCACCTGCTAGGGCGCAGGGTCGGCCAGCAGTGTCCACGTCCCCTGCGTCCACAGCCAGTGAGCACACCTCACCCACCACCAGCAGGTCGCCACCACACACCCCCTCCCAAACGTGGAAGGGGCCGTCCGAAGAGGAAACAGATCTCCCGGGAGGACTTCGCACGCTCCAGTCGCAAGTGAGGCAGCCAGCCAGCCTTCCGCCAGCCTTCCTTGACCAGCCACTGCATTGACTTGCTCTACGATCCCACTCCACACAGCCATCTGGATGGCATGTGTGTGTTGGACTATGGACATAGAACCAGTGGGTACACCCTGATCATCACGCAGCCATGACCGACAGCTCATTGTCACTGCACGCACCACTTTTGTCATCACCTTACACACAATCACATGTCACAGTTTGTAATAAATGCACCTTTTTCACTAACTGCTGTTTGTGCCCTGTGTTTTATTTGTACGGAATACAACGGCCACCTTGGGCGGAAGGGCACCTGATGCGTGGCATGGCAATGGAATCCGGAGGGCCTGTAGGGACCTAGGGGTGGGAGACAGAACAGGAGCACATTCAATGAGTGTGTCACACACCCATCACACAGTACATGTCAACAACTACAAGCAATGTACACACATCGCACAGAGCAATAGGGCACAATGCCACAGTCACCAACAGTGGCATACTACCCTGGCCATGGAGCGTTGACACACTGCACGCAGTGAACATACGGCCACCCTGACACAGCACACACACACCTGCATAGATACAGACACATCATCCGTCGTACATGGACACTCACCGTCAAGTGAAGTAGCGGGCGATGAGCTGCTGGCGCACATTCCCAGCTTCCTCCTCTCCGCTGTCCACCTCACTCGAGCTGTCCTGGTCTGCGGGCTGGGGCCCTGGTTGATCTCCGTCATCCACAATGAGGGGGATCTGCTTCCGAATGGCCAGATTGTGCAGCATGCAGCACGCCACCACTATCTGGCACACCTTCTGTGGGGAGTACGCCAGTGCACCCTCGGTGCGGTCCAGGCACCTGAACCTGGACTTGAGGAGGCCAAAGGTACGCTCGACCACACGTCTGGTCCTCCCATGTGCCTCATTGTATCGATCGTCTGCTGGGGTGCGAGGATTCCTCAATGGACTGAGCAGCCATGCCCCATTCGGATACGCAGAGTCACCTGGGTGTGAGGGACACAGAGAACCGTTGCTATTCCAACTGGACAGGGGACAGCATCGCACAACCAGCACGCTACACCACTCCACATACTCACCGACAATATAGCCACGATCCTGTTGCAGATTGGCCATCAGTCGTGGCAAGATGCTGTTGCGCATTATGTGTGCGTCATGGGCCGAGCCTGGAAACTTGGCACACACGTGGGTGATCACCATGTCCGCAAGGCACACCACTTGCACATTCAGGGAGTGCGTGTGCTTCCTGTTGCGGTACAGGTGCTCAGTGGCCTGTGGTGGAACAAGGCCAACATGAGTGCAGTCAATGGCTCCCACGACGTGTGGGATTCTGCCAAGGGCATAGAATGCACCCTTCACTGCCGCCAATTCACGAGCCCTGGGGAATCTGATGTACCTGTTCCGGTACAGCATCATGGCTGCCAGTACATCCCTCAGCACCTTGCTGAACATGGGCTGGGACATCCCTCCTCCACTGCCCACTGTGTGCTGGAATGACCCAGTGGCGAAGAAATGCATGGCGGCCATCACCTTAGCCGTGGGGGTGACAGCAGTCGGATACACCCTGCGGGGACGGAGATGGGGCTCTAACATGGCACACAGTCGATGCAGAGTTGGCCTGTCCAGCCGAAACTTCCTGATTACCTCTGTATCGTCCATGTCCGCCAGCAATTGGTATGGGCGGTCAATGTTCGGTCTCCGCCTGGGTTAAATGGCAGAGGACACATGTCAAAGCAACACGGCACATAGCAATTTCGCATACACATCACTGACATGACTGAGCAAGCACATGAGCCACAGCCCAGCTGTCAAGCTGGGACGGCACGGCCACAATACACTTACACAGGTCTCCCAACAATGGCAATGGCAAGTGAGACATACCACTGCCATGTGCATGCACATGGGGATCTAGGCCCCAATGATCATGGAGGGCCCACATGTACGCGTGGGTAGGCTACACATGATTGTTCACTGGTCGCCACCCCCAGTCAGTGTTTCGAATGGGAAGGTTGTCGTGCTGGTGGTATGTTCGATGTGGCGGATGGGCGGGCCTAGGTGCGGGCTTACATTCCGGACATGGGGGTAGTTGGATTGGCGACTAGTTGCAGTACACACGGGACACGTCTCTTCCTTTCCACATCTGGGTCATCCCTTGTACTAACTGACAGTGATACAGTCATCTTCGCCCCAGCCCTCATGTCCTCCCCTCGCCCCCCAATATGCATGCTCACCTGCGAGGCTAGCGCTTGCACAGGCAGCCGCAAGCTCGCACCAGAGAGGGCAAGGAGTGTATGTGTGGGTCCAGTTGCACGAGTGGGCTGTCTCAGGGTATGATGTGTGGCGGGACGCCGTCCACCTGCGTGGTGCCCCAAATGGAGACCCGGCCTGCATGGACTATGCATCACAGTCTTCGCCTTCCGGATCCGCCACCTGCGACACCCAGTGGCTGTGGCTGCCCTTGCGGCCATGCCGCGTCCGTCTGTGGCTGATGGCCCACACATTCACTCTTTGGCCTCTCTGGGGAGGGCTCAGGGGTGGTGGCGCACGCGCTTGCACTTAGTCGCAATGGCATGTGGCGTGGTTGGTATGATGGGCAATGGATGGGATGGTGCGAGCCACCTCCCGTGACGTCAGTGCTGCTCGTGCTGTGGTGCGTCCCCCTACACTTCCATTTGACTTTTTGCCATGCTGGACGTTGAGGTTCTATTGCCTGCGTGATATGACCAGGAGGAGCGCGAGGAGACCTCTCACACACCATGCTCCACTGCCATCCCGTGCCCTGTATCGCCTGTGCGGATTGACTATGTTGGGGTTACACCTGGTCGACTGGGGCTGTGTGTGCCTTGTCAAGGGGCATGGCGGGCGCACAACAGGATCCAGCTCGTCCACAGAGGGTGGGCTGAGGTGCGCCTGGTACCGCTTTGTACGTGTGCCCGGCTGCTGTGCACACACGTGTTCACTCCCCCGACA
Source organism: Calotriton arnoldi (assembly GCA_963921515.1). Lineage (NCBI taxonomy): Eukaryota > Metazoa > Chordata > Amphibia > Caudata > Salamandridae > Calotriton > Calotriton arnoldi. The sequence continues at coordinate 2,605,609 of CAWUFW010000941.1, forward strand.
GGTGTCCTCTCACAATGCCCAGGGAAGCGGTGGTGTACTGTTCATGAGCCCTCCCAACACGGCGTGCTCCAACTTGGCATGTGCGCATCTACCCGTCGCACCCACCCACCTGAGCACTGCGTCCATACGACTTCACACGACACATGTGTGTCTTCCACAGTAGTGCTACTCATTTGCGTTGACATCCAATACCAGTGGACTACATGGTCATGTCACGACTGCCGTGTACTTCACATACTCTCATCCTCTCTCATTCGTACTTGTGAAATGAGTCAGCGGAGACAGTTCTGGTTTCAAACATTATATTGAGTCTTCTGTCCTCTGTGATGCAGTATAGTGGACACTACTGGCAGCGGAATACATACTGAGGATATACTGAGCATGATTACAAATGGGATAGGGTGTGGGGTTACATCTGCTTGGCCAAGGCTGTGCTAATGTACATTTACGTATAGCTGCGGAGCTGCGGACTTTGACACAGACGGTATACATGTAGCCTACCAGACCGCTCGGCATCATGGGCACAGTCCATCTCAGTTCCATGTGACAGGTTTGCTGCGGTTGTTCCTCATGCACGCGTGCATGTGAGATGACATCAGGGCATGTGCTTGCGTGCATGCAGCGGCGTGCCACTTGTTGTTGCACTGTGGTGGTTACTGGACATGTCACAGTCACTGGGGTCGTGTTGTTGTTGTATGCACTTGTCGTCCATGCAAAGGTCCTGGTATGGGATTCCCGGGGCGGGGGTGGGAGGGGTGCAGCACCCACAGACTCCAGGCGACCTATTCATGTCCACTGAGCGGTGTGTGTGTCCATGTGCGCTGGATCCATGTCGTGTCCTGGTTGTTCGTGCAGTTCCGTCCATGTGGGTGCGATGCACAGAGCCCATGCCACTGCCTCCCACGATGCATGCGGTGTTCCTGGATGTGATGGGGAACAGTGTGCATGTCCCGGTCATATCCGATGTCATGGCGATGTCGTTGATGGTGTGGTTACAGTTGCCGGTCGTTTGGTATGGCTGTTGTGGTGGTGACTGGCCAGTCCGTGCGGAAGCTGAGCATGGGTGCGGGGTTGGACTTCATAGGTCACTCAGGGAACCTGCGTTGTGGTCCGACGTATTTACAGGTTGTCAGGTATGCGATGCCGTCCAGCAGGGCTTCGATGTCATTGGTGGTGTCCATGTTTGCCAGCCAATGAAGCGGATGGTGGCTGTCAAGGTGTTGTTCGTAGGTTGTCCCTTGGAGGACCATGATGGGGCATGCTGGGTGACATTCGATGTAGCTGTTCTCGATGATCCGTCGTGTGGAGGCACAGTGGTTCCATTTCAGTGCGCGTGCGATGTTGGCCACATACGCCATGCCCCCATAGGCAGAGCAGGCCCTGTCGTGTGCGTCCAGAGGGAGGAGTAGTGGTAGCAGGTCCGCCTTCAGACATGCCGGGTTGGAGAGGCATATCTCGACGGGATGCTGGTAGGGACACCTCCGACAGTAGAAGACGGGCATGACGCAGCTGAACAATGTGATGCGGTAAGTCAGTCGGTAACTTACGTTCAGCAGGGACAGGAGATCGCATCCCAATGTATGGAACAGTGCTGGTTTGGTACAGCTTGAGCTCTTCGGCGTAGTTGGGTAGGTGTGTTGCGGTTGCCATTTCGCAGCGGTTCGTTGAGGTGGCGTGCTCCGGCTGTGTGTGCAGTCTGCAATGTGCACGCTCCGGGGTTGCTGTGAGCTCTGTGTAGTCGTGGGGAGACAGGACTTGTGTTCTGTTGGCTTGTTTGGAGGACACGGGCCCTCTTCCCACATGCTTCTCAGACAGTTCAAGGTCAGTGCTGTGTGACTCCTTCCAATTAACTTGCATGTGGCCGACATGGGGAGTGTTTTCTTCTTTCTTCCCGTCCGTTGTGTGCTTCTGTGATATGCGCTATCTGCCCTGTGGTCGGTCTCCTCGGCATGCCTGTGTTGGTCTATTCTTGGACAATGGCTGTATTCACCGGCTTCTGTCGTGGGGCTGTGGTTTCGGTGTTGGAATGGAAGGTCATTCAGTGCTGTCTGCTCTCCCTTGTGTGGGCGGCAGCCTGCCTTTCCGCTCTGCGTTGGGCCTTGTGTGTGGATGTAATTCTTGGGCCACCTGTTGTCGGTCACCGGGCTCTTTGGTGTTCCGTTTCATGTGTCTTGTTCATATGTGCAGGGTGGTATGGGTTTTTCAGTGTGGTACTGGCGTTCCTCTTCCCGAAGGGGCCCTGCTTCTCCTAGTTGGTGTTGCCGCCGCTGTGTGCTTCGCCATGTTTGTTACACTGGGGTGTGTCCTGCTGTTGCGTGACTTCACTGACATGTGTGCGTCGGTTGTGTGGCGTTGGGTGTTGTCCGTGAATTGGGCGTTGGGTACATGTCTGTGGCCGGCCTGTCACGTGTCATGTGCGTTCGGGGTGGGGCTGGTGTGTGTGCTGCTTGGTTGTGTCCCTGTGTCTGTGTGCGACGCATGCATGGCGCTGCGGTTGGCCTCTGCGTTGTGCGCATGTGTGGCGGCGTCATCGGCGCTTTGGGGCCGTGACGGGGTGGTTGGTTCCTAGTCCCAGGTGGTGTGTACACATGTGTTCTGCGATGTTACGATTTGGCCTGTGTGTCATCTGTGGATGCGATGGTGGATGTGTTGTGTACACGCGCTGGTGGGGGTTGTCCTCTTTTCCGCCCTTGCACTGTGTGCGCTGTTTGCGTGCACTTGTTGTGTGTGTGCCTACCTGCGTCTCCGCGGTACGTTGCGTCCTTGGTGGTGCATCAGCAGAAGCATGGGAAGGGCCTGCAGTGCTGGATTCATGCCCGGGATGCCGCTTCTTCGTTGTCCGTGCTCTGCGTCCGTGTTACCGCCTCTCTTTCACGTACGGTATCTCTTGGCCGTGGGAGCCGTTTGTTTGCGGCATCGTAATTTATGCGCCGGGCGGGGCGTGTTTCGTCGGACGGTGTGTGTCAGTTGGGCTGCGCCGCTACGTGTACGGGCGCACTTTGATGGCGGACGGTGTTGCTGGCTTGCCGGCGGTGTTTGGCCTGCTTTTCGCATCGTAATTGGGCGGGCGTGTGGACTGCTGCGTGCCGGCGGTAACTGGTGGTTTTTGCATCCGCCAGCACGGCGGTAGTGCTTCCGCCCGCCATCGTAATGGGCCCCTAAGTAGGCACGAGTTACTGAGCGAAAAGTAGTATATTGTTTCCACGGTCCTGAGGGATCAGGGTTGTCATGTTCGATGGTTGCCAAGAACTATTCTCTCCTTGGTAAGGGGAGATTCTAGTGGCACTGTGAGCTAGTTGGTACAAGAGGCCAACATACCCGGTGGGGGTGTCCAGAATCAGTCTGGCACCAATCCTAGAGTGTATGTTGTCTAAACGCGCAGATCCTGTATAATTATTATAGGAGCTACACGACAGTAGGCTGTGGTGTGCTTGTGATATTTAGTAACATGAGTACTATTTCATTAAGGAACTGTGGTACTTATTTCCCCTATTTTTGTGACCTCACACAACCTCTGAAGGCCATGTTGCGATGTTTGCGGTTATTTTATTGAGAGTGACTTGAATATGTCAACTGATGGTTGAATAACATCTTGCAATGTGCATATATAACACCATTCTCTTTTTCTCAGGTTCAGAGAAACTGGCTACTCGCTAGGTTATGTTATGTTAATTTAATTTCTTAAGCACAATGGTTACCCGAGGGTGTCCTGGCGCTGATTACTGCCTTCCGGTTGACGAGGTGTGTAATGACCTATGAAGTGAAAAGACAGGTTTTATGTCCCTTCCTAATTGCCAAGAGCTCTGTGGTGTTCCTGAGATGGAAAGGAAGCTCATTCCAGGCCCCGGCGGTGTACGTGATGAAACTTCTTCCCCCCCCCCCGTAATTGGCTTTTTTGAATGGGGGTATGACCACCCCTTTTGCTCCGGCGGAGCGGAGGACTCTTCTGTGGATGTACCATTTGAAACGCTGTTTCAGGTGGTCCAGGCCTACTCCGTGGAGAGCCTTGAAGACCGTGCATAGGGATTTGAATTGAATCCGCTCTTTAAATGGGAGCCAGTGTAGCTGTTTTATTTCTTTTTTGATCGAGACAAACTTTGGTGTCCCGGTCAGTAGTCTGGCTGCCGCGTTTTGCACGAGTTGAAGCCTGTTTAGGTGTTTCTTTTGGATGTTTAAGTATAGACTACACACACAATAGAATTAACGATGTTATCACTACCTTGTGGCTGTCTGCCGGTAAGAATGACATTATTTTCCTTATCATTCTAAGAAGATGGAAGCTGGCAGAAACAACCGCATTTACCTGCTCTCCAAATGTAAGTTTATTGTCAACTATGACTCCCAGGTTTTTCGCTTTCCTCGTTGGCTCCGGGAGAGTCCCTAATTCTTCTGGCATCCAGAAGTTGGCATTATTGCCAAAAATGAGGACCTCCGTTTTGCTTGAATTAAGCTTCAAACAGTTCGTGGTCATCCACAACCTGACTGCTTTCCTGCATTCATGGAGCTTTTTCCCCTTCTCAGCCTCTTGTCCAGGTCGTAGTGACATCACTATTTGCGTGTCATCTGCGTAGGATGTCAGCTGGAATCCAAAAGATCTGATCAACGCAGCCAGAGGTGTCACATAGACATTAAAAAGTGTAGGACTAAGGGAGGAGCCCTGTGATACGCCACACGGTTGGGAGAAAGGTTTTGAGCGGGCTTTATCTAGGTCCACAGTGTGAATCCTTCCCGTAAGGAAGGATTTTAGGAGGTTCCAGGCCTTGCCTTGTACCCCGCAGTCTGATAAACGGCTCATCAGAACTTCATGGTGGACCGTATCGAAGGCCGCGGAGAGGTCCAGCATAATTAGTGCTGCGTTGCCTCCTTGATCCAGAGCTTCCCTTACATCCTCAGTGGATTTTATCAGGGCCAATTCTGTGCTATGTTCTGCCCTGAAACCGTATTGAGTGGGATCTAGTATATTGTTTCCTTGGAGGTACGTGCTGAGTTGAGTATTCATGTTTTATTTTACCAATTTTGACGGCAAGGGGAGACGAGAGATTGGCCGGTAATTATTGGGGTCCTTAGGGTCAAGATTATGTTTTTAAGTAGCGGAAGGATGGACGCACTTTTCCATCTCTTGGGGAAATGCCCCGACTCAAACATGGCGTTAAATAGAGGGGTAAGTGCCACGCCGATGAGCTCAGGAACTTGTTTGACCAAGGAAACTGGGCAGGGGTCATTTGGGGATCCCGATTTGATAGAAGCCAGGAGATTAGTAGTTTCCTGCTTTGTCAGAGGTGAAAATGTATCTAGAATTGGTTGGGATTCAGTTATGCTGCTCGTCGGCATGTCTGGCTCCCCAGTCTGTACTGTTTGGGAAAGTCTAAATGAGGGAAAAATAGCTTCAACCTTCTGTAAAAAGAAGGTGGCTATTTCCTCGCAGAGTTCCTGACTGCTATGAGTTTTTGGGGTAGAGGGGGTGGTCAGTTTGATGACTGTTGTAAAGAGTTCTTTAGTTGAAGATTTTGCCTGTGTAATTTGTTCTGTGAAGAAGGCCCTTTTGGTATTGAACAATAGTTTTTTGTAGAGGGTAATGCTCTGTTTATAAGACTCTTTATCTGCATCATTATAGCCTCTCCTCCAATTGCGCTCTAAGCGCTTACAAGCGTGTTTTTGCATTCTCAATTCTTCAGAATACCAGGGAGCTGAGGGCTGAGAACGCTTGGGAGTCCATAGTTTCACCGGGGCTAAATTTTTGCATGATATGTCTATCCATTCTGTGTAGGAGGTTGTGGCATCTTCTACATCGGAGGGAAGATGGCGGGCCGTCGTCCTGAGAAAGTCATCTAACTCAGAGCTTTTTATTTTCTTCCAGGCTCTTGTTTCTATCTCCTTTTTAGGTGCTACTTTGATGTGGTAAGGTTTAGGAGATGTTAAATCAAATAGAATGGTGGCATGATCCGTCCAGGCAAGTGGTAGCACCTTTGTGCATTTTATTTGAAGGTTGTTGGAGAAGATCCTGTCTAATGTGTGCCCTGCCGCATGCGTTGGGCCCTCTACAAGTTGCCTTAGTTCCCCACTGTTCATCACCTCCACCAAACTAGCTGTGTCAGGGTCAAAGTGTGCTTCCAGATGGAAGTTAAAATCTCTAAGGATCGTGAAAGAGTCGGTGCAGAGCCCGACCTCTAACAAAGTCCCAACCGATGCTAAGAAAGTACCTCTTGGACCTGGAGGTCTATAAAGAAGAATACCCTTAAAGGAGTTATGCTGAGTAGTGTAAAAATTAAGCGATAGTGCAATCCGAGTTAGATGCTGTTTGGAAGGAGGACTGTAGGGAGTTGTGATAAATGATTGTGAGTCCTCCCCCTCTCCTAAAGGGTCTGTCTTGAGTGTAGGACTGAACCCCCTGAGGTGTGGCTTTAGCCAGGTCTGGTCCTGAAGCCTTATCTGACCATGACTCAGTTATAAATGCTAGTTGTATGTTATGCTCCTCAATGAATAATGCACACTCCATACTGTGTTTGATCAATGATCTAGCATTTAGCAATAAGCAGCGCAGTGAATCGACTTCAGGCCTTTCCTGTTTCTTTTTCTTTAGTTCGGGCGGTTTGATAGGGTGAAATAGAATATGGGGAAGAGTTAGGTAACAGTTATGACATGTTGCTACCAGTTCTTTGGGAGTGGCCCTAAGTGTTAAGCACGGACATGTGGTGTTCTGACCTTTAGGGGTCAATGCTAGACGGTCATCTCTTGAGTAGACCCATGTTCCTAGCTTCTAAGAGCCAGGGGGACTGGCCCTGAGCCTGTTCCGAGCGCAGACGGGCTTGCCTTTGGCGCGCCCGCTGCGAGGCCGCGTCAGCGTGCCCATTAAAATAGTGTGTGGGCTGAAAAGAACTAGCCCGCTAACCAAAATGGCGGCCCGCTCCCTTGCGAGGACCTGATTCCCCTTCTGGTCAGGCACAGTCAGGCAAAGTGCAGCAAGATCGTGCAGGTAAGTAAAAAACAATGTCACACAATTTTAAAACCCTTAAAATCAATAGATGAGTTCAAGTAGTTTCCCTGGCGAGCTATAACACAGCTCAACAACAACCAGGAAATGCAGTGCTGTGCGGTCGCGTCAGCGTGCCCATTAAATAGCGTGTGGGCTGAAAAGAACTAGCCTGCTAACCAAAATGGCGGCCCCGCTCCCTTGCGAGGACCCGATTCCCCTTCTGGTCATGCACAGTCAGGCAAAATGCAGCGAGATCGTGCAGGTAAGTAAAAAACAATGTCACACAATTTAAAAACCTTTAAAATCAATAGATGAGTTCAAGTAGTTTCCCTGGCGAGCTATAACACAGCTCAACAACAACCAGGAAATGCAGCGCTATGCATTGAACCGCGTTGGGAGAACTACTTCTTCCAGTATTCCCATGCGACCCCAATAGCATCTTCCTGATGTCATCAGAATGCGTCTGTGTTCCTTATAAACAAGCATGTTGAGGCAGTCCAGCGTCCTTGATCCTGGCAAGACGCGGACTGGCTTAGAAAGCTGGACGGGTGAGAGGCATGGTGCCACCTGTTGTTTGATGTTTTTTATGTGACATACTTTGTTTTAATCAGTTAGGAACTATATTGGGAACATTAGCCCGCGCTTTGCCCTCACAAGCATTGCTTTATGAAGCAAGTCGCTTGGAACTTATTTTGCATTGAGAGGCTTGGATATTGTGTTTTCTACTATGCGGCATTGGTGCTTCATTGCCATTGTGACTTCAGTGGGAATGTTAGCCCTCTAATGCCTAGGCTTTACGTGCGTATATGGCATTGTGAACCATGTCGTACTAAGTGGTCTTACATTGAACAGTAGTGGGCCACTTCTACAAAACACACGATTGTAGATTGGGGACTATAGCCCCCTTGAGTTACACTGGATGTTTTTACTTGACTTTTGAATCATGTTGTACATAACAAAGTCGAAAGAGAGTGGCGCAAGGAGTATAATCTGAGAGAGAAGGAGGCATATCTGCTAGCACTAAGGAAATATCATGCTCTGCTTAAAACTGCGAAAAAAGAATACTTTGAGAGCATGATTGAAAAGGCAGGCAATAAGTCTCGTGAAGTATTTAAGATCGTGAACAGCTTTATGTCCCCAGTAGCTTGTTCCAGAGAAGTCCTCGATCACGTGAATAGTGTAATAAGCTGGCCATGTTTTTTAAGGACAAAATTATGAATCTCCAACTAAGTCTTGCTCACTCCTTGCCAGAGCTGAGTGGCTCTCTTCCCTATGGAAATGCGACTATCAACCTGATTGGGTGCTCCCTCTCATCCTTTAAACCCATCTCCTATGAGGAATCTCTAGCAGCCATTTTGCATCTTAAATCTGGCTCACCGGCTGATCCCTGCCCCACTAGTGTTCTAGTTATGGCGGTGGAGGCAATTAATCCTTGGGTGAACACACTATTGAATGAGCCACTGGCCACTGCGAAAGTCCCCAGAGACTGTAAACATGCTAAGATTCTCCCGCTGCTGAAGAAGCCTTCAGCTGACCCTAATTTGCCCTGCAACTATAGGTCCATCTCCCTGCTGCTCTTAGTCTCCAAGATACTGGACAAATCAGTGAACGAGCGGCTCTCTTGCTTTTTGGAGAAGAATAACCTCCTACATCTGAGTCAGTCAGGTTTTAGGAAGAACTTAAGCACAGAGACAGCCTTATTAGAGGTAGCTGGGGAAATTAAAAGTACATTGGGTGTCAAGGGCAGGGCGGTGCTGATCTTGTTGGATCTGTCTGCCGCCTTCGATACAGTCCCTCAATCTTTCTTCCTAGACCGTCTCGCAAGAATTGGAGTGAAGAATCTTGCCCTTAGCTGGCTATCCTCCTTTTTAGATAACAGAGAACAGGAGGTTTGGCTGCCCCCTTTTGCCTCTGGCAACAGGTCTATCTCAGTCGGGGTTCTGCAGGGCTCGGCCCTTAGCCCTACGTTGTTTAATGTGTACCTTACCCCACTTGTTTTAATTGTTGAGTCATTTGGTGCTAAGATTGTGTCCTATGCAGATGACACGCAGATTCTCTCCTCTTTTAAGGAGGAGGAGGACCTGGCTCTTGACTCTATCAAATCTTGCCTTACAGCAGTTTTTGCCTGGCTACATCAGAATCAGCTGATGTGCAATACTGACAAAACTGAAATTCTTTTTTTTGGCACCTCGGCACCCTCCGGCTGGTCCACTTGCTGGCCAGATGGTTCCGTCCCACCTGTGTCTCATACAGACACAACTAGGAATCTGGGAGTTAAGTTTGAAAGGTGCCTGTCTTTCTTACCCCAGATTAGCGCAGTGACTGGTATGTGCTTTGGTATATTAAGGGCGTTGAAAAAATTTCAGTTTCTTCTATCCTTCTCTGACAGGAAAACAGTTATCCATGCTCTCATAACATCTCGCCTCGATTATGCTAATGCCTTATATCTTGGCCTGCCAGAATATGGCATCCATAGATTGCAAGTGGTACAAAATGCTGTGGCGCGCCTCTTACTGAATCGAGCGAGGATCTCGAGTCCTCTCTCCTCTTTGCACTGGCTCCCAGTAAGGAAGAGAATTCTGTTTAAATCCTTGGTACTGATTTTCGTGCTCTGTTATGTTATGTTATCAATGATTTGTAAAGCGCTCGTACACCGGTTGGTTTCATGGCGCTGAAAAACTAGGGGGTTGCTGGTCCGGAGCAGATCATTCGTAAGCTTGTGTGAATAACCAGGTTTTAAGAGATTTTCTGAAGTTGAGTAGATTGGTGCTGAGTCTGATTTCCAGGGGAATGGAGTTCCACAAGCGTGGGGCCAGGGTTGCAAACCTGCAACCCCCTTGGCGCTTCAGTTTGAAGGTGGGCACCGTCAGAAGGTGGAGTTGGGCTGAGCGGAGATTTCGAGTGGGGGTGTAGCGAGAGATGAGATTATCAATAAATTTAGGGCTGCGACCGTTTAGGGATTTGAACACCAGGCAGCCGACTTTGAAGGCGCAACACTGGGGGACAGGGAGCCAGTGCAGCTTCCTGAGGAGGGGGGAAGCGTGTTGCCATCTGGGCTGTTTGTGTAGTAGTCGGGCCGCTTGGTTCTGTACCAGCTGAAGTCACCTAGTAAGGCCGAGTGGGAGTCCCAGGTATGTGGCGTTTGCGTAGTCTAAACGAGACAGGACCAAAGCTATCACCACCTGTACCAGTGCAGCGTGGGACAGTAGCCTGCTTATCTTTCTGATTTTGCGTAGCTGGAGGAAGCAGGCGGAGACCACCGTGCCTACGTCCATTTTAAGGGACAGGTCGTTACCTATGGTAACCCCTAGACTTTTTACTGCGGTGGAGGGGGCAGGGGGTGGGGACCCAAGTCGCTAGGCCAGTATTGTGGGCCCCACTGATTGAGGCCTCCGCCCGTCAGAATTAGTTCAGTTTTGCTTGGGTTGAGTTTTAAATGGTTATGGTTCATCCATTGCTGGATGAATGTCATGGTAGATTGAAAGTCAGATATTGATTGGGGGGAGTTATCGATTGAGAACATAAGTTGGAGGTCGTCTGCATAGTTGAAGGTGGTCACTATTCTTTCTTTCAGAGATCTTATCAGTGGACGAAGGTAGATGTTGAAAAGGCGTGGTGAGAGCGAGGAGCCCTGTGGGACCCCGCAAGTTGTTTTTAGTTTGGGGGCAGTGAATTGGCCGATGCGGACTGCCTGGGTGCGGTTTTTTAGAAAGCAGTTAATCCAGCTAAGGGCTGGACCCTGGAAACCTGCCTCGCTGACACGGTCCGCTAGTATGTTATGGTCGACCGTGTTAAATGCGGCCGAGAGGTCAAGCAGCACCAGGGCCTGGTGAATGCCTCTGTCCGCGTTTTCTCGTAAGGAGTCGAGTATCGCCAAGGTCACCGTTACTCAGTAGAGTGAGCTGGCCGAAAGCCGGCTTGGCTGGGGTCAAGGAATCCCGTCTGTTCCAAGAAGTTGGACAGGCATTTTGCCACGTGGACTTCTAACAGCTTGGCCATGTAGGGGAGCAAAGAAATAGGGAGGTAATTTGCTAGAGTCTGAGGGTCAGCGCTAGGTTTCTTTAGGAGGGGGACTACTATAGCCTCCTTGAAAGCATTGGGGATGCAACCCTGGGACAGGGAGTGGTTTAAAAGGGCAAGAGCTGGATCTGAGAAAGCCATAAAGGCCGCTTTCAAGATGTGAGGGGGGCAGTGGTCCAGAGGAGAGCCAGATCTGACTTTAGCTAGTAAGTTACTCAAGGTCTCGGTGTCAATGGGCGGGAAAGAGTCCGGAGAGTGGGGGTTTCTGGACGTGGGCGGGGTAATATCTTGCCAGGACCTGGGGAGAATGCTGGCTTTGATGGCAGTGATTTTATCGATAAAGAAATTATTCAGAGAGTCACAGAGGGCCTGTGACGGCTTGGGTTTACTTAGAACTCTCTCAGGGTTTGACAGTTCGTCGACTGTTGTGAATAATTCTTTGGCTTGATTGTTGGAGTTGAGGATTCGTGACGAAAAATAAGCTGCCTTGGCTGCGGAGATGGCCTTTTTGTAATCCTTCAGGGCCCGGACGTAGGTGGTTTTACCTTCTAGAGAATAGTCCTGCCTCCACTTCCTTTCCATTTGGCGGAGGGAGCGTTTTTGAGATTTTAAGTCTGGGGAGAACCATCTCTGAGCCTCATGCCGTCGGGTGAGACTGATTCGTTTAAGTGGGGCATGTGAGTTACTGGCCGCTAATAGCCAGGTCGAGAAGGATTCTTCGTGCAGGTTGACGTCGGGTGTGGGACCGGGAGCTGTGTTAATTAGAGTGGCGATAAAGTCGTTGTTGTCAATGGAGTGCCATTTTCTCGCCATCCCCCCCCCCTGAGGTGGGCAATTTCCCAGTGAGTGTGTGCTCTAAGGAGAATTTTACCAAGTGATGATCAGACCATACGCAGGGCATGATAGATGGGGCTGATATCACCAAATTGGTGGTCCAGAGTTGGTCTAGAGTGTGACCTTTTGAGTGGGTGGCTGAGAAGATCTGTTGGGTGAAGTTCATGTTTTTTAGTAGTTCGGTCAGCTCGGTGGAATGTGGCCCTCCTTGAGGGTCATTAGCCCAGTAATTAAAGTCCCCTATTAGGAGGATTCTAGTGTGGCTAGTAACTAGGGGTGCGATTTGTTCGCCTAACAGGTGGGGGAACAGGGGCACGATATTGGTCCAGGATATCTGGCTTCCCGTATTCTTTTCTATACTCCTGCGAGGAGCCTATGATCTTCTCATCTGGCTTTGGCCAAAGTGCCGAGAGTGAGACTCAGGGTGCTCCTTTTCCTTGCTAGGGCCTTCTGCATGGAACTCTCTCCTGATGCATCTGAGACAGGAAACTTCAGATCCTGCTTTTGGGAAAGGATTCAAAACTTGGTTATTCACTATGTAATCTGGCTTGCTCTTGGGTTAGCGCAGGGTCATTCCTAGGAGCATCTGTGCGCTTTACAAATTTGCTTCATCGTCATCAAAATAACGCTACCAATACAAAGTAGCAGCTGAGCTTGTTAAAAAGGAGAAAACAGTTCCAGTGTAATAAAGATACATTCTTTGTTTGTCCATCTATTTGGCTAACAAGTTCAAGGATACAATTCTTTGTGGTACAGACATCGGTTTCTCTCTAAATGGTAGCATGCACCCTGAACCCCTTGCCAGGGCCACTTAGAGAGGAGGCATTGAGACCCGACTGTTGCAGGTAAGACTTGCCATTTTTTGGACAGTTATTGTCCGACAGTATGCATATATCACTCATGATGAGCCTGATCAATTTCATGGGGTGTGGTGGGTTCACTTTTGTGGATTGCGTCTTTTTCCATTAAAGTACACTAAATGACCTATGTTTTAATGAATAGTGCCAAACCTGTTGGTATGTAGTTGGTTGTCTTGACCATATTCTACTCTGTTACAGGTCCAGGAGAAGTGGGTTTCCTCATATTTTTGTTGACCACGTTTTTTCTCCTTATTCTGTATATGTTTATTCATTTTCATTAATTAGCACATAGATAGTGAACAGCAGAGTTATTGAGGTCCTGATGAATGAATCTACACCTTAAACAAGGGTAACTTGTAGGCAGAAACAAACTGACTATAGACTTTAATACAATCAGTGTTGGAGAATTCTTTCCCAGAGCACCCGCACTTGCGTATTTTTAATCCTATCCCCAATAGACAAAAATAAAGTCAAACATATTTTATGACCTTAGTATTAATAGCACTTTGTTCACCTATTTTATCTTTTTTTCACACTGTGCCATTCACCTACATTCTCCACTCACAGAGAGACTCAGAACATCCGAAGAGCTCCTCCTAATTTCATTAGGAGTTGTAGCCCACACCTCAACTCTGTTGGGCGTGAGGAAAAACCCAATGATGAAGCATGCCATCTATTGGTGGGTGAGGATTTTTGACCTAAAAAGGAAATATTTCCTGTGCATCCTAGGACACATACCAACACTTTAGGCATTCCCCAAAGGTGGGTATTTTATTGTGTTTTCAAGTTTGTGTTGGGAGTGGATACCCGGTGGTCTTTTAATCTCTCCCGGCCCTCTCTTTTGTGTACCTCAATGAAAATCCCCCATGAAGTTAAAGTAACATGTTTAGATTGATCATTTGCGTTTAATGTACATCCCAAAAAGTGCCTAAAAATCGTTCAAAAAGTGCAGACCGCGCATTGCTCATAAGTGCAGTAGTGAAAACCATTAAAATATGATGCATGTATACAATGTGGGTGTCCACAAATAGAATTTGCAGTCCAAAGTTATTGCTGATCCAGACACAGAAAATTATTCTAAAAAGGGTCCGTCTGATAAAGCACCTGGAAAATGAATCATATAAACTTCTGTTAACCTCATGGGCTCATCCTGTGCCAAGTGTACACCTGCCGGGGGGGGGGGGGTCGGAGCCTGACCGAGCTCCAAGATGGCCGCTTGATAGAGAGGCTCTGCCGACCGGATCATTACATCCATCAGAATCCGGCTCAAGCACTGCACCAACTCTCCTCAATTCGAGAGAGACATTAGGGGACCACGGATACAATATCAGAGAGGCACTCTGGGACTTGTGAGACCCCTGCAATAGTGGAAACTGCTATGGCTTTTGGAGTGGCGGGCGGGGCCTGCCTTGCGCCGCCGTTGGAGACGATTTGCGACCTGTGCTCCAGGGGAGCTGTACTGCGACTGAGAGGCCGGCGCCCCTCAGGGACTGTGGTTGGGACCGCTGCGCTGGTTTAATCCTGGAGGAGATCTCGTGATGCAGGACGGCTGCTGACCCTGCAGCGAGGCAATCGCTGGAGTCTGTACTCGACCGCTGGTGGGTGCACCGACGGGGCCTGCTGCTTTGTGGCCCTTTTGGGTGAGCGCGGCTGACAGGATGAGGTACGTGCCAGAGACTGCCGGGCCGCGGGTGCCCCTGGGCCTCTCGGGCTGGGGGGGGGGGGAGTGCAAGGCCCTGGGCGCTGTGTGGACGATTCAGGCACCCTGGATCATCGGAAGAGAGGACCACAGGCCCATATGTGTCTCTGGTCATGCCGGGGGGGCCTCCGCGGCAAGGGGGGCACCCTGCGTGCCCCGCGGCAACCTGGGAGTTGGTGGGACTGCTGGCACTTCGCACTACAGTTGAAGCAGCGACTTCTAGCAAGCTGACATTCTGAGGCAATCGCCTCCCCTCTAATTGCCCGCTCCATTCAACCACCAACTCGTGACTTAGCAGAGACATCTCTGGGCCAGAGATAGCACAGAGGGCGAACCCACTGGGCCTGGGCCTGCTCGTGCCCTTGGCTGGACGCTGGGTGTGGCGGGACTTGCCAGGACACAAGCACATCACCTGGGCGCAAGACTAGTGGGTGGAAGAACCCAGAATGCTGCTTTGTGAGCGATTTGCACAGTGAGAGCCTGGGAACACTCACCATTACTACGCTGAACCTTGTGGAAGCTATGGACAAGCAAGACACCAGGCAGCCTAAACCCGTCTCTGAGAGAAAATGCTCTACCCGCCACGCAGACCAGGAGACGCCATCGGAAACTGCATCAGAGACCCTGACACTTGATGTCAAAACCAGCCTCAGAGACATTGATGCTAAGTTAGACACGCTATCTACCATGCTGGATCATATCTAGCAAAGAGTGGACAAACATGACTCCACACTCAAACAGGTAGAAAGCAGAGTCTCCGACGCCAGGGATGCTCAAACGGAATCTAAGGAACATTTACTGCGGATGGACAAGGTCCTAGACCTTATTAGAGCCAAGAATGAGGATCTCGAATCACAATCACGGCGTAATAACCTTCGTATTACCGGCATTCCTGCATCCTCCGCCATCACCACCATGGAGGGGTTCGTGGAGTCGCTCCTCCGAGACCTGTTTGGGGAGGCCTTGTCACTTGTTTTTATCGTAGAAAGGGCGCATCGGTCCCAATGGCCCGAGGCCCTCCCCGCGTGCACCGGCATGGCCCATTGTGGCGTGCCTACTGAATTACAGGGATAGAGATACGATCCTACGTCTGGCCCACGAGAAACAGTCCATAACCCATCAGGGTAACACCATATACTTTTACCCGGACTTCACCATTCCTGTCCAAAACGCTAGACATGAATTTCTTCCTGCTAAAAGACTTCTCCAGCAAGCGAACATTTCCTATGCGCTCCTTTGTCCAGCAAAGCTCCGCATTACAGAGGACGGCAAGCCCCATTTCTTCACGGATGCCAAGGCGGCTCTCAAGTTTGCAAAGCTTCTCACCAAGAAACGAGCATTCCCGGCAAGACTGGTGGGAGATCCTCTAAATTAAAATGATTGAACTAGCCCAGATATGCAGGCACATTGGCAATATTACCACAGGGAGACCCGAAGCTGACCAACTCCAGATAAGTGACACGAGGTTTACCACGCAGCCTTCTGGTACCCCAAGATGACTAATGTATTACTGTATATACATGTTTACTGTGCGTATACACAGGGCTTTGGCCCATCCGGTCACCCGACCTTGATGGAGGGGAGTTAGCCCGATCCTGTTCTGCCTCCTGCGATGTGGCCTCCTGGGATGTCCCCCGTTGTATTGTTTGGGGGAAATGAGGGGGAGCTGGGAGAGGGGAGGGTACTGAAGCTCAACCATGTTCAGGGGTTGGTGTGGGAGGCGGGCGTGCGATTAGGGGTTTACCTTATTTCAGTGTTCTGTCTTTGATATCATTTGTGGCACTCAGTGACATTTCACTATATGGTCAATCCGTCACAGCTCATGTATTAGACAACGACGACGACAGCACAATCTTAAGCAAAATACACTGGTTCCATTTAGATGTCTATAAAATGTCTGAACTGGAACATCCGTGGTCTCAATGATTATTGCAAATCCCGCCTCTTCCGCGCATATGTGGTACGTTACCGGATAGACATCTGTTTTGTACAGAAGCTACATCTCACTACATGCACTGCTCCAAGTCTGAAATCTTACACTATGCTATATTCCAACTATGCTAGAGGGGTAGCCATACTACTTCGTAAAGGGCTGCTCTGGCGCTCTAAGGACGTCATTGCAGATACAGAGGGGCGCTATGTTTTTGGGGCAGGAACACTGTATCAACAACCCCTGATTCTGGTGGTGCTGTATGGGTCGAACACGTATGACCCTGTTTTTTTCGCCGATCCTTGGCTACTGGTGGCAGGGAGGACGTATGGGGCAATACTTTGGGGGAGGGGACTTCAATGTGGTTCTGGACGATAGCTGTGATATGTCAGGTCTGTCCCGCTGCCCACACCCCAGTGCAGCGTCCATACTCAAAACAATCATACAAGATAACCATTTGCTTGACATATGGAGATGGTCCCAAGGGGGGCGTCACAAGGGCACATGCGTCTCCTCTCACTACAACACGTGGTCGAGAATGGATTACTGGCTTATTTCTCATGAGGTGAAGCTGTGGGGCGCAAAGGGTACGCACTTGGCTCGTACACTATTGGACCATGCTCCTGTCCTTTTGGAGCTGTTGATTCCACAGGTCCCCCCTAGTGCGTTTTCCTGGCGCCTTCCTCCGAGGGCGCTGCTGGATGCGGTGTTCCGGTAGGAAATACGGGCAGACATTATTGCCTACTTCGAACAAAACAAGGGCACGGTGTTGTCTCCATCCGTGCACTGGGAGGCATTTAAGGCGGTATTACGTGGTGCATGTATCTCAAAACAAGCAGGGGTACTAAGGGCTATACGCACGCAACTAACTATTCTTGAAGGTGACATACGAAATCTAGAGTCAAACTATCACCATGCTAATGACCCACGCATACTGGCAACTTTCCGGGAGAAAATATCGGAATATACGATGAGGCAGAGCAAGAAGTGCGATACTTGTGTAGAAATGCCCAGGCCTGCCGCAATGGTTAGGGGGATAGATCTGGGAAGACACTGCGGGCCTTCTCAGAAGCCCACACACTTCCACATATATACTAGAATTAATGGATGATGGTGACTGTGTCCAGGACACATCCGCAGGAATCTTAGACAGGATGTCTACTTTTTATGCCAGGCTATACACCTCCACCCTAACCCAAGCCAGAGCTGTGCTGACTGCGTATCTTGACACACTGCAATTAATTTGGCTTGATAACGTTCATAGAGAGTTCCTGGACATGCCCATCACGGTGGAGGATATTACGCAGACCATTAGTTCCCTTCCAAGTTGCAAGGCATCTTGCCTTGACAGCTTCACCACTTCTTTTTACAAGGTATATGCCGCCCTTCTGGCCCCCCCATCTGCTGGCCAACTTTGAGGACTCTCTCAAGGAAGGTATTCTTCCTCCCTCTCTGAGATGCTATAATCATTTCGCTTCTCAAGCCCGATAAACCTGCCACCAGATGTGACTCATATAGGCCATTATCATTAATAAATGTGGATAATAAAATTCTGGCTAATTGCATTTTACCCTTGCTATCTAGGATGGTGTGGCTAGCTCAGGCAGGGTTCATTCCAGGTCGCTCAACCTCACATAATCTGCAAACGCTTTTTGCGGTGATGCATCACCTAGACCCACATGTGCAGGCTGTGGCCGCCCTGTTGGACGCCACTAAGGCGTTCGACTCCCTAAAGTGGGACTATCTTTTACCACTGCTCCAACGTCTGTGACTCAGCTCCACTTTTATTCGCTATATACAATTGTTATATACACTTCCCACAGCGCATATTTGCGTGAATGGGCTCCTCTCTAAGCCCATACAGGTCACTCGTGGAACACGACAGGGCTGCCCCTTTCTCCAATATTGTTCGCTATAGAAATGGAACCCCTAGCTGCCAGGCTCCGACAACACCAGGCGCAGCGAGGTATTGGCTTCTCTTCTAGGGGGCTAATAATCTCCCTATATGCGGATGATGTTACGTTGTATATAAGAGATCCGCGAACAAACCTGGTTCTGATAATACGGGAGGTGATCCGCTTCGGAGGCCTCTCGGGCATAAATATAAACTGGGCAAAGTCCACACTCTTCTCCCTCACAGACCACACATCTGGGTTCATTACCGAATACCCTTTGAAATGGGCGACTGACCCAGTGCGTTACCTTGGAATATGGCTAAGCCACGACACGCAGGAGCTATGGACTGCAAACTTCGGCTGAGCAATGGAATGGAATGGCTGGAGGACAGAATTCCGATATGGGATAGGTTACAGCTCTTGCTGGCTGGCCGTTTTGCCATAGCCAAAATGAAAGTGCTACCTAATATTTTATATCTATTTCAGAACCTTCCCTTACCACTCACAAGCGCTTTCCTGCGACGCCTCCGTTCCAACTTGATCTCTTTAGTATGGGCAGGTAGGCAGCCACGCATATCCTGGGAACAACTCACATTACCGCTCGCACAGGGAGGAATGGGCGCACCGGACATGACTCTTTGCGCCTGTACAAAAAAGTGTACACTTTTGGGTCCACCCAACTCCCTTCCAGCCCCATGTTGCAATAGAAAAGGACAGAGAGGGCCCATGGCTGCTAAACACAGCCCTAAACGCCCCATACAAGGCGCCTAAAGGCGAAATCAACTTAGTAGAATGCGTCCGGTGGGCATGGGATGGCATAAGGAAAAGGAGTGGGCTAGAACAGCTATATGCGCTCTTGCATGACAACCCTATGATGCCACCGCTTCAGGACACTGGGGCAGAGCAGAGAGCTAGTCGTCTTAACATTTACACTTTTTTCAGACATCTATCCTGAAGGCACGTTCCTACAAACAATGCCCACCGATGCTGCACACCCACCTACTGCTCAAGATCTCTTTCTATATTACCAGATTAGAGCCACGCACTGCACAACACCTTCCCGACACAACCCCCGACACTCCCAGCACTGGAGCAGATCCTCACCAAGAGGGCACCAAGCAAATTGATAGCCCGGTTATACTCAATAGTCCAGTGAAGCACCCCAGCGCAGCCCCTTCGTGCTAGAAAGCTATGGGACACTGACATAGGCCCTGAATTGACAGATCACTACTGGTCATTCTGCTGTGCCAAGATGGAAACACTATCACCTAATTATAGACTCCGGCTGATACTTTTAACATTTCTACAACTACATAAAATCGGGCTGACTGGCGACCCCAGTTGCCTCAGATGCGCGGCGCCACAGGTGACATTTTTTCATTTGGCATGGGATTGCCCAAAGGTGGCAGCTTCCTGGAAAGAGGTTTTCCTGTTTAATCAGTCAATAATAGAAACACATATTCAGAGCTCACTAATAATAGGCTTACTGGGATATGTTAAAGATGTTCCAACTCTTAGCCGGAAACTTTCAGCCATGCTCCTTCTTCTAGCCAAGCGCAGAGTGGCTATTAAGTGGGGCAGAAGGCCGGTGCCTAGAGTGAAAGATTGGCTACAGGATGCTGCTTATTGTTCCGACCAGCTGTTGCATTTCTGGGACATGATGCCACCAAGGTCCGCCCCAAAGACATTTGGGAACCTTTACTGGCATATCTGAGATCCAGGGACCCCGCGGGTCCAGCGTCGCCACCAACCCACCTCACTGCGTCGTAACAACAGAATACACATTGCCACCCCTATCCTCGAAGCGTAGAGCAACCTGCTCCTGTGATATAGCCTCCTGTATATTATGTAGTGTTAGTAGATAACCGAACGTATGCAATTACCCATATAGTGCTGCCGAATACTGTGAAATGTAACATGCATTGGCTACATGAAGAGAAATAGTCGACAGGGTTTTTTTTTTTGACCTACTGTATACTGAACAATATATTCGCAAATAAATGTAACACCTTACTGTTTTCCATGCTATATCTCTGCTCTCTCATTTTTCAGTGTTAGGTGGAGGAGTGGACCTACTGTAACTGATTATATTCATGTCTGTTGTCTCTTGTATGTTGTCAAAATGCTATATATATATATATATATATATATTATCTACTGGCGGTCGCCAGTAGATAGTTATAGTTACAACCTATTATCCATAGGAAATCCGCGACATTCTATTTGAAATAACTCTCTTGCCGGTTGACGTATCTTCGCAAAATTTTCAAACTTTGTGGCCCGCTCCGGTCCGCTCCTACCCTGAAAGTCTCGGGGGGATTCGTCAAGCGGGGGCCGAGAAAAAGGGGGTCCCAAAACGCGTTTTCCCCATGCAATTTTCCATAGGAAACTTTAGACACGGCTACAGCCCGAACTGCTGAACGGAATTACACCAAATTTGGCAAAGAGAGTAGTTCTTGGTTCAGAAAGAACCCTTTTGTTAAATGGTGTAAATCCGTTCAGTAGTTGCTGAGAAAATCAAAAGTAAAAAGATAGTGATATCTATGGCCGAGTAGGGTCCGCGTACCCTCCCGATCACGAGCTGCATGTTAATTGGCTGTCAGCTGGCTGTCAACATTCCGATTCAGGAAATGTTGGCAGCCATTTTGTCCTCGGTAGAACCGAGGGACAGAAACAAGTGCGCAAAGCGCACAAAGGGGCAGGGTAGAAACACCCTGACCCCTAGGTTTGCTCAGGGGGTCCCACAAGGACCCCTGGGCAAAAAAAAAAAATTTTTTAAAATCGGCAGGATGCGCTCAGGGTGCGCGAATCCTGCCAGAAAAAAATCGAGCGCGGTCTCCGCGCTTCGATTATATTTGCCCCGGGTGGCCCAAGTCCCGGGGGCATGGTGAGGGGATAATTTAATGTGTGTGGGGCCTCAAAGGGCCCCAAGCCCGAGGACCGCCACCCCCGGGGCTTTTTAAAATGGTGCGGGAGGGCTCGGAGCCCTCCCGCAGCCCCGGGACCACCACCTCCCGGGGCTTTTTTATTAATTAAAAACCCTGTGTGGGGGGCTCCAGCCCCCACACGCCCGGGACCGCCACCTCCCGGGGCACTAAACATTTAAATATGGGGGTCCGTTACGGACCCAGAGCCCGAGGGACCACCACCTCCCGGGGCTGTGAGACTGAATGGGAGGGGGCCGCGCGGCCCCTCCTGGAGCCCTTGATGGCCCTGGGGACCACCACCCCCAGGGCCGGCTCCTGCAGTGTCCCAGGGTGCCTACCCCGGGACACTGCTGTTTGCAATGACAGGACGGGAGCCTCGCGGCTCCCGTCCTGTCATTGCAAACTGCTTTGGATATTGGAAGAGAGAGCAGGAAACCTGCTCTCTCTTCCAATATCCAAAGCCGATACTTTCCACATGGGGAGCAGCATGTTAGCTGCTCCCCATGTGTAAGCAATGCCGGCTCCCGTAGGACACGGGGAGCCGAGCGGGACTGTGAGGGGATTGGGGACCCCCACAGTCCCCAACGGAGGAGCCAGCCCCGGGGATGGGGTCCCCGGGGCAAGTAGTGGCCCGGGAGAGGCCACGCGGCCCCCTCCCAAAAATAAAAAATAAAAAGTAAAAAAAACGGAACGGCCGGCCCGGGGATGGGGTCCCGGGGCCTTAAATGGCCTGAGGAGGGGGCCACGCAGCCCCCTCCCTACGAAAAAAAAAAAATCGAGGCCATGCCCCGGGGATGGGGTCCCGGGGCCAATACAGGCCCAGGGAAGGGGGCCACGCGGCCCCCTTCCATTTTTAAATTTGTAATTAAAAAAAGGGGTAAGGCCCTGGGGGATGGGGTCCCCAGGGCATAAAAACTGGAAAAAGGAAGGGGGCCACAGAGCCCCCTTCAGAGGACAAATTATTATTTTTTTTTTTAAACGATCGGGCCCGCAGGCCCCGCCCCTTCCTTCACCACTCTGCAAACGCGCCCCTGGCGCGTTTGCAGAAGAGGACAATTCCCCTTGAATACTGGGGGTCCCTGGGGGCCAACTAGCCCACCAGGAACCTCCAGTATGCGTCAGAGAGCTGCCTTGCAGAGAGGTGTACAGAGGCCACGCCCCTTTTACACCTCTCTGCAACGCTAGCTCTGTGGCGCTTTTGGAGGTATATGGTGGGCTAGTTGGACTCCGGGGACCCTCAGGATTCAAGGGGACTTAATTCCCCAACTTAAAACGCGCCACGGGCGCGTTTGCACAGTGGTGAAGGGAGGGGCGGGGCTTCCAGGTGACATGTGTGCAAACAGGCCCGTGGCGCGTTTTAAGATGGGGAATTAAATCCCCTTCAATCCTGAGGGTCCCTGGAGGCCAACTAGCCCAACAGGTACATCCAGAAAGCGCCACAGAGCTGCGTTGCAGAGAGGTGTAAAGGGGTGTGGCCTCTCTACACGTCTCTGCAACGCAGCCCCTAGCGCATATTGGAGGTTCCTGGTGGGCTAGTTGGCCCCTAGGGACCCTCAGGATTCAAGGGGACTTAATCCCCCAACTTAAACGCGCCACGGGCGCGTTTGCACAGATGTCACCTCAGGCCCCGCCCCCTCCCTTCACCATTGTGCAAATATTCTTCTAAAATCATCCGAAATACGAATTCCTATTTACTCACCTGTTATAAGGAGAGACCTCAGTGCTGCATCTTTCAGCCCAGTACTGGTCCTGAAAAGTAATTTTAACCGTACTTACCAGTAACTTGAATTTCCTTCCATAGGATATCATTGCCTGCTTTTGTTGAAAAAGTTTCTAAGTGTTGATTTTTGAAACATACAAATATTCCTCTAAAATCAGCCGAAATACGAATTCCGATTTACTCACCTGTTATCAGGAGAGACCTCAGTGCTGTATCTTTCAGCCCAGTACTGGTCCTGAAAAGTAATTTTAACCGTACTTACCAGTAACTTGAATTTCCTTCCATAGGCTAACATTGACTGGTTTCACTTGGAAATTCTTCTAAGTGTGGAGTTTTGGAACTTTATAATATTCCTCTAAAATCAACCAAAATACGAATTCCAATTTACTCACCTGTTATCAGGAGAGAACCTCAGTGCTGCATCTTTTAGCCCAGCACTGATCCTGAAAAGTAATTTTAACCGTACTTACCAGTAACTTGAATTTCCTTCATAGGCTAACATTGACTGGTTTCACTTGGAAATTCTTCTAAGTGTGGAGTTTTGGAACTTTATAATATTCCTCTAAAATCAACCAAAGTACGAATTCCAATTTACTCACCTGTTATCAGGAGAGAACCCAGTGCTGCATCTTTTAGCCCAGCACTGACCCTGAAAAGTAATTTTAACCGTACTTACCAGTAACTTATATTTTCTTCCATAGGAATCCATTGTCTGGTTTTCAGCAGAAAAGTTTCAAAGTGTCGATTTTCACAAACTACAAATATTCCTAAAAAATCGCCTGTATGACTTAAACGCATTCTTTCAACTGTTTACAGGAGATGCACCAGTGCTGGATCCAGGATCCAACACTGAGTAAGAAAAAGTAACTGATAACAGTTTTTAACTTCTAAGTGAATTTCCTTCCATAGGATAACATTGGTGATTCTATGAGAAAAGTTTCTAAGTGTGAACTTTTAAAGTACAATAATATTCCTTAAAAATCACGACTGTAACCAAAACGCTTTTACTCAACTGTTTACAGGAGATGTCCCAGGACTGAATCTAGGATCCAGTCCTGTGGTTGAAAAAAGTAATCCATAAAGTAACTAATTGCATTTAACTAGAAATTCACATTGAGCTGAATGTTGCATTGTGTTTGAAAATGTGTTGCCCATTGCAACAACTGTAACTACTGTACTTAAAAGTCTATTGCCTATGTGCAAAGTATTTAAACTAAAGTAATTCATTCTGAGAAAGTATTTTTGTAATGTAATGTATAATGTAATTACAATGTAATTTAAAAAATAAAATATTTAAAAAAAATTGTTTCTAAAAAATTTGGAAATCAGTATGAAAAAATTTATATAACAATTAATACATTTAAAAATTGTCATTTACAAAACCTTTGAAATTCACTGAAAAAACCGTAGGTTTCAGACATGTTATAGTTACAAATTAGCATTTAAAAAACCTTTGAAATTCACTGAAAAAACCATAGGTTTCAGGGACGTTATAGTTACAAATTAGCATTTAAAAAACCTTTGAAATTCACTGAAAAAACCATAGGTTTTAGGGACAGTTATAGTTAGTTGGACATTGCACTCGTACAAAACCCGTGAAATTCCCCGTTATAGTTAGTCCAGCTAACTATAACTCGCGCCCCATAATGCACTGCTGATGACGTCACATATTACATCACTCATGACATGGTCAGTGACATCACTGATGACATCACTGATGACATCTCAAATGACATCACTGATGACATCATCCACGTGATAATCTGATGCACCTCCTCACACCCCAATATAACCTTTGATACACCCACTCTAAATTACAGACTGCCATTCGCAAAACCATAGACACTCCAACACCAATAACTACATACCCACTCACTGATTCTTAGGTCTACGCACACATCCACTCACTCACCCGTACAGTCACTCATACTTACGGTCACTCAGTACAGGACTATCATATGCACTCATACTCCTATATAGACACTCAAACACCGCCACTCATCCATAGAGGTACTCACACACCTAGTCAGTCATGCAAATAATTAAACACACTACCATTTACTCACCTATACAGTTATACACACACCAGCTCACTTACTCATACAAATAGTAGCACATTCTTACGCTCTTATACAATCACTGATACAAGCACACACTCATCCATACAGCCACTATCACAATCACTCACTCTCGCTTATAGCTATTTATATACTCAACACACATATATACTGCCTTTCACATATGTAGTTACTCACACATGTACCACTGGGACATACATTCACTCACTAACACACTCTTACACACACTTACCCACCCATACAGTCTATCACAGATGCACTCTTGAAACCATCCACCCAGTGAATCACCCACTCACACATCTATGCACAGAGTTGCACACACCCCTCCCACACAAACACTCAGGCACCCATACAGATACTCAGACAAGCATTCAATAACTCATATAGACACTCATGTAGCTATTCACAAACACATGCAGCCACTTACACAGCAACAGACAGACGGATACAGACATTCACCCAGTTTAGTCACTAACCCATGCATTCAGTAAGATACGTTTAATCACTCACTTATAGAGTCAGTCACGCACCTACTAAATCATCCATACAGACACTTATACACCCACTCATTCTTCAATACGTCTTTTCCTATATATATTAAAAATATTTAAACTTTACAGAAACACACAGTCACTGGATGATGTCATCAGTGATGTCATTTGAGATGTCATCAGTGATGTCATCAGTGATGTCACTGACCATGTCATGAGTGATGTAATATGTGACGTCATCAGCAGTGCATTGCGGGCGCGAGTTATAGTTAGCTGGACTAACTATAACGGGGAATTTCACGGGTTTTGTACGAGTGCAATGTCCAACTAACTATAACTGTCCCTAAAACCTATGGTTTTTCAGTGAATTTCAAAGGTTTTTAAATGCTAATTTGTAACTATAACGTCCCTGAAACCTATGGTTTTTCAGTGAATATATATATATATATATGTATGTATGTGTATATATATATATATATATATATTACTTCGTTCCGGCACCACCAGGATTTCTCCAAACACGGACCCAGAGATAAGTGCTTGCAATATTATTTTATTGCTCCGTCGCCATTACGCGTTTCGGCTCGTCCGAGCCTTGTTCACATGACATGGCAAGTTCAATTTGATTCGATTTTTAAAGTGACAGGTGCATTGTAAGGTGTCTCATGTGACAGTAAAAAACCATAGACATAAAAGAGCATAAAAGGTAAAATACTGGAATAAAATAACTCATATCAGTATTTGTTCACATACTATTTAGGCAATTATATCAATTTAAAATAAATGTCCATCCTCAATGACTCAGTGACTTGTGCAGCATGTCAAATCAATATCCAACATTGCATTTGTTTATAATGGGGTTACCGTAATGCATGCCCACATTGAGTCACTGTCGTGTCTTATAGTTGTAAGTACTGTAACCATAATGACTGTCATAAAGTTCAGTTCATGAGGACTTGATCTGCCTAGTGGTTATGTCTCTTTATATGGTTCTGGTTGTGTAAACTGTGAAAGTGCTATAGTGCAAAATAAAAAGTGCGAAACATGTTGCTGTGCTATCAAATGCATAATGCATGACTCCAAATTTGTAGTTAAGATTTGTGAACATGTGTAGGGAATCCCTCAACTTTTGTCCCTAAGAGATCTCATTGATAGTACAATAATGGTATGAATACCGACTAAATCAATATTTTGACTGTTGCAGGATTGACTTCAATATGGATTTGTGCACACCTCTGCCATTATAAATAAGTTTAAATATATAAATACATAAATAAATAGCAGTCAAATTACAACATATAAAATCATATAAATATAACTTCAAAGTTGTAAAATTATTGAAATTGAGTAAAATCATATATATCTGCAAAATCCACATGAAATTATTCTCATAAACAAGTGTATAAATCCTCTGTTGCATTTAATCCCCCCGGGTGTTTAGAATCCATTTCTAGAATGTATCTTGTTTCCAGTTTTCTAAGTTTACATTCTCTGTCACCTCCGCGTCTACTGGGGGACTGCATCAATCACGAAGTAACTGAGTTCCCCACTGTTGGATTTGTGGAACTCTCTAAAGTGTCTTGCAACAGGGTAAGTATTGTCTTGGTTGGTTATTGCGCGTAAGTGCTGCAACACCCTTTTATGAACTTGGAGTTTAGTGCTGCCTATGTACTGCAGGCCACATGGGCACAGCAGGACATAGACGGCATATTCCGTTTTGCATGTCAATAGCTTTTGTATCTTATACTCCTTGTTACTAAATGGGGTACGGTAGGTATTTTTGTTGATACCATGTTGGCACGCTTTGCACGTTTTACACTTGAAGAAGCCTTTGTGTGTTTGTAGCCAACTTGTTCCTTAGATAAACTCAGGATTAGTTTTCACCAGGCTATCTCTCATAGATGGGGCTCTACTATACGTAATGGACACCCTCTGCGGTAGCAGGGGTCCTATTACCGGGTCATTTAAAACCAATAGCCAGTTTTGTTGGATAATATTCTGCAAGATTTTCTGTTGTTTGCTATGTCCCATAATTATCCTGAATTCATTAATCTTATGGCCTTTTCTTGCCGCTTCTGGACCTACGTCTTCTTGTATGTTTAACTGCTTGTCTCTAAGTAACTCCTCCCTTGTCTGCATCATGGATTTGGATATGGCTTTGTTAATGATGTCATTAGAGTATCCCCTTTCCCGGAATCTCATTTTACTATTGTCTTGAGCTTGTTTCAGGTCTGCATCATTACTACAAATACGCCTAAGGCGTAGCATTTCCCCGTATGGTATGCTGTTAATATAATGCTTGGGGTGCGAGCTGCTAGCGTGTAAAGTAGAGTTGGCCGCAGTTTCTTTTCTGTATAATCGGGTCTCAATCTTATTGTTATTGATGTAAGCTTGTGTATCAAGAAAAGTTACTGTGGTTTCATCTATGGTAGCAGTGAAATGTAAATTAACATTGTTATGGTTAATAGCATTTACAAATCCCATTGCTTGTTCTCGCGTTCCTTGCCATATCACAAATAAATCATCGATAAATCGAAGTCACATCTTAATGTGGTTGTCGATGTAATGGCTATGTTCTACCTTGAGGACCAGCTCCTCCCACCAGCCCATGTGAAGACATGCATAGCTGGGAGAGAAGCTGGCCCCCATTGCTACACCTCTGGTCTGCTGATACAGAATGTTGTTAAACATAAAAATATTGTTGTTTAAACAAAAGGTCACCATCTCTACTAGCATTTTGTTGTGTTTGGTAAACTGTGTAGGTCTCTGGGCCAGATAATGCTCAATTGCCTTGACTCCATCCACATGTCGAATACAAGTGTAAAGGGAGGATACATCAAGTGCTATCAATAAATATTCTTGTTGCCATTCAAACTCCCTAATCTTTATATATATACACACCCTACCTACCAGGATAAACACGTAGTTGCGTTTGTCCTATGTGTGTAGAAGTCTCTAGATGGGCTCCACAATGGTCCCTTCTGTACTAATGGAGCACATACGACTCAAGTAGTGTAAGTAAAATGTGATCCTCCCCTGTACACCTATACAATTAATGATATGTACAAGAGGCCTGTCTGGCAAGTTATATGCTCATTATATAGGGTAGGGAAGAGGCTGACACCCTCCACTGACCCATCCTACTGCTTGGAAGAAAGGAGGTTGGGGAGAGGTTCACTCTCCTCTTCCGCCCCATCATCCGTGACCAGGAGCATGGTTAACTCCAACCTCTCAAAGTGGGGTTTGAGGCAACTGACATGCAAAACCTGTAAAGGGTTCTTGGGAGTTTTGAGGTCCACCAGGTGGGTGACCTCACTCTTGCGCTCTTCACCTCAAAGGGCCCAGACTGGTCGTCTTGAAGGGCCCTGGGCTCTACAGGCTCTATAACCCACACTTTTTGGCCAGACTGAAACTCTGACAGCGTGGCATTCTGGTCATACCACTGTTTAATGACCTCCTGGCTGGCCTCTTGTTTTTCCTGCTCTTACTTCCAGAGGCGCATCATCTGGTTACAGAGGGCCAACATGCAGCTGACCACTTCTTGGGGGGGCCATCTTGGGAGCTTGCTCCCAGCCCTCCAGCCCTCCTGACTAGACTGAGAGCTCCTTTCACAGGGTGCCCACACAGAAGTTCAAAGTGGCTGAAGCCAACCCACTTCTGCAGTACCTCCCTGTAGGCAAATAAAAGGCATGGAGGAGGATGTCCCATGATGATGCCTTTAAAGGTCTTGTTGAACCTCTCAACAAGCCCATTAGTTTGAGGGTGGTAAGGAGTGGAGCACTTGTAGGTTATCCCACACTCTTTCCACAAGCCAGTTGGCCAGCTCAGGTAGGTTCCCCAGGGCGCAACAGTCTCCCCTGTACGCTCTGGGTCTTCCCCCTCAGGTTCAGCCTCGTCTGGACTGTGGGAGTTTTCAGGAGCAGGTTTCCCGCACCCCTTGCCCTTCCTCTTTTTGGCAGGCCCCTGGGCCATTCTTCCAGACTTCAGGTCCTTCTGACTATCCTCTTGTGCAGCCATGGACCGTGTGGTCAGGCACATCCACTCAGGCAACCCTAACATCTCCAAGTGGGACCTGATCTCCATCTCCTTCCAGATGGAGTGCTCCAGGTCATTGCCGAGCAGATAATCCACAGACATGGATGGACTCACTTCTACCCTCAAGGAACCTGAGACGCCTGGTTACTCAAAAAGAACCAGAGACTCTGGGTAGTAACTCTCACGGTTGGCAGCTGCAACAGCTAGGTATACTGCATTAGGGACTACCTGCTCGGAGGTCACCAGATGACATCTGATGGTTGTTATGCTAGCACCAGTGTCTCTGAGAGCCTCCACCCTTTGCCCATTGAAACGCACTGCCTTTATTTCCTAGTGCTGCTAGGTATGTGAGTTCTCTGGACCATCTCTCCATCACCCAGGGACTCTATGGTAACCCTATGGTAACCTCTGCACTGTCTCCCCCACTAACTGGGACAATCTCCTCCCCAAGCGCTACTGCCCACCAGCGGGGGGCTGTGCCCGCTTGGGACACTTGGCATCCTCCTAGAAATGCCCTTCCTGTTGGCACTCATTGCACTTGGGGGGTGCCTTCTCTGAAGACGTACTGTCAGGGAACTATCTATTCTTTTTCTCAGTTGGGGCGTGGGAGTCCTGACCCGTGGAACTAGTTTGGGGCCCTTTAGAGATCTCCTTGTTTTTACGTTTGTCTCCCCTCTTTCCTCTGGTGGGGACCAAGCCCACCCTTTTGGTGGTCTCCCCAGACACGTTCTTGTGGACCCTTGAACCCAGCGGTCCGACTCCTTAGCAAGCTCCCTCGGGTCAGATAGCTTGCTTTAAATCAGGTGTTGGAGGAGAACTGCAATAAAAAGATGGGAAATCTCATTTGGAATCAAATTGTACAGCTCCTGATAATCCTTTACTTCTCTGCCCATGACCCAACCATCTCAGTGCCGTGCAAATGGAATCCCCACAATCAATCCAGGTCTATTGTGCCAGCTTCTGACTGTCCCTAAACTTCTCTCTGTACTTCTCTGGGGTCAGACCATTCTTCCTGACCTGGGCCTCCTTCATGGGGGCATACCTCATCCTGTCTCCCTTCTCTAGGGCCAGTAGGATGTTGCTCCCTTCTCTAGGGATGCGCCTTCTCAGACTCTCCCCCCAATCCGGGATCTTGTACCTCTATAAGGCAACCTTATAAGCTCCAAACCACTTGCCAATATCGTCCCCCACAACAAAGTCAGGCACCAGACCTTTGGGAATATGGACGCTCTTGTATCCAGAGGGCACTGTAGAAATGCTGCAGCCATCACTGCTGGATCTGCCTGCCTGGCCTTGATGTCCAGCTCCATAAGGCTACTCTCATGAGCCAAACACTCCAAAGTAATTGTCTCCTCCATGGCCAGTTTCTTCTGTTCAGCCTCCCTGGCCGCCTCCAGCCTGTACTCTGTTATGTTATGTTATTGACATTTATAGCGCGCACAGATACTCGAAGAGTGTCCCGGCATGGCACCAAAATGGGAGCTGAGAATCGACGGATCATTAGATAAAAAGCAGAGTTTCTGCAAGCTCCTCTGGGGACAAGTTGCCAGAAGACACACTGCTCCCTGAACCAGAGAGGGGTGAGAGGAAGGGGGGAAGGATTTTCAACCCTAGCAGTAGGTTCCCCCTCCTCAACAGGCTACATTCCAAGTCCATCCTGTAGGTCCTGCTCTGATCCTTCCTGATCCTCCTGGTCATCTGTTGTGACTGGCAACTGGTGGGCCTCTGCCCATGTCTATAAGGCCTTTTGGAGCTCCACCATTTTGATGTTCCTCTTAGCGGGCAGCCCCCTCTCCTGGCTAAACTCCTTGAGCTGGACCACACTGTCGCTCTCCAGGTTGACAAGCTCAAACTCCATCTTTGCAGACACAATCAGTCAGGTAGAGTAGGAATGAATTTAAAACAAAAAGGTAAATAAAGGAGAATTTAAAACTCAAATTGGTCTTATATATGGGATGGTAGTGTACACCAAATCACTGTATGGCACTGCACAAACACAAGTCCTATCCTCACCGTTGATCACCAATGTGAGAAATGTTGTTACTGGTTGACTGGGGTGTGAGGTCTGGTCAAAGCAGCAACCATGGTCTTTGTCAGGGTAAGGTTCAAGCAAACCTCAAATTAACCGGTGCTCAACCCCCTGGTAGCTTGGCATCAAGTCAAGCTTAACTAAGAGGCAATGTATAAAGTATTTTTGCAACACTTCAAACAGTGAAAACACCACAAAAAGATTCC
The DNA here is from genome assembly GCA_963921515.1 of Calotriton arnoldi. Classification (NCBI taxonomy): domain Eukaryota; kingdom Metazoa; phylum Chordata; class Amphibia; order Caudata; family Salamandridae; genus Calotriton; species Calotriton arnoldi. Next base: position 2,637,306 of record CAWUFW010000941.1, read on the forward strand.
TACATCAGGCTAGAATTTAATAAATAAAACAAAACAACAAAAATCCAATCAGTAGAACCAAAGTTATAAATTGTTATAGATTAAAGTGAAAAATGGCGCCTAGAATCATGAAGTGCCAATTGGGAACATCTAGTCGCGCTGATCTGGGCCAAAGTCAAAGGTTCAGCCGAACCGTGATAGAGCGCAGGTCAGATACAGTCCCAGATTAGTTCCGCTGAGGTTTTACCTTCTCAAGTTTGGTACAAAGAGTCACATTCATGTTGGAGAGGGCTGCATGGAGCAAGGTGAACTTCGTGGGCGGTGGCCGGCGTGGCGCTAGGAGCAGGCTGGGCGGGCTGGTGCTTCTCGTTGTCAGTCCTCCGCAGAAGATGAACAATGCTTGCTGTGCGAAGAGATGGGCCGGCGGCAGCTCATGCTGAACTTCGGTGCGAGCGGTGCGTTCTTGGTGTTAACAGGACCGTTCGTGGTCGTGAAGGCCCCAAAAGATTGATCTAAAGAGCCTGTGAGCCACACCAAGGGTCCAGGACTTGAGAGGCACCACTTGGGGGTCACTAACTCATTGCAGCTGGGTCTAGGAGCTGGTTAGGGAGCCTTTTATGTCCCAGAGGTTAAGATCAGGAGGCCAGCAGACTAGTCCTTGGAGTCACTCTGGGGTCCTGGGTTCAAGATTAAGTTGCAGATCCAGTTCGTCCTCCCCCGGCAAGAGGGCAGCAGACAGCAGGTCAGCACAGCAGGGCAGCAGTTCCTTCAGAGCAGCAGTCCAGCAGAGTGACAGTCCTTGTAGCAACACAGCAGTCTTTCTTCCTGGTAGAGTATCCACTGGCCCAGAAGTATACTGAAGAGTTGGTGTCTGAGGTCTTCTTTTATACACAGTTGTGCCTTTGAAGTGGGAAGCAGCTTCTAGAAGCTTGCCTTTGAAGTGTACACATGCCCTACCTTTCTGGCCCTGGCTCCAGACTAACTACAGGGAGTATGCAGCTGTCACACACATCTAGTCATGTGACCCAGAGACAAGCTGCAGACTCCAAGAGGCCATGGCAAGAAAATGACAACTTTCTAAAAGTGGCATTTTCAGAATTGCAATTTAAAATCCGACTTCACCATAAGTTCGGATTTTAAATTGTGATTCCACAGACACCAAACATGACCTGGATATCTCTTCCCATTTTGAAATTACACTCATAAAATGTAACAAGGTAACTCCAATGTTAACATATAGGAGAGAAGGACCTTGCAGTACTGTAAAACAAATTTAAGAGTTTTTCAGTACCAGGACATGCAAAACTTAAAGGTACATATTCTACTTTTTAAATACATTCACCCTGCCCTCTGGGCTTTCCAGGGCCTACCATAGGGGTGAATAATATGTATTAAAAAGGAATGTTTGGGCCTGGCAAAAGGTTTATTTTGCCAGGTCGAAATGGTAGTTTAAAATGCACACACAGGCTCTGCAATGGCAGGCCTGAGACATGTTTAAGGTGCTACTTAAGTGGGTGGCACAGCCAGTGCTGTAGGCCCACTAGTAGCATTTAATTTGCAGGCCCTGGGCACATGTAGTACCATTTTACTAGGGACTTATAAATAAATTAAATATGCCACTTTGGGATTAGCCAATGTTATCATGTTTTAAGCAGAGAGCACGCCACTTTAGCACTGGTTAGCAGTGGTAAAATGTGCACAGTCCTAAGGCCAGCAAAAACAAAGTCTACAAAAACAGCAGGTCTGAAGGCAAAAGTATTGGGGGAAACCTGGCAAAGAATGCCAGGTCTAACAAAGACTGATAGGCATGATGAGAAAATAGTGCAGTGTGAACACCTGCGCGGGGGAGGCGGGGTAATGGGGGGACCAAGAATACTCTTAATACTGCTTCCCTGCCTGAGGCTGAAGTTGTTGGCACCAAGATCTCTACATTGTTAGGTGAGGGGGGGGGCACATAGTGGACTGGGCCACTTTCAGCTGTAATAGATTAAATGAACTAATGCCGTCCCTACCAAGATTCTTAAAGCCTTGTTAGAGCTATCGCTAACACAGGTAAAAATCATTACTTAAAAGCATGGTTCACAGAGAGGATTTATCATATTTTTAAGAAAGGGTCTCGGGCACAATGAGATAATGAACAGTGGAAAAACTAAATGGATGCAACTTGGTTTCAAAGTGAGATGTATTTAGGGCATCTTTTGTTATATTCCTGAGTTAAGCCCATGTAGTGAAGCAGCCTATTTCTTACATTGCCCTAGAAAATAACATTTCAGCAGTGAACTTTTGCACACATTTACATGCACAACAATGTTGGATTAGTTTGTCTGAAAATACTTAGTTTACACATCTAGCTTCGCACAGCATTATCACGATGCCTTGAACATCATCTACTAGGCCTCTCTACGCACTAGGTACAAAAGTTGTCCTAGCTTCATCCACGAGGCAGCAGCGCTATCTACATATCCATAATATCACTAACCTAACGCGCACATCGCAAAGGCTGCTTTTTATTATAAATAATAGGCATCCCGATAGATTGGTAGAGGAGGTACTTCCACTGACACGAAAGGTCCGTGCATGCTCAGAATCCACCACGCACCGGTCTGACATTCCATGAGGGGTGTCCAACTCGAGACCAAGACTGGGTCCTTCACTTTATCCGATCAGGTAATGGGGTTGGATGGTCCCTTGGGGGGATTCTTGGCTCTACACCCATGCAAACTCTAGGTACACTCAGAGTACGGTCCACATCGTAGGAGTATGTTAGAGTACCATATTCTGCGTATATGCTGCAGATATTCATTGCTTCAGCACCATGGTAGAAATGTATCTACTGTTCACTCTTTCAGTGCTTGTAATCTCCTTTATTTTCTTACGTCCCCTAATCATTGCAGCACATGTATTTTATACGAGAATAACGGTTCAATAAATATATTGAAAACGTCCCACTGTGTATTCTGTATACTTCTCTGAGAATAAGTGAGCACGAGTGACTAAGAAAAAAGGTTCTGTACTGTTTCCACGATTCCTGAGGAATCAGGGTTGTCATGTTCAGTGGTTGCCAGAGTCCATTCGCTCTCTGGTAAGGTTAGGGGGGCTTGTGGTGGCACTGTGAGCTAGCTGGTCTACAGGCCAACATATCCTGCGGGGATGTCCGGAACTAGTCTAGACACAAAGCCCTTAGTTTATGTTGTCCAAACAATGTTCAGATCTTACGGATTAGTAGGAACTGCACAACATGGTGCTGTCAACGTTGGTTAGTTCAGTCGTGCTTTCTCAGAGACTCCTACTCACATTAAACTGGAGACGTCCATAGTGGGAAAGGGAATCCGCCTCAGCTGAGTAGGTACGTCCTATATATTGTCTATAGGTTTTATCAAGCTTGGAGGATTAAAGATTTTTCCCATATTGTACAAACAAAATCTCAATAAGTTCATTTTTTTGTAAAACTCTTCATTTGTATCAATGATCGAACAAGCTGACGAAGTTGAAGTACACGTAGTTACTCTAAATATTTCAGAAAATTGCAGATAGGCAGTTACTATGAAATTATTACAACATGGTCTCCCGGCAACGGGTGGAGATGTTATTTCCGTGGTTGAGGCACACGAAGCATTTAGGACTGAGGTATTTTATTCTTGGGTTAGATTCCCAGCTGCGGACGCACGCAGACAATTGTTTCACACTTACATTAAAGATGAGACACCAGATGAGTACATAGAAGTCTTGTTAACTTACCAAGAGCATCTAAATTGGTTTAAAGACGCCCTCCCCCACACCATAGAAAACGTGAGACTCGGTCCGATCAGTAAAAAAGGAGCGACCTGGCTGGTCTTAGCTTCGTATATACCACATCCAGACATTCACACGTTACCAGTTGCAGATGTGTGCACGCTATACAAAGATTTAGTCAAAATTTACAGAAATCCTACACAGTTCATAATGCAAACACTTATAGTTCAACCTAGTAGGGCTGCTCAGGCTGCACAACCTCAATTGGCTACTACGGGTATCAGCCCTCAAACGCTGAATGCAATCATGGGAAAGATTCCCACCAGTTGGGAGCAAGTACCGTTCTGGATAGCACAAAACCAGCACAGCTTGAAGCGGTTTTTCTGCATACGGGCCCACAGGAAAACCACAGAATTTTAACAATTTGCTTGCCAATGGGGATGGCTCCCCCGATAGAAGATTGTACCACTTGGGGTACAGTTTTCGCTGCTGTTTACACCAGAACTCGTGGTACCCCTTCAATAGCGGTAATACCAGATGTATTGAAACAAATACACTCATTCTGTATTTGTTTCAATACATCGGGACAGAACCTGGCCTGGACTTAGAGATGAAATTAATAAGCAATTTCGCCCAAGTTTCTGCAACTATGTTAAGTAACATAAAAGGGGAGGCAGCCGCGATGGCTATATGCCAACGCCTGAAGGAATTCACTCATATACAACAGGAGCGGGAGCTGCCTAAGATTGTCGAAGAAACATACGCTTCTGTGAGAAGAGATAATCTGGGAGCCAGACCTGGGAATTCAGGGTAATTCTAAAAAGGCTAACTCTAAGCAAGCACCCATTTCTGTTTAGAAGAATCGGGATAATAAACAAAAAAATAAACAACAATCACGGAGTGAGTCTCCTCAACAGGAACGAACTGAAAAGAGATACAATCTCAGGAACTGTGATAATATTAGAAAGCCTGATAGATATCAGGATACTGATACACGTTCTTCTCGTTCCTTTCAGGATCAATCTGAGAAATGCTCGGAGAGAAGTGGACGGTCAGAGCAAAGATCAGAATAGCGAGTCAAGCCGAAACGGGAGACACATCGTACTTCAGACTACATCATCGAACAAGAAGATAAACAAAAATCCACAAAACCTCAATTTAATAAAAAGGTAGCAGGGATTAAGATCAGAAATGCCCAGGCTGTTGAGGACACTGCTTCTGAACAAGGAATGGGCAGTGACGGTGGACAGCGCGGCAGAAATCACAATAGCTCACCAGAACCTGATGGATTTTCTGGACGTAGTAGCAGTGGAAATATCGTTTACACAAAATAACGCTCCAAAAAAGGGGGACATACAAAGACAGGTGAAGGGTCTCTTTCGGGAGGACCTTACATATGGTTACGTCCTTCTTTTGTCTGAAAAGGATTGACCACCTGAGTTTGTAATAGATTGCGCAATGGGGAAGAAGTAATTTTACCTGCTTTCTCTGACCTCGTATCAGAATCAGTTAAAAATGTATATGCGCAGGAGTGGGTGTCCGCTTTAGTGCCTGCTCTATACCGCAATCATGTTGGGTGGGATGATGAGTCTCCTCATCACAAGATCCCGCTAAAAACGATCCTTCAACCACAGAGACAGTACCCAATTAAACATGAAGCAAAAAACAAGTCAGGGAGATCTTAGATCAACTTGAATACCAGGGTGTAATAGAGAATTGCGCCTCATCCATGAATAATCCTTTGTTTCCCGTAATGAAACCCTGCAATTCATATCATCTAGTATTAGATTGCAGACATTTAAACGCTTCCACATGCACATTTGCAGTACAGAATGCACATAGTGCTGCGCAAGAAATACAAAACAACGCTAGATATCTCAAATGTTTTTTTCTGCCAGAATATAGCGCCTGGCTGTAGATATTGGACTGCATTTTCAGCGCTCAGATCTCAGCTGAAATTTTGTCGTTTACCACAAGGGTATAAGAATAGCCCTGGGCTGTTTTCAGCCAGAGTAACAGAGTTACTTCGATGTTTTGATAAAGAGGCATTGTACTATGTAGATTATATTTATCTGACGGACGATGAATTAATGGAACATTTGGCTAGAGTGAACAACATAATAGTGGGGTTTGCTTACCTGGGCTACAAATCTAATTTCAAGAAATCAAAAATAGCCCACCTCAGTGTCTTGTTTCTGGGATACAAGTTATCAAGTGAAGGCAAAAGCCTGGCGACACATTTTTTTAGAAAAATGTGCATTGCTCCAACCTCCAACAACTCTGAAGAGACTACAATCGATTTTAGGATTTTTTAATTTTGGCAGAACTTACATCTTGGATTACGCAGAAAGGGTTAACTACGTCGTAATTAGACCAGATTTTTCAGTGCAACACTGGACACAGGAACACACTGATATTTTGTGTTCCGTACAAGCTGACATGCTAGCTTCCAGGCATTTACACACGTGTCAACACAACTAACCTGGTGATCCGCGTAGTCGCTGGACCAACCGGATACACCTATATCACTTTCAATGAAGGTGATACGGTACCTATAGCATACAAATCACATTTGTACACAAATGCTGAAATGCGTTTTGCACCCACTGAGAAAATTCTCACAGCTGTACAGACTGCTGTAATGAGAGAGAGAGAGTGCTGGCTCAGGGAAAACGCATAATTGTTGTTACCCCAGTACCGACCCTAAAGGCCGTTATGAAAGCAAGCATTCTGAATGCTAAGGCTCTACATCCAAGATGGATTCAATGGGCTAACTCTCTCACTGCAACAGATGTAGACTACAGATTTGACGCTACATTACAAACACAAGCATTCCTGCAGTACGATCAAGAATATCCTCTGCCGAATAGAATTATGCCTCTGGATCGATATGAATGTATCATTTATACCGCTGGATCTGCTCATCCTGTCGCAGGATCGAAACAGCAATATTCCGCGGCATGCGCAATAGTAAAAGGGTGCATGCAAGACGGAATGTTTCTTCCTGAAAAAACACACACACAGTTGGCAGAATTAAAAGCCCTGATACTGGCACTACAAAATACGGATCGCTAATTCCCCACACTTATCGTGTGTGATTCATTTTAATTGTGTCCAGTCTTACAATAAATATCTTCCTTATTGGGGTCAAAATGGGTTTCGAGATTCCAAGGGTTGTACAATCAAGCACAAGATGCTTTGGGAACAAGTAGCAAAGCTGAAAGAAGGCCTGCAACTGGCTCATGTTATTCATACATTGAGTCATCTGCATGTTGCCGTTCACGTTGAAGGGAATTCAATGGCGGATGAAGCCGCCAAGGCAACAGTTGGTACTGCTGCCGTTGCTACAATCACTTGTTCTAGTACGAGGATAGATGGAACAAGTATGATAGCTGTCAATGCCACACCCAACAGCTCAGCACCACCGAAAGGCTTTCCACTCAAGCACTCCTACAAGTTAGATGCATAAAACATTCCATATGCTCAGATTCCAGGAGTGGGGGATAGAGTAATACCAAACACTGATCGCAAATTGGGATTGATACTAGCTGCACATGAGGGTCTAGGTTCAGCTCATGCAGGGATTACTGCTACAGTTTCACTACTAAACAGCGCTACTGGTGGCCAGGTCTCACTAAACCGATCAAGGACTTTGTCCTCAAATGCGACATCTGCCAGCAGATGAAAGGCTCCACTGTAGCACGTCCACCGCAAATACCTTTATTGATCCCAGACAAATTACCTGCATGTGTCAATGTGGATCACTGCGGCCCCTTACACTCTGATAGGGCTTACAAGTACATCTTGGTGGAAGTGGATTCATGCTCTAGATTCCTGTGGGTTTGGCCCCAGCGCTCGGCTGACTCCTGAACTGTTTAAAGGATTTGCGAGTCTTTATCGGGACATACTCAATTGGCACACTATATTCCGACCAGCGTCCGGCGTTTAGCTCTCGGGCTTACAAAGAAGCCATGAGAAGTTTGGTGTGGCCTTGCGGTACTCCTCACCCTACCATCCCGAGGGAAATTCGGTCGTTCAGAGGAAGAACCGGGACTTAAAGCAATCCTTAACAGCTAGGGTAGTAGGATCGGGTGGCAGTTGGGTCAATCACCTATACGGGGTTCAGAGGGCACTTAATAACATGCCAAGAAAATCCCTAGGGGGTCGTACACCGTATGAGCTCCTGTTTGGGGTGAAAATGTGGGTATCAGACCTCGATAATGTCAGCACAGTGGTGGCTGAAACTCCATTTGACATCAGTGATCGTTGGGATGTTTTACAGGACCTAAAAGAATTTGCAGCTTCAAGAAGCAACGTCCAAGTGAAACGCACCGCCACTGGGGAAGTGAAAGCAGTTTTGGCAAGACCTGCCTGGGTCCCGAAGCTTGGGGACCTGGTCAGAGAAAAAATAGTGGACAAAAAAGAATTTGGGACACCTGTCCTGGCTGTTGAAGGTACCAGAACTGTACTTCTACCACCCTTTGCCTGTCTCCGAGACAAAAGGTTTGTCCCCATCGATCTGATTAAACCACACTATGTGGCCGATTCTCAACAGTAGGTCACGTGGGCTACTGGGTAGTCGCGGATCTCCTCTCGCTACCGTACAGGAAGTTCAGATGGAAGCTTTAATATCAAATGAAGACTCCACTTTCCAACGAGAAGCAGTAAACAACAATGAAATGATACTTCTCCCTACTGAAACAACTACAACTGTACAATCAACTTGTACAGAAATTTCAATTCAACAAATCGACGACATCTATGTGAATACAGCACAGATAGTCAGCTCCTGGTTCTACAAAACCTGCTGAGCTGCCAAAAATAGACCAGGTGGCGTCTGGCTACTTCGTGCAGTATGGCGACTTTTCATCGGATCCAAGTGAACCTGAATTGCCAACACCACCACTTCCTTTCAAGCTACGAGTTTATTCTCTCTATCTTTGGCTAAAAAAGACATACCTTGTTTCTATCTAGATATATCTCTGTGTTACAACTGGATTACTTTTCCTGGTACTATGGATTGGTTTGGTAACTGTCTTTTTTCTACTTCTGAATGGATACTATCTCCCAGAACGCTCTGCAGTCCATCACGTGAACTTGATTCTTAAACCACATGCATCATCACACCGTGAACTAAGAGACTTGCCCCTTACAGCCGTTCCATTTCCAGAAGGAATAATTTGGTCCCACTGAACTTTTGCAAATTTCCTATTTGTATAAAATTTCTTTAAATGATATCATCACCTCTAGTGCATCCTCTGATGATTGGGACATTGTAACTGTGCATAATTTGCTTTCAGATCTAGAGCAATCCGCTGCATTTTTTAATGATGAATTGTATGATGGTACATCTAATTTTGGCGACATGTTCTGTTATCAACATTATGGTCACCATTTTTTACACAATGCTATTATCCCGAGAATATATGACGTTACTTCGCATGCGTTTACAACGCATGCCTTTACAATGCGGTCAGTACAACGACCGCGTTGTTACCACGCGTACCCTTACAACGCTAGTCATTACAACGACTTGCAGTAGGGGGCGCTGGAGTTTGGAATAGTTTAATTTACTATTCCAACTCCAGTCTGTGCAACAGTAGGGAAGGTGTTGGATTTAAAATCCAACACCTAAAGTCCCCTACAGCAAGCCGTTGTAATGACTTATGTTGTAATGGTATGCGTGGTAACAACACGGTTGTTGTACTGACTGCGTTGTAATGGCACCGCGTTGTACTGACAGCGTTGTAAACGCTGTATCCCGCGTGCAGTCTATAATTACACCCAATGGGAACACTGCCCAACACCACCAAAAGGTAGTTCGAAAACATTTGCACAAAGATTTGCATATTTTCTGGTTTTGACACATCCAACCCAGCCTCTTATTTCTATATGGTCGCACCTACACCAGCAAAGAAGAATATGCTCACGAACACCAAGCTGATTTACTCTGCTTCCTTTATTTCCCAACTGTCTATACAGGGTTACAACTTTTGGAAAGACACGATACACGTAAAATCTGTCTGGGGAACAAGAGATTGGCAGGTCAGGGACAAGAGGCCTTATTCAGAGCATGCCTCATACCACATCAAAATATTTTCCTGAATAAAACAGTGCAACAGACTTCCTGTCTTGGTTTAGCCAAGGCGAAAGATTTGACCATTCCTCGCATTCCCTCATTTGCACGTATTGAACATTGGCAACAATACACAAAGTATAGTGAGGATACGTTAGATGCCATGCTCCGCAATGGATCATACAATACATCAGACCCCGATCAGCAGGGTTGGTCGTTTGGCCCCTAGAATCTAGATTCCTGGGTAATTAGTCAGGGTTTAAGATTAACAGGCCTGATCTATGATATATACAAACAGAACACGCAGCGGTGGTGACATCATATAGTGTTGGGAAGTTATGCCTAGATTGGCTAAAGACTAACAGTATAAATGTCAATTTTCCTTTCTGCTCCTTGTGTTGCAGCATTTCTTCGTTCCTGTGGGTGTTTCCTCGCTCCAGTTGTCTCTAGCTGTTCCTGCAAAGTAAATTCATGAGGTTTTTAGTCCTGCATCGCTTGTCCTCCTCCACCTTTTGGGGTCCTTCTTCTAGTTACCTTCTGCCTGTGGCGTTTCCTGCATTAGGAGGTTTTTTGCCCTAGCGCTTTTTCCTCCTTTGGGACTCTGGAAGGCACCATCTGCTTAGGCGCTTTAAGGTGTCGGCGGCATTGTGGATACTGGAAGGGGTTGCTCTTACCTCTGTCAGACCGAGATTGTTAAAGCCTGGGCTACTCGGGCAACCCGTAGTCGGAGGTTGCTCACTTGGCGTCTGTCTTCTGAAAAATCCGACGGATTGCAATGCTCTAATTCTGGCCCTGAGTCAGGTGTCATGGAAGCTGATCAAGCGGTGCAGATCGATCCAGCTCAAGCCTTAGTTCAGATGGTCCAGCAACTTCATGAAGAGAACTTAACCCTATGCCCAGCTCTTGCTGCCAGAGTTTCCGATATCCCCAGAGTATATTCTGCTACGTCACGCTTCTCCGGGGAGACAGGTAAACTGAAGGAGTTTTTGGATTCTTTGACTGTTTATTTTGCCTTCTCCCCATCTCAAATTTTCACAAGAAAATGCAACGGTGGGATATTTGATCAGTGGTTTATCTGGCCCAGCATTAGCATGGGCGACCCCTTTAGAAACCACAGAAGACCTGTGCTTATCAGACTGTTTAACATTCCTAACAACATCCAAACAAATGTTTGAAAGGCCCTATCTTGAGTTTCCTGCAGAGGAAGCCTATTTGACATCCTGCAGGGCAGTCAAGAGGTTGTATCCTATATCACCTGTTTTTGTCAATTGGCGACAGAGACCACGTGAGTTGAGCGGACTCTGGTTACAATCTTTCGCAGAGGTCTCAATGAAGAAATCAAGGATCAGCTAGTTCATTCAGTCCGAGCCGAGACCATGTCTGTATTGATGGACCAGGTATTAACTGTTGAACACCGGCTATGTGAACGTCGATCTGAGAGACGTAGGTCCCAACACCTCTCTGGCCCAGGGGGTACCCAAGGACCAGTCCGGAAAGCAGATGCCACTCCTGAAGAATCAACTGCCTCACCTAGTGAGGAACCTGTGCAAATAGGTCTAGCCCGAGGGTCTCCTTCGGAAACTGAAAGAGAAAATCATCGCAGGCATGGACTGTGTCTAAAATGAACTTCACCTGAGAATCTGATACATGCCTGTCCATTTCATCCTCAGAACGTCTCGGGGAAATGCCAGGGGAATGTATGGGAATATCTTCTAGCCCTTTGATTGGTTTCTCAGGAGACATAAAAGCCTCATTGTTCCTTCTATCCATGCAGCTGGAACTACCTACTTGGCAAACTGAGCGAATACTGGCCCTACTTGATAGCAGAGCTAGCGGAATGTACTTGGATTCCGATTGGGCTCAGGAAAAAAAATCTTACGGATCACTGAAGTACAAACCATTGGTGGTATACCCCTGGCCTCTAGTCCTGTTAAGGAGATGACGACCTTCAGGAAACATTGTGAGGTTGTGTCCACCTGATTGCATCTCATAATCAAATATTGATATCTGGTATCCCATGGCTGGTTCGTCATAACCCTTTTATAAACTGGGAGATAAGAACCATATCTTCGTCCTCTCAGTTTTGTCACTGGTTTGTTTTTATACTGAAGACTACTGGAATCCCAAAGAAGTTCTAAACAATCTCGGAAACCACAGTAGTTCAATGAACCTCCTCCAAGGGCTTCCTGCTCCTTATCAAGCATATGCTAATCTTTTTCAGAAGCCAAAAGAAGTTTCCTTACCACCACATTGGGAATTTGATTGTGCCATTCCAATAGAACCAGGAGCTGCAGTTCCCTTTGGTTGGATTTATTCTCTTTCTGAGTCAGAAAAGGAGGCCCTGAGAGAATACCTGGAGGAAAACGAACAGAATGGGTTAATATCTCGATCCTCTTCGCTTGCTGGGGCCTTTGTGTTTTTCATTCCTAAGACGACGAACGACTTGGGACCATATATTGACTTTAGAGGTCTAAATAAGATTACCATCAAAGGTAGATACCCATTTTCCCCTTTTAAGGACATACTAGAATCTGTTTGAGGATCCAGGATTTTCACCAAACTTGACCTTCGCAGAGCATACCATCTATTGCAAATTAAGGAAGGGAATGAGTGGTAGACAGCATTTAGAACCCCTCTCGGACACTTTGAATATCATGTAAATGATGCAGAAAACTGCCTGCGCATTGGGGCCTTTTATGGGTTTTTTTGTTTAGCGAAAACCAAAACCTCTGTTGGGAGTTTGTTTTCTCTCAGTCTGTTTTCTCTGAACAAATAGTTTGCCATGCTGGTGCTTTAAACAGAGGACCTGCTCAGCATACCTTCAGTGATGTAAAAGGAGTCGCCATTGCAGCGGCTCCCTTTACATCACAGTGATCCATGCCAGGCAGGTGAGTGATTTCCCCATCTTATGCCATGCTGCTCCCTCACACCTTCTCTTCCTATCTATTCTTTAGTGTTTTTTCGACCACCTTTCATTTTACATTTAACAATGAGTGTTTTATTCTTTTCTTCCGGTTCCCATCCTTCGTGATAGTTCTGATTTTCTTAGGTTTGGCATTAGCCAAGACCTTTTACTAAAATGTTTTTTATAATATACTTATTAGGTCTAGTGTTAGTTGTTCTCTGCACCACTCTACTCTATGCCGCACCACTCTACGCCCCTGCACTTTACGCCTCTCTTCTGTACTCTGCACCACTCTACGCCACGGCTCTCTGAGCTACTGCACTCTACTCTGCACCGCTCTACTCTAGGCCACTGCACTCTACACCACTCTACTCTGCACCATGCCACTGCACTCTATGCCACTCTGCTCTACACCACACCTGTCTACTCCTCTGCACTTTATGCCACTTTGCTGTACTCTGCTCCACTTTACGCAACAGCACTCTGCTTCACTCCACTCTACTCTGCACCACAGCACTCTTCACGACTGTACTTTATGCCACTGCACTCTACGAAACTCTACTATGCACCACTGCACTCTACGCCACTCTAGTCTGCGCCACTCCACACTACTGCACTCTGTCACTCTACTCTCCACCACTCTACTCTATGCCACTGAACTCTACCCCACTCTCCTCTACACCACTCTACTCTGCTCCACTGCACTCTACTCTACACCACTCTATGCCACTGCACTCTGCATCACTCTACTCTACGCCACATCACTGTACTCTGCACAACTCTACGCCACCGCAATTTACGGCAATGCACTCTACGTCACTGCACTCTACTCTGCACTATTGGGTGCAACTACACTCTACGTCACTGCACTCTATGCCACTGCATTCTACTCTGCTGCACTCTGTCAATCTACTCTACTCTGCACTACTCTATGCTACTGCACTCTGTGGCACTCTACTCTGTTCTACTCTGTACAACTGTACGCCACTACACTATACTTTGCAACACTCTACTCTGTGCCATTGCATCAATGCCACTGCACTGTACATCACTTTACTCTGTCACTACACTCTATTCTGCACCACTCTACTATACGCCACGGCACTCTATGCCGCTGCACTCTACTTTGCACCACCCTACTCTACTCTATGCCAGTGCACTCTATGCCAGTGCACTGTACGTCACTCTGCTCTATGCCACTGCACTCTGCTCTGCACCTCTCTGTTCCACTGCACTCTGTGCCAGTCCACTCTACTCTATGCCACTCCATTCCACACCACTCGTCACAGTGCCACTCTACCCCACTCTACTCCACACATTGCCACTCTACTCTATGCCACTCCTCTCTTACTCTATGCCACTCCATGGCACTCCACTCTACGCCACTCCACTCTATGACACTCTAGTCTACCTCACTCTGCTCTAAGTCACGTCACTCTACTCTACTCATTGCCACTGCACTCACCACTTTAGCCTACGTCAGTCCACTCTACGCTACTGTATGCCACTCCAGTCTATGCCACTCCACTCTAACCCACCGAACTGTACGCCACTCTACTCTGCGCCACTCCAAGACACTGTATGCCGCTTTGCTCCACTGCACACCACTCTACTCCACTCCACTCTGCTGTACAACATGGCTAAAAGACATTGGCAAAACCAACAGCTTTCACGTAGGCATAACTTATTTGTTTTGCCAATGCTTGTTCTTGTGTGCGTCCCTGGACACTGATTTCATTTTCTGATGACTTGTATTACCAAATTCTTTACAGTATGTTTGGTGGTAGGTTTCTCCACATGTTTGGCATTGTAATTAGTATCTTCAAAAGTATGTGATTGGTAGCTTTGGAAGGGCTACTGTTTTTTAACAGACTTTGCTATAATTTGCTACATTTTCCTTATATTTTGCTAGGCAACAGTTCACCAGGCCACCTTGACCTGGATCCAATTTTCTTTGGCCTCATATTATCCTGAAATCCCCTTCCCTTTAATGACAATTACGTTCCAAGACTTGCCTAAATTACCAAAGACGTAACAGCTGCCAGTTGTTCTCCTACCTATGAATGAATCAATACCTTCAGTCGAGATACTGACCTCATAAAGGGGAAAGAGCTAATGAGGTAGATGTCGGTGGAGTGGAAAGCATGCTTGTAAATCAAAAGAATGCAATCAGCGTAAGTGGGTGAGACAAGAAGGTGAGACGTATAATATGAGGGTAGTTCGCGTGACAGCTGATTTGTAATGAGGGTCTCATTGTAGGTACAACCATACCTGTCCCCACCAACGAGGGGCAATATTCCTGTACACTGTGTGGCTCAAAGTGATCAGATTACTGAATATTGGTAGGCAGCCACAATATCTTCTGAAACGATAAGGGGCAGTGCTGAAATAAAGTAGTTCAAGTGTCAGAGATGCTTTGACATGTATAGGGGCATGGCCAAGCTGTTTGTTCTCGTGTGGTACTGATGATGGTGGCAGGGATAGTGGATGCCACATGAATTGGAAATTTTCATAGGTGGGTTGTATTAGTGCAGCTCGATGCTTTTAATGCTTCCTATATCGCTGGATCGCACAGTGTAAGGAAGACCTCATAAGGCTTTGACAGTGTTTATGTATGTCTAGCTAGGAAACCTGACAAACTGGCAGCATTTTCTGCGTATACCCCCATCTGGATCCAGAAAAGCTTGTATTGTGGTTGTCTCTAGTGTGCTCACTGGGCAAGATGCACCTTGCTGTGCTCTGTAGTGTCCCAGGTCCATGAACGAGTAATTCATCTACTCTTGTTTTTTTGCTTTCTGTGAAACTTAATTTTCTCCATCCCATTATAAAATCAGAGCTGCAAGTCCCAATGCAGACAAAAATGTTAGCTACACATGTGTCAACATAGCACACTTGAGAGCTTCTCCAGGTGAAGAAAAGTATCACAAGTTATTGCAAATAGATAACAAACATTGGCAAAGCCAGTAGTTCTGGCGTTGTCTGCCAGCCTTTTGGGAATTCTTGTTTTATCATGATTTTTGCATACCTTTATTGCTCGAGAAGCTGCAGGTTGTTCATCATTCTAAAAAAAAAAGGAAATTGACTATAGGCAAAAATGCTATTTGGTCTCAAAAAAGCACACATTACCATAGTACTTCCTGGCCGTGAAAGGAACTACTTTATGTGTGGATGTGCTCAGGTGAAAGGGCAGCATTTTTTAACTTACAGTGAAGTCAGCCAGTAGCTGAAGTGGGGTGACGTGTTGCCCCTTAATGGATGCTCGATTGGTTTGAGAAAATGTGAATGGCACAACCACAGACAAATGGATGAAGTGTAGCTGAAAACCCCTATAAGTAGCTATGTCATACACTTACTTTTAGTAAAATCAAAAGGTCTTGGCTAACATAGACCTAAAAAAAAGCCAATCGTTCTGCCATTCACTGCCAGCCTCTTGCCTTTGAGAAAAAAAAAAGGACACAAGAAAGAAAGAAATCAGTAAAAGAAGAAAAGAAAGGAAGAAAAAATGAAAGAACGAAGGAAAGCAAGAAATAATGAAAGAAATGAATGATATGAAATGAAAAGACCATTTATTAAGCGCGATAGCTACCCTCAGGCGTCCTAGCGCTACGGACAACGCGTACAGGAAAAAGAATTGAAGGTTATTCAGGTTTATTAAAAAGCAGGGTTTTTAAGTGTTTACGGAACAGAAGTAAGTTGGGCTCTGATCGCAGATGGAAGGTGAGGGAGTTCCAAAGTTTGGCTGAGTTATAGGAGAATGACCGGCCCCCACATCTGGCTCTCTTGATCCTGGGTACTGTCGTGAGGAGAGAGGATGCTGATCTGAGCTGTCTGTTCGGGTGGTAGGGGGTGATCAGTGAATGATTGATGACAGCACCTGTTTTCCAGAAGGCTCGGTGGGCGATGCACAGGGTCTTAAATTCGATTCTTTCCCTGACTGGGAGCCAGTGAAGGCTCTTTAGTCCGGGTTTGACTGGAAGTCGACGGGGGATCTGAAGCAGTGTTCGGGCAGCGCAGTTTTGTATGATCTGGAGCTTGCGCAAGGTGGTTTGGGGGCCCCTAAGTAGAGGGCGTTCCCGAAATCCAGACGAGACAGAATGAGACCCTGGACCATAATCTGTCTCGCTTGGAAAGGCAGTAAGGGGAGAATCTTCCGCAGAAGCCTGAGTAGACCAAAGCAAGTGGTTGATAGTTTGGCTGCTTGACAATTGAAATTGAGGGACTTATCCAACCAGATGCCCAGGCTCTTGATTGTGTCCTTTGGCGTGGGAGCAGGGCCAAGGCAGGTGGGCCACAATGAGTTGATCGTGAGCGTGGGGGGGTTGCCTAAGAGCATCAGCTCAGTTTTGTCTCCATTCAGTTTAAGACATGACGATGTCATCCATTTGGTCACTTCTTCTAAGCAGTCGCTCAGGCTGTTATGCGCGGTGTGTGGCTGATTGAGAGCCACCACTAGCTGAGTGTCGTCAGCATAGGTGATGATTTTTATCCCGAACGGATGGACTATCTCAGCTAGTGGGCTCATATATATATTAAATAGCGTAGGGCTCAAAGAAGAGCCCTGTGGCACACCGCAGCCAAGACGCTTGCTGGGGGAGGTGATGTCACCCTCAAAAACCTGGAAGGAGCGGTCTGAAAGGAAGGATTCAAACAAAGCAATTGCTTTTCCTGAGACTCCTAAACTGGTGAGTCGATGTAGTAAGATGTTGTGGCTTACAGTGTCAAAGGCGGCACTTAGGTCAAGGAGGATGATTGCTGCAGATCCTCCCTGATCCAGGATCTTCCTGGCCTCCTCCGTCACTGCAACCAGAGCGGTCTCGGTCCCATGCATGGGACGGAATCCCGTCTGGGAGGGGTCGAGCAGGTGGTTAGAAAGTAGGAAGGAAAAGAAAGCAAGAAAAAATGAAAGACAAGAACAAGAAGGTAGGGAGGAAAGAAAGAAGGAAATAATGAAAGACAAGAGAAAATATGAAAAGATAGAAAGACAGAAAAAAGGAAAGAAAAAAAGAACCAAGAACAGAAAAAGAAAGAAAGAAGGAAGGAAAGAAAGATAGAAACAAAAAGATAGGAAAGTAGGTAGGAAGGAAAGAAAGAAAAAAAGAAAGTGAGAAAGAAGGAAGCAAGAAAAAATGAAAGGCCAGAAAGATGCAAGGAAGAAAAGAAGAAAGAGTAAAGAAAGAAAAGGAAGGAAAAAAAGAAAGCAGAGAAAGAAGGAAAATGTGGGCAAGAAGGAATGAAGGCAAGAAAGAAGGAAAGATGAAAGGAGTGAAGGAAGGAGAGATGGAAAGAAAGAAAGAAAAAGAAAAGTTGGAAAGAAGGTATGAAAGAGTAAAAGGAAAGAAAACACAAAGTAAAAAAAGAAAGTTAATGAAGGAAACAAAATAGGAGGAAGAAGGAAAGGAAAAAAGAAAGAGGGAGGAAGGAAAGAAAATAAGTTACAGGTGCCATCCAAGTTTGAATCAAGCCATATGCAAACCAGTCTTGACACTGCTCCTCATGGGAACAGTCCAGCCCGGTTTCGGGGTATCATCCCTCATCAGACAGGCTAGCTTAAATCCAGTGGAACAGCGAGCAAGGGACCCATGTCTGGGCATAACCTTGGCCACTTAGGGCAAACATAGCCAACACAACAAGACGATGGACGTAGTGCTGAAACTTTTCAACCACTCACCCCCAGTCAAGAGATCTGGGTTTAATCCATCGATCTTTTGCTCACCATGCCACCCCAGTTTATATCTAGCTATACGCATATCAGCCTTGACCCTGCTCCTCATGGGAACAGTCCACCCTGAACTGCCAGGCCAGGTCCTCCCTGGACCGGAAGCAAGCATCCTGGGACTGCCCAGACGTGGGTCCTGGGCTCACTGTGCCACTATATTCAAGCTAGCATAGCTGATGAGGGGTGAAACTGGTCCCAGGATGCTTGTTTCTGGTCCAGGGAGGTGCCCAAACCACAAGGGAAGTGACCACTCCCGGGAGGAAGGTCCCATAGTGGCCGCTGCGTTAGTCCCATGGGTTTCCGTGGTCTGATGTGTACCAGCATATCTTTCAGGTTGAAGGTGCGTTTGAAGGCAAACCGGGCCAGTGGAAATGAAAGATTGCCTGTCTGTAGAATAGCCCAATGTTTCCTGGTGATCTTCCATAGTGTATTGGAGTCCGGTGTGAAAGTAGTGACACATTCCAATACATCAGCATTTGGTCTAGTGTGAGGTTCTAACAGGGCGGCCCTCTTGTTATTTTTGGCCCGTTTACACGCTATTTTCACACAGTGTGGTGGGTATTGTCGTGCCTCTAAATTGGCCACCAGAAGTTGTGCTTGTGTTTCAAAATCTTGTGTAGCGCTGCAACTGCGGCACAATCGTGAAAACTGACCTTAGGGCAGGTTCTCTCTCAGTGATTTGGGATGGTGACTGACATACAGTAGAAGGCTGTTACTATCTGTAGGTTTACTGTGAGTGGTAGTGTGTAGTTTGCCATCAGTGTGGTGAATAATTAAGGTCAAGAAGGGCAGGGCCTTATCTGAAATGTTTTTAGTAAATTGCAAGTTTGGATTCAGTGTGTTCACCCAGTTGCAAAAGGCATTACAAGGTGCTTTTTCTCCTTTCCAAAAAATCAAAATATCATTGATATACCAGCGCCAAAGGAGGATGTGAGTGCTATAGGGACTGGTGGAGTAGAACATTTCTTCCTTTACAAAGTTGCCATGTAGAGGCATGCCACACGTGGGGCGAAGGTACTCCCCATAGATGTCCCCTGGGTCTGATGATAAAGTTGGTGCTGTATTGAAAGAAGTTCTCAGTTAAGGCTAGGGATGCACACTCCATGATAAAACTGACTGAAGTTGGATATGTCAACTCTTAGGGTCCTCTCTATCACCTCCAGGGAGGCATCCTGTGGGATATGGGTGTAGAGGGCCTCTACATCGAGAGTTACCAATAGGTCTATCTGAAGTGTTGTCGTTGGTCTCTTAATGAGATTTAATAGATCTCTAGTGCCCTGCACAAATGAGGGTGTTTTCTCCACCAAAGTTTGTAGGAAGTGATACAAAATTTCGATAATGGTTCCAGGAGTGAACTAATACCTGAAACAAGTGGCCTGCCTGGAGGGGGTGTAACCCCCTTGTGAATTTTGAGGAGAGTGCAAAGGTAGGGGATCTTATGCTGTGCATTCACCAAGAAATTGGCTTCCTTCTTACTGATCCACCCTTGTGTTTCTGCGGTAGATACAATGGAAGTGATCTGGGTACTGAGGCACCCCGTGGGGTCCTGATTGAGAGGTCTGCCTATTTGCGGTCTGCCAGTTGGCAGAGACAATCTGTATCATAATCAGAGGAAGACCTAATCACTATCGCACCTCGTATGTCTGCCTGTTTGATAGTGATCTGTGTGTCATTGGCTAGGGACCTCAGTGCTTCTACTTCATTGTTTGACATGTTATGGAAACTGGCTTTTTTGTGGACTCTTCACATCTATGAAGACTGCCTGTTCAAAAGTCAACAGTTCGCTAGGTATCATACTGGAAGCAGATGTGAATTTAGATAGGTTTCGTAAGCCGGAATCCCCTTTTTCCTCACCTGGTTTGTCATGAAAAAAGGCCTTCAGGCGTACTTTGCTGAAGAAGTTGTGGAGCTCACAGTTCATCCGGAACCTGTCAGTCTTTACGAGTTGGTAAAAAACCTAAACTCTCCTGTAAAACCTTTGTCTTTGTCTCAGTGAGTACTCTTGAAGATAGGTTAACAATCTGTTTTTCTTCCCTGAATGGCTCCTGAGTTGCATGAGTGGCAGGGGTGGTTCCTTCCATTGAACTCTTTTATGGCCCCCCTCTTCTTCTTCCTCTCCCGCTGCCCCAATCTCTGCCTAAAATAGTAGTGTTACAGGGTTGTGGAACTGCTTGTTGAGGGCCCTCCGGGAACATCGGATATTAGCATATTGGTTGGCTTTGGAAGGGAGTCATACCATAGCCAAACATTAGGGGCGGGGGCACTGTCTACCATCATTACTGCCCCAGCTGTCGGAGCTTGAGTTACTGCTAAAGGAGGTATTCCTTTTACGTGATGACTGACCCTCGTCTGATGGGGTGTCACCTGCTATAGTTGGATAGTCTTCCTTCAGGTAAAGATAGATCTTCTTACTTTTTGGTATCCTTTTGGAGTTTTGCTATTTTTTGTTTCATCAGATAATCTTTGTTCTTTGTTATTTCGCTGTTGATCTCAGTCAGTTTGGTCTTATAGGCCGAGATCAGGATATCCGCTTTCAAGGCACCCTCTGCTATGTTGATCCTGATTATCAAGGCATCCATTAGGAGTTTAGCCATATTGATAATCAGGATCAGCCGGTCTCTGGTGCACTTCTATGCTACCTATGACCATTCATTTTTGAAGATAGCATCTTTTGAGGACGATGCGTGGACATTGGTGACATCCAGCCCATTAGGAGAGATATTAGTCCTAAGATATTCCATCATAATTGCCCCATGGAGTGTGATTTTTGCAAGTTGTCAACCCAGGGCACCCACCATATACTCAGGGGGAGCCCCCGGGGCCCCAGCCTGTTCCCTGCATGCTGCGGAAGCCGGCATTGGTCCTACCTGCAGGGAGCAGCTATTAATGCTGCTCCCTCCGGGTGGGAGCAATATTATGATCTATTTCCCTGCCCCTCCCCATTTTCAGTAATTTCGGCCCTGGGTGGGCCCCTTGGGGCCTTTAGAGGCTTGTGGAGGGGGAAGTGCACAGCCTTTTCCCATTTATTATTGAAATGGGCCCTGGGGGATAGGGTCCTTGGGGCCTCTGAAGGCTTGAGTAGGGAGGCTGTGCGGCCCCCTCCCCTTATATGCAAATTTCAGCCCCTGGGGTTGGCTCCCAGGGGCCATTAATGGCTTGGGGAGGGGGACAGCGCTGTCCGCCCTCCCCTTATTGAATACAGTCTAGGGGTGGGCTCCCCGGGTTCTATAATTGATGAATGTGGCCCGGCGGGAGTCCTGTGGGATTGCGGCAATTTTTTCAGATTTTATTGTTTGTTTTTGGCCCCAGGGTGGGTCCCTCTGGGTCCCCCCAATGGGGCCTAGGGTTTCTGCTTGTCCCTACCCTGCCCCTTAAATTACTTTTCTTTGTTTACTTCAGGACAGGGGACTAAGTCTCCGAATCCTGTAATGGCTGCCAGCAACATTTTTCTTATGTTGCTGACAGCCAATCAGAGTGCTCACTCCCACAAGAGTCCGACTCGAGCGAGATGACCCAGGGGAAATAAAACTCCCTTGGCCAATCAGAACGCTCTATTGTTAAATTGGCACTCCCGCAAGAGTCTCTCGAGCCTTTTGCAGACCCAACCATCGAGATATACAATTCTTTTTTAACCTCAATTTCTCAAAAACTACAGAATTTACACCAAATCCTAAAAAAGCACCATCTGCTGACCAAGATCTAGCTTCCTGCCAAATTTGGTGTAATTCCTTTCAGCAGTTTTTGCTGTAGCCTTGTCTAAAGAAGTCTATGGATATTGCGTGGGGATTGTGCATTTTGGGACCCCCCTTTTTTCTCGGCCTCCGCTTGACTGATCACCCCGAACCCTTCTATCCACAAACTAGTCAAAAAGTAGCACCTTTTTGGAAGGTTTCTTGAAGACTCATCAAATGGGGTCAAGGATATTAGCAACACATAAAACGCTTTTCCTATGGAACAGCTGACCTAACTATAACTACCCAGTGGTAACTGCACATATACACCTTTGTATGCACATACATAGGTCGTTATGGGGGTTGTATTTTTCTCTGCCTCCATTGATTTCTATGTTGTTCCCTTGCTGTATCCGTCAGTGGCCGTGTGGTGTGAGACTTACTCTAAAGCTTTGCTGGAGTAGATCTGAGCCTGTTTGGCCTGCAGTGCTGCTGGAGTAGATATGTGTATAACTTTGGTGAACTACAACTGACTTACCCTTTTTGAAGGCCACCCTGCCTTGCCACGCCCACATTTATGTCTAAGATCTAGAACTACGTGTATGGAGTTCCACCCTCTCTCGAAGAGGATCATCCTAGATGTAGATCTATGTCCATGCTTTTTTGAATTGCAATTAAGACTACCAGAATTAGTACTACAGGAGTACTAATACACATGCCAATAAATGTCTTGTAAATTGGGCTCGTTGAGTAGTTTAGTGTAGTTGTTTGTTCCTTACACTATTCTTTAATATGTTCTATCGTACCTTTGTTTTGCTTTAGTATTCTTGCATGCCACGTTCTTGAGTAATTTAGACTGATGGTATGCTTATTTATATTTTCAATGGAAATAGTTTAAACACTTTGAGCAAACTATTAACTACAACAGGATAGAAGTGGTTAGTACCCAATACCGTTTTTAGGCATGATACTCCCTTTAAAGATCCTTTGTTAACATGATTAATGCAAAGCAAATTAAACAGGTAGATTTCGGTATTGCACAAACACAAATTTCCCCTCCAACCATTATATTTGCATTATCTATCTCATATTATGATAATTTATGCAACTTCTTGACCGTCAAAGTGATGTAATATGCTATGAACAATTGTTTCGGCTTTGCAGTTTGCCAATTTTGGGATTTATTTAAAAAGAGTTGCTCAATTCTGTAATTATCTGCATTTACAGATAATATGCATCTTCTTTGCGACAGAAATATCTGTTGCTTCATCGACTGAGAATGTGAGATGCATGCTTGCATCATAGCAATTACAGCTTCCTAGTCATGGCTAAGCAAACAGTCTTAGCTGAGGTGGCGCTAAATCTGTGGAGTTGGCGTTCTGATACATAAGATACAACCAGTTAAAGTTTCATATATTTCAAAGGAGTAGCAAGAGAAAATGGGTGTTGATTAAGTTGATTGCAAACTGAACCGTTGCGACATTGATGAACATATATTTAACAATTATCAGGACACCTTCATTCATTGACGAAACAGTTAAAATGTTTTTAATTTATTTTATTTAAATTTCAGACCACATCCTCCTATTGTAGCATTGGAAGCACGGTGGAGCCCATAAGATTATTTTATTTCCTCGAGGCTAATAATCATGGGACCTAGAACTTGGGAACGACCTTCATCACCATCAGGATCATTGATTTTATTATTATATTCTCTAGGGAATCATGATGGCAAAGTCCATCTAAAGGTATAATCTCTTTTTACTCACCCATTAACTAATCTTGCTGGTGCTTGGAGTGAGTGAGCCATCAGCCTGAAAAAGATTGCTATTTATTTGAGAAAATCCTAGCATTGTCTTTACAAAAACGTTCAATTGCCACACCCAGTTGCATGATTTTGATGGGGAAAATATTTGTGCGGCCAATGATTTTAATATTGTTTCTATTCTAGTGCTTGACGAATGTGCAAATTCTATAATGGAATGTATTTGTTTGTTCTATAATCTCTCAAATGTAAATTTGGCCCTAACGGATGTGTGGAGGCTTCTAAATACAGCACAAATGGATTTCACTTTTCTCTCCTCTCCACAGGAGTGTTGGTTAGTCTATGACTGCAAAAATGACTGATGCCTCCTCCTTCTCACATACTGCAATCTCAGATCATGCCCAGTTTACATTAATTTCATCCTACAGACTTGATGATATAGCTTTTGATCAACATTTTCAGCAGTGAGCTTTTAGCAAAAAACTTAGAATAACAAGCATTTGCAATGCAGTAGGTCTCACATTTACTCGAGTTTGAGCTATTGGCATTGTAAATGACAATGCCTTTTATTTATGTTTTGGTTTTTAAAGCATAAATAAAAGGCATTGTTTTTAAAATGCCAATAGCTTAAACTCGCGTAAATGCGAGATCTATTGCTTTGCAAATCTTTTTTTAATGAGGTGTGGGAAGAAGTATCATGGGAGGCAGAAGCAACACGGAGGTGTAGGCGAAGGGAAGCAACACGGAGGACGCGGGTGCTGGAAGCAAGATGGAGGAAGTGGTTGGGGTAGATAAAAGCAAGTGGCGAGAGAAAGAGAGCGCAAGGTGGAGCATGAGCGGAGCAAATAAATGAGATAGAGAGACGCGTGTAGATTGGGGAAAAACATGGGCGAGAAGGCAACGCTGGAGAGAAACACCTGAAGGTGAACAGATTACAGAGGGTGGTTGGGAGACGCCCAGAGGTGAGAGAAAACAACATGGTGCTCAGTGGACCGGCAAAAATCAGAGGCCCAGGACTTTCACACCATTTTTATGTATGAGTATTGAGATTACAGTGAGCAATAAGGATTGAGGCATTAATATTCTCAACAACATATGAGATATGATCAGGGCTACTGGAATTATGCAATTCTGTGGCGACTTTTTTGCATGGTTATGGATTTGCCACATAATCCATCTTCTGCTAAATATTCAGCAGATTTTAACAAAAAAAAAATTCTAGCTCAAACGGATCAAAAGTTACTAAAAATGTGGTGACGCAAGCCTCTGCATAGTGGAAAGCCCTTCTCGAAAAGTTGACTGGCCATCTTTCAAATGTGTAAAGCTGTATTTGGGTGTTAAGTTGGTACTAAGGTGAAATATTTGCCCGGACAGTGTTACCATGTGTAAAAATGACAAAATAATGAAGTATTGTGCTGCATTACGCTGCATAATTTGCCTTTTCTGGTCGCATAATTTAGTTAACACTGCCGCATAATTTGTCCCTCCCTTGCTGCATAAATCCAGTGACCCTGTGTATGATACTGTAAACAATGCCTGATGGGGCATAATTACTGTAAACATGTGATGGGCATGCTGAAAGGAAACAACTGATGGGATGGGATTACTGGAAAATAAAACTAATGGGGGGGGGGCAAAGCTACTAGAAACACTTTGGGGTCGATTCCGATTCGGGCCGGAAATCTCTCCGACCGAGCCGGACCCGGAGAGATTTCCGACCGAATCGGACCCGTGCAGTCCGACCGAACGAGTCCGATGCATTCGTATGCCACCGGACACGAGTCGGTCGGACTCCCATTGAACTCAATGGGAGCCGGTCGTACAACGCGTACGCGGGCTCCCATTGCCTCAATGGAGTGCGAGGCGGACAAGGGCGCCCCTACAGCGAGTACGCCGCGAGCGCTTCGCGGCGTACACGCACAGGTAGGGGGACCCATGGGTCCCCCTGTGTGCGCCTCGCACGGGTACGCGTACAGGGGGTCCGACACGGACCCCCAAAGTACGGCTCCGACAGCGAGTTCGAGTCGGACGGCGTGAGTCGGTCGGAGCGGTCGAGGTGCGCATCGTGCTCACCCGGCCGGAAAACGTCTCCATTGCGCGGTGCGAATCGTGTCCGAGCGAGTCGGTCGGAGCGGTACGATCCGGGTACGAGTCGGTCGGAGCGGTCGGGTCGCCCGGACGAGTCGGTCGGCGAGTCGCATCGTACTCGCTCGGCCGGACCCGCGTACGGTTCGGTCGGGAAACAGGGCTCCGAATCGGATCCGGTAAAGCCGAATCCTATTCGGAGCCCTACCGGCCGAGATCGGAATCGGCCCCTTTGTGGGGGTGAGAATAAGTGCCACAATAATTGAAAGGGTACTAGTAGAACCAAGTGCTGATGCTTGGGTTTTTAGGCACAAGAACCACAGTATATGGTGCACGAAAATCTATTGCTCTGTCCTTTCTAACAGCATTGCTATGTTGACAGCCTGGCATGAATCTCATTAGCTTTTTAAAAAATTTTCAATGGTAAAATTATCAGAAACATGGCTAATTAATGACGAGTTGAACATTATAATGAACAGGATGAATAAGATTGGCTCCAACTCAATCTCAGTGAGGCCACTAGCTCTACCAAACCCCACTGAAGGTGCTCCGCCTCTGAACAAGAGCTTTCCATACCAACGAACGGGTTTCCTGAGGAGGTACTTACATGTGTGTACCCCAATAATTTGACCTTACTTATGAGCATCAAGTAAATGTTGCAGACTTAAAGAGCAGCAGAAGTAGTAAGTGGCAATGTGCGCGGACCTTGCAATAAATATTATCCTGCAAAAAAGGCAACATACGTGCGCCAACAGATGCATATGATGTTCACAAACCGAAGGGGTAAATAAGTATTCAGGGTAAATTAGTAGATAGTCAAGAGTTAAGAGTTAAGTTAGTACATCCGAGGCTCAACCCTGACCGGTGTTCACACGTGCTCACGGGTCTTGTGTGCAGCGACTGCAGCATTGGGCAGATACTTCGCAGCGCTGCCGGAGTCTGTTGTACCAGGTTGCCAGGCGACCGCCCAAATCATCTGTGGTTATGTTTCCAGGAAACGGCATTCCTTGTGCTGCTGAAAAACCTGATACGGCCTCGCAGGCACACTGCGGCTCATAGGGAGACATGGAGAGGAGGGTGAGAGATCAAAAAGAAACCCAGAGCTGCCTCTGACACCAAGAGGCGAAGAGGGTGTGAGATCATAGGTCGCTGTAAGATATACAGAGGGTTTGATATTAGTACTCATTTAGTGTTATGAAAGGCGTGTGAGATCAGGGCTCAGAGACATGAAAAGAGCGTGAGACCAGAGCTCACTGAGACATGGAGAGGGTGTGAGAGCAGAGTTCACGGTGAGACATAAAAGATGGCGGAACATCAGAATTCACAGTGAGACATGAAAAAGGTGTGACAACACAGCACAGTGACACTTGCAGAATGTGTGAGATTAGAGCTCTGTGAACAGAAGAGGGAGTGAGAGCAGAGTTCAGTGAGACTAAGAGGGTGTGAGATCTGAGTTCACAGTGAGACATGAAGAGTGTGTGACATCACAGGCTCGGAGAGACGCGAAGAAGGTATAAGATCCCACATCACAGCAATAAATTAAGAGCATGTGAGATCAGAGCCCATAGTGAGACAAAGAGAATATGACATTACAACTAACAGTGAGATCAGATCGCTGAGACAGCACGATAAGAAGTTAAGAAAACAAGCACTGCCAAGCGGCCGCGAAAGTGAAAGCGACCGCACAACAGATGGCACCCTGCGCGCCCCTGCTCGCTCCCGCAAGCTGGAGGCTGTGAGAAGTCTGGAGTGATTCCAAGAGGCCCTGTCCTAGAGCAGCGCATGCGCGCTGTGCTTGGCTCGACCTAAAAAGGGACGTTAAACAGAAGTTAGACTATATAAGAAACTTAGATGCTTGATTAAGCTGCAGCTCACTGTTTGACCTGATCCTCTCTGCAGAGAAACCCCCAACATTTTTGCCTTCACCCTTCCTGTTTTGTTGTAGTCCTTTTTGTTGGCTTTAAGACTCTGCACATTTTATCACTGCTACCCAGTGCTAAAGTGATTGAGCTCTCTCCTGTAAGCACGGTAAAATTGGCTTACACTCAAGTGGCACATTTAATTTATATTTAAGTCCCTTGTAAAATGGTACTACATTTCCCCAGGGCCTGTAAATTAAATACTACTATTGGGCCTGCAGCACCTATGTGCCATCCACTTAAGTAGACTTTTGAAACATGTCTTAGGCTTGTAATTGCAGCCTGTATGTGCAGTTTGACGCTGCCATTCGAACTAGCAAAATAAACCCTTTGCAAGGCCTAAATCTTCCTTTGTAATACATATAAGCCAACCCCAGGGTAGGCCCTAAACAGCCCATAGGGCAGGGCGCATTGTATCTAAAAACTTGGGTATGCATTTTTTAAGTTTTACATGTCCTGGTAGTAAGAAACTCTCAAATTCATTTTTTACTATTGCAAGGCCATATTTGGTGTCTGAGGAATTGCAATTTAAAACCCTCTTTAATGGTAAAGTCGGATTTTAACTCACAGTTTTGAAAATGCAATTCTGTCCTTGTCCCAGTCTGCCTGCAGGCACAATAGGCTAGTGTGAAGTCCTTTGTGTGTGAACTAAGGCAGTGTCTTTGATATGCAAGTGTGAAAGGTGACAGCTTTGCTCCCTCATTAAGTCAGGATGGCCCATCCTTCCAACACCTGGGCCCTCTATAGTGTGACTGTCTGAGAGGAATACACAAAGACCAACTGCCTACTACACCTAGTCATGTGACCCAGGAACAGGCAGTAGGCACCAAATGGTTAGGGCAAGAAAATGCCAACTTTCTAAAAGTAAATACAAAAAGGAGAACCTGGCTCCGTTTGACGTTATGCTCTTATTATTTTTGAGCAACAAACAGACCACTATCTTTTCTGTTTGAATGGAATTTTTATTAAACCATTCCTTTCTTGGCAATTGTTTATATTTACCCATTTTTAGTTGCATGAGAAGTGAAGAGACACACATTTTTTAAATTAACATACAAACATGAAAAATACTTATGACAATTCACAATAGACAGTGCATGAAATACTTATATACAAACACATTTATATACAAAAACGTTGGACTTTTGCATCATGACATCAGAAACTAGAATACTCTTATCGCTATCTTGTTTTTGGGGCCAAACATATGCCAAACACGGGAAAATATTTAGAGTGTGTGCGTGGGGCATACTATTCAATACAAATCCCTCACGTCACAACAGATTTATTCAAATTCCTCCGTGTTGAAAAAAAGTGCCGACGCGATTCAAGACCCAGTCCTCTGGTACCGGGACTCTCATCAGGGCTTCA
This sequence comes from Calotriton arnoldi, assembly GCA_963921515.1. Classification (NCBI taxonomy): domain Eukaryota; kingdom Metazoa; phylum Chordata; class Amphibia; order Caudata; family Salamandridae; genus Calotriton; species Calotriton arnoldi. The sequence continues at coordinate 2,666,525 of CAWUFW010000941.1, forward strand.
TGTTAATGGTCAGCGATTTCTAAAAACATAAATGAATGATGCAAGCTCCACATCAGTGAAAACGAAAAATAAACACTACTCTCCTTAAAAATGCTTAATTCAATTTTCTGTACCTGATTGCCTGATTCTCTGACAGAGCTGCTGCTCTGACTCCTATTTGCGTGGTAACCAGAATTTCTCAACGAAAATTACTGCAGTGCGCTTTGTAATTAATGCCGGGGGGAATTTCTACAAAACATTAAAATGATTGTGTCTATTTTAGTCATTTTAAATACATGGACATTGGGCAACTCGACGGGACCAGGTTAAAAAGTACCTTTCAAACGTTCCCGGGTTGCTCAGAGGCAGGCGTCTATTTCTGTCTATTTCATTCCATCCCTACAAACGAATGTGGGACATATTACTGAAGCCATCAACTTGTTAACGATATTATAAACATGCTAGATTCCAGCATGAAGCGCACTTACTGTTTTGAAGTCTGAGCACATCCATATTCTAAATCCGATATGAACCACAACTTCACTGTCAGCTAGGCATTCCCGTGTGAACACTTCCTGTATTTTTACCCTATGGATCATGGGAAAATGTTTTGGACCAATCACATTGAAGTTCAGGTCCTATTGTGGTAAGAAAACTTGCCGTATGGGCAATTGTTGCGGATACGGAGAAACTGCTCAAGAAAATCTGATTATGAACAGCATGCAGAAATCTTCAAGGAACAGATGATCTTGCGAGGATATCCTAAGAAACTACTCAATCATGCAATAAAAAGAGCATGGTACACGCCTAGAGATGATTTGCTACAAAAGAAAATCAAACCACCATTGGAAAGATTGGTTTGTGTTACAACTTTCAGTCCAGATACCAAAAAATTCAGACAAATTGTGTTAAAAAATTGGCACCTGTTGGAAAACCTGGAGTGTCCATTCCCGAAACCACTCTTTGCCATGAAGAAAAACAGGAGCATTGGCCAGCAGATTGTGAGAGCTGACAGTTTTCCATCGCTAAGCAAACAAAATCTAAGGACACAATGACAATTAAAACCAGTTGAGGGGCATCACAAATGCAGAACTTCTGCTGCATGTGACTCCACAATAGAGGGGATTGAGTTCTCACACAAAGACATTAAATGGCGTCATTCCGAATTCACGAATTGCAAATCCAAGAACATTATTTATGCGATACTTTGTCCCTGTGAGTAATTATATATTGGCAAGACAAATCAGCAGATCAACCAGCGCATCACGCAACATCGTTCCAGGATCAAAAGAAGGTGGTTACTGCACCAATGGTACAACACTTCATGGATAACTTGCACAGTGAAAGAGACTTCAAGTGGACAGTTTTGTCAGGTCTGGATACAACCAAACGTCTGATAGACATCGACAACGCGTTGCTACAAAAAGAAGCTTACCTAATTCTAAAGTTTAACAGAGCAGTAACTGGGTTGAATGGGATGACAGAACTTTCAAGTGTATAGCTCAGAACTGCATGTCCCAGAATGCACTATTCCGGTCTTTACCACAATGGGACCTGAACTTCAATGTGATTGGTCCAAAACATTTTCCCATGATCCATAGGGTAAAAATACAGGAAGTGTTCACACGGGAATGCCTAGCTGACAGTGAAGTTGTGGTTCATATCGGATTTAGAATATGGATGTGCTCAGACTTAAAAACAGTCAGTGCGCTTTATGCTGGAATCTAGCATGTTTATAATATCGTTAACAAGTTGATGGCTTCAGTAATATGTCCCACATTCGTTTGTAGGGATGGAATGAATACAGAAATAGATGCCTGCCTTTGAGCAACCCGGGAACGTTTGAAAGGTACTTTTTAACCTTGTTCCGTCGAGTTGCCCAATGTCCATGTATTTAAAATGACTAAAATAGACACAATCATTTTAATGTTTTGTAGAAATTCCCCCCGGCATTAATTACGAAGCACACTGCAGTAATTTTCGTTGAGAAACCCTGGTTACCACGCAAATAGGAGTCAGAGCAGCAGCTCTGTCAGAGAATCAGGCAATCAGGTACAGAAAATTGAATTAAGCATTTTAAGGAGAGTAGTGTTTATTTTTCGTTTTCACTGATGTGGAGCTTGCATCATTCATTTATGTTTTTTAGAAATAGCTGACCATTAACATGAAGCCCTGATGAGAGTCCCGGTACCAGAGGACTGGGTCTTGAATCGCGTCGGCACTTTTTTTCAACACGGAGGAATTTGAATAAACCTGTTGTGACGTGAGGGATTTGTATTGAATAGTATGCCCTACGCACACACTCTAAATATTTTCCCGTGTTTGGCATATGTTTGGCCCCAAAAACAAGATAGCGATAAGAGTATTCTAGTTTCTGATGTCATGATGCAAAAGTCCAACGTTTTTGTATATAAATGTGTTTGTATATAAGTATTTCATGCACTGTCTATTGTGAATTGTCATAAGTATTTTTCATGTTTTGTATGTTAATTTGAAAAATGTGTGTCTCTTCACTTCTCATGCAACTAAATTTTTGGGATAAATATAAACAATTGCAAAGAAAGGAATGGTTTAATAAAAATTCCATTCAAACAGAAAAGATAGTGGTCTGTTGCTCAAAAATAATAAGAGCATAACGTCAAACGGAGCCAGGTTCTCCTTTTTGTATTCAATTTAGTACGGCCCTACCTGGTTCTGGTCCTTTGGGCCTATCCCCCCCAGTTTTTGTAACTTTCTAAAAGTGGCATTTTCAAGATAGCGATTTAAATCAAACTTTACCATTAAAAGTATTTTAAATTACAATTCCTCAGACACCAAACATGGCCTGCAATGGAAAAAACGAATTTGAGAGTTTCTTACGCTTGTCCTTTTGGCACTATTTTTATCTAAATCTTTAATATTGCATATTCCCAGTTCTATTGATTGGATTTTTGTTGTTTTGGTCTCAAATAATTTATTACATTTTACTCTATTTTTCTAAATTGGTGTGGGATTTTTGTTTGTGTTTTCACTTTATTGCTGTTTGGGTGATGTATGCATGCTTTACAAATTGCCTATAGTTAAGCCTGACTGCTTTTGTGCCAAACTACCTGAGGGTTAAGCACAAGTCAGTGACTTTTTGTGGTTTGTGACTTTTTGTGGCTGTTGCTAGATATGGGTTACACCCCCCTCAACCAACAACCCAATTTCGCACACTCATGGAAAATAGGGGTACAACAGGAACAAACAGCTTTTAGGGGAGCCTAGGGAGGAAAGAATGGTCCAGCCAATATCTTTGCTTGTCTGGGCCACTCCTCCTTGCTCACAATGCACTGTGCTTCCAGAGCATGTTCCCGGATGGTGATAAGACTCCCTCACTTATACAGCCACTCAAAAACTCCTCCTCCTGACTGAGATGCAGTTGATTAATGTTTCACTCCTTGTATTGACTTTGAAATACAATCAATAAGTAAGCTCTAGAAGATATTTTTACGTTGACTTCTGCCACTAAATGTCCTACCATCTTTGTCAGGTTGCAATCAGTATCAATCAATGAAAAGAACATTTCTGTAGCCTTGCCTTGACTTTTTCTTGCCTTTGGTGTGGAGAAATGGCCCTCTCTTTGTGCAACGTAGGCAGGTTAGGCGAAAAAGTTTGACTACTTACCACATGTTGCACACTGCGGCTGCATGTGCTGACGTGACATTTCCTACTTTGTCACATTATTTGCAAGTGGAATTGTGTCTCACCTTGCTCTGTCAAAATTTGTAAGCCCTTGTGGGTTGCCCAGCATGTGAATATAGGGTTGCTGTAGTCTGGTATTATAAGCATCCAGACATAACAATTGGAAATGTTTCTTGAGAATGTCATTATTTGCCAGGACAAGTAGAACCGTTTTTGCTCAGACATTTCTTATATCCTTCTGAGGATACAATTCTCTTTTTAAATATGTTAATTAAAAACAAGTTGTACAAATAACTGGAGTTGCTTATGCCCCTGTTAAGCCCTTTTAATTATTCTGTTTGAAAAAGAAATAATTGTAATTAGATAGAAGACATAGTAAAACACCAGATGGTAGACATTTGGGTCCACAGCCTCAGCGTACATTGCAGTGACAGTTTCCGATTGTCCGCTAACTATGAGTATGGATATGAAACATTAACACCTCATCCCTTCCTCTGGCTTTAGCGGGGAGGCAGGTGTGACATTATTGATTTCATTAAAATTCCATAATGGAGAACTAAGCTTCATGTTGATTACTTTTTTATTGCGGTTATTTATTAGTATAGATATTTATAAATGCTAAACAATAACAGCAAGTTAATCAGCGATAAGATAATGTTAGGAAAGATAAGAAAACCAGATCCTATGAGTAAAAGGGAACAATAATAACATGCAAATTACACATGTCTACAGAGAAGCTGGTGTATCAGCCTTGCAATTGTAGTCCAAACATTACGTTCCATTAATTACAAGGTCCTAAGTGGAACTACTATAGTTAAATAAGTGCTTCGCCAGTCCGGAAAGTGTTTGTTGGTCTTTTGATGACATGCAGATACACAAGACTATCCGTCTGGCTATTGATTGCTCAGCTATTTCAAGCTTGTACAAATACCACTGTTGTTGCAATGAATTCCTTAGTTTTCCGAATCGCTTTGTTCTTGATTTAATAATATTAAAGGACCTCTTCTCACACTTAGGGTGTAAAGTGATCTCTTTGCTGGAAAAGACAGATCAGAAAAAGGATAGTAGAAAAATGGTTTGGTTGAAATGAAAATCTGATCTGACCTGCAGAAAGAAGGGTCAATTATCAGAGATGCTTTATTCTAATGGACATTTGTATAGTGTTCATGTTAATCTAACTGTTTTAACTGATGCAATGACAATGCCAAAAAGCTATTTCAAAGGGTCTTCAGTTTTCCATTAGTTCTAATGAAGGGCTAATTAATTGAAGAGGATTACTTTGTTTTCAGTGAGTAGTGGGCCTGTTATGGGAGGGCTGATTTTGTAAATGCCCATTAAAACTCATTTATCATATATAGGAAAGGGGTGCACAAAGACTTATATGCCCCTCCAGAAAAGACACCCTGAGAATTGATGAAAGCCTTGAGGATATACTCAAAAGTTTGGAGGCCAAGCTTAAATATTATGTGAAAAGTACAGTACAAATCCAAGAGGTTGAGGATGTCAGGAATGGAACCCCGTGGGACCCTGTAGGTGATGAGTATCTTTGTTGACACAAGGGTATCCATGTGAATGAATTGGTGTTGGTTGGAAAAGTAGGAAAAGAACCAGTGAAGGACATCGCCAGTGGATCCCATTCGATACTGCAGGTTGTCGCTGAGGGTGGGATGGCAATTGTGTTGAAAGCAGCTAAGAGTTCCAGTGATATCTAGAGGCAGTCAACATCTTCATCTTTATTCAGGAGGGCATCGAATACGATATGTAAGGCAGTGTTCTCCGTGCTACAGCATTACCTAAATCTGTTATATTCCCGAGTTAAGCCCATGTAGCAAGGCAGCTTATTCCTTACATTGTCCTAGAAAATAACATTTCAGCAGTGAACCTTTGCACACATTTGCATGCACGACAATGTTGGATTAGTTTCTCTGAAACTACTTAGTTTACACATCCAGCTTCGCACAACATTATCGCGTTGCCTTGAACATCATGTACTAGGCCTATCTACGCACTAGGTACAAAAGTCATCCTATCTTCATCCACGGGTTGACAGCTCTATCTACATATCCATAACATCACTAATCTAGCGTGCACATCGCGAAGGCTTCTTTTTACTATAAATAATAGTCATCCCGATAGATTAGTAGAGGAGGCACTTCTGCTGACACTGAAGATCCCTGCATGCTAAGAAATCACCACGCACCGGTCTGACATTCCGTGAGGGGTGTCCAACTCGAGACCAAGACAGGGTCCTTCTCTCTATCCGAGCAGGTAATGTGGTTGGATCATCCCTTGGGGGGATTCTTGGCTCTACACCTATACACACTCTAGGTACACTCAGAGTAGGGTCCGCATCGTAGGAGTACTTTAGATTACCATCTTGCATATATGCCTGCATATATTCATTGCTTCAGCACCATGGTAGAAATGTATCGACTGTTCACTCTTTTGATGCTTGTAATCTCCTTTATTTGCTTCTGTCTCCTAATCATTGCAGCACATGTATTTTATACAAGAATAACGTTGGTTCAATAAATATATTGAAAACGTCCCACTGTGTGTTCTGTATACTTCTCTGAGAGAAAGTGAGCACGAGTGAGTGAGTGAAGGATTCAGTACTGTTTCCACAATCCCTGATTGATCAGGGTTGTCATGTTCAGTGGTTGCCAGAGTCTATTCGCTCCCTGGTAAGGTCAGGGTGCTTATGGTGGCGCTGTGAGCTAGCTGGTCTATAGGCAAACATATCCTGCGGGGGTGTCCAAAACCAGTCTAGACACCTAACCCTTAGTTTATGTTGTTCAAACAATGTACAGGTCCTACAGATTAGTAGGAACTACAAGACAAATCGAGATTGTTAAGTGTGCCGAAGATGATTAGCATTGATGTGATCTTGAAGTTGAACTTAAACTGCTTTTTCAATAATCTTGCGGTGGAGGGTAGGAAAGTAAGGGGCCAGTAGGTGGAAAAGTCATCAGGGTCTAGAGTTAGGAGTGGGAGGATCTGGCTGGTCGAGAGCTTTTGGGAGGATGCTGTGAATGAGGCATTGACAATGGCGAATAGGGATGAGAGAGCTTCCCCACAAAGAGTTTTGATGAAGGACGTAGGTAAGACATAATCTTCATATGAACTGGCTTTGAGGCCAGTTGATAATGTTGGTGTGATCTGCAAGAGATAGGGCTTTGAAGAAAGACCATAGTGGAATTCTAAGACACAGGGTGGGTATGTTGTCGATGTGCAGTGAGATGACTTGTATTTGTTTCACTGAAGAAGAGATTGATGGCACTGCACTTGTCTGTGGAATGTGGGATAGGAGGGTGATCCAGGGGTTAATGCAGTGTCTGATTGTCTTGAAGCCGGGTTTGGTGGCTTAGTGGACTAATGCATCCACTGTAGGGGCCTGGGTTCAACCTCAGGGTCACAGGTTCAAATCCCAGTGGGTCAACTCAGCCTTTCATCGTTCTGAGGTTGATAAAATGAGTAACATTGAGTTTGGTAACAATAGACATCTGTTATTCAGCGCCAAGCTACCCTTGGGTGAGCGTGCGCTTTACAAATACACATTTTGTTAGGACCATTATGCTTCTGTTGGTGTCTTCTTTGATATGATGGTATAGTACTTTGGCTGATGTGATGAGCTGTCTGCATGTGGCATGGATGAACTTCAGTCCCATTTTCTTTCTTGTCTGTCGATGGTAGCTTTTATAGTCAGCGAGGATTTTTAAGTACTATTGTGCGAAAGAGATAGGCTGGCACTTGCATATTTTAGCTTGAGTGTGTATGGTCACATAGTTTTCTGGAAAAGTGTTAAAGTCATTTAGAAGGCTAAAGAACTTCTCACAGTTGCCCAAACTCATTATCATCTTGAAATTTGTTTATATGAACTGCATGAATCACTTAAATTAATAAGGACAAATTGCCACTTAACCCAGATGGATTTGCTGTGGCTATATACAAGACAGCTAAGATATTTTTAAGGTCTTGTGTAAAAGATGATGCCGCTAGTTGGCGGTGTAAAGTTCCTCGGTGTAACCTCTCACATTTTTGTTGGATTTCAGGTGGTGAGCACTTGAAATATATTTTCATGAGCTCAAATTGACTCTATCAATGATTACTTCAACTAATATGTCCACATTGTCGTTTCTGTACTTGATACAGAAAGAATGTGTGTGTTAAACCTATCATGGCAACTAAATCTCTGTTGTTTAAAAGCTTGAAAACATAGGCAAACGTGCCCATTGATAACTGGATAATGGAGATCTCAATGTTTGCTTTGTCAGAAAAAGAAGATTCATATAATATCGGGAGCTGCTATTTGGATTTTTTGAGTTATTTGTTTATAATAAAAAGATTAATGTTGAGATTCTTGTTTTTTTTTATCTTCTTACATATTCTCCCTAGTATGTTTTGATATGTTTCTTCATATACTACAGGCTTTATAATTTACCCTTGATATTCTTTATTGCATTATTTCACCTTACTGTTGATGTGATAATGATATTGTTTTTACAACCGACTGTAAGCGATCTTCCATAACTGTCACCCACAGGGATTGCTGAGTCCTGCCTACTGTTGTGGATTACTTCCCCTTTTCACTTATTAATATTGATCAAAAGATCATCTAAAATGTGGACTGAGCATATAAGTAAAGCATAAAATAAATATTATGGAAAGACCAAAGGAGTCATACAAACTGTCTTGTCTTGAATTTGGTACGTATATCTAGTGGACGAACATCACATCACCTCATATCAAATATGGATGTTGACAAGCCATTTCTTAAAAGGGTTTATGGTTATGTAGACACTTTGACTTTTTGCCACTGTGCTGTCTAATGTGGCACAAATTGTGACATTGAAATTGAAGTTATGTCATAAGCAGTCAGGTTGAGGGGGGCAGAAAACAGTGTTCTCCCATATGCCAGATGCCTTGTGATATGAGTAGAATTATGGCTGATGGGAAGTCTGCAAACTCTTCATTTATGGCAGTTACATGACTTTGATCCTAACCAAACCCAACCCAGAGCTGTCTAATCCTTAGATTTAACAATTGATCAATATATTTGGCATTCTGTGTATAATATAATTTGGTAAAAGTATTGTGTTTCCCCAACTCACCTTATCAACCTTTAGGAGACTGCTTGATCCATTAAGATTTACCTCGGCTGGTACATGCAATACATATTTGGATATTTGCATCTCTTTTACCATCTCAAATATATTATATGCAAACTTTGATCTTCTGCTGGCAAGAATAAAGTTGTACCTTCAAATCTGGGAACATTTAAACCTGTGATTGGGTGCAAAAAGATGGTCACATTCCATTTTCACTTTTTGTTTTAGTTACCTAATCTTGAGTATGACATCACTGTATCCTATGCTATCACTGTTTAAGGACTGATGACCTGTTTAAAGACTTTTCACTGGAACATGATGGAAAGCCAACATTTCAGCCCCAGAAAATAGAAATGGTTGGGAAAGGTTTTTCTTTTGATTTTCACAATATTATATTGTTCCACAAGACTTTACACAAGTGTGAAAATCGTAGAGAAATAGAACTTCTCAGGTTATCATCTAAACATCTGATCCTCTACTGTCTTTTTCAATGAAACAGCCTCTCATAGGGATTCAACCTAAAGGTGACCTCAAAATTGCCCTTACTGAATATTTCAGGTATTTTACTTGCTGCATAACTAGTTCAAGTGATCCTGGGAACGGATAGTTTTTTCTATGAACTGGTGGACTTGTTTCAGCTACATGAATCATAACTATGGGCTATTTATTATGAGTATTGCAATTAATGTTGCAAGAAGATGGATGGTTTTAAGGAGAGACAGAATTTCATAAGTGATTTGGTAGAAAGAGTATCCCAGTATCAAATACTGCGACTATTTATTGGAGTCTTAATAACAACTTGCCTTCTCTTCTGTAGCTGAATCAGTCACTGCACACCTAGAGTTCCAGTGTAACCATTATGTAATGGCACATATGTTGGCTCTTCCAACACAGAACATCACTTTCTGTTGTTGGATAGGATCTCCATTTTTAGTCCCAGCACTGTCTTTTCCACTTCAGATCTGTAAAGACTTTCCATATCAGGAATGTCACAATGTCACAAAGTTGGTCAACTTTCTGGCCTTAACTTTATGGAGCTCGAATTTAGTATTTCTAAGCCCAAATGAACGAATCCAGCTAATTTTTACTTTCAGGTTTTTAAGGTATTGATACTTTTTGAATGAAGTCAGAGAACCCCAGCTTCACCTGGAGCATACATACCGCTCCTAGAACGTCTCCCAAACTGCAGCAGTATATCCAATCATATTCATCTTGTTATTCAAGGATTCTATAATTTCCTTATAAATCTTGTTTTTACAGCTCATGCCCACTAAGGCAATTCCCTTGAACTTCACAATCAGACGTAGCCACTTCCCATCAGTCCCATTTGTTGCAGTCAAGGCCAACCGTATGGTACCCCATGTGGTCTGCTCTGTGAACCAAATAATTTTGCCCTGTATCAGCATGTGTGCAGTGTCATTCCTTTTTAGAAGTTCTGTGGTACTGATATTTCTTGTGCCAGAGCTTCAGTAGTCCCATTATGGGTTGCTGAGACATAATTTCCATCACTGCATTTGTGTTTCTCTATGTACCTTCTGGTCTTCCCCTACAGCCACCTCTTTTACCCATCTCCTTCTTGTTTTTCCTAGTTTCTTCCATATCTTGTCTCTGGTGATATATAACCTTTGATACTTAATCACCATTGGATAATATTGAGCACAAGTAAGACATTCCTGGAAAAAACTCTACCTGCTCCCTCCCATACCAACAACTCATCATCCGTAAATATAACCTTCTTGGATAACATATTACACAATACCAGAACGGTTATATCGTAGTAAAGGTGTTCCATGCATAGATGGTACACCAGTGACGGTTTGCTGGCTCAAACACAGTTGCAATTTAATGCCATTATTACTCTGTAGTTTATACATAATGTAGCTTCCCACTTTGGGTTATGAGAAGAGTCCTCCCACACACATTTAACTACTACAACCTTTTTCACCCAAACCCCATCACAATTACCTCCTAATGGAACAAGACCCTATTTCTAAAACAATACTAGTTTTACTGTTTTTAAAAGGGTTTCATGTATACAAAACGCACCAGTGGCAGCTTGTTTGCCCTAAGGTGGTTGCAGTAAAAGTGTTACTTTTTTTGTACAGCATACACCATAATACTGTCCACTTTCATACACTACATACATTAGATTACTACAACTTTTTCTACCTAAGCAAACCATTATTATATAGAAATATAGATGGGTAACAGTTAATTATGAGGATGTTTTTCTCCAAGGGGTTCTGAGTGACATCAACCAATGAGAGCAAAGTTGTCTATGTTGTCACACTGAATTCTTAGGTAAAAAAACATCCCTGTAATTCACTTTTTACCCAGCTATAATTTTATGTTATATGTGGTCCCCAAAGTCATCTGATCCTACTTTCAGCTGCTACACAGGGACAGAAGTGTAATTGGGGAGCCATACATACCATGGCCTCTCCTCCGTGACCCTTACCTGCTATCCTTAACCTACCTCCGCCACTTTCCCTAGCCTCATTCCTCCTCCTCCAGCTGTGCTTCTCCTATCAGTCAAAGCAGACAAGAAGTGCTGCAATGACAGGCTCTCAGAGCCCTGTCAGCCTGGCCTGGAAGGCCTTTCACTTAGCAACAGTGGGAGTTTTGTTATCAACTGTTGCTACGTCATAGCAGTAAGTTACTAGATTTGGAATCCGGTTTAAAAGATAGAGGCTTCATATAAAAGCAAGGATTACTGAAACTAGAAATCCTTTGATAAGATGTTGGTAGATGGAAACTCCTCCACCTATTTCATGTTATTTTTTTCGCTTGATGCTTTCAGTTTGAAACTATTGTTGTTACTGTTCATAACCTATGTTTTTTGTGATAAGAAAGTCAGTTCACTGTATGCTGAGAGCCCAGCAAGTGATGTGCATGATCACCAATATATTGATCTGACAAGGTTGAGACTCAAAAGTTAATTAGATAACAATTTTTGAAAGAAAGTTTCCATCTGCTAGTGTATGTATTTTCAGGAATGCTCATTACCCCAACATTTTTCCTTCTGAATTACCATTCCATATTCTCACCTTTGTTTCTGACATATTATAGATAATTTTCTATATGTTGTACTATCACTTTCTGCCAGGCTACATGCTGCATACACCATTTATCCTGCTACATAGTTGCTTCATTTTATTATAGGAGCACTTAATATTTACTGCTAAGCAGTCCAATCTGCATACAACCCATCAGCAATAGAATTATTTAACCATATTCCAGTTTCTAGCTACACCACATCCCATCGGTGCATAGTAGGTAACGAGTTTCAGATGTTGCACTGGGACAAGTCCAGGAGCAGTGTCAATTATAGCAAAGCCCAATGAATGGTAAATAACATCCATCCACTGCAGCCTCTTCTCAAGCCCATAATGTACATGAGATACACTTATCAACCAAAACATCTAGGTAACACTACGTAGGCTCCAAATAAGAGCCCCCCTTACTAATTAAGGTAATTTATGTGGTCTTAATTTACTATAAAATTTTATGGTCCAGCAAAAGTCTTGACAAAGGCCGCATAGCTAATCTTACCAGCAGAAATGTGCCAATTTAACTAGACATGCTAGACATAACTAGACATGCTGCGCCTTTGAGGACCTCTTTCCAAAACTCAGTCACGGAAAACACAGTGACTCTTATTTGTTCCTGTTCTCGTCCTTTAGTGACAACGGACTTGACATTCTGTTCTTTCATTTTTGTTTCTAGGTGCCCTTCGCCCCCCCCCTTTTTTTCACTTAATCACTTGTCCTGAGGAAGACCCCGCCAGTAAGGTTTCTAAGAACACCTACATACAACCAGGGGTCGAAACGTCGACACATTACTGATGCCAGTATTGTTAACAAGTGCATGTTGCACTGTGCCTTTCTATGTTACATGGCTATGTAACCTACTGTGATTGTTTCCTTTCTGTGTTAAAGAAATGTGTGGCATTGAATAAATATGTCGAATCAATTTGATTGTGATACCCCCTAGTAGTGTCTTTCACTTACCTCACAGCTTCACTTCAATCACTGCCCTTCCCCCTTTCCTACCCATTCGGAAACATTAATGATGGTTTAATGTGGTTTAATGTGTTTTTCTATATTTGTATTTTGTGTTCAGTGTGATTAAATAACACTGCGAACACTATTGCATTGTCCTTTTTGATTTAATGGTGTAAATACTATTGTACTCTCAATTTTTACACTGTATGGATGTAATAGTACTGGGATCACTTTGTTCTATATAATTTAACTAGAGGAGAATACCTTTGACATAGAAAATATTAAAAAAGATTCCTGGTCTCTCGTACAAAACTGCTAACTGAAAGGTAAGGTGGATTCACTTCTTTTATTGTCCTCCTTCATATACGACCAGCAAGGACGACAGGTCACAGCAACTGTTCCTGCCGGTAATTCAAACCATCACATTCCACCCATTATGACTAGAAGTTCCAAGCAGAACCCAACACATCTTCCCCCTTACATAACCGCATAAAAACAAAAAAAAAATGAATAATAAACATATACAACATTTAACAAAGAATATAAATTCAACAATAATCAAATGGAAATTTCTTCACATAAAAATGCATATATCATGGGAAACAGCCATTACATCGCATGCGTTACAACGCATCCTATTACAACGCGGTCGTTACAACGCGGTCGTTACAACGACCGCTTTGTTACATCACAGTACATTACAACGCAAGTCGTTACATCGACTTGCTGTAGGGGGCGCGCTAACCTAAGGAATAGTATAATTTACTATTCCAACATCTTCCCTACTGTTGCGCACACTGGAGTTGGAATAGTAAATTATACTATTCCTCAGTCCAGCGCGCCCCCTACAGCAAGTCGATGTAACAACTTGCGTTGTAATGTACTGCGATGTAACAACGCGGTCGTTGTAACGACCGCGTTGTAATCGCAGGCGTTGTAAACGCATGCGATGTAAGGTGCAATATTCATATATCATGTACGTAAACAAGATTATATTCTGTAATCATGAAACTTAACAGGTATAGGACGCTTCCTAAATGACCTCCTAGCCACAGCTTCTTGTGATCCATGCATAGTAGGAACATCCCATACACCAACACCCCGCACCACAGATATTTTCTCCTTGTTCCAACACCTACCATCGTTTAACATCACAGTATGCGTTCCCACACTCACTACCTTCTTGGGGCTAGAAAAATGACTCTCACCCTTAAGAACACCAATCTTTCTAACCCGAACCATGTCACCCACTTTCACCATCAATTTTTTAGAATTACTCCACGCTACCTGCCTGTTTTGGGCAATCTTCCTCCTTTCTCTCACACTCTCCAAAGTTTCTTTAGAAGGCATCTCCTTCTGCATCCAAACATGGTTCAACTTTTATCCTGGCACTCTACCTTTCATCAAGACAAAGGGTGAAACTTTAGTTTCCACAAAAGGGGTAGTGTGGATAGCCCATAACAACTTCCTCACTTCCAACATCCAATCCAAACCATTTACCAAAGACAATTGAATATTCTCCTTTATCACCCTGTTACAACGCTCACCAAGACTATTGCTTTTGGGATGATATAACAATGCCCTAATGTGTTTTATGCCAAAATCCCAAAGGAAATCTTCAAACTCTAAGGATATAAATTGTGGCCCATCATCAGAGATAATCTCATCAGGTACAACTTCGGCAAAAACAACTTCCCCAACACATTCTTTACAGCATATGAAGTAATGTTGTTCACAAACACCACCTCAGGCCATCTTGAATGATAATCAACTATCACATTGCCATACCTGACCTGGGTGTTGCCTACACCCAAAGGATCAATTTTATCAGGCACAGAATGCTACCCACACCACTGGGAAAAGACACTTGCGATTTATCACTGGTCACACAATGAACTCACTCCCTGACAAAATGTTCAACATCTCTATCCATTCCCGGCCACCAAAACATGTCCCTCACTCTCCCTTTCATGGCCCTCATCCCTACAAGACCTTTGTGTGCCAAAGATACCACTTTAGATTTCAACTCATCAGGAACCACCAAAACACCCAACCTGTACAAAAGACCCTTGACTACTGAAAGCTCTGGCCCAATATGTCTGAAGGCATCCAACAAAGCATCAGACAATTTTCTGGCTGGCCATCCAGATCCAACATAAGTCATCACCTGTTTTAAGGTATCATCCTGCTGCACAGCTTCTACCCAAACCTGCTCAGTAACTGCTTCTTGAAGCGCAATTGACAATTCATTAACTATAATATCATCCTCATCCTTCTAGGACGTTTCATGCTTCTGACTTCCATTCTTTAAAGGTAACCTCGACAGGCAGTCTGCCATCACATTTCTCACACCTGTGATATACACCATCCGATAACAATAATACTGCCATTTAGTAATCCTTGGTGAAGATCTACCAGCTCCCTTTGTAGTAAACAGATCGACCAATGGTTTATGGTCCACCCTTACTTTGAACTCTGATCCCCACAAATACTTCCTGAAATGATCAATGACCCATCAACAATCTAGTGCTTCACGCTCCACCACAGAATAAGATACCTCAGCACCTCTTAAACTCCGACTAGCAAAAGCGACAACTTCATCTTTACCATTCCTTCTTTGCATTAAGAGAGCCCTTAGCCCATGCTGGCTGGCATCTGTGACTGTAATGCTGGAATCCATGGTATCGAATGGCTTGAGAGGAATAGCTTTAGCAACTGCACACTTAACGTCCTCAAACTCACGACCACACTCCTCATCCCATACATATCTTTCACCCTTTTTAAGAAGAGCCCGTAAAGCATGTGTTCTCTCAGCACACCTGGGAATGAAACGTGCATAGAATTCCTTAAGACCCATAAAAGATCTTAATTGAACCTTGCCCTCTGGAATAGGAGCTTCAACAATGTCCCGCACCAAGTTCTCCTTCAGTTCCACACCCTGCGCAGACAACTTACGTCCCAAATATCCTACACTTTCCATTCCAAACTTGCATTTTTCGGCTTTTAGAGTCACACCCTTCTCTTCCAGAATGGTCAAAACATGGGCTAGTTTTCTATCATGCTCAGTCACTTTATTTGCATAGACCAACAGGTCGTCTTGGAAACAAGTAACCCCTTCCACTTCTCTAAACATGTTATCCATCAAGCGCTGAAAAACTGCCGAAGCAGAAGCCAACCCAAAAGGCATCCTATTGAAATGGAAGGCCCCTTCAGGAGTAATAAAAGAGGTTAGATGCCTTGAATCCCGCTCCAAGACAACCTGCTGGTAGGCAGACGCTATGTCCAAAATGGAAAACACTTTGGCTCCTTTTACCAGAGAAAGCATTTGGTTAATGTTGGGTAGAGGATGCCGGTAAACCCAAATTCTGGAATTGAAGTGAACTCACTTCTGTCGGATTTTCTGGCCGCAAATAACATACTGGATCCCTCCCAAAATGGTTTCAGGTCGGGTCACAGTACGGAGTCAGCTCTCCTAGCTGTTACAGAACACCTCTGGTCAGCAATGGATGAGGGCCAAATGTCGGCGCTGATCTTGTTAGATCTAAGCGCCGCGTTTGATACTGTGTCTCATGATATACTGCTAAGACGCCTCGCGGAGGTTGGAATTACGGGCCTGGCTCTGGAGTGGCTTGCTTCATTTCTCCATGAGAGGTCATTTACGGTAACTGCCCCCCCGTTTGCCTCTGGTGAATATCCAGTGAAGCATGGGGTGCCACAGGGCTCCTCCCTCAGTCCCCTGCTATTTAATATCTATGTTCAACCTTTAGCGGCAGTAGCCAGCAGCGGGGGACTGACCATGGTCTCCTACGCTGACGATACTCAGTTGGTGGTGGCACTCTCTAATAACACCGAGCAAGACGCCCTTAAGTTTCAGGGCGACCTTGCGGCAGTGGCCGAGTGGATGAACAGCAACTGCCTCCAACTGAATTCCAACAAGTCAGAGGTGCTGCTAGTAGGAAAGGACCATGGTCGGTGGAGTGAGCGCTGGTGGCCAGCCAGCCTAGGTAGCCCCCCTTCTCCAAAGCAGGCAGTAAAAACTTAGGGGTTTGGCTGGACTCTTCTTTAAACTATCGAGTCCAAACAAAAAGACGGCAGGGACCTGTTTTGGTCTCTTACGAGGGCTCAGACCCTTGCTGGTTTTTTTTGACGCATCTACACGTCAGGTCATTATTCAAATGACGGTTATGTCGAGACTTGATTATGCCTGTTCGCTCTATCTAGGGTCCAATAAAGTGGAGGTCTCGAGGCTGCAAAGGGCACAGAATGCAGCAGCAAGAACACTCCTAGGTCTGCGTAAATCTTGCTCTGTGTCAAACGCAATTCGATGTCTCCACTAGTTACCCGTGGCCAGACGCATTGAATTCAAAACCCTATGTATCTCTTTCAAGATTTTAAAATTGGCCACGCCCCCTATTCTGGCTGATCTTTTGCTGCCATATGCCCCTACTCGACTCCTCCGCTCACAGGGTCAGCATTTGGTGGTGGTTCCTCGGACATGCAGAGTTAGGGCTGGTGGTCGATCTTTTCGTTTCAGAGCCGCCACTCTCTGGAACTCACTCCCTGGGCAAATTCGTGGCCTTGTTAATTACTTAGCATTCAGAAAGGCCATTAAGACCTATCTTTTCTCTGCATCTTAGTGCTTGCCGTTTCGTATGTTCCGTCAGTCTTTCCTGCATTAGCGCCGGGACGCCCCTTCGCTGGGGCAGCCGTTGCGCTCTACAAGACACGATAACCTAACATAACATAACAAGTCCCTCAACTCTACACACATACGTAAACCCCCATTGGATTTGCGAGCCAAAACAACAGGGGATAACCATTCTGAACCTTCAATATGCCAATTATGTCCTGTGCACAAAACTTGTGCAAGTCCTTATTTAACTCAGGTCTAATCAACAATGGAACCCTTCTGACCTTGTGTACCACAGGTTCAACTCATTCCTTGAGCTGTATCTTGTGTCTGAATCCCTTGAACTTTCCCAGTTTGTCACTAAAAACTTTACTGAATCTCCTTTCCCATACATTCTCTTCAAAAGCCCACACAGCCATGCACTCCTTCTTTAAGAGTACTTGTTCACTGTTGTTAGGATCTAAAATTATCTCAAAATGTCGCTGTCCTAGCCAAAACAATAAGGATGATCCACACTTAGTTATGTACACAGTGGCATTGGAGACATTCGCTTTGAAAGATACCACAGTATCAAACTCACCCACAACCTCTATGGGCTTACCCCCATAGGCCACCGGTTTGATATTGGATCTCCTAACGACAACACTCTTATTTTGGAAATGTTTTCCAATCCTCCACCCCAATTAGCGTAAAAGGTGACCCCGAGTCCGCCATCATGTTCACACTTACACCTCCCACATCCACCTTGCAATAAGGTCTTCTGATGGCGGAAACATCCACGGATACACTCAGAATTTGATCCTCCACATACAAAACAACACTTTCATCACTAGATTCAGAAGATCCATGATCATCCATCACACTAATAACTTTCCGTTTCTCTATTTCCTTCTCTTTCCCTTTCCCTTTGGAATTGCATACCTTCGCGAAATGTCCCTTTTTTCTTTTTACAAATGGCACATACTTTACCAATAACAGGGTAAGTAACTGCATTTCCCAAAGATACGCACTCCCACATCAGTAACACTTCAAAATTTTTGATTTGCCCTTGCCCTTCATAGAATTTGCGTTTCTTATTTCAGCAACCACTTGTTTAGCTGCAGCTTGGGATACCGACATTTGTGCAATGAAGGTCGCCGTGCTCTCAATCCCAGCTGCTAACTGTATAGCTTTATTCAGGTTAAATTCTGAGTGGCAAAACACTTCCTGTATTTTCCTGTTATTGGTGTGTTCCACTACTTGATCCCTGATCAATTCATCATCAAAATCCTTGCAGTGGCATGTCGCTGCCAATGTTCTCAAAGCTCCCACAAAGCTTTCCACAGATTCACCCGGCAATTGGTGGCAACTATGAAACTTATGTCTCTCCATGACTACATTCTTATGAGGTTTAAACCTTACATCCAACATCTTGATTGCAGATGCATAATCATCCTCTGCATCCCTTTCTCCCATCACTGCTTGTTGCAGATGATGCTTTAAAATTTTCCTGCCCTCCGGACCTAAACAATGTTTTATTAACGCAAACTTTTTTGTAATTGAAATCATCTCCATCAATTGTACTCAAAACCTTCTTTCCACTGCTCCAATTCAACCGCAGGATGCCCTGGACTCGGAAGAAAAGAAGTGGAGGGACTATACTCTGCTGCATTCTTTCTTTCTACACAATAAGCAATGATGTAACCTGCTTAAACCTTAAATCCAGTTAATTTACACTTGAATATTCCAATTTCAAAATAATGAAAGCAACATGTAATACAACATGTACTTGTGCAACTATGCCCTTACAGAAATCCACATGAATCATGCAGCATTTACCAAGTTGTTGACACGCAACATATATTTAAAATAAAATACTGTTGTCGCCAATACCTGAATTATAGCTCAGGTGTGCAGATTTATCACGCTCCTTAAAACAACATTATTGGAGCAATTAAAAGTGTGTGCCTTTCAATAAGGTTGAGCGCATCACCGATGCCCAGAATCACTTTAATTGAAAAATAAAAACTGTGTAATTAAGGTGTGCATGTCACCGAACACACACTGACCTCCACAGTAATGGATATGTCACTCAGCGTTGACTTCGAAATGCCCTCCGTTAAATGATAGCCTGGAGATACTGGACGCTGTAATTAAGATGTGCGTATCACTGAACACACACTGACTTCCCTCAGTAATGGATGTGCCACTCAGTGTTGATTCCAAAACACCCTCCGTAGAATAGTAGCCTTGGGATCAGGATGCTGTAATTTAAGGTGTGCGTGCCACCGACACACACCGGATTCCACGGTAACAGGTAAACACACTCCGTGCTGACACAGATGCAGCCTCCCTAAGATGGCAGCCGCGCACGTAACAAAGCACACAGCATCGCCATGGAAACAGAAGGCTGCAACGCTGACCTTGTTCTTACGCTGACGGTTTCCCTAAAATGGCGACTGCCGTAGGAAACGTCAAACGTCATGCGCCATTATTCACCAAAACTGTGGCCCTCAAATGAAATGCGCGCCACACAATATCCCACTCTGACACCTTCATGCGGAGTTCAGCGGCATCACAAGGCACTTCCACAGTTGAATCGTTGCTCAACACCAGTTCCTAAACTTGGCTCCAGGATGGTGGCCACCTCGCAGATCCAATCAGGGCAAAATCACACAGGATCCAGCGCAGAAACGGAGCAGGCTGTACAGGAACTGCATGCAGGAGCCTTGGCGGTCAACTCATCGCCAGTGAAAGGAAGCACATCGACCAGGTTTTGTTTTTTTAAAAACATATTTTATTATTTTCAAAAACAACCAAACATAGGAAAAAAGCATTCAATATGACATTGCCAACTTCACTAATATTGGGCTATTGATGGTACAGAATACACGCTGTGGCATAAATCTTAGATGGTAGATACATCAACAGTCATAACAGTGAGTCTTGGAGGACATCTAGTCCCACAGTGGACATATCTCTACGTTTATATTGATCCAATTCAATCTAAAGTACAATGAAAAAAGGTTACCCACCGCCTCCCGTAAGCTGAGAACAATTATATCCCACCCCCTCCCTGCCCCAGACTCACTACAGTATTAACATAGGTCTTAAGTCGGCAATCCCATCGGGTTCCGTCCAGTATACATTTTTGTCGAACTTTTTAGGCATACATTTTCATGACATTTCTGGGGTACACACGGGGTCTGATACATAGTTGCACCCATATATTTGCTAAACATCTTATCAATTTTACCACGTCTCAATGTAGTGAGCCTTCGGTGGAAATTAATTGGTCCAACATTGCGCTCCATTCCAACGGCACATCGACCAGGTAAGGTGGATTCACTTCTTTTAATGTGCTCCTTCATATACGACCGGCAAGGACGGCAGGTCACACCAATTGCCCCTGACGGTAATTCAAACCATCACATTCCACCCATTATGACTACAGGTTCCAAGCAGAACCCAACACTAACCAAATGTGACTAAAGATAAAATAAAGTAAACAAGCATTGGCATAGCCAATAGGTCTCGCCTTTGGGACCTTATAAGTGTTTAGCCAGAGCTATTGGCTTTGCTAATGTGTTTAAGGGGGGGGGGGGTCTTCATAAGAACGCATCGCTGGGGTCTGCAGGTGCCAGTTTTCCACTAGGGATGTAACCACTGGCAGCACAAAGACAAGCACACGAATTTCAACATCTAGAAAGTAGATAAAAGGAGGGCAGGACATATGTTGGAGACATTCAAAGTCCTATTTAGCATTTCAGTGACAGTGTGAGAAACTGGCTTTGCAGCGCTGTTAGAAGCCGGGAGCCTGACAACATTCCTATTGAAATTACATTTGTTTTTTATATTTCCGTGTGACTTAGATTAAGTATTTCATCATTTGTGTATTTATTTTATCAACGCTCGTTTCTGTATTGTTTGTGTATTGTTTTGCAATTCAAATAATTGAAAATGTTTAGGCTGGAGTTCTCGACTTCCAGTAATGACTCAGTGGGGGTACCCAGAATTCCAATATTAATTCAGTGGGGGGGGCGGGGGGTCCATGGGTTCTAGTAAGGATTAAGTGGGAGTCCTCAGAACCTAAAGGTTAAGAACCACTGCACATAAATAAATAATGCAATTCAACATGCCACATGATGTGAAGGAACTTGACAGGCAAGGCAACTCAGTCCAGTCCACTGAACAACAATTTTAATCATCTTTAAAAAAAAAATTATAATACTGAAAGTGCAAGAACTCGTCAGCAGCTCCATTAACATATCTACTTTCACACAGTCACTTCCTGCTCAGTACTTAATTTGAGTAGTGGGTTGTATGTGGTGGCGCCGGAACGCCTACTCGGCCTGGGACTTCATGCATGGATCCAGATTAACAGACAAGCGAAAAAGGGAGAAAGAAGTTACAGAAATACAGGAAAACAGAAGCAAAGGGAGAAGGAATGAGAGAGAACCAGGAGGGCTGAGAATAAGAGACAAGAAGTTTAAGGTGTTAAAAGAAAGGGGCGTGGGGTAGAATCAGTACTAGATGCCCTAGGTAATAGCTAGGCAACCCAGGCGACGGACTCCTAGAAAAAAACGTTTGCCCCCGGAATTCTATTTTACAGAAAGCACTGTCCGTAATTTCTATAAAGAGCAGATGCACCAGCTGAAGTTAGCCGGTAAAGTTTTCTTACATTATTTTAAGAAGTCTGGCAAACTCCCTCCCCGTTTTGCGCCTCTAATAACAGGCAAAGAGATAAACAGGCAGGAGGCTCCCGAGGAGAATAGTCGGTTAACGTCAGTGCCGTGAGCAGCGATCATTAGCGGCTAACAGGATGAGCTGATCGCAGAGGGAGGGCGGGAGGCGCGCGCCTGGGGAACCGCGCGCTTCGCTCCAGAGGGACCGCGCGCCGCGGCCCTGCGCAAGCACATGCACCGTGAGCCCGGTTCACCCCTAGCAGTGGGGACACGAACACAAAGAGCAAAGGGAGCGCGAGTCCCTAACGGTAAACAGAGGGCGACGCAAGGGTGTAAACGAGCCGTCGACGGCACGCTGGGCTGTGTTTGTTGTCATAATCACAACCGCGGTAATGTGCATCAAAGCAAATAGAGGACTGGGCTTGAGAGCCACGGGATGACAAACAGGATATGTACCGAGCCAACATTTTTACACAAGGCACTTTCAGATAAACCGTTGAAAGTCACCATCTTACCGCCACTGCACCGCGTGGTCCCTTTTGCAACAAAATTACAAAGGCTCCTTAAAAAGTGACTGTACTCAAAGCGTGCGCTACAAAAAGATACTTTTCAGTCACAAAGAGCCATTTGAGTCACATCAGTTACTTTGCCAACAAGCAACAAAGTTAACAGAAGCACGAGTGACCTTTTGGAATCGGTCAGCTCTTTTCAAGCACTCGTGCTTGTGGCGGCATCCACCTTGCGGGAGCGAGCAGATGCGCGTGCGACCACGCTAATTGGAAACAGATGGCCCCTGCGCGCCGCTGCTCGCTCCCGCAAGGTGGATGCCGCCACAAGCACGAGTGCTTGAAAAGAGCTGACCGATTCCAAAAGGTCATCTCCTAGAGCAGCACATGCGTGCTGCCTAGGCGAGACCTAAAAAGAAAAGAGGAATCCAAGGGCAGTGTTTTTATCCTTACTATTTGTGGGGGAAATTTCTGACATTCTTGTTAAATTGTACACACATTCACATTACCCAGATACAGTACAGTTTAAATCACATTTTTTGTATGCCTAAAAACGAGGAATATATTTATTTATTTTGTCTCTAAACCTATGATCTCTTTTTTTTTTTAATTCCATTTTGATGTTCATCGGTTGCGACTCAAAGTTTTTTCCAGCTACAAAGACACTGAAAAGATATTAAAAATCTGAAATAACACGTCCATGACTAAACCTCATTTCCCTACAGAATTCTTTCTGCATTCATTCATTCTCAAGAAAACCTTATATACATTATATTTTCCCATCAGTAACTTCAGTATCCTGACTGCTTTCTTACTTGGATTACAACCTGGAACCTGCAGTAACAACACAGTGTCATACAAACAAAGTAGATACTAGTTGATCAGACCACCTCTGACATATGTTAGATGGCAGTCGTCTTAGAATGGCATTTTACTTATTGTCTTTGGAAATCCCCATTTTGTGATAGTTTCCATTCTTTTCATTTTTCCTTATATCTGCTATAGTAGCGGAGATTGGTGGCCTATCACCAGAGCCTGCAGGAGCCCCTGACACACTTCTCTGCAGCGCCCCACCATCCTGGGGAGCCAGAACGCTGCGGGCAGTAGCTGGGGTATATTAGCTACAATGTATTATAGAACCTGTTGTATGTCCTCTCACCAAGAGTAAACCGTCCAAATGTAGTCATCATGAAATGGGGCCATTAAGCCAAAGCATGAAGGGGACTAACCCAAAGGTGCCCTATGCATGTTTTATGTTTTGTGTTCTGCTAACATGAGGTCAGTTAGAAAGCTGAAACTCTGTGTTGCCTGAACTAAAAAGGGACAAGAAGGGTTATACAATGCGATTAATGGGACAGTGATAGAAACAAGCATTGGCAAATCAATAGCATAAGCTATGTGAGAGCTATTGGCTTTGCCAGTCTTATTCAGCCATGTTGTAGAGCAAAGTGGATGCTGTGCAGCATGTTAAAAAGGTATTTATAAACGTGCTATGACATGGGAAGCTAAAAAATAGCACTGGTGAGTCATAGCGCTTTTTCTTTTCTTATGGCATGTGGGGGGGTGTCAACACACAGAACAGGAGAGTGGGGTGGGAGGGAAGAAACAACACACTTAACGGAATGGTGAGGGCGGGAGGGAAGAGACACCATGGGCAACTGGAAGCTGTATGGTGGGAAGGAAGAAACAACACAGACAACAGAATGGTTGGTGTGGGAGGGAAAACCTACCACAGACAACTGGAGGCTGTAAGGTGGGAGGGAAGAAGCAACACAGACAATGGGAGGGTGGAGGGTGGAAGCGAAGAAGCAACAAACACAAACGTGGTTGGGGGATGGGAGGGGAGGGCAACAAGGTCGACTGCGCTAGGTAGAAAGAAAAACGCCTCAATCACAGTGCCAGCAGTGGAAGGACTCTAATCAAGACGAAGTAATCAGTACTTGGTATATGCTCCAGATGAAAGAAGTGGAAGTGTAGTCTGCATGCGCTGCCCAATTAGGAGGGAGCAAATGAGAGTACAGTGAAGCCCATGAATGGTAAGCAATGGACGGCTTCAAGCCCCTTCTATTAAGCAATCTCTCTCACAAGCGAGAGCACATGAGCTAGCAGTGCATGCGCCGATACCGGCGAGACCTAAAAAGGAAGTTACCATCATATACAAAAACGATGGGCCTCATTTTTTAAATTTAGGTTCTTTAAATATTAAACTATATGCACATTTAATCCGGGTTAGCCAGTACATTCTATCTTGTTAAGGAAAGGGGAACACAGTTTGTATGAACATGTGATTGTTGGAGAATTCTCACTGACTGGAGTGCGTCTGCTGAGATCATGTCGTAGGCTGAATAGAGCGCTGATAGTTAAATTATAGTCAGGAAGAGTGAAAGAGCAGTTTTCAATTGAGTGATTCCCAGAGAGTAGAAGATGAGAGTTACAAGCAGTATTAAGCACACTGAAAAGAGTCCTAGCATGGGGTTTCTCTTCTGTATTTTAGAGGAAGAGCTCTAGGCACCAAGTATACCTCATGGGAACAGGTAAAGCACCATGGCGTCTAAAATGGTTCCCTTCACTACAAAGGTAATGAAAGGGCTTCAGGATTCTGCAGAATGTAGACTATTGAGTAACTAACTATACTGGATGGCAGGAATTGGTGTGTTAGTATTGCTGGTAAATTTAGAATATAATTTATATTCCATTTCTGATTAGAGGCTTGATTGCCATGGGTTGTCACCTGAGGAGTAGGAAGGATTGCTCTTGCCATCACATTTAATATCTCCCTTCTATTGAATTCAGGAGAGACAATTTGTAATAATATCAGCAGTTTACGTAACATGAGGAAGTATGTAACTAATGTGCTATTTGTGAATTTCATGTGCACAGTTCATTGGAATATTAATTCTGGTTTCAGGATGTGAAAATAGCATTGGTCGTGTGGAGTTTTTAGACCTTCAAAGTGTTAACAGTGCATATAGGAAGTAAGCTAATTTAGCTTTATTGGCAGTGTGGTAAAGTGTATTCTTAAGTGTTTCCATGAGCTGTTAGGTTGTTCTTCTGGTGTGGGTTCTGGCACAGTAGTGTTTCTATTTAGTCAAAGAATAGATAAAGTAAAATAGAGAGGAAATGCCCTTCCACCTATTTACATTTACTGTATGTGAGTATGTAAAATCCAAATGAAATATACATGTCAGGGCCTCAGTTCAATTTATAGTGCATCAGTTACAGAATGAAGGTGGGGAAATGGGTGCATGGGCTGGAGCGCTGGTTGCTGGCTGTGCACAGAGGGCTCCCCCTGCACTGAAAGTTGGCGCCAGCACTGAGCACAGGCCATGAAGTCCATGTGTGATGTCCAGTACCTGCTGGGTGCAGCTGAAGGCCATGCCCAGCTTCTACTCGAGTTGGGGTATGGGGTCCATATGGCATATCATTACTAGATCTAAAGAAAAACTTGAAGAATATTATGGTTGGATGTTAAGATATGTTATCCCACAAAGTCACTAAAAAGACCTCAAACATCACAGAAAACAACTTCAGCTGAATGGCGTTCATGGATGGATATAAGACCTAAAAATGCAGAAATTCATCATTTCACAAATTACATCACGCATTGCATCACAAATCAAATCATCAAGGACTTCACTGGTGACATCACATATCTGACCAGCAACATCATACATAAATTCGCTGATGTCCTCTTATAGATGACCTACCATAGAGCGACAAGGCTTCACATTCACTGATCTTTACTAGATGTCCTCGCTGAAATTGTATATAGAGAACTAAAACTAGTATTTCATTGATCTAGGCATATAATGAAGTTTTTTTTAAATATATGTTGGCAGTATGTAAAAGTATTATGCCACTATTTTTTAAATGATCTTTTTGTTAGTTTTGTTTAGCAATTTGAACAGAGAAGCAGTGTATAGACAATCGAAAAAACAAGGACCCTAAGGCTTAATACACTGACTTTGTCAGTTCACCTTCACATGCTCCACAAGCATAGGCTGCATTGGGACTCTCAATGCAGCTTGCCCTTTAATTCTGGAGGAAATATTCTCAATCTGCACCATTCCCTAATGGAGATTAATGTTTGGAATGCCTTGAGATCTTCAGTGTTGTTATATAGTTATCCTTGCAGCCAACAATATCTTTGTAATTAAGAGCCAACTGGACAAGTTCCATTTGGAATCAAGTGATTCAGTGTTGGTGCCCAAAGAATAAGCAATAGATCAATGGGATAATCAGCTGTTAGATGACATTTATTAGGGATTAAATTTGCTTCCCTGAAAGTCTACATTTATGGACAACTCCACCAGAAAAATGACACCCATCCCTGCAGTGCCTGAAGTACTATGATTTAATATAGTCTTTATTTTGGTTAAGGATTTAAGATTTTGATTGTAAGCTCATTTTCCAGCTTTCTGTATTAGTGGGTTTCCACTTCCAACCACACATGTATTGTGATTTCACATGCAAGCTAACAACTCCATAGTCTTATGTGGAGGCATGACATCTTCCCTCTACCTGAGCAAAAAGTGATTCATTAGACGTCAACAGCCAGGTATCTCCTTGTCTCATCTGAGACTGTGTGGCCCACTGCCAAGGTTTAATGTATTAACGTTTATATTGTTGTGTAACAATAAGTGATGCCATATAATTTTCAAAGGTCATGAAAAATATATGTAACTGATTTGTAGCTCACAGTCCCTCTTGGCCAGAAATGAGATTGCTCAAAGTAAATCCAGGTTGGTGAAAACTGATTTATAATTAGAGTATACTAGGAGGGAAAGGTAATTGTCTTATATTTGGTCTCACCCATTCCCAGAACCAATAAAACACTATCTCCAAATACAAGGTTATGACCTAGCCCCCAATATAAGGAACCCTAACACACCATTAACTTTTGGCTTCAACACCATCATGCTTGCTATTTCTAGGGAAGAGTTGCATTTTATCATACTTTTTAGACGTGAGTAATTGTCTAACAATCAACATTGCTAGGAAGGGTCCTCAGGATGTATAAACTTTGGGGAATTAAATTAATTTTGGCACTAATAATGCCTTCCAACTAGAAAATCTCCAAACCAAGCCAATGATCTAATCATGAAATAAAGTATTAATCGTTAGACGTGTGTTTATATGGAGTCTGATAATTTTGGGGGGATAGACGCATAAACATTTCTCATTTTCCAATTTAAAATGAAACCAATTGTTGTGGCTCAAACCTAGAGACTTCTTAAAATGCACCTAAATCCTGCAGTATCAAACTAGCTACATCGTACAGATAATGCTGTCAGCATACAAAGTGTATTTCTGATCTTTGGGCCCTATCCAAGAACCTTTACTAATTGTGTCTCTTATTATTATTTGGGCTGTTAGTTTGATTCCTAAAGCAAAAATCAACTGGGGGTGGAGGGTGTGGGTGGAAGGTAGCTGCCCTGCTTGGTCCCTCACTCAAATGTACTGATTGATCTGCAGCCTTGCTCTGGGTTCAACACCATTGGCTATAAACAATAAATTTATTACCAAACACCCAGAACAGCATAGAGCAACAGTCTCCAATAAACCCGATCTATAGAGTCATATGCTTTGCATTAAGAGGGAACGATCATTTGTAGTAACTTATGTTAATAGTGCTTTGCTTGTCATTAATAAATCCAGATTGATCTGCATCTGTAAGTGGATAAGGATGTTTTACAATCCCAGGGAAAGAATTTTTGAAGAATTATTGAATCCTGATTCAGTAATGTTACATGTTCAAATAAGGAGCAAAGCTCTGGACCCTTACTTGCCAAGAAAATGCTATTCAGATTTACTCCTCCATGTTGTTTGTGATTTTCCAGTGTTCGAAAAAGGAATTTAAGAACTTGGCCAGCGTGCCTTTAAAACCTTTTTGAACCTTTTAGAGAACGGTGCTTTAGAATTGGCAGTGCCTAGAACATCACCAATAGAAAAAGCTATTAATGCAGATATCATCTTTACAGGAAGTGAGATCTCTGCCGTTTCCAACATCCTCTTCACTGGAAGTGACATTACTGCATTTCCCAGCACCCATCTCTACAGGTAGGAGAATGTTTGCATTTCCTAACATCCATATCTACAGGAGGTGACATCTCTGGTTTCCAACCAAAACCTTATTTAAAAGAAGTGAGGCAAGCAGACTGTATTCCACAGCCTTAATCTCTACAGGAAGTGACTTCATTTGTTCCCACCTGAAGACTCTTGTCAGCCAATGATCTAATCATGAAATTAAGTTGTACCTTTTGGTGTCCCACCGCACAAGCAACCCCTGTAAAGTGCAGACACAGACAAGGGTATTAGCCTAACTCCAATATACCCTCAGTAAGCACCTACCAGGTAAAATCTCATCATGTGGGTTGTCCAGCATCCCTCACTACCCACCCCCTAATCATACCCGGCCCTAGAGTCTACAAATATAATCAGCCTCATACACACACCACAAAACCTCAAAATACCAAAAACACACTTCAATTCACGCTCATTAATTCACAGTCTGGAATGCTTCTTACATTTCATATGTCATCGCCT
The DNA here is from genome assembly GCA_963921515.1 of Calotriton arnoldi. Lineage (NCBI taxonomy): Eukaryota > Metazoa > Chordata > Amphibia > Caudata > Salamandridae > Calotriton > Calotriton arnoldi. Next base: position 2,695,625 of record CAWUFW010000941.1, read on the forward strand.
ATCACAAGGTTGACACACTCTTTATCACAGAAGCGTGCCTCACCCCCACATCCCAGATGCACTGGTTCCCACAAGCTCCAACATTCAGCATGTGGGCCATGGACTTAAGAAAGGCAGAGGCCTCTATGTCACACATAAATCCTCATGGTCATGCCTAAGGGCAAACAAGTGATATTTAACTCCATGGAGCTTTTCACAATCCACTTCCCACTCTCCTCAACTCAGTCCTCCACCTTCCACAACATCTGTAGGCGCCTTGGACAGAACAAGGACTTCTTAGACCAGTTTTCAGGAATCTTCACCATCTCATCCATCTGGCATGCCCAGACCACCATCCTCCGTGACTTCAACCTCCTAGACAAATCAAGCATCACATAAACAAAAGACACTTTCTTCAACCTCATTGACACGCTCAATGTGGTACAGCATATCAAACAACCAACACGATCCAAAAGCCAAATCCTCTACCTTACCTTCTCAAGATCACCAACAGTGTAAGCCTCTTATACCCATGGACTGGACAAACCACTGCTCTATCCCTATCACTCTACTCAGTGTCCAACCAACACACCAAGGTCAATCCAAAATATGACTATGAACCTTCAGATCCTTCAAAGACTTCTCCATCGAAAACATAAAGCTTGAACATCTCTGACACTGCAACATCCACATAAGATGGCAACACCTTTCAAAATACCTTCGAAACAATTCTAGAAAACCAAGTGAACAACACACAAAATGCTCCAACTACAGGCAGAAAAGAAAATGGAAGAAAAACAGAACCGGAGAAGACCGGATGATACAAAATTCCCTGCACACAATATGTAGACAACTCGTCATATCAGCCAAAGGCAACTAACAACATGAAGCTACCAACAGAAGCAGAATGTTTTTCAAAACTGTCAAGCACTGTATCAATCCCCTACCTCAATCTCAAATCCATACTCCATAGTCAGGTGCAATGCTGTCAACCTCTTCTTCTGTGAAAAAAAATACATACAGAAGCTCTGACAGCTCATCAACAACACCAACCCCGCTTTTACTCTGACAGCCACTCCAATATGCTGCATCCTACGATGGTCATTTTTTAAAGCACTGCCTCTTGCAGATCTCTCTGATATCCTTAGCTCCCTCAAAGCCACCTCCTGTGAAGATGATGTCTTACCCTTGCTTTTCCATCAAAGCACTCTTTGGAGAAGCTCTCTTACTCACCATTGTCAGCACCGCTCTCATCGAAGGCATCTTTCCACAAGATCTCAAGACAAGTTAGGTCCCCAACACCTGAAGAAACCCACAATAGGTCATAATGACCATGCACCTACTGGCCCAACATCATTGGAAAAGCAGTCTATACACACAAGTGCAGGATCACATTGATGCCAACCATCATCTGCATGACTACCAATCCAGCTTCAGATCATACTGCAGCACAAAAACAGACATATTACAAATCATAGCTCATGCCCTCCTGATCACAGACAAAGGTGACTCCCTGTCTCCTAATAGTACTGGACCTCTCTGCCATCTAGAAACAGTTGATTAACCCATCCTCAACCACATCCTTTTGTGAATGGGACTCACAGGCAACATCCTTCACTGCTTCTTCTCCTGCCTATCCAACCAGCACCAGTTCGTTCACATGGCCTCCTCTATATCGCAGAAGATGCTTAATTTGCAAAAAATAAGTGCCAGGGCTCTCATCAGGAGGCCAGCGCACCTTGGACCCCACATTGCCTCTGCTATGCAGCCAATGACAGTAACAACACAAGTGCTAACATTCTCACTCCTACAAGTGCGACCGTTCTGACTATTTCAGGCTCCCAAAGCTATAAGAATGGCTTGGATGGCAGGTGATATTCATTCTTAAAGTATATTGAGTTAATAATTAACTGTTGTTGTGGTCATCTCTAAATTAGCCAGTCAGCGCCACCTTGTGGCAGACTGTCACAGCTTCCAGTGCTGACAATTAAGTGCCGGTGCCGAGCACCGGCAACCACCAGCTCAAATTAAGCACTGACCTGCGGAGACCTCCAGGGTTCCATCTTGTCCCCTGTCTTTTTCAACCTGTACATGGAGCCCACTGGGACTCTACTTATGAATGACAGCATACAAAATCACCAATATGCCAAAGACACGCATCTTTACATGAAGTCTCTATTGCTCCAGGCATTCAACGCCTCAAACAATGCGTGCATCTCGCCAAGATCTGAATGCCCAACACCTACCTACTCTAAGCTCGACCATACCAAAACAGAATTCCTATTCTTTCCAGAAGATCAGCTTACTCTCACATCTTGATGGTGCCAATGCCCTGCTCTACCATACATGTCAACAGACCTGATTCAGGTGGGAGACTCCTGATATTTGAAGCCAAAAATGGCTTTATTTTGTCTGTCTCCCACCTGAAATTGCCTCTGCTTCAATTGAATGCTGCTGCAACAAATGATGGACAGAATGTTGAATAAATCAAACATTCACCCCCAATCAAGAGATCTGGGTTAAATCCATCATTCTTTTGCTCACTACGCCACGCCTATTTGGACCCAACCATATGCAAATCAGGCTTGACCCTGCTCCTCATGAGAACAGTCCAGCCGGAACTGCCAAGCCGGGTCCTCCCTGGACCAGAAACAAGCAGCGAGGGACCATCAGCCAGGTGAGCTTGTATTCAGTGGCACAGTTTCTGCTGTTTTTGAGAGGGTTTTTTGCACACGATAAAGGATATTGTGTCTCCAACATCCAGCGAGACCAGGGGCCCCATTACGTATAGGGGTGCTCTTTCCCTGTTTGCGCCACGGCACACCTTCAAACAGGTGCGCCTGGCGCAAACAGGGAAACTGCGCCCTATTAGGTTGAATGTCCTGCTCTCAGGGAAGCTGCAAACTCGTGTTGCCCTGAGGGAAGTGCATTCAAGTGAAATACAAAACTGCTCCAGCTTTCACTGTGCAGGCGGCACCCGCCTGCACTTTAAAGAGGGGAGAGAGATTCCCCTTGCAGATGGGTGCAGTGAGTGACTGCACCTGCCTGCAAGGGGATGTCTGGGCGTCAATAGGACCCCCTTAACCCCCTCCAGAGGGCTGCCATCAGGGAGCGAAATGAAAGTGTGCCACCTTTTTCTGGTTCACTGTCAGTGTGCCTCCTGACAGCTTTTTTATCTCTGTGCCTGCGTCCATAATACGAGACATGCGCAGAGTTAAAGAGATTCCCTCATTTGCATGGGGCCACACTCCTATGCAAATGAGAGACCGCCCTCGAGATAGCACTGGTGCAACATATGCGCCAGCGCTAGCTGTATTACAGAAGGGGCTGTATCTGTCATACCAAAATGCCCCAGGGGCGAACAGAGAGGGCACAAACGCCTGTTGCGCCCCAGTAGCACTTGTGTAATACGGGCCCAGTTGTGTTTGAGAACTACCCAGCCTTCCTTCTGTATGGCTTCTGGAGCCATCTGTAGGCATATATATTAATCAAGGTGAGGGAAAAAGAAGCTGTGATCCATTCGGCTTCCAGTGGTTAACTCAAAAAATCAAGGGAGAATGGACCACTTGTCCTGTATAACCAGGTTCTCGGTAGCGTATTATAGTCCACTTAAAAACCCTCATATACGTACACAGGGGAAGGCGGTATATCTTGGTTCTCCGCCTTAGTGTACTGTTACAGCATCATCATCGGGTTTTATTGCACATATGCTGTCCTCCACCTGGAGGGAGACCAACTGGTTTGTCAGTAGGGTCCAGAGATGAAAAAGAAGGGCGTGCGTGTGCTCTTTGGAATAGTGCAGTTAAAATTCCCTACAACACAGTGCCAAAGAATATTTAATGTGAAAATTTGTGAAGTGGGAAATTAAAAACAGTGTAGTGCGTGAGTAGATCGTGTTAATAATCTGCCGCACTTTTCATGGTCTGGTGGTCAACATGTTTCAGCCTAGTGACTATTCTATAGGCTTTCGTCAGGACCGGGAAAAAAGCGTATTGTGGCTCCTTTATTCGTGGTCAACTTACCACTCAAAATAATTGTGATCAGATCAATCGTATCTGTACCTGTAATAAAAGAAATAGCAGGGAGACAGTGCATACATGTCTATTTCTCTTGTCATATCATGTTTCAATATATTCTTAACTCATATTCATGTTATTGAGAAGGGATAGCTGGAACAGTTAAAGCACATTGTGTTTAAAGGGTGCACATTTTGCACTAGGAGAAAAGTGTGACGTTAGTCTGGCGGTTTCATGTGGGAGGAATCGTAAGCAAGTTAATAAAACATCCGTAAAGTTCAAAGGATGAACAGTAATAATAATAGTACTCGATTAGTGAATTAATATGCGTGATGTTCAATGTCAATTAGTTGTACTCGTTATCTTAAAAATTAAGCGTCGATCAAGGCCCTGGTTGGAAGGGCAAAAGGTTAGTTGTCAAATATTAAATATTAAACGCACAAAAATGGAAACGTGATAAACTCTATCTTTAGCATTGAGTTCAGTGCAAGATGGACACATATTACCTCATGGTTGGTGTGTTAGGATTCCGCAGGGCACTTAAGAGCTCAAAGTAACCTGCTTCTAAAGAATAATGCATAAGGAGGGAAGATTAGATCTTACTAGTCACGCATTAATCCTAGCGCGTTCTCCTCGTGGTCGCTTACCGGTTGCTGCAAGCTGTTGGCTTGTTCTGGCTCTGTTCACGCTGCCCTGGGTGACACGTGTCCGTATGGGGCTTTCTTTTTACTTACGTTCGAGGGGAGGGGAAAGGAAACATAGTAGAAAGACCTGAAATTACTACATTGGTTGGCGTGCGTGGTTGGCGTAGGTAGTTAATGGTATAAAAGACTCAGAGCACTTTAACAGCGCATATGATGGGCATTGATAATTGATCATGAAAATGTAATACATGATTGCTATTCTATAATTAATAATTACGAATGGTGTTTTGGCTCTGTTCACGCTGCCCTGGGTGACACGTGTCCGTATGGGGCTTTCTTTTACTTACGTTCGAGGGAGGGAAAGGAAACATAGTAGAAAGACCTGAAATTACTACATTGGTTGGCGTGCGTGGTTGGCGTTGGTAGTTAGGATATAAAGAAAAGATTCAGAGCACTTTAACAACATAGTAGAAAGACCTGAAATTACTACATTGGTTGGCGTGCGTGGTTGGCGTAGGTAGTTAATGGTATAAAAGAAAAGACTCAGAGCACTTTAACAGCGCATATGATGGGCATTGATAACTTGGAAACTGATCATGAAAATGTAATACATGATTGCTATTCTATAATTAATAATTACGAATAGCATGTCGATGCATACGCATGATTGATAATGGTGTTAAAAATATTAATAGTCAAGTGGACCTCTCATTAATAACTAGTATAAGGGTTATGTAATTAATCCTATACGTGTGAGTATGACAGAGAGTCCATCATAAGTCACATTATCATAGAAGGTTAATTAACTTAAAAACAGAGCCTCTCTTTACTTTTTATAAATGGTAAGAATAGTCTTAATTGTTCTCATCGCATATTCCTTGTGATAAGGGAAGTGAGTGGATCTTTTCTTTAGACATGGTACGTTTGACAGATCAGTGAACACTGTCTCTCTTATTTGAGGCTTTCAAACTTAATGATCAAGACAATGTGTGCCAAGGAATATCATCGTTCAATCCCTCCGTATCAGTCATCAAACGGTGTATCCAACGTTGTTCCTTCTCGAAGAGTACACGTTCGGCATTGTGGTTCTTAACAAGAAGTGTCTCCAGTACTACCCATTTGAGATCATCAGTGCTGTGGTTGTTCTCAATGTAGTGCTTGCTCATTTTTGTTGTTACTCTTTTGCAATGAACATTGCTTTTATGTTCGCTTATTCGTTGTTTTATTTTGCGACATGTCATCCCTATGTATCTCTGATTGCAGGGGCACACGATCATATAGATCACGTGGGTCGTGTTACAGTTGGTGTGGTTTCGTAACGTCCAAGTGAAATTGGGTAGAAGTTGTAAACATTTGGTGGCTTTTGTTAGTTTACAATTTGAGCACGAACCACAGGGAAGTGGCCTACCACTGGGTTCAAGTTCCATGCTGTAGTGATGGTTTCTCTTCTGATGATAGGTGCTGGTCTAGTGTGTACCAGGAGATCTTTAATATTGCTTGTTCTTCTGTTTGCGAACCGGGGTTTAGGCCATTGTAAGTTGTTTGACGTGAGAATCCTCCAGTTCTTGTTAATGATCTTCTTCACAGTATTTGATGAAGTGTTATATGTGGTGACACAAGTAAGAACATCTTCCTGTGTTTGTCTAGGAGTAGTCTCTAATAATGTCTCTCTTGGCTGGTTGCGGGCTCTTTTTTGACATTTCCTTATAGTTTTTATCGGATTGTTGCGCATTTCAAGTTTATGGCCCAATTCGATGGCTTGCGTCTTATAATCATCCAGTTTACTGCAATTTCTTTTCAACCTCAAGAATTGGCTATATGGTAAATTCTCTCTCAAGGGACGAGGGTGAAAGCTGTTGTACGAAAGTAGACTGTTTTTAGCTGTCGGCTTATAGAATGTCTTAGTCTGAAGAGTGTTATTCTCAGTGTAGATCGTGACGTCTAAAAAGTCTAGTTGTTTTCTGTCTGATGAGCAAGTAAACTTCAAACATTCATCCTTGGTATTGATCCATCTCAAGAATTCTTGTAGATTCTCTAGGGTGTCTGCCCAAATCATTATGACGTCATCAATGTAACGTCGCCAGAACTTCATACGAGTGAGGTATGGGTTATTTTGGTTCTGTATGTGTTGTTGTTCAAAGTTGCTTACATACAGACCAGCCACACTTGGGGCAAATGTACTACCCATGGAAGTTCCGTGACATTGTTCGTACAGACTGCCTTCATATTCGAAATAATTTTCGGTAAGAGCCAGTCTGCAGCATTCAAGAACAAAGTGTCTTGGTGTCTTATAGTTCCACTCTTCGGAGAACAGGATGTCTTCCAGAGTCTCCAGAGTCTTCTGTTGTGGAAGGCTTGTGTAAAGACTCTCCACATCCAACCCTACTAAGTACATGGTGTTCTCATCATAGTATTGTCCCTCCAATTGATTGAGGAGGTGTCGTGTGTCTCTCAAATACGTTGGGGTTTTCTGTACTAGTGGTCTCAAGAATTGATCGGCAAATTGGGATAATGGTTCTAAAACCGACCCAATTCCGGAAACGATAGGGCGTCCTGGAGGTGGTGTTCTATTTTTGTGAGTCTTAGGGAGCGAATAAAAGTACGGTGTGCGGGGTGTCTTAGTCCTCAGGAAATCGGCCTCATGTTTGGAGATCCATAGATTGGTCTCCGCTTCTTCTACCATTAATTCCACAGTTCGTTGTAGTCTCTTAGTGGGATCAATTGTGATCTTTTTGTAGAATTTATTGTCTGAAAGAAGCTCAAGACACTGTCTGTCATATCCTTGTTTGCTAAGGAGGACAGTGGCTCCCCCTTTATCCGCTTGTTTAATAACTAAGTTATTGTTTTTGCGTAAATCATCCAAGGCTCTTCGTTCTTGTTTGGTAATATTCATGTAAGGTCTCTTAGCAGTGGGTCTGATGTTTTCTACCTCCTTCATGACTGCTTGCTCAAATGCATGTATCTCCACTGGGACCATGTTACTTGGTGGAGAAAAGGTGGATTTAGGTCTCAAATTAGTATCACTCTTTGGGATGTGGTTCTCTTTATCCATAAAGAAGGCTTTCAATTTGATCTTTCTGCAAAAAGCTGCAATTTCGCTTCGTATTTTGAAAATATCCAATGGTGGAGTGGGGACGAAGCCCAGACCTTTATTGAGTACATCCTCTTGATCTTTGGTTAGAACCACGTCGGTCAGATTGACTACCAATGACTCATTGAGCTTGGGCCGGGTTGTTCTTTGGTCATACTGCGAGTATGTACCTGTCTTTCCTGCTCGTTCCAGGTCACTCCTTTTCTTCTCCCTCTCTGGGTCTGTTGGCCTCTCCCTAAAAAAGGAGGTGGTTGTATATTCATCAATGGTCCCATATTGTGTGGACCCTGAAAATAAGGATTCATCCATCCTTGAAAGTTCTGCATGTATGGTTGGAAATTAGGTTGAGGTTGGTCATAATATCTTGGTCTTTGCCATCCATTGGCCCGTCGGCGCTGGTTCCGTCTGTATTGACCTCTTCCTCGTCTAGGATTAGTACCGTCATCACTACTCCAATCAGAATTGTTACTTGAAGTTTCTCCTACTGAATCCTCGTCTTCTAGTTGGTCTGGTGCAATGTAGTCCTCGCTCGAATAGGGGTGCATTTTCTCCATTGAGAATCGTTTCAGATCTTTGCTCAGCTTTCGAATTTTATTCTGAGTTATATACTCTTTTATTTCATTCATTTCCCGATTTATCTCATCCAGTCTTTTTTTATATACAGAGATCTGGACATCTCAGGGCACTGTGTTGGACGGGGGGGTTGATGTGTAAGTGTACCATCTTCTCCATCAAACACAGATTTTCCTTTAGACAGCTCTCAGAATTCATTCTGCAACCCCTTTAATTCTGTGAAATGTATGTGGAATGCAAACTCGATGAGTTGCGGTTTCTCTGCTGTTTGGCAAGTTAGCAGTATGCCCTTGCCTCCCTCTGTGACATACACCTTTACTTAGCAGACATGGTTATTGTGGGTGATGTCAGTGTCCATATGCGTAGACCTTGACCTTTGTGGGTTATAGGGTTGAGCCACTGCTTAGGGTGTCCTACATTTGCTTGCCCATCACGTTGATGAATTTCCCTATGTCAGTGATAGCCAACATAGGATGGCTACCTATCTGTATGTAAAAGGAACAAATTATGGACGGAATGCTGAACAATGCAAACATTCAGTACCAGTCACAAAGATCTGGGTTTAATCCATCGTTCTTTTGCTTACCACGCCACCCCAGTTTGGATCCAGCCATATGCAAATCAGTCTTGACCCTGTTCCTCATGGGAACAGTCCAGCCCGAACTGCCAAGCCTCCCTGGACCGGAAACAAGCATCCTGGGACCGGTTTCGAGGCATCACCCCTATCAGCCAGGCTAGCTTGAATCCAGTGGCGCAGTGAGCACGGGACTCACGTCTGGGCATACCCTTCCCACTTGCTGATTTGCATCGGATAGAATATCTCACCTTAACACTTTGTTACAAAAGTAATGCAAACCTAACGCAAGCATTAGTAAATCTGGACCTCTGACTTCAGATCGTTTTTCACGTATTAACATTAGAAAAGCAAATGTTATAAAATCAAGCTGGAAAATTTCAAGAAGAAAAAAAAGAGACTGGCAATCTCTAAAAACCAATCATAGTTATAGTCCAGCATGAAGGCAGGTAGGCATGTATTCACCAAAAAACACAGTTATAAACTGAGTTATGGTTTTGGCTGAAGCAACAAACAACTGAAATTCAAAAGTTATGGGTAACAAAGCACACAACGCATGCCATAACAACAAAAACACCAGGTGCCTGCTGTGTTTTTCTCCTGGTAACTGTTTTTGTATTTCTATAGGGTTAGCAAATTGGTGTTTTGTTGTTATGGCGTGTGTTGTATGCTTTGTTAACCATAACTGGAGAGTTTCAGTGTTTTCTCGTGTTTCTGTCAGAACCATAACTCAATTTTTAACTGTGTTTTTTACAGTGAATTTCAATTTGGTTATGCTGTAATTAAATTCCAACCCTGCTGCACACAGCTTTTGGCTGTGAGCAGCAGTGGTTGGGCACAGAGCATGTCCTATGTCTATACTCTGTGCACAACCTGCTGCAGGCGCATGTGGTTGCTTCGTGTGCAACAGGAGTGGCCAGGCCCTCTGCCCAACTTGCCGCTTTTGGACACTGCTGCTGTACACAGCTGGTTCTCGGCATACAACACCCGCTGCACAAGGCAAAGGCACTCAACTTGCCACCTGCAAGCAACCCCGGCTGTTCAGGGTTGAATGGTGAAGCTGTGCACAGTGAGGATTGGGCAGAGGGGGTGTCCGCATGCGGCCAAACCTGGCTTTGCATGGCTTAAGGATTTGATCAGTTGGAGTTGGGCACAGGGCCTGGCGTAGGGCCAGTAGGTGTGGGCAACACCCTCCTGCCATGTGCAGCAGGGGTTGAGCATAGCACCAGTGCCCGAGGGTTGGCCTTTCATGCTTGGGCTTTGGCCGGGTGTTTCCTTTTTCTTTAAGTTTTTTTACCCGATTCTCAAAACCTTTACAAATCTGGTGTGAGCTTCATAAACTGAAGCTTGCCCCGTCAAGTGACTCACAAGTCAATGACACCTAAAATGGCAGATCTGATTCCGGGCCACCATTTTAGGTTTCCGTGACTCATGAGTCACCAGTGACTCATGAAGCCCGTCATATGAGTGTTAGACCTGGCATCTTTTGGCGTGTTTTCCCTGTCTTTTTGCTTTCTGACCTCCCGTTTTTGACTCTGTTTTTGCTGGTTTAGTGTCTTTGCACACTTTCTCACTGCTGTTCAGTGTTAAAGTGCAAGCACTCCTGTTGAAAATTGTTGTTATGGATTGGTGATTCCATAATTGGTCATTTGATTTACCAGGCAGTCCCTAGTACAGTGCACTGTGTGTGCCCAGGGCCGGTAAATCAAATGCTGCTAGTGGGCCTGCAGCATTGGTTGTGCCCCCCAGACAAGCAGCCCTTCAAAGGTAACTCAGACCTGCCACTGCAGGGTCTGCGCACAGTTTGTAACTGCCATGTTGACTTGGAAAGTGCACCCACTTGCCAGGCCCTACCCTTCCCTTTTTGTACATATTAGTCACCCCTAAGGTAGGCCCAAGGTACCCGTGTGTGCTGGATGCAGTGTATGTGAAAGGTAGGACATGCCCTGATGTGTGTGACATGTCCTGATAGTGAAATATTGCCAATTTCGCTTTTCACTATTAAAAGGCTATATGGCCCATAGGAAAGCATGGGAGTTAATTTAAAACATCTTATAAATATAACTTCCCATTGGGACCAGATAGGAAAATAAAGTTTAGTATGCCTAAACTCAGAATGTTAAAATGATTCTTTTAGTGGGGGTGGTTTTTACATTCTGTGTTTAAAAATACCACTTTTAGAAAGTAGGTATTTCCTTGCTTAGCCATCCAGTGTGCCTCTGCTAGGATGTGTATTGACTTTCTGGCTTTGGGGGCGACGGGCTGGGGATGTGCAGTGGCTCCAGAGAGTCTGATGAGTCAGGGCTGGGCTGAATAGACCTGGGCTGCATTCAGAGTAGTGGGGGGAGTTTTCACTAGCACCTGAATGGGCCTGGTCTGCTGTAGACAATGCTGTCTCCGCCTCCTGCTGTGAAGCTGGGCCAGAGAGGACCAAACTGGTTTGGACTAAGCTCTGCCTGAGAGGACAAAGGAATTTAGAGTATAAATATTGGGGCCCAGACCCCAGAACTTTAGAACTCTTTTGGAACCAAGAAGACTGCCAAGAAGAAGAGCTGGAGAAGCTGTGAGGAGGGACTACCACTTTGCTGTGTGCTTTGCTGTGTTGGCCTGCAGTGGCTGCTTCTGTCTTGGGCAGTGAAAGGACTGGACTGAACTTTCTGCAATTTCTTTTTGTGAGTTTCTCCAAGGGCTAGATGTAGAGCTTGCCCCCTGTTCAAGAAGTCTCAGGAACAGCAAAGACTTCAAGTTCTTCTGCCGTCCGCACTGGGGACTGTGTGTTTTGTGCTGCAACAGAAGAAAAAGCAACCCGACGCTGTCTACGATGCCGCTGCCGACTCCGTGTCCTGAAGGCACCGCAAAGTGCACCGCCGCACGCTGCACCGCAACTCTGGTCTTAACGACGATGCCACCTGACGCCGCCACCAAGCCGCTGCTTGCACCGCAACCTGTGGGCACCATACTCCGCACCGCCTCGCTTCACGCCGTCGGCTTGGTATCCCCGATGCCGCCGCTCCACGCCGACATCGACGCCGCTGCTTGCACCGTGGTTCGAGGGCACCGCTGGTAAGTTACATGACGCACTGTCCTCAACCTGCACCGCAGCCTTGGCCTGCCGGCGCCATCGACTCGAGTTCGTCAGCCGATGACAGCGCTTCAGCAACAACGACGCCGCTGCTTGCACCATGACCTGCCAGCACCTCGACGAGCACCGTATCACTTCGCACCGCAACCCTAGTCTCACCGACGCCTCTGGACGACCGTCACCGAGTCGCTGCCTGCACCGCGACTTGAGGGCACCGCACGCCGCACCGCAGCCCCGACGCCCGCCGACACCGGTGCTCCTGACTTCAACCGCGAGGAGTTCGATCTGCAACGCGTGTGACTTCAAGGGCCCGATGACTCCTGCACCGACCTCCGGAACCGACGCCTGCGAATGCCGGCTCTTCGGGGCTCATCGAGAGGTCGCCGATGCCCTGCATTTCTAAAGGTACTGTTTTGCGGGTCTTCCCGACACCGTTGCTGGCCCGCGACACCGCGGTCAGCCAGAACTGTTTGGATTTGTTGTTCACGACACCGTGATAGCCCCAGACGGAGCTATTGACTTCAAGGAACTGTATTTTAAGTCTATTTTGATTATTGAAGACTTCTGAGAACTGTATGGTAGATTTTTATCATTTTTTGTCTTGTTTTGGATATATAAAAATATTGGATATTTTTCTAAACTGGTGTGGTGTCCTTTTGTAGTGTTTTCACTGTATTACTGTTGGTCATGTGCAAATGCTTTACACACTGCCTCTAAGATAAGCCTGACTGCTCATGCCAAGCTACCAAGGGGGTGAGCAGGAGTTATTTTAGGAGTGTAACTCCCTTGTCCTGACTAGAAGGAAGGGTCCCTACTTGGACAAAGGTGCAAACACTTGCCAACTAGAGACCCCCATTTCTAACAATGAGTTACATTATTTTTAACGTAATCTGTAGCCTTGGAGTCAGGCTGTCCCTATCCTGCCCCCTTATGTGAACTGTTCCCCAAGTCCTGAAATGGCTGACTCAAGAGAAAATGTTCTTTTGCAGCAACCAACCAGCTCTCGGATCGAGGGATCTGACAGAGATACAGGTAACAAAAGGCTCCCGCCAGGATTCACAGGTTTTGATCAAGAAAGTCCAAAGTCAATCTTCCTCTCTCCTCAGAACCTAGCTTGGCTTGCACATGAGTGAGCACAAATAGCAGACCTAAACCCTTAAAGGGAGAGAGAATGGAAGTGACAGGCAGAAGACTTAGGTGGAATGGTGAGATCTCTTCAACCACACATCTCGCTTACTTCATGGGAGTCATAGTAGCGGTTTCAAAGGTCAATGCCAGATATATATTAAAGGTGTGAAAATCAAATAAGGTTTTACTATGTTGCATAAACATTGAAATGATCTTAGAAAAGAAGGTATTTGTGATAATGCTTACCAGTTTTGTAACGGTCGTCCGCCAGGAACTTAAGTCACAATCAAAGGAAGCTAGTAACATCAGCAATGGAATCCTGGGTTGAAAGCGAACCTGGAATTCAGGGATGAAGCAGGAAAACAAGAACAGCAATGAATACCAAAACGCAATCCAGAAGCAAGTCAGACCTCAGACAACCGTTCAGCAAACACAACCAAATTGTAATCCAGGGGGCAAATCAGAGTTCAGGGAAGAAGGTTAGGGAACCGGAACATGAAACAAACAATAAAGATGAGTGATGCAATATCTGTGAATGAACTGTAGCAAAGGAGCCAATACAGCACAGAAAGTTGCCAGGCAACTTCCTAAGGGAAGTGGTCTGCTTATAAAGCCCTGCTATGACTCACAACTTAGCCTTCTTAGACAAAAAAACATTTATATTCACAAAGGGGAAGTGGTTCCAAGGGTACCCCTTCCCATTTGCGACTGGGTTACCACTACATGCTTGTAGTTGGTAAAGTATTAATGTTTTGCAATCAGAATTTGATTGCAAAACATTAATACATACCATTCTGATTTGGTCTTTGGAAGGGTGCCCCTTCCAAATACTGAATTGTTATTTGACTGCAAACCCAAACTGTGATTCAGTAACGAATTACCGAATTGCAGTTTGGATTTCGTGCATACCAAAATGCTTTTTTGCGGTTACAAACGGGACGATTCTGCAAATTGGCTCATTTGTGAATGCAAAAAAACCTTTGTACAAATGGCCCATACCTTTGTCCAGACACATGAGAGCATCCAGTATAAGTCAAAGCAAAACCCTTAAAGGCTTAGAGTTCTGCATACATTATACAAAAAAGGAAGTAGAGACTCCTGGGTAGTTCCCAAGTTTTAGGTGGAGAGCAGCTCCTTCAACAGGAGCCCTCTACAACACCACAAAAACTCTAAAATGGCTCACCTCAAATGTCTGTTTTTCTACCAGAGTTTTTAAGCATAGGATTAGCATAGTCCCATCTACAACGAGCTAGAAAAGTGACATTTTTGCAGCAAAATTACTGCCATCCACATCAAGCTGAAAAATGAAAAAAGGCTTTTACCACTGTAGGCACAGTATTATAGCTTTGGATTGGTAAACTACCATCCAAGCCAACCTGGAATGAATAAAATCAGTCCATGACACGTGTTTCGTTCTCATTAGACCTCGTCAGAGAAACATAGCTTTGTCAAGACACAAGGGAGCATCCAGTATACGTTAAAGCAATACCCTTTCAGGCTTAGAGTGTCTCATAAATTCTACAGAAAATGAAGTAGGGAACCCTGCGTTGTTCCAAGTTTTAGGTGGAGAGCAACTCGTTCATATGGAGCACTCTACAAACTACCAACACTCTAAAACTGCTGGACTCAAATGTCTGTTTTTCTATCAGAACTTTTTAATCATAGGATTAGCATAGTGCCATCCATGCTGAGCTAGAAAAATGAGAAAGTCTTTTACCATTTTTTGCAGCAACGTCTTTAAGCATAGGATTAGCTAGTGCCATCGACCCCAAGCTGAAAAACAACAAAAGCATTTTATCTCTCCAGGCACAGTATTAAAGCTTTGAATTGGTAAACTACCATCTAAGCCAACCTGAAAAGAAAAAAAGCAGTCCATGACACGTGTGTTTCCCACTCATTAGAGCTCATCAGAAAGACATGGCTTTGTTCTTGTGTCTGGACAAAGATGAGGAAGAAGCTAGAAGGCTGCCCTTAAGAGTGATCCATCTCACATCGGAAGAAACTATAGCATGAACCATGAGAAACCAGCCAAGTAGTGAGAGCCATATCTGAGCTCTAATCATGCTAATATCACTTATTCTGAGGGCAGGGTCCACCTAGATCAGAGCAGGGAGCAAGGGAGATGCTGGATAGAGGTGCAGCACTACATTACAATGCCCTGATACATTAAATTGTATTTGGTTGTGTTAATGTGCAGTATTATGTTGTAGTGTGCATTAAAGTGCTTTATTTAGTGAAAGATTACTATTGAGTTGGGCATTCATGCATTGCTCTGTTGTGCTATTGTAGAGTTCTGAGTTCAAACACCCACAACCTACCTTTTTATATATTATGCATCCCCCCCCCCCGAAGAAGGTCCATGAATGCATGACATGTAACATTAATTCAACATGTGCAAGTGGACTGCGCTTTATATATCATAACTGAAATTAATAGAGTTCATGTTTTCCGAAAAAAGAACATGCACTATTCTTAAACATTTACCTTTAACCTCTTATAGGCTGGACACAAGATGTCCTCTGCCCTACCTCCCCAGTATAGAGGATGTGAACATCTTGTCCAAACACTAGAGGCTGAAAATCCTTCTAGAGCTTTTTGGGTAAAAACTCGAACCAGGAGCGAAGAACTTCCCTCGCAGCCCGAGATTTCTTTTTGTTTAGCACTGTATACAGCACGCCTTGTGCACCGACGTCACAGCTAGCGAAATTGAAAGCAGCCTAGCCTTAAGGCTATGGCTGCTTTCACAGTGATAGGTGCTCCAGTGCAAATCTCAGATCTCCGGGCACCAATCACAACAGGACTGGTACGGTAAAAAAGGTTGAATGTTCCCTTCCAAATGGCACTGCTCCCTCATGGATCCCTGCTCATGGATTGCCACAGGAGAACAATCTCCAAGTAGGGATCCACCTACTTACCCACTTGTGCTAGGAAATGTAACAGGAGTGCCCTCACAGGCATGGGCAATCGCCCCCCCCCACCCACCAAGGGCCTCAAAAGTCGTTCTATCTCCCTGGGCAAACTGGGAGTTTACCACTAATCTACACCCCCAACCAGCCTCAGGGACAAGCTGCACACTCAGGAGGGCTGAGAGCCCACTAGACAGAGTTGCTTATTAAATAAACAAAATAGAATGGTGGTTCTCCTTAACTAGTCAAGGAGGCATCCAAGCAGTGGAGGGAAGCCCGCTGTAAATCTCTTCAAATAAATAAATATAGACTATAACCTCGGGGACCTTTAATGCTACAAATATACACAGGTCAGGCACTGGGTCCTCCAAAGGTCAACGACGCAGCTACCACCAACATACGGGCTTTGAAACATTATTAATGAAAGCCACCAATGATACACACCTAATCTCACAAATTTATAAATTGTTAGTGAAAGGCTCATGTGCTGCCAAGAGTGTAGTCCGGGAGGGAAAGAGAACTGGGGGCAGAGTTCTCTCAGGACCAATGTGACATTGCCATCCGCAAAATCTATAAAGGGATCACTCATGTGTATCGAAGGAAAGCGGTCAATAAGATACTGCTTTGGTGGTGACGTAAAGCCAATAAGGCCAGACTCCATTTTGCCTGGTCATCAACAGGTCTATCTTTGACATAGATGCCATCTAACCTTATCTTTCCAAGAACCTGTGAAACTCATCCAGACAATAACATTGATAGGAACACCTAATGCGACATCAGGCTGGGACAAGCATCTTTTTATCTATATTTCAAGGCAGCTAACAATAATAAGAAACAATGTAGTCTGAATTGACATGTGTTTACCATATTTGTTTATACTAATGCGTCTAAGACTAGCATATTGATGCACACATGTTATATCAGATAATCCTCAGAAATCCACCATATCAGATAAGATGGATGATCAAACTTTAAAAGTCTCATCAAGTGGCCATTAGGAAAGAGAGGTCCTTTATCTCACATTATCGCACAAGATAGTTCCAGAAGATCCTGACAGAGACTGGCAGACAGCCATACTGCTGCAGCGTCCCATCTTACACTGAGAGCTGATACCGAGCCAAGTCCTAGAGGATAAGAGGTAAGCCCAGCTGATTTTTTGCCCCTTGAGGGAACACACTCTAATGGCTACTGATAAATACAGGTTCTTCCTGTACACAGGTATGCAGTGCACTGAGTCCTCCTAAGAAACTCTAGATGCAAGTTAAACTACTCCATGCTGTCATAGTATAGTGCATAAAAGTAGGTTTTAGGGTGTTAGGCTGCTAGATGATATTTCCACAGTGGTAGAAATGTTCATATTATTTCCGTTGTTAGAAACATGCGTTAGTGCTGTTTTAATATTCTGTGTGGTTATTTTACATGTGCTAAGCAACAAGATGAGACTGTTGAAATAAAACACTTTTAAGCATAAAGAGTCTTTCTCTTAGTGCAGTGATTGTGTGTGATATTATAGAAGAGGTTTGAATTACCACTGCATCCCTGACTCCTTTGTAAAAGACTGGTAATAACCCAGAAAGCGCAGATGCCACATGAACTATGTATTGAATGGGGTTGTGTGGGACTACAATAATCTGTTCTTTCACATTCAAGCATTGATGCACTGAACTAAGGGGCAAATTTATCAATTTGTCGCGCAGCAAGCCACCTTGCTGCGCTGCACGACAGGGAAAGGGCAGGAATGCGCTATATTTAACATAAAACGGCACATTGCTGCCTTTTCCCAGCACTGACGCACAATGTGCTGCCTAGCGCCAACGCAGGCATTCTTGCACCATGGTGCAAGGATGCCTGCGTTGTAAGCAGGATTGTTTTTGTGCAGGAAGGAATGCCTTCCTTCACAAAAACAATCCTTTGAGACATTGTCCTCTTTCTATATGTGCTGCAGAAGGCAAATTAGAGACAGATTAGATTTGCTCCCAAATTGCCCTTTCCTGGGGGGGGGCTGGGCAGAAAGTACACTAGACAGCAAGCATTGTTTTATGTATTTTTTTAAAACTGTTTATTAGGGGCTGGCCTGCCCAGGAATGGGGCTGTAACCCTAACCTAGTCTTTCTGCGCCCCCCCCCCATCCCCAGCCAGCAGATTGAAGGATTTACCCCAATCTGCCCTCCTCTGCATGCCAGCAAGCTTGCTAGCCACCAAGGATCGATTTTTAATTAAAAGAAATAAAATAATGTAAAGGGGCTATCACATCCTGGCATTGGATCACACCTACACCCTTAATGCAAACACAGTCTTTTTGCCCTCTGTGGACAGTTTCAGTGATTTACTCCCAATATCCCCTCCCCAGAAATCACACTAGACCCAAGAGATTGATTTTTATTTAAAACAAAATAGGGTGGGTCTGGACCATCCTGTCCCAAGCCGTACCCCCACCCATAAAGCACACACAGATTATTGCCACCTTGAGGGGCAGATATAAAGATTTACTCTCAATCTGCCCTCTTTGGGAGAGCAGAAGCACACTAAAATGCTGTATTACAGATGGGATCCTGGGGATGCAACGGGCCCTCAGTATAGCAGAAGGGGCTGCCAAATTTTGTGCTTCCGTTCTACAATATACATCATGCCGATGCACATCTTGCATTGTAATAATGAAGGGTTGTAGGAAAGTAGGATCTGCTTTCATGGTCACCCCCACTTTTGGCTGGTGTCGGTGTGTTTTACTGACTAGTCTGACTAGGATCCTGCTAATCAGGACCCCAGTCTCTGTGCTTCTTGCCTAAATTGGACATGGTGAGTACTTAGGTACACTCCAGATTGGCTACTGGTGTACCCTTGTAAGTCCCTAGTAAATGGTACTAAGGTACTCATGGCATAGGTACACGAGGGGTCCTCCATGGGGTGAAGCATGTATTATGCCACCCATGAGAGACCACTCAAAGTGTGACTACAGGACTGCCATTGCAGCCTGTGAAAGCTGGTGCTAGCACCACTTACAACAGATTTAAGTTTCCTTATATCTGAGGCCACTGCACTTAAAACCTATAAGTCACCCCTAGGGCAGGCCTTTCAATCCTGAAGGCAGGGTGCTCGGTTCTAAGTGTAAGGGTGCCCCTGTATGAGCAGGACACCCCTATGACCCTCCGAGCCCATTCTCCCGGGTTGTAAGTGCATCAGCCATTACGATTCATAGAGTGGCCATGCGTCAATTCGCGATGGTTATCTCTAAACTGGCTGTAACGAACCCAGTCTTGTTTGGTATGGGGGTATGATTCCATGCACTGTAAAGCTCCTCCGGGAGGCCCTCAGTGCTCCCCGTACCAGTCTTCTAAGACCCAGACAGCAAACTATGGCTGCTGCCGACCAGAGACACGATTCTGCCCTCCTGCTGCTGAGCCAAGCTCGAGCAGGGGAAGACCAGGACAATAGGTTTCCTGTCACAGGGAGGTGTGACCACCTCCCAGACAGGGCTTAGTGTATTGGGACAGGGTGGGGGCGCTTTCTAGCGCCACTAGACTGCTTTGAAGGGCACATTTGGTGCCCTCCTTGCATACTCCGGTTGAACCAGTTCAGGGAGCCATTGGCTCCCGCTCTGGCGCGAAACTGGACAAAGGACATGTGTGTATCCTCCCCACTGTCCAGCCCCTCTTCTGGGAGGGACCCCTGAATCATCCCAACCCTTTCCTTAGGGTACTTAAGGGTTTACCTGTGGGTGGATCCCTACATTCGTCATGGGACAAGATTCAGATCAGAAACCACTTCATCTTCAACCGTCTGGGCACTTTGGATTTCGCTGGACTTCGCTTTGGGAACCGAGACTGCAACTGGGAAGACTCCTGCTGCTCCTGGTCTCGTTGTCCTGCCAGTCTTCTGCAACGCTGTGCCTGTGCTCCATACAGGTTCTGCACAAGGCCTGTGGACATCGAAGACACCTGAACGAATCTCCCTTGGAGTGAAGGAGTCACTCCCAAGCATCTGCAGGCACTGCTACGAAGCTGACCGGTCTGCTGTTCCTGAGCTCCTATGGACTATGAAAGGTTCAGCAACAGAGGTGGTGGTTCTGCAACTCCCTCGAGACCTACCCTGTCTTCACAGCACGTTTGAAGTCTCTACCACTCCTCGGAACCGCGAGAGCAGTACCCCTGTGCACTGTGTCGACTTGCCGTTGCCAAGGCTTGTTGACTCTCTTCTCCAGAGATCTTCAGGCTCTAAAAAGCTCCAGCCTCAAGCATTTCCTGCAGCCAAGATCTTTGCCTGCACCGCATCCCTTGCACCGGGGGCCTTCATCCTTTGGTGAGCTGCTCGAGGTCCTCTTGCCTGTGGGTCTTCTTGAGGGTCTTCTTTGGCTCCAGTGGGCTCCCCTGCTTGGTCGGGCCTGCTCTGACTTATCTGCTTGTGGTCAGTCACTTGGACCTTGCTGATCCCGACACTGCACCTTTTTCGACGACTACGTTGGTTGCCGTTGCCAAGGCTTGTTAGTACCCCTGCCGGATACTGACCCCTTGGCTCTTGACATCCGACATGGGACAGCTCGTGAACGGCTCCTGGTCTTCTACAGCGTCACCTGGTCCGCACAGCTGCAACTTCAAGGGCACTGTCAACTCTCCTGTATTTCCGACATCGGTGGGCATTCGTCTTCCGTGCCTCCTGGTCACTCCTGAGTGACATAGACTCTGTTCCCTCTGCTTGCAGGTACCTCTCATCTTGAATTTACCATTGGGTTCCACTGGGCTCTTTCATCTTCTTCGCCAGTGGCATCTTTTCTGAAGTCCTCCATTGTGGTCTACGGCGGTTTCCGACGTCACTTCGCACCTGTGCCGCTGGCTACCCTGGTGTAGGTATCCTGGGGTATCCACGGGTGGGGTGACTCTCCAACCTTCCATCTTCCACAAGGTTTCTTCAGGATCCGTTGGGAAGGGTCCTTCTTCTTTAAAACTGCAACTGCGACTTACCCATTGACTTGCATTGAGTACGCGGTCGTGTTCCCACACTGCACACGGCCTCCGTGGGGTTCCTAGATACTCACCTTGGGTGGTTCCTTGGGTCCCCGACTCTTCTACGTCTTCTAGGTCCAGTCTCGACTTAAGTCGTGGTTCGCATTCCACTATTTTAGTAATTGGTTTGGTCTCCCCTGGAGACCACTGTGTATTTGTGCTACTCATGTGCTCTATTTCCAAAGTATTTGTGCGTAATGTGTTTTTATCTCTAGGTAGGAGACATTGCAATGTGTTAGTGAGCGTTTATAATAAATACCAATTGTTAGACCTGGTACCATTGGCGTGAGTCTCCCTTCCATTTTTTGCTGTTGTCTCCTCTGTTTTTGATAGGTTTTGCTGGTTTTAGATGCTTTGGGCACTGTGCCACTGCTATCCAGTGCCACAGTGCAAGTGCTCCCTATTGTAAATTGATGTAATGAATTAGTGACTCCATGATTGGCTTATTTGATTTACTTATCAGACCCTAGTATAGTGCACCACATGTGCCCAGGGCCTGTAAATCAAATGCTGCTGGTGGGCTTGCAGCACTGGTTGTGCCACCCACAGAAGCAGCTTGTAAAGTGTGTCTCAGGCCTGCCATTGCAGAGCCTGTGTGCAGTCCAGTACTGCCATGTTGACTTGGTAAGTGCACCCACTTGCCAGTCCCTAAACCATCCCTTTTCTACATATCAGTCACCCATAAGGTAGGCCCAAGGGCAGGGTGCATTGTATGTAAAAGGTAGGACATGCCCCGATATGTGTGGCATGTCCTGATAGTGAATTACAGCCAATTTCGTTTTTCACTATTGCAAGGCTACCTGTCCCCATAGGCCAGAATGGGCAGTTTGATTATAACACCTTATAATCCTAACTTTCCCAGGGAACATGGTAGAAAAACGAATTTAGTATGCCTGAACTCAGAATGATAAAATACATCTTTTAGTGAAGTTGGTTTTAACATTCTATGTTTGAAAATACCACTTTTAGAAAGTAGGTATTTTCTTGCCTAACCATCCAGCCTGCCTCTGCTAGGTTGTGTATTGCTTGTCTGGTTTGTGAGTGACAGGGGCTGGGGTGGCTCCAGGAGACAGGGTGAGTCAGCACTAGGCTGAATAGACCTATTTGCATTGGGAGTGGTGGGAGGAGTAGCACCTGGGCCTGAATAGGGCTGTGCCTGCCTTCCACAATGCTGGCTCCACCTCCTGTGGTGCGTCTGATGACCCTGGCCAACACTGACAAAGGAAGAAGTTGTGCACTGGTAGAATGCACCCAGAACTGGTTTCGGACTAGGTACAGGACCCTCTGCCTTCAGAGGACAAAGGATTTACTGGTATAAATATTGGGGCCCAGACCCCAAGACTTTAGATCACTTCTGGGAATCAAGACGGACCTTTTGCCAAGGAGATGAACCAGAGAATCTGCAGGAGTTTTTGACTACCCCTATGCCAGTGTGTTGTTTGCTGGGGTTGGCCTGCAGTGGTTTCTTTATTGCCAAGGAAAGGAGAAAAGACTTTTATTGAAACTTTCATCATCTTGAAGAAGAATCTCCAAGGGCTTGACTTGTGCTTGCCTCCTGCTGAAGTCTCAGGGATACAAGACTTCACCACCAGCTCCCCTCTGAATTCCCTTGCTGGGGATTCTGTCTGCAGAAGCCTGCGTGTCGCTGGGAGCTGGAAGCGAGACTCAACTAGAAGAAGCGTGACGCCATCGCAGCTGTTGCCGTCGCATCATCGGAGAAGCGTGTCACCGCCGCAGAGGTCGCCGCCGCATCACCGGAGAAGCGTGTCTCCGTCGCAGCTGTTTGTCGTCGCATCACCGGAGAAGCGTCTCGCAGGGCCTGTCGCGGCTCCAAAGTTACAGAGTTCGCAGCACGGCCATCGGGCGTGCACGCATCGTCTTCATGTCGTCGCATCGCATCAAGGGCGCCATCTTATCGCATCGCACCGGATCGTCGCATCGCATCGAGGCGCCATCTTGTCGCATCGCAACCGGAACGCACCCGAGATCATCGCATCGCCTCCTCTCCGGTAAGGAACAGACGCATCGCCTACTTTGCGCAAGCACTGAGGAACAGACGCATCGCCTCCCCCGAAGCAAGGAACAGACGCATCGTTCTCCCTGCGAACCTTTTGTTTGATTTGCGTTACGCATTCCAGGGACTTTTGTGAAAAACGTGTCGCATTTACCATCAACTTGAACTAAGCTATTTCTACCATCTAAAAGTCTATTTTGAATTACAGTATTGTGGATTTTTGTCGTTTTGGTCTTGTGTTAAGTCTATATAAAGAATACTTATTTTTATAAAACCTTTGTGGTGTCCATCTGTAGTGTTCTCACTGTATTACTGTATGTGTTCACAAATGCTTTACACACTGCTTCTGAGATAAGCCTGCCTGCTCATGCCAAGCTACCAAGGGGGTGAGCAGGGGTTATTTAGGAGTGTAGCCCCCTTACCCTGACTAGAAGCAAGGGTCCCTACTTGGTCAAAGGTACCTACCTCTGCCAACTAGAGACCCCCAGTTCTAACATTGGTGGTCAGCGGTGAGGATTCTGGACTTGCATTTGTGACTCATATACAGTAATTGGTGTACACTACTAGTGAGTGCAGACCAAACGCAACCACATACATTTTGGTAGAACTCTTTCCTTGGAACTGATATTTTTTTTGCTAGAGACTACCAATTCTTATTGCCATGAGTCAACCAGCATCCAACGCATCTTTGGATATAGATTTTGAGGAAGATAGGGTGGATACCTACAATGTGAAAATGCTGAAACACTTCTGCAGAAAATTTAAAGTTGCTACTCAAGGCCTCACCAAGAAGGATGAGTACCAAAAGGCGCTGAGGGCCTGGGTGGAAGCAAGAAATTCCTCTGAGAATGTGGGGCACCCTGTGGTGGAGGCAGATGAGGCAGAAGGGCAGCTAGATGGGCCATTGGGTCCAGCGGGGGGGAAAGTACCTTCCCCGCCAGGCAGCAGTGCTTCTTCCAAAGACCTATCCCCAGGAGAGCTGGAGGATAGGGAGAGAAATAGGAGGCATAGAATGGAGCTGGCCAGGCTCAAGATGGAGGGTCAAAAGGACCTAGAAAATAAGAAGCTGGAGTTTGAAAATAACAAGTTAGCCTTGGAGAGAGAGAGAATGAGATTAGAGCATGAGAGAATGTTGAGGGAGTTGGAGATCAAAGCTCAAAACTTAGAAATTAATCCCTCTGGTGGCAGCGCACCATCTGTGCCTTCAGAAGGCAGGGTATATATCCCCAAGGATGTCATCAAAGAAATCCATAAGCATGAAGATATTGGGCAGTGGTTTGCAGCCTATCAATTAGCAATGTTGGCCCACCGGGTCCCTGAGAAGGATTGGGGAGCGGGGTTGTAGGCCGCTTTGTGAGTGAGGGGAGGGATACTTTGTTAGACCTGCCTGTTGAGAATAGGATGTCTTATGCCCACATGAAGGAAGCCCTGATGACAAGGTATGGGTTGACCCCAGAACTCTATAGACAGAGGTTCAGGAATTGTAAAAAGCTGGAGGCAACTACTTGGGTGGAATATGTATCTTTCTTTTGCAGAGCTATGGATGGTTGGGTGAAGGGTAGCAAAGTGAGTACTTTTGAGGAGCTCTATGATTTGTTTGCATGGGAGCACTTGTCTGGTAATTGTTTTCCAGAGCTACGCCAGCACCTTATTGATAGCAAGTTAACTAACCCTAGGAAGCTTGCTGAGGAGGCGGACCACTGGGTCAGTACCCGGGTCCACAAGGGTCATGTGGGAGACTTCGCCAAAGGTGGGCAGGGTCCCCAGCAGAAGAGTGGGGGGGACAAGGGTAAACAGAGGGAGTTCCAAAAAGGGCCCCAAAGTAATTCCCAAGGGAACCAAGGTAAGGGTTCCCAGCCTCCCCCTGAGAAGAAGACAGAGCCCCCGACAGGTAAACCTGTTCACAGGGGGCCCCCTACATGCTTTCAGTGTAAGCAAGTGGGACACCGTTGGTATGATCCCCAGTGTCCCCAAAAGGGTCAATATGCACCACCTCGTGCACCACCCCGTCAGATGACGAGTGTAGCCCTTGGGGGGGGGGGGAGATGGGTGCCCAAGGTGGGTGGGGTCCCGCAAAAATGTCCCTTGTCTCTTTAGAAGATTGTGAGGTGGTCCCTAGGACCCAGCTGCCTGATAACACTAAAAAATACAGGCAGTGGGTGACCATCAATGGCCATAGAGTGGAGGCTCTAAGAGACACCAGGCCAGTGTGACAGTTGTCGGCTGGTGTCTAAGGAGCAGGTGGTACCCCATGCATTCTTCCCTGTAGTTGCCGCGGACAACTCAGAGAGCCATTGTGAGGTGGCTCAGGTTCCCTTTGAGTGGGGTGGGGTATCAGGTACTCTCCAAGTAGCTGTGAGGCCAGCCATGCCTGTGGATTGTCTGTTGGGCAATGATTTAGAGAGCTCCCCTTGGGCTAAGGTGGAGAGAAGGTCTCATTTAGAGATGTTGGGTCTGCCTGAGTGGGCGTGTGTGACCACTCTGCCTATGGCAGCCAGTAAGGGTGTTCAAGAGGCCCTCAAAACCTGGCTATTTTAGCTCTGTCGCGCCACCTCTTCTGGTTTTTTGAGTATCAGCTAGCGCTATGAGACCTATGGGTGATATATGCGCTCAACAAATACCAAATACATACAAGAGGACCTGGAGCCTGAAAGAGTGGCCCAGGTACCTGCCTTAAAGAGAAGAGGTAGGGGGCGTGGGAAACCAGCCCCCATAGTTCCCACGATCCAGGAGGAGACAGACCTTGAGGGGGATGCCCTGGAATCTACAGGGGAACAAGTGGCCAACTGGGGGACCTGCCTGAGCTGACCCATTGGCAGCAAGAAGGAGGCCCCTCCAGGGAGGAATTTTGTGAGGAGCAGAAGAAGTGCCCTTCTCTTGTGGGTTTGCGGCAACAGGCCACAAACCAGGCAGCAGGTGATCAGTCTGGATCACATTGGATCTACTGGGAGAATGGTCTCCTGTATAGCGAGCCTAAGGTTGCTGAGTCTGGGTCAGCCTGTGTGCTGGTGGTACCCCAGCGCTTCAGAGCCTTCCTACTGGGTTTGGCTCATGATGTGCCTTTAGCTGGACATCTGGGGCAGGACAAGACCTTTGAAAGGCTTGTCACCCACTTTTATTGGCCCCAGATGCGCAAGAGTTCAGATACTCATTGCAGGACTTGCCAGACTTGCCAGGCAAGTGGTAAGAGTGGGAGGAAGCACAAGGCTCCCCTCCAGCCTTTCCCTGTAGTCAGCACCCCCTTTGAACGGGTGGATATTGACATTGTGGGGCCTCTGGACCCCAAGACAGCCATGGGCAACAGGTTTATCCTGGTCTTGGTGGACCATGCTACCCGGTACCCGGAAGCCATCCCTCTCCGGACAGTGACGGCCCCCGTGGTGGGACGTGCACTGATGGGGATTTTCTCCCGTGTGGGGTTCCCCAGAGAGGTGGTGTCAGACTGTGGTACCAACTTCATATCTAATTATATGAAGTCCCTGTGGCAGGAGTGCGGTGTAACGTACAAGTTCACCGCTCCTTACCACCCCCAAGGTAATGGGCTGGTTGAGAGATTCAACCGGACCCTCAAAGGCATGATTATGGGTCTTGAAGAACCTATGAGGCGTAAGTGGGACGTCCTCTTGCCATGCCTTCTCTTTGCTTACCGTGAGGTGCCACAGAAGTCCTTAGGGTTCAGTCCCTTTGAACTGCTGTATGGTCACCCGGTAAGAGGACCTCTGAGTTTGGTTAAGGAAGGCTGGGAGAAAGCTCCCAGGAAACCCCCCCCAGGATGTATATAGCTACATGCTGGCCTTCAGGAACCAGACTAGGCGATTCAGAAAACTCGCTCAGGCGAATCTGGAAGCCAGCCAGGAGGAGATGAAGCGGTGGTACGACCAGAATGCCACTCTGGTTGAGCTTCAGCCTGGTCAGAAAGTTTGGGTCATGGCCCCAGTGGAGCCCTGTGCGCTCCAGGATAAGTGGACCGGACCATTTGAGGTGGTAAAGCGCAAGAGTGATGTCACCTACTTGGTGGACTTGCGGTCTCCCAGGAACCCTTTGCGGGTCCTGCATGTTAACCGCCTGAAGCCCCACTTAGAGAGGTCCGAAGTGGGCATGCTCCTAGCGGCAGATGCTGGAATGGAGGAGGAGACTGAGCCTCTTCCTGACCTCCTGTCTGCGACAGAGCAAGATGGGTCAGTGGATGGTGTTATCCTCTCTGCCACACTGACCCCTGAGCAGCAGAATGATTGTCGCCAACTGTTGGGACAATTCTCTCATTTGTTCTCCCTGGTTCCTGGTGTCACTGAGTGGTGTGTCCATGACGTAGACACTGGGGACAGTCCTCCTGTTAAGCACAAGGCTTACAGAGTGACTGACAGGGTCAGAGCTTACATCAAGGAGGAGGTCTCCAAGATGTTTGCCTTAGGGGTGATTGAGTCCTCTAACAGCCCTTGGGCCAGCCCAGTGGTCTTGGTCCCAAAGGCTGCCGCGCCTGGTGCCACACCCGAACTCCGGTTCTGTGTGGACTACCGAGGACTCAATTCAGTCACCAAGACTGACGCGCACCCCATCCCCAGAGCTGATGAGCTCATTGATCGGCTAGGGGCTGCACGGTACCTCAGTACGTTTGATTTGACGTCTGGGTACTGGCAGATCGCCCTAACTGATGGGGCCAAGGAGAGGTCAGCATTCTCCACACCAGATGGGCACTACCAATTCCGGGTTATGCCCTTTGGGATGAAGAATGCCCCTGCCACCTTTCAGAGGTTGGTCAACCAGGTGTTGGTGGGGCTGGAAGATTTCAGTGCCGCCTACCTGGATGACATTGCAGTGTTCAGCGCCAGTTGGGAAGAACATCTGCGCCACCTCTGGGAAGTGTTGATGGTGCTGCGGAGAGCAGGCCTCACGATCAAGGCGAGTAAGTGCCAGATCGGGCAGGGTTCTGTGGTGTACTTGGGGCACCAGGTAGGAAGTGGCCAGGTGGCGCCCCTACAACCCAAGATTGATACCATCCTGGCATGGGAACCCCCCAAAACCCAAACACAGGTGAGAGCCTTTATAGGACTCACAGGGTACTACAGGAGGCTTGTCAAGGGGTAGGGCAACATTTTTGCACCCTTGACTGAGCTGACTTCCAGGAAGCAGCCCAAGAAGGTGAACTGGACTGACACCTGCCAGAAATCTTTTGACGCCCTGAAGACTACCATGTGCACAGCACCCGTGCTTCAGGCGCCCAACTTCTCAAAGGAATTCATTGTCCAAACAGACGCTTCAGAGCATGGTGTGGGGGCTGTTCTTTCACAGATAAATGAGGAGGGCCTAGACCAACCTGTAGCCTTCATCAGTAGGAGGTTACTTCCACGGGAACAGAGGTGGAGTGCAATTGAGCGTGAGGCATTTGCTGTGGTCTGGGCACTGAAGAAGTTGAGACCATACTTGTTTTGGACTCACTTCCGAGTTCAGACAGACCACAGGCCCCTCAGATGGTTGATGCAGATGAGGGGTGAGAATCCAAAATTGTTGAGGTGGTCCATTTCCCTACAGGGGATGGACTTCACGGTGGAACACCGCCCTGGTACAGAACACGCCAATGCTGATGGTCTGTCCAGATTTTTCTGCCTTAGAGAAGAGGACTCCCAAGAGGTTGGGTAGTCCTCCCCACATTTCAGCTGGAGGGGACACGTGTTAGACCTGGTACTATTGACGTGAATCTGCCTTCCATTTTTCGCTGTTGTCTCCTCTGTTTTTGATATGTTTTGCTGGTTTTAGATGCTTTGGGCACTGTGCCACTGCTATTCAGTGCCACAGTGCAAGTGCTCCCTATTGTAAATTGATGTAATGAATTAGTGACTCCATGATTGGCTTATTTGATTTACTTATCAGACCCTAGTATAGTGCACCACATGTGCCCAGGGCCTGTAAATCAAATGCTGCTGGTGGGCTTGCAGCACTGGTTGTGCCACCCACAGAAACAGCTTGTAAAGTGTGTCTCAGGCCTGCCATTGCAGAGACTGTGTGCAGTCCAGTACTGCCATGTTGACTTGGTAAGTGCACCCACTTGCCAGTCCCAAAAACCTTCCCTTTTCTACATATTAGTCACCCTAAGGTAGGCCCAAGGGCAGGGTGCATTGTATGTAAAAGGTAGGACATGCCCTGATATCTGTGGCATGTTCTGATAGTGAATTACAGCCAATTTCGTTTTTCACTTTTGCAAGGCTTCCTGTCCCCATAGGCCAGAATGGGCAGTTTGATTATAACACCTTATAATCCTAACTTTCCCAGGGAACATGGTAGAAAAACGAATTTAGTATGCCTGAACTCAGAATGATAAAATACATCTTTTAGTGAAGTTGGTTTTAACATTCTATGTTTGAAAATACCACTTTTAGAAAGTAGGTATTTTCTTGCCTAACCATCCAGCCTGCCTCTGCTAGGTTGTGTATTGCTTGTCTGGTTTGTGAGTGACAGGGGCTGGGGTGGCTCCAGGAGACAGGGTGAGTCAGCACTAGGCTGAATAGACCTATTTGCATTGGGAGTGGTGGGAGGAGTAGCACCTGGGCCTGAATAGGGCTGTGCCTGCCTTCCACAATGCTGGCTCCACCTCCTGTAGTGCGTCTGTTGACCCTGGCCCACACTGACAAAGGAAGAAGTTGTGCACTGGTAGAATGCACCCAGAACTGGTTTGGACTAGGTACAGGACCCTCTGCCTTCAGAGGACAAAGGATTTACTGGTATAAATATTGGGGCCCAGACCCCAAGACTTTAGATCACTTCTGGGAATCAAGACGGACCTTTTGCCAAGGAGAAGAACCAGAGAATCTGCAGGAGTTTTTGACTACCCCTATGCCAGTGTGTTGTTTGCTGGGGTTGGCCTGCAGATGTTTCTTTATTGCCAAGGAAAGGAGAAAAGACTTTTATTGAAACTCATCATCTTGAAGAAGAATCTCCAAGGGCTTGAATTGTGCTTGCCTCCTGCTGAAGTCTTCGGGATACAAGACTTCACCACCAGCTCCCCTCTGAATTCCCTTGCTGGGGATTCTGTCTGCAGAAGCCTGCGTGTCGCTGGGAGCTGGAAGCGCGACTAAACTAGAAGAAGCGTGACGCTGTCGCAGCTGTTGCCGTCGCATTATCGGAGAAGCGTGTCGCCACCGCAGAGGTCGCCGCCGCATCACCGGAGAAGCGTGTCTCCGTCGCAGCTGTTTGTCGTCGCATCACCGGAGAAGCGTCTCGCAGGGCCTGTCGTGGCTCCAAAGTTACAGAGTTCGCCGCAGGCCGTCAGGCGTGCACGCATCGTCTTCACGTCGTCGCATCGCATCAAGGGCGCCATCTTATCGCATCGCACCGGATCATCGCATCGCATCGAGGCTCTATCTCGTCGCATCGCAACCGGAACGCACCCGAGATCATCGCATCGCCTCCTCTCCGGTAAGGAACAGACGCATCGCCTACTTTGCGCAAGCACTGAGGAACAGACGCATCGCCTCCCCCGAAGCAAGGAACAGACGCATCGTTCTCCCTGCGAACCTTTTGTTTGATTTGCGTTACGCATTCCAGGGACTTTTGTGAAAAACGTGTCGCATTTACCATCAACTTGAACTAAGCTATTTCTACCATCTAAAAGTCTATTTTGAATGACAGTATTGTGGATTTTTGTCGTTTTGGTCTTGTGTTAAGTCTATATAAAGAATACTTATTTTTATAAAACCTGTGTGGTGTCCATCTGTAGTGTTCTCACTGTATTACTGTATGTTTTCACAAATGCTTTACACACTGCCTCTGAGATAAGCCTGCCTGCTCGTGCCAAGCTACCAAGGGGCTGAGCAGGGGTTATTTAGGAGTGTAGCTCCCTTACCCTGACTAGAAGCAAGGGTCCCTACTTGGTCAAAGGTACCTACCTCTGCCAACTTGAGACCCCCAGTTCTAACACCAATTTTTATAACTACACTGTGTGGTTGTTTTTCACTTAACCTGCATCATAAGATTAAGTACTGGTAAAACAAGCTGCTTTACACTCCTTCTGGACTAAGCCTGAAGGCTGCTCTCCACAGCTACCACTTAGAGTGCTTTCTAAGGTTGTCTAAGACCACTAAAATCACTATAAGGGTTGTCTGGATTAGTGCAGGGTGCTACACTTACATAAGTGAGCACCATATACTAAGCCAGCTTCCTACAAGGGGTGTTCACTCATTTGCATGAGGGTGTAGCTCCAGCGAATGAGGAAACATTCTGCCTTTGTGCCTATGTAGTAATGCAGACATGGGCATGGAGACAAAAACATCTTGGTAGATGCACATAGAGGTGATATACAGTCAGTGCAGCCACTGAGGGCACCCTCAAGAGAGAGGCATGGGTGTCCTACAGACACTCCAGGCATCCCTGTTCTTTAAAGAGAGGCCACTCTCCCAGCAGTTAAAAATGGAGTTGCTGTTTCAACTTGCAGTCCTGTATTTCACTAATGCCCTCACAGCGGTGGTGCACTGGAGACAAAAGAAAATTGTAATCAGAAGCACTGTCCCATTCTGAAAACGGTCCATCTAATTAGGGGGGCAGGGACAGTGTGTAATTCAGGCCTAGGATTTGTTTTTTTTAAATGGGGTGGGGACTGGTCCGTTCTGGAATCAGGCTACACCGCTCCACTCCTGGAGCCCAAAACAAATTTCTGCCATCTGGGGCCTGGAGGCTGAATACTCTAGTCATCCCCAGTGCAAGCAAGAGGAAATTAGGATTGCTTTTGGCACACTTGTGACACATGGGCTGGCAGAGAGGGGGTACAATCTCTGCATTCTGCCTCCAGAAGGTGGCAGAAAGACTGTCCAGTGTCTAGGGGGATGGCCAACAGATTGGCTAATGCTCTTCACATTCCTTTTCTGGACAGTACTCTCTGGTGTCTAGGGCACTTTCTGCTCTCTGGTGTCTAGGGCACTTTCTGCTTCCTAGGACTGGAAAATAGGAGGTGAACCCTCCATTCTTTCCCCTATGGGGGCAAGACAGCCTCCTACTCAGGGATACGGTATTTCTGACCACAGGGGGAAGGCAGAATGGGAGGCCTACCCCCCTCTCTGCCTGAACATATGTCAAAGCTACACCAAAACAAAAAAATCCCAGTATCTCCTCAGCTACAGTATTTGGGCTCTGGGACAGCTGGCACCTAGTGAATTCTACCAACCGTGTTCAGACCTGGGCATTTTTGAAACAGGATGTTGAGGCCTGCCTTGATCCCAACACGTTATCCATCTGAATTAATTATTTATATTGCTGCTGAGAAGCTGCAAACTGAAAAGTTGTTCTCACTGTTTGGAATTTCTATTTGATTTAGTGAGTCCCAGGGTCAGTAACCGTAGGTAGACTCTGGAATCTTTGGTATCAGCTATTCTAATCAATGAGTCTGTTTTCTAGATGTGCAGAATATTCTCTGGATGTGACAGAAGCGAGTGTGGGCAATATAATCTTCAGCATTCACATTAGGCCACAGACACATTTCAGTCAGGTACATATTGTTAGATTCATTTGTGTATTATTCCAGAACACAATTTGGCCACATTGGTTAATTCTTTTTTTTCTAATACAGATCTTTCTATTCTGCTACTGAAGATTACCCAGAAGCAGACACATTTCCAGTCCGCACCACTCCCCTGCAGGGTTTCACTAAATATTTTAGTAGTATTAGTGATGGGGTTAGCCTAATTGGTATTGATGGGCTAGGCATTGGGAGTCAAGGACACACAATGACAAACAGCATTTTGTAACTCTTTATTGTAGGGGCATCCTCTTCCAAATATCAAGCATACCTCACATTTATACATTAAGCACCTAGGCCTGTGAGATTTTAAGGCATGCTATTATGCAAAAGTAGGTTTTTCTGCATGATAAAAGCACTTTGCTTGCCTTGTGTCACTGCGCTACATTTAAATTGCAGCTCCACCAGGCCACAGTGATGCTCTCTGGAGCTGTGTAGTTACATCAACATGTGGCATTTAACTTCCATTCTATTGGTTTTCTGCACCATCAACCATCTACCATGGACTTACTGAAAAGTTAAATAAGTCTGTTAAATGAAACCAATGTACAGGTCTTTCTTTTAGGGATGAGCACATGCACTGGGGCCCTGTTTAGCAGTGTCATAATTCCCTGAATCCTAATGTCAGCAGTACCAGAGAGGAAGAAGTGTGGGGACCATGAAAAAATGAAGTCTTACAACATTGAAGCTGATTAACTGAATAATCGGCATCTAGATGGAAAAATTTGCTTTTTGTTGGATTTTTTGTTATTCTGGTGTTGATTTGAACCCATTGGATTATTCCTGTGTGGTAAGCCAAGAGACATAGAAATATGCATTTGTGCAGTCCGGGCACCGGAGTATCAAATAAGATCTCAGTCTGTCATGCATGTGGGTACATAATTCAATAAAGTGAGCATATATGAAAAAGTATGTTTTGAGAATGCAGTTGGTGTAACACTCTAATGTGAGATTTGAGTCCACGATCACTGCTAAGCTTTCAAGTGACTTGCCTAGGGCAACAGGGGTGGGGAGAAAAATTGGGCTCTGCAATGTTTGCCATAATGAAAATGCCAATTTTGGTGAGATGAGTTTCAGGTGGATTATGTCAATCCAGAGACTGGCCTCCTGAAGAGATTCTAGAAGATTTGGGGTGAGGGAGGATGCTGGACAGTTTACTTTAACAATGATCTGTCATCGTAATGTTGTGCTGTACCTGGGCAAACAAGTCGCTCAGCTACATTGTTCACTGTTAACATAGACAGTGTTGGGTCTTGGATGTCTCTCTATGTTACCTGGATGGTCTTTCCTCAGTACACTTCCTTGAGTATTATTTATCTCTTATACATACAAGGACAGCTATGATCCCAGCATTGGCAGACCCATGGATTCCCATGCACTTTGGTCTGGGGGGTAGATTGGGGTGCTTTACTTTGTGGAGGCCTGCGGATGTGTCCAGGAAGATAAGAACATTAGTGTTCCTTCTATTGCCTTTGCATTTTTGGTAGCGACCTCCAGCGGCGGCTCCTCTACTAAGGCGGAGGAGCGTCGCCTCACTGCTTTAAGAGCAGTGCAGAGAAAAAATAAAATAATAATAACGGAACTTTATTATCATTTTATTTTTCCATTCCTGCTTAGGTGCGGAGAGGGGCGGGACTGGGCTGGCCAGGGGGAGGAGTGGTGAGCACACTCTAAAGTGCGCATGACGGTTTGGCCGGCCATCCTGGGCCGGCCAAACAGTCATGCGCACTTTGCATGTTCTCCACCGGCTGTATTGCAGAGCCTCGGTAGAGAACATGCCCAGCCTCCCAATCCCTCTCTGAGCACCGAACCACAGCACTTAGAGCAATCACAATGCTGCTGTAAGGCAGCGTCGTGATTGGCTGGGAGAGTCTGGGAGCCTGGGTGCTTCCTGCGATGGAGGAGAGGCAGCGGCTGGGGACCAGTGACCAGCAGGTAAGTTTTCTTTCATTTTTATTTTCTAACCCCCCCACACCCTCTGCCCCCTTGGCACCGTTCCCTACCAGCCGCCACTGGCGACCTCCCACTCCACATCTACTTTGGAACGACCTCCCACTCCACATCAGAGCCTCGTCCTCTCTTTTTGAACTCTGCTGGAAGCTTTTCAGTTAATAAACCTACCATAGGAAGAGCTAGACACACACAACTGCTCAGCACCAGGATACCTTCGTAGGTGATAATACGCTTTACAAATACACATAATGTAACATAATAGAAGTAGCTTGAGCTGTTCTTGCTTTACTTATTTACTTTTTCGGAATCTTTGCTCTCTTCAGAGAGATGTCGAAAAGGGTACAGAAGTGTTCAGAGGTAGAAGGAAAATTGATGACATCACTGAAAATGTTTGGTTCAACGTCATCTAGAGTTGCTCCAGATATTCTGGTATTTATATTATTTCAGTATATGTCTGGGACTTTTGATGCCATTGCTTGTCTTGGATATAGGTGCTGAAAGGATTATGGGTAGGCTGTCCAGTTTTAGGTTTAAACCTATAATAACTGATAAAACCCCACCGAAAGAGAAATAGCCCTCACCAGTGAAAACATATAAACACTGAAAAAACACCTGCACAACCACAAACTAAATGCCATTCAAAGAAAGGAAAAAGAAAGTGAAAGAGTCATTTTGTTTCTTTCTGAAGGGGCCAATACAATGTAACTTTGCTATACAAGCTAGCAGTAAGAAAGGCTGGGCTAACATTATTCTGCTTGAGTTTTGTTGTTTAGGGATGCCACTAAAATATTGTTTCTTCTTCCTTTTGCTTTTTTCAGTTTTGTGGTCTTTGGTCTATAGATGCATGGTTTAGAAGCATGTTTTTGGTCTTAGAGAATCAGGAAATATCAAAATCATATTTGATATTTTGGCTGCGTTTGATTCTTTCACTGACAGGTAAAATGGCTGGTTTTATAAGAATCTTTCCTAATATGTGTCATCACATTTACCCACAGAGAATGGGTAAAAACCCTTAATACATCAGCCCCCAGTTTCTAGTGAGTCAGTATTGATAGTAGGTGAATTGCCAACACCTCAGGCTTTAAACATTCAATGCAAGGTATAGTGACAAGTATATGTGAAAAGAGCACTATCACCAAGCAACTGAGATAGTGGTGAAAACATGACACCAGACTTTTGGAAAACATGGAACGCAGTGTCACTTGGAATGCTCTGCAAAAAACGTTCTTTTTAAGTTCAACAAAGATTGGAGTGATATTGTTTGTATTTGCAGTGATTCAGCTACGTATATGAAAAAGTTGTGTGATGACCTGTCAAAATTGATACCAGAGATGAAGTGCTTCCCTGTAAGAGATCCTTGCCACTTGTTAGATGGTATGCTGAATGCATATTTACAATCTTTAGAGTTAATGAGGAATGCTATTGACTTTTTAGTCCATTCTGGCATTGTTTTCTTATGCACAGGAACTAAAACGCAAATATTTCTCATTTCGTGCTTTGTGTGGCGTCAAAGAAAGAGTCATCCCAACTGTGTCTCTTAGCTGATGGTTCTCAGTCCAAGGGGCTATAAATGCTATATTATCCATGTGGCAACAGTTTACAGAATTTCTGCTGAGTGATGATGCCAAAGGCAAGAAATTTGAGGATCTTTGGTCGCATATTGATAGTGATGTGAAAAAAGTACACTCTACAGCATTCTTAGATTTTTACAGGAAAACATAACTGCTGCAGTGGACATAATAAAAAACTAGAGTCTGAAAACACCCTTGTCTGCCAAGTGTTCAGCATAATTGGTGTACATGTGAAACATCTTCTTGAGAGTAGGCTGGGCGACACCATTAGTGACTTTGGCACTGCAACATGTCCCATGTTAGAGTGCTTGCCACTTGGTAAGCAAAGCAATGTTGAAAAACAATTCAGGAACTTTTATTTTACAATGTATGAGAAATGGCTTGCAATGATGCATAAAAATGTCCCTTCACAAACCATGGCATTTGAAGTCAATGAAACCTCACTA
This sequence comes from Calotriton arnoldi, assembly GCA_963921515.1. NCBI lineage: Eukaryota > Metazoa > Chordata > Amphibia > Caudata > Salamandridae > Calotriton > Calotriton arnoldi. The sequence continues at coordinate 2,732,101 of CAWUFW010000941.1, forward strand.
TGGTACTTTGTACAAGTTCTAGATCCCTTCCGTAAAGGGGAATTTCCTCTGTAGTTTCAAAAGTGCTGCTTCATTTTTGACCGCTTCAATAACTCTGAGGGCATAAGCGCCCAGTTCAACGCAAATGTTGCAGAACCTGCCCTGAGAATCGCAATCTTCAAGTGCACCGGTATTGGAATGGAAAGCTATGTCAGTGGCCAGAGTTAACAAATTGTGTACTGGCTGTTTTGTCGTGGCCCGTCTCAAGTGCCAATGTTAAGAGCGCCTTTTCACAGAAGTTTACATGGGAAGGAAAGAACGAGCGCACATGACCAAGGACTCACTGAAGAAGTATTGTATGGTGTACTACAATAAGTTTAATTTGCAAAAATCTATTTGGACCTCATATACACTATACGTACACTGTCTATATACCATGCGCTATCAGTGCAGAAAGCAAGCAATAATAAAAGCAAAACGTTCCATAAACACCGGAAAAACACTGTTTCTGTTGTTTTTAATGGCTCGAAAATGTGTAAACACTGATAACCACTGTTTTTAAGGTATTGAAATCACTTGAAAACACTGAAAAAACCCCACCAGAATTTACCAAAAATAGAAACTGAAAACAGGAAAGCCTAATTATGGGCATTATGTTTATGAAATGTTTTGAATTTTGGCGATCAGGTGCTTTGAAAGCTTGTTGCCTACATAGTGGCAAATGCTGTTTGCCCTGACTCTTGTTAAAACCATTTCATTCCAGGGCCCATATTTACAAAGATGTCACGGAATGCAGTGCAGCAACCAAAGTTACTGCGCTGCGTTGTGCGTCAGGGAGAAAGAGCAGGAAAGCTCCATATCTACAGAGATTTGGCACTATCCTGCTCCCTCCCTAGCGCCGGTGCACAATCAGGCAGCCGAGTGCCACACGCACACTTTTGTACCATGGTGCAAGTGTGCCTGTGTGAGTCTTGCATAGGTTTTGTTCTGAAAGGGCACCCTTCCAGTACAGAATACTATGCTTAGACTAACTTTAAAACGTTTCCCACTTTGTTTGTGTGCTGTACAGTGCAGCACACATGCAAAGTGGAAAAAGTTAAGAGAAATAAAATAATTTCTCCTTTTAACACCTGTTTCAAAGTGGTGTTATTTTTTGTGTGCCAAACCCTATCTACTATTGGTAGTAGATGGTAGTTTGCGCCAGAAAACATGGTAGGTTGCATGTAAAAACACCCATGTATCCCATGGCACGCCCCTTTGATGCAGAGTAACGCAAAGAAGCATTTTGCGCTGCTTTCAGGCAGCTTTCAGTACAAAATAAGTTTTGCACTGGACAGTAAATTAAAAAAAAAACATTTTGCACTATGTTTGTGTCACTTTTGTGATGCAAACATGGCGCAAAATGTTTGCAAATCTGGGCCCAGGTTTGGAAAGTCCACTAGAAACTTTTGCGCCTTACATCAAACAGAAAGCAGCATTTTATGTATAAGTGGCCATCTGTTATCGTAACTACAGGCCCAACTAGTTGCTCTGCTTAGTGCGAGTCTCCTTCAGTTCGATGAATATTATTATCCTCGCCTCCACTGGGAGGCTATTTCTGAACGCTTCTCCTTTTATTTTAAAATATAATTAAATATAGTTTTGTGTGTATTGGACGAGTCGGCCGCTAAAGTAGGGCACTGAAGCTAAACACGAACAGCACACAATTCTACTCATTCATGTGAGCGTTTCTAAACTGTTATTGCACAATCAAACTTTCCTAATTTTAGTATCTAGGATAGATTATGCAATAAAATGTACATTGTTTCACAAAATAGGTAGTCTTTGATCAATCTCAGTGCTTCTGGCTGCTTGCAGCGTTTAGTCTCTTACAAATGCCTGACTCGCTTATATTCCAAATAATTTTTTTTTTAACTAATTGTAAGAAATTGGGTTGGTTGACTGGGGTGTGAACCCTGGTCAAGCAGCAACCACAAGCCATGTCAGGGTGAGGCACAAACCAACCCTATATTATTCTGTGCTCAACCTTCTGGTAGTTTGGTACAGAGCAGTCAGGCTTAACTTAGAGGCAACGTGTAAGGTATTTGTGCAACACTTCAAACAGTAGTTTATTGAAAACATCACACGAAAAGTATCCCACACCAGATTAGAAAAATAGAACTTTCTTTAATAAATACAAGACCAAAACAACAAAAGTCCAATCAGTAAAATCAGAGATATTTAATTTTAAAGATTTTAGTGAAAATAGCACAAAAAAGCCCAAAGTGCCAACTGTGGATATCTGGTCGTGCCGGACCAGGACAAAGTCACAAGTTTAGACCGACCATGATGAAGCGTGGGCTGGCTACAGAGACCCAGTTAGACCTACTGAACAGAGAACCTTTAAAGCTGGTTTGCTGGGCATTGCTAAGATCTATGCCGAAGATGTGTTGCGCAGCTGAAGAAATGCGTCTGTTCCAAGATGCAGTGAGGTTGCGATGCGAGGGCCTGTGTCATCATGGAGGATCCCATCGACTTGGCTTGCAATGTGAAGTTCAACATCGAGAATGTGGTGCGCAGTCGAGGAGATGCATCAGTTTCGAGGAGCTACAAGGCTGCGATGCGGAGTCCGGTATCATTGTTAAGGCTGCCATCGACAAAAGACGCAAGGGCCTGCGACAGGGATGTGTTGCGCAGTGGCGGTTCCGATGTGGCTGCGAGAATAATGCAGGTCTTTCCGACAGCTACAATCCATGCAGCAGTAGCGACGCATCGGTTCTGCTTGGGTTTGCGTCGCAAAGTAGAGTAGATGTGTCGGTTCTGCTGGATCCACAGAGGCCGACAGAGTACCTTAACCACATTTCCAAAGGTACAGGACTGGGGAGGCACCACTTAGCAGGGTAAACCCACAGATGGCAGAGTCCAGGTGCAGATGCAAGGTTGTTGGTAACCTGTTATGCCCCTGAGGCTTCAGATCAGGATGCCAGCTAATTATCCCTTGTTGTCACTCTGGGTGCTGGGTTCAAGAAATGCAGGTCCAGTCCTTCTCACCCAGTCCTTCTCACCCAGGCAAGAGGACTGCAGTTCAGCACAGCAGGGCAGCAGTCCTTCAGAGCAGCAGTCCAGCAGAGTGGCAGTCCTTTCAGCAGCACAGCAGTCCTTTTTCCTGGCAGACTATCCACAGGTCCAGAAGTTTACTGAAGAGTTGGTATCTGAGGTCCAGTATTTATACCCAGTTGTTCCTTTGAAGTTGGGAGAAACTTCTGGATGCATGCCTTTGAAGTGCTCAGGTGCCCTGCCTTCCTGGCCCTGGCTCCAGACTAACTACAGGGGGTATGCAGCCCTTTGTGTGGAGGCAGGACACAGCCTATTCAGTTGTAAGTGAGGCTGGGTCCAGCTCTTACCTTCCATACAGCCAGTGATGGCCCATCCAGTCACACCTAAGCTACCCATTGTGTGTGACTGGCTAGAAGGCATACACAAAGCCCACTATCAACTACACCCAGTAATGTGACCCAGAGACATGCTGTCAGCACCAAATGGCTAAGGCAGAAAAATGCCAACTTTCTAAAAGTGATACCAAAGGGGATGATGGACGGAGCGCTAGAGCAAATCAAACACTCACCCCCAGTCAACTGATCTGGGTTTGATCCATCATCATTCTTTAGCTCACTCCACCACCCCAGTTCAGACATGGCCATATGCAAATCAGTCTGACCCTGTGCCTCATGGGAACAGTCCAGCCCGAACTGCCAAGCCATGTCTTCCCTGGACCGGAAACAAGCATCCTGGGACCAGTTTCTGGCTATTCAGCCGTCATCAGCCAGGCTAGCTTGAATCCAGTGGCAAAGTGAGCAAGGGACCCACGTCTGGGCATACCCTGCCAACTTAGGGCGAACAAAGCGATACCAAAGGGGATGATGGACGGAGCGCTAGAGCAAATCAAACACTCACCCCCAGTCAACTGATCTGGGTTTGATCCATCATCATTCTTTAGCTCACTCCACCACCCCAGTTCAGACATGGCCATATGCAAATCAGTCTGACCCTGTGCCTCATGGAAACAGTCCAGCCCGAACTGCCAAGCCATGTCATTCCTGGACCGGAAACAAGCATCCTGGGACCGGTTTCTGGCTATTCAGCCGTCATCAGCCAGGCTAGCTTGAATCCAGTGGCAAAGTGAGCAAGGGACCCACGTCTGGGCATACCCTGCCAACTTAGGGCGAACAAAGCGATACCAAAGGGGATGATGGACGGAGCGCTAGAGCAAATCAAACACTCACCCCCAGTCAACTGATCTGGGTTTGATCCATCATCATTCTTTAGCTCACTCCACCACCCCAGTTCAGACATGGCCATATGCAAATCAGTCTGACCCTGTGCCTCATGGGAACAGTCCAGCCCGAACTGCCAAGCCATGTCTTCCCTGGACCGGAAACAAGCATCCTGGGACCAGTTTCTGGCTATTCAGCCGTCATCAGCCAGGCTAGCTTGAATCCAGTGGCAAAGTGAGCAAGGGACCCACGTCTGGGCATACCCTGCCAACTTAGGGCGAACAAAGCGATACCAAAGGGGATGATGGACGGAGCGCTAGAGCAAATCAAACACTCACCCCCAGTCAACTGATCTGGGTTTGATCCATCATCATTCTTTAGCTCACTCCACCACCCCAGTTCAGACATGGCCATATGCAAATCAGTCTGACCCTGTGCCTCATGGGAACAGTCCAGCCCGAACTGCCAAGCCATGTCATTCCTGGACCGGAAACAAGCATCCTGGGACCGGTTTCTGGCTATTCAGCCGTCATCAGCCAGGCTAGCTTGAATCCAGTGGCAAAGTGAGCAAGGGACCCACGTCTGGGCATACCCTGCCAACTTAGGGCGAACAAAGCGATACCAAAGGGGATGATGGACGGAGCGCTAGAGCAAATCAAACACTCACCCCCAGTCAACTGATCTGGGTTTGATCCATCATCATTCTTTAGCTCACTCCACCACCCCAGTTCAGACATGGCCATATGCAAATCAGTCTGACCCTGTGCCTCATGGGAACAGTCCAGCCCGAACTGCCAAGCCATGTCTGGGTTCAAACTGGAATGGCATGGTGAGCAAAGAAACGATGGATTTAGGCCCAGATCTCTGTACTGGGGTGAATGTATGACATTGTTCTGCATTCTGTCCATCAACTGTTGTTTTTGCATTTGTCACCCCGAGTGGGACGGGTATGCCCAGACGTGGGTCCCGTGCTCTCCATGCCACTGGAATCAAGCTATCCTGGCTGAAGAGGGTGAAACCCTGAAACCGGTCCTAGGATGCTTGTTTCCAGTCCAGGGAGGACATGGCTTGGCAGTTCGGGCTGGACTGTTCCCATGAGGCACAGGGTCAAGACTGATTTGCATATGGCTGGGTTCAAACTGGAATGGCATGGTGAGCAAACAAACGATGGATTTAGGCCCAGATCTCTGTACTGGGGTGAATGTATGACATTGTTCTGCATTCTGTCCATCAACTGTTGTTTTTGCATTTGTCACCCCGAGTGGGACGGGTATGCCCAGACGTGGGTCCCGTGCTCTCCATGCCACTGGAATCAAACTATCCTGGCTGAAGAGGGTGAAACCCCGAAACCGGTCCTAGGATGCTTGTTTCCAGTCCAGGGAGGACCTGGCTTGGCAGTTCGGGCTGGAATGTTCCCATGAGGCACAGGGTCAAGACTGATTTGTATATGGCTGGGTTCAAACTGGAATGGCATGGTGAGCAAAAAACGATGGATTTAGGCCCAGATCTCTGTACTGGGGTGAATGTATGACATTGTCTGCATTCTGTCCATCAACTGTTGTTTTTGCATTTGTCACCCCGAGTGGGACGGGTATGCCCAGACATGGGTCCCGTGCTCTCCATGCCACTGGAATCAAGCTATCCTGGCTGAAGAGGGTGAAACCCGAAACCGGTCCTAGGATGCTTGTTTCCAGTCCAGGGAGGACCTGGCTTGGCAGTCCGGGCTGGACTGTTCCCATGAGGCACAGGGTCAAGACTGATTTGCATCATATGGCTGGGTTCAAACTGGAATGGCTTGGTGAGCAAAAAAACGATGGATTTAGGCCCAGATCTCTGTACTGGGGTGAATGTATGACAGTGTTCTGCATTCTGTCCATGAACTGTTGTTTTTGCATTTGTCACCCCGAGTGGGACGGGTATGCCCAGACGTGGGTCCCGTGCTCTCCATGCCACTGGAATCAAGCTATCCCGGCTGAAGAGGGGTGAAACCCGAAACCGGTCCTAGGATGCTTGTTTCCAGTCCAGGGAGGACCTGGCTTGGCAGTTCGGGCTGGACTGTTCCCATGAGGCACAGGGTCAAGACTGATTTGCATATGTCTGGGTTCAAACTGGAATGGCATGGTGAGCAAAAAACGATGGATTTAGGCCCAGATCTCTGTACTGGGGTGAATGTATGACATTGTTCTGCATTCTGTCCATCAACTGTTGTTTTTGCATTTGTCACCCCGAGTGGGACGGGTATGCCCAGACGTCGGTCCCGTGCTCTCCATGCCATTGGAATCAAGCTATCCTGGCTGAAGAGGGTGAAACCCCGAAACCGGTCCTAGGATGCTTGTTTCCAGTCCAGGGAGGACCTGGCTTGGCAGTTCGGGCTGGACTGTTCCCATGAGGCACAGGGTCAAGACTGATTTGCATATGGCTGGGTTCAAACTGGAATGGCATGGTGAGCAAAAACGATGGATTTAGGCCCAGATCTCTGTACTGGGGTGAATGTATGACATTGTTCTGCATTCTGTCCATCAACTGTTGTTTTTGCATTTGTCACCCCGAGTGGGACGGGTAAGCCCAGACGTGGGTCCCGTGCTCTCCATGCCACTGGAATCAAGCTATCCTGGCTGAAGAGGGTGAAACCCCGAAACCGGTCCTAGGATGCTTATTTCCAGTCCAGGGAGGACCTGGCTTGGCAGTTCGGGCTGGACTGTTCCCATGAGGCACAGGGTCAAGACTGATTTGCATATGGCTGGGTTCAAACTGGAATGGCATGGTGAGCAAAAAACGATGGATTTAGGCCCAGATCTCTGTACTGGGGTGAATGTATGACATTGTTCTGCATTCTGTCCATCAACTGTTGTTTTTGCACTTTCTAAAAGTGGCATTTTCAAAATTGTAAGTAAAAATCAGACTTCCCCATAAGTTAGGATTTTTCATTACAATTCCAAAGACACCAAACATGAACCTGTCACCTGTTTACATTTGCAAATAACACTTATTAAAGGTAATAAGGTAACTCCAATGTTATCCTATGGTAGAGGTAGGCCTTGCAGTAGTGAAAAACGAATTTAAGAGTGTATCACTACTAGGACATGTAAAACAAAAAGGTACATGTCCTACTTTTTCAATACATTGCACTTTCCCTCCGGGCTCACCAGGGCCTACCCTAGGGGTGACTTAAATGTATTGAAAAGGAAGGTTTGGACCTGGCAAAAGGTTTACTTTGCCAGGTCGAAATGCCAGTTTAAAACTGCATATGCACAGTCTGCAATGGCAGGCCTGAGGAATGTTTAACGTGCTACACGACGCAGGCATACAAGGAACAGCCCTGGACTGGGTCTGATCATTCCTCACCGGAAGAAGCCAAAGGATCAGACTCCCACCCTTCCTCTCCGACCCCACGAAAATCACCTGCGGAGTCCCACAGGGTTCATCACTGAGCCCCACCCTCTTCAACATCTACATGGCCCCCCTCGCAGCCATCGTCCGACAACACGGCCTCAACATCATATCCTACGCCGACGACTTCCAGCTCATCCTCTCCCTCACCAAAGACCCCACCACTGCCAAACTCAACTTCCAGAAAGGAATGCAAGACGTCGCAGTCTGGATGACCAACAGCTGCCTGAAGTTCAACGCCGAGAAGACAGAAGTCCTCGGTACCACCCCTTCTGCATGGGACAGCACCTGGTGGCCGACCGCCCTTGGAAGCCCACCTACCCCCTCAGACCACGCCAAGAACCTCGGCATCGTACTCGACTCATCACTCACCAAGAACAGACAGGTCAACGCCGTCACCTCCAGCTGCTTCAACACCCTCCGCATCCTCCGCAAGACCTTCAGGTGGATCCCCCCTGAGTCAAGGAAGACAGTCATCCACGCACTCATCACCAGCAGACTGGACTATGGAAAGGCACTCTACGCCGGCATCAACAAGTCCCTACTACGCAAACTCCAGACAATACAGAACACCGCCGCCAGACTCGTCCTCGGCATCCCCCGACATGAACACATCAGCCAACACCTACGAAGTCTCTACTGGCTCCCCGTGGAGAAAAGAGTCACTTTCAAAATCCTCACTCACGCCTACAAATGCCTACACAACAACGGACCCAAATACCTCAACGACAGAATCAACTTCCACGTACCCAAAAGAAACCTCCGATCTTCCAACCTCGCACTGGCCGAAACCCCGCGCATCCACAGAGCCAGAGCAGGCGGAAGATCCTTCTCTCACATTGCAGCCAAGACCTGGAACGAGCTACCGGCAGACATCAGACGCGCCCCCTCCCTGAACACCTTCAGGAAGACCCTCAAGACGTGGCTTTTCGGCTAAACAGATCTGCGGACCCCCCCCCTCCCTCAGCGCCTTGAGACCCTCATGGGTGAGTAGCGCGCTTACAATTCCCTGATTGATTGATTGATTGACAACTTCTCTTAGAGCTAGAAGCCGCAACATAAACTATTAAAGACGGTGGCCCCATGAGTACAATCAGAAAACACATCCCCTATGCTTTTCCACTGGTACTGAGTATTAGGGGACGTTATCTGCTACTAGGGAGGCTTCACTTGACATTTGAGTCAACAACTTTGTATTGCAAAACTGAAATCAGCATATGAGACTTTACCAGAGAAGAGGGAATAACCCTGAGTTTTTAGGCTGCACTCTCCTTATATGGAAATATGCAGGGAATGGTGGTTATGCTTGTGATGTGTTGTCACAGCCTCGACTTTTTAGGGTGTTCCAGAACTTTTGAGGTTGTGTTTGGACATAAGAGAAAGGAGCGTTGCCTGGGCATCGCTCAGTTGCCTCTGCATTAGAAGCTGGGATTGGGTGTTTAAAACTGGCCTTAGTATCCGGAGCTATTTTTGCGTCTGGCGGTTGTGTCTCTGCGTTTGTACACTCTTTGCAGTTTTACTGCTCTGTTGAGCTTTTGAACATGGGCCCTAGGCGTCTGGCCTGTGTTTCGGCTTATGGGACTGTGCATGGATGTATAAGGGTTAGAGTTTGGTGTCTGATGGCCGTGCAGGGAATACCTATAAGTGGACATACACATGTTGTAATTAGTCTGGGGATGTGATGGCTCGCTCCTAGAGTATCATGCTGAATTCTCGTTAACACATGAATTAAATAGCCTTTTACCATCTTTAGAAACATTTGTGAGTTAATTTTGCTCTTATTATAGTTATTGTGCCTGTTAAAAAATGTCATGTGAGATTATATTTCTTGGGGCACAGGTCATACAATGTCACTTCCTGTGATGTTATTTGAGGGCCAAAGGTTATGTGATGTCACTTCCACTACCTCTGGTATTTAGAGAATCGATGCCCAATGGAGGTATCAATGTATCTTCTTCTTGAGTTCCAAATTGTTATTGAGGTCAAACAGGGTCTGTTCTCAAATGCATAATTTTAGGATTTTTTCTGCTCGGGTCCTTCACAAGTTTTCTAGGGTTAGACATTTGACTGTGGTCCTCAGTTCATAGGATTGCCTCTCTTTTAACGTCCACAGCCGATGGGTGGTGGTGGATAGGATGATAGGTCTGAGGCCTACCAAATACCTTAGACAGGATAAACTTCTTGCAGTAAAGTCTAACGCAGGTATGTTTCCTTACTACAAAACAGTGCACTGGGCCGCGCTATTCTTCATTCTAATGACTGGCTCGAGCCTGTTAACTTATGGTAAGAGACTGACTTTACTCAAATAAAATGCACGCGCTGCTAAACACAGATAGGGAACCTTGAGTGGCAGGTTGGAAACAAAATAGCTTCATGCATATGTGTGCTAAGGTTTGGATGAGCTCATTCTAACTTGCAAAAAGAAGGCCTTGGACTTTCCACAAACCTCCAAGGGATTGAAGTTGTCAAATCACAAAAAATGCATGAATCACCATTCTAGCATTTCACTTGAAAAACCACAAACTCCCTTCTCTTTTCTTTTTTCAAGAAACCTGCCTTCTTGCAACCCAGGAAATCACTTTCCCTGTGAGCTTGGCCCCTACACGCAGAGGGGACAGTATATAAAGTCAGCACAGCAGCCATGCTGGACAGGCCTGCATCACTCAAGGAAAAGGCACTGCTCAAAGTCCTGGAGGGGGGATCTGCTGAGGTGAGTAACATGCTCGGTCCTGTTGTCCATCTACTGGTCCAGCTGTAACAACATCTTCTCAACACCCTTCGCAGCACGGCCATTTCCATCATATTTAGGTCATATTTACAAGGACAGGGCAGAAGTAGGCTGATAGGTTTTCACCAGGCAGTTCTTTAGATCTCCTCACCCTCTTCAAGTGAATTACAGCTATTGGGACTCATTCGATTCGATTGGTTTGTTTATTCTAATATAGTGACATTCATTGCCCATTATAGGTCTCACTGTTCTGCACTGAGGAAAAACTAAAACATTCAGCAACTTATTTGAGGCATATCAAGAACGTGTGCCCGTGTTTTTTTAAAGACAAAATAAACTCAAGAAAGAAAACAAAATTTGTAAAAACACGAATCAAAAAACAAACTGTGGGCTATTCGTTTTTTTAGGAGCGTTGAGGGAGCCTTCTCTCCTTTAGTATCTAATTGCTTTGCTATTGTACTTATAAAAATAGAGCCTCGAAATCACCAATCTCCGTTTTTGATTTCTTTGTTTTTGATCTCCTTCTAATTTTATTTTTAAGCTGAGAGGATACAGATTGTGGCAGCACATATGGGTACTTGGTGCAGACCAGAGCTCGCGTGATCCATACTGAGAGGCAAAATGAGAGAACTCATGTTGTTGTTCATGAGTCATTCATTAATCACATTCATCAGCCAGTGTCTGATTGTGGCTGTCATTCATTGCTTGTGGAGGCTTGCCATTGCAATAGGGCCTACATCACTTTCATTGGAGCAGCAATAAGATGAGTCCATATTGGGGCTGGGGCTGGGGGGAGGGGGGGTTCTTTTTATGTACCGCTGGCCTTGTTTGCTGAGATGTTATTTTGCGGTTAAGGATAAGCTTGGAGGCCTCTCAGTTGCCATGTCTTCACTGATGCTAACAAGTCTTTTTAAAGTAGCTCATGCAGTCAAGTACACGTGTTCATAAACCTTTACACATGCATAATGAGCAAGAAAGTTACAGGCTTCGCATGTACACATACATACACACCATACGTGTGGCAAAATTTCAACACGGCTGTCATATTTTTACTGGTACCTAATCAACACTTTTCAGCGATGTTGTTGTGGTATTATTGGAAAATATCATCCCTTCTGAGCACGGCTACTGCACTAATAATGGACACTAGCAGCACCTTGCAGCAGAGCTGCTATGCTAGAAATGAGCAGGACGAGTACATTTCAGCAGGGTCCCTTACTAAGTGGGCAGTACCACTAGAACATCTTAGCAAGCTGCTACACCTGCAGTGGGCAGTGCCAGCCCTTTGCAGAGGAGCTCCTGACAGCACCAGCACATCTCAGCCGCGTTCCTATAGTAGTAATGCACAGGACTGGAACTCCTCGGCAGGCCTGCTGTCCAAGTGCTCGATGGTTCCAGCACTTCTTGTCAGTTTCATATTCTTCTAATGGGCATTACTAGCATTTCCCGCAGATACACTATATTTAAACTTGACAGTACATGCACTTCTATTACTTTCAATTATAATGCTATAGATATGTATGTCTGTCTTTGTGTAAACTCCACGGAGGTATATTCTGATACAGTGTAAGCTGATAGCATTCTGGCTGTTGTGTTTCCATGTGATTGTGACGCTTTTCTAGTGCTGCTTAATTATTTAATTATTGTACTTATTTGCTTATATCTACTCATTAACATTCAACCAATTGGTCACTTATATTATAGGGAGCTGTACATTCTTTCACTTTGTAAACTTCTGTTTAACAGAACTCCTTTTGTCAGAGCTGTACTAAAATATAAATAAAATATATAAAAACATTTGGAGCTGCTGTTTTGCTCTCTTGTCATGTATTTTTGTTTTTCCAGATGGATGGACTACCCACCTTCCTCTTCGTTCTGTGGTCTTCCTTCGCGAGGATCTCCAGCAGGCCTATCAACCTTGAAGGTAATATGTGTACACTTGCTTCAGGCTCATTTTCATTTCATTGCTCTGCACCGTAATGTTCAAGAGGGGAACATGAGAACTATCCTGAGATGACCAACCTCCATTTTGCAAGTTGAACATAAACCACTGAATGATTAGCGCATGATTGGTTCATTTTTTGGGTAGCGCGACAATGAGCTGAAACAGGTCAACGGAAGTTGAGAGGGTGTTTGAACATTTTTCAAAGTACAGGTGCAGATGGGTCACCTGCTCTTTGTATAACCAAATAACTTAATTTTTGATGTGTTCCATTGATTCTTTGGAACCTTGATTACCAAATTCGTAAGGAGGCAGCACCATCTGATCCCTCTTAACATTTTTGAATAGTTCAGAGGCCTAGGAATGCATTTGGACTTCTAATTATTCCTCTTCTGGAGAATCCCTGACCTAGGAATGAGTTACTTCGTATCTCATACAAATACAAACTGTCAGTAGCCTCCTTTCAGGATCCTATTCTGGCCCGGACACAGAAATGATGCTCCTTGATAATGTGGCATCTTCCTAGAAATGACAGCTGGTGGGACTTTGGGTGTCCGTCAGCACCTTCAGATGTATCTTTATTGTTTGATGTGGATGATGAGAAAACTCATGATGCCTTCTCAGGAATCGTTAATAAATCCTAGAAACTGTGTCATTCATCCCTTTTTCTATCAGCGTGGAGATGCAGTATTCTTTGCTTGTACAATCCAATCCACCTCTGGAACACAGCTTTGGCTAACATGTATTTCCAGTGGCTGTTTAGGAGATACCTCGGCCGCCTCTCTGAGCTTTTCAAACTCTTGGCACTGAAGATACATCCTTAAGGGACAGACATGAAAATGTAGACACTTGTGAAGAATTCACTATTCCTGACTTCACCAATGTCAAAAAGTAGAAAGTTGAATGGCAGGAAACTGCATTAGGCTGAATCATTCTTTATAGTAGGGCATATTGGCTTTGCATCTCATTGCTACAGCAATTGCTAGGAAAGAATGTGTTGTAACATTTACTCTGAACTTTATGCTTTTATTATGGAAGTATTTTAACCACATGCATTTACAGTTCACAAACTAAGCCATGTCTGATCACTCCAATCGCAGACCCTGAGAGGTTTCAGAGCCAGGACTTGAACATTTCATACTTGTAGGAAATGTTTTCTGGCCTGGTACAACCCCCAGCTTGTTTGCTTTTTTGACCCTTAGAATTTGATTTCTCCTGAGGACATCTAACTTAGCTTCAGACACTGTTTCTGACAATTACTGGTCCCCCGCACTGTAAGTGCAGCATTGTTACTAAGGGACTGGGTCAAGGCCCTAGGTCAATACTACGTGTATGTTAAACTACTAGCCAGTATATTCAAAGTTATGCACATAAGAGAAGAAGGTCTGATCAGTTATAGAAATGTTTTCTGTTTTAATCTTGTAGTAATATGTAAACCCCCCAGGGTTCATAAATTACTGATTTGATATTCATGTATTTTCGGAGACAACAATTGATATGGTTCTCACTAGGTAAAGGTAGTTTTGATTAGCTCTTCTCTTTTATTAGACATTTCTGTGAATAATGTACTGACGAGGAGGCTAGAGCTGCGCCATGCTAACTCATGGAACTCAGTTAGCGTGGTCCCCATTTATTTCATCATTCTTTTTCACCAGATCATTATTAGTTTATTTGGTGTCTGTCATAGACATAGGAACAAGCAACAATACTTTTATAACTTCAAAGACTACTAGTTGTAGCTAATGTGACATAAAAGCAAACAACACAATACATTAAACAGTGAATGAACGCAAATTGTGGCACATGCACCTGGAATAAATATGAACAAAAATATGAACAAAAATGTATTCCACAGTTCTCAATTTTAACACTAAAAAGGAGCCTATGTGTAATTTCAAAATAAGTGCGGCCCCTACTCAATGGACAAACCAGGGGATGGAAGCAACAAAGTGTCACCAAGGACAGACTACAGGGGCCATGAAATTACACATTGTTCCTATATATTGTGCCCTGTGTCATGCAGACCTTTTCGCTTTTTGGCAGCAATCCCCCTGTAGTGTTCTGCTGTCGACGCATTTTGAACCCGGAACAAGTTATGGGTTCTCCTCAGGACCAAGAACTGCTAACAAATGGGCTTCAATCACATGTGCTCGGACTTCTTTGATGCATAACTATTCTGCAGGAAATTGTTGTGGTTTAAAGTTTAAAAGTATGGTTTGTTTGTTCCTACATTTATGATAGATACCAAAAAAACTAATAGTAGCCTGGTGAAAAAAGAATCATGAAATAAATGGTGACCACACTAGTTGAGTTTCATTGTCACAAACATAAAATAATGTTTGTTTGGAGCAACGTCAGTATTGGCTCTTGTTTTGTATTTGATATTTAAGGTGGCCTAGCCTTGCTGACCTAAAATTGGCCCAACTCCTGGTTTGTTTTGTAACTTTTAGAAAGTTGGCATTTTCGTACTTTAGCCATTTGGTGCCTGATGCCTGTCTCTCATCAATCTGGGATGTGTGACAGCTGGCCTTTGTGTATTCCCTCTAGACAGCCACATAGAATGGGAGCTTAGGTTTGACTTGGGGACTGAGAGGATGAGAGGGAGGATCTGGACCCAGCCTTACTTGCACCTGAATAGGCTGTGTCCTGTCCCTGCACAAAGAGCTGCATCCCCCCCTGTGGTGAGTCATGAGTCAAGGCAGGAAGGGAGGATCTCTGTGCACTTCAAAGACCTGTCTTTGAAGTCGCCCACACTTCAAAGGCCCAACTGGGTATAAGTACTGGGCCTCTCACACCACCACTTCAGTACCCTTCTGGACCTGTGAAGACTCTGCGCAGAAGAAGGACTGTTGTGCTGCTGAAAGAACTGCCAATCTGCTGGACTGCTCTTTGCTGGACTCCAGCCCTGCTGTGCTGTCCTGCTGCCTGCTGTTCACCTGCCTGGGTGAGAAGGACTGGACCTGCATCCCGTAAACTTGCATCAGCTAGCTGGCTGGCCTCTTGATCTGAAGTCTCAGGGACATAAAAGACTTCCAACCACCCTGCTTCTGCAGCTGGACTCTTCCATCTGCTAGTCTACCCTGCCAAGTGGTGCCACCCCAGTCCTGGACCCGTGGAAGTGGGCCTAAGGTGCTTATTCCAGCAGAACCGATGTAACTGTTTTGCATTGATACATCGTCTCTGCTGCGTGGATTAGAACCAACGCATCGTCTCTGCTGCGTGGATCAGCACCAGCGCATCACTGCCCCTGGCGTGGATCGGACCTGATGCATTGCCTTCGCAACCACCACTACGCCGTGCTCTTCCTGGTGCAAGGTCCTCGCATCTCCATCGATGGCAGCCACAATGACGACGCCGAACCTCTGCATCGAAGTTTACCGCTCATCCGAGCCAACTCATCGCTGCTGCTGCATGGATCAGGACCAGTGCATCGTCGCTGCTGCGTGAATCGGCACCGATGCATCACCTCGACGGTACTAAGCATCCTCAACATCAGGATTATTAAGGTACTTTTGTTCAGCAGGCCTTACTGGGTCCCTGTAGCCGGACCACGCTCGTTCATGGTCGGCCTCAACACTTGACTTTGTCCCGGTCCAGTGCAACCAGCTATCCCGAATACAACTTTTTGGTTCTAGGCACCATTTGTACCTAGACACTTTGAAATTCAATATCTAAAGATCTACTTATTGGATTTATATCATTCTGGTCTTGTTTTACACATTAAGATCACACTTATTTTTCTAACTTGGTGTGGTATCGTTTTGAGTTGTGTTTTCACTGTTTTACTTTTTGAAGTATTGCACAACTACTTTACACATTGTCTCCAAAGTTAAGCCTGACTGCTCTGTGCCAATCTACCAGAGGGTGAGCACAGGTTAATTTAGGGTTTGCCTGCCTCTTTTCCTGACTACGATTGTGGTTATTGCTTGACCAAGGCTTGACCCCAGTCAACCAGTAACCCAATTTCTAACAGTGCACCCATAATAAAAGTTGCCTTGTCAATCAGACCAAGCTATCAAAGGTGAGCCAAGGTTGCACTCATTGAAACTGGCTTATCTTTGAGGACTGCACTATTGGGCATTCCATGCTAGATCAGTTTATCACACTGTTGTTAAATGTGACTCATAATGACTTTCAGATCTCCCCTCCACAAACATGAAATAGTATTAAAGGCACATGTATAGTGTACAGTTGGATGGATGTAGACCTAGTGTATCTGTCACGTTTTGATGCAAGGGTTTAGTAATGCTGCTTTGCCCCGTACCAGCCTACCATGATAATGTGCTAATCAGCAGTCTCAGTAGGTTTGCCACACCGCTCCTGTGCTCAAAGCCTTACCATTGTTACCATTTCCACATTGATTTTACTCTTCCAAGTAAATGCAGACATTGATCTAGCTAATGGGTGAAAGTCATTTAGCTACCTTTTTATCTTTGTGTGTGACACCCCTCTGTTCTTACTTTCACTTCCAGCAGGAACATTTCCCGACCTGCAGTGCCTGGTACTTCACCCTAAGAGCATGACGTGCCATTGGAGACCACTGGTTGACCATCCACTCAACACAAGCTACCGGCTCATGTATCAGTTGAAGTGAGTAATGTGAATGCCCAAGGCCACAGAAATGTCCAGTAATCTAGGTGGAGCTTAATGTCAGGATCTACTAGTTTAAAACACTCCCAGCTAAGGCTCATAAGGTGAATGAGTGACTTTCCAAGGATCACACAATGTGATCTAGTATGGAGGCTAGGATTAGAAGGCCAATCTCATTGATCCATATTGCCAGATTTCACCTGGATTTTACTAAGGGTTGTGCAGGCGCTCCAGCCGTGCTGTGCCTATCGACCTCTCTAACGAGTAAATCAACGCATAAAACTTTCCATCTCTTTGCGTCACTTTGCGCCATGCAAAACGTTAGCAAAAAACACCCTCAGTCACTGGACAGCAGCTCTTTACAAAATTACATATATTATTTTTATAGCACTTAACAGTCATAAAGAAAGCATTCTTCATGTATATGGGTGGCCTCGAAGGCATATTACTTTAAATAATTATTAGATTTGATTTATTTTTAATGTTTGTGATGCTTTTAACTGCCCTAATGGTTGGATCCATGACACAAAATTAAACGCTTCTGCCAAAGAAATAAATAATTAATCATTTATATAGTAGTTTCGGATGTAAACACACATAAAACATTAAACAGCATTAAAAAGCAATATCTTGCACAGAAGTATAAAGTATACAACGATAATCACAATACAGTCAAGTCATCCATAGCAGTGTGTTGTCTGCCCCGGCCGCAAGGTTTGGTGGGTGCAGGAGGCCTGCGTCTGACGAAAAGGCGCATATGCTAGTTATACCAGATAGACAGGATTCTCTGCATCCCAAAATATGCATTGCTTGAACTAAAATAATTAAACACTATGACTTCATGTATGTGTTGTAGCGCATAAATTAAAGGCCACTTTTGAGTTCAAAACTAATGTCCTCTCTCCTGATTTTAATCCTACCTTTCTACATATATTCTTCATCACTGATGGAGCTTTCTGCAGGGAGGCTGCCTACATAACTTAGCATCCCATAAGGAGAGACTGGTTCAGCCAATCGGAATCTAAAGAATGCTGGCAAATCTTGGGTCAGATGTACAAACCATTTTTCGGGCGCAAACAATCTGAGTCGTAATTTGAGACCGCAAAAATTGTTTTTGCAGTGTACAAATCCCATTTTAGAAGTCAGTAAAATAATCGACTCCAAAAATTGGATTGCGACTGGATATTTATTTGCTATTTGGAAGGGGCATGTTGTGGACATCCATTCCAAAATACCGACTCGGTATGCAACGTATCAATCAGTGGTTTGCAACCGTAATTCAAGTCGCAAACCACTGAATAGTTACTGACCCCCAAATCAGGGTGATAACCTATTTGCAAAAGGGAAGAGATCCCCATTAAACTCCTCCCCCTTTGTGAGCATTGAAAAACGTTTTTGGGAGAGTAGGCAGTGGTTCAGTGGACCACTTCCAAATCTCAAAGAAACTTTTGAAGAAAGAAAACATTTTTTTTAACGCAGCCCTGGTTCTAAGAAAAACAGGCTGCTTAAAAAAAGTTTCTTAATTGAAATCGATTACTGACTTTGTGGTCTGCTGATCCTCGCGGGCCACCATCCTTGTGTCAGCCACCAATTGGAGTGAGTAGGAATTTGTGACCTACCTTATGAATATTAACGAGGTAGGTCAGGTTTCGACCCACTCCGATTCTGACTTTTTAGTGTTGTTTGCCTGCATTTTAAGGCTAGTGTGACGTCGGAACACGTCATGTTGAAAAACAATTTGTATGAAGCACGTACACCATGAAACCGGTCTCGCAGCTCTTGAGACGTTCACACATAGCAGAGTGAGAAGATCAGGAGATATTTATAGAAGACCTTTCCGAGCTTGTTGAAACAGCTGTGTTTTTAGATCATTTCTACAATGCTGTGGATGATATATTTGCTTGACATGGAGCGGGAAGATGGTACTGAGACTTTGCTGCACTCACTAAAAAAGAGCAGCCACCACATCTAGCATGTTTAAATGAAGGGACCTGAAGAAGGAAGGAGTTGATGTATAGAATATAGAATCCTAGCAGGGGAATATTTTATTAAACGTTCCTGAATAAAAGAGAGCCCTCTGGACCAGAGAGTATTGTGAGGGATGTAGAGGACTCGTACTGGCTATTTTCCTTCACCGGGGCCAGTGGTAACTCTTGCACATTGGAGTCACATGGTCGCACCAGTGAAAGCCACAGAGCGCATCCACTGCAGTATTTTCAAGATATTGCATTTTCGTTATAAAAAAGTCACAGATTTCGAAATAGGCAGTTAGCAAAATCTAACGGGAAAGCAGTCACTGCCAGGACTACCTGAACCTTTGGTGGAAAATATAAGAATATTTACATTTTCTTCAGCAGATCTACTTCATGACAAAAGGTGCGGGATATCCCCAGGGCTAAAAGGGGGTCTGACCTGTTTGTTTGATTAATTTCTGGTGCTAAAAGCCTAGACCTACAACTGACAAGATTTGGTCCTTCACGGACAATTCATGGTGCATCTAAATTCCAAGAATTTTTACCTTCAAGTTAGGTGTTGGGTATTGGTCCAAATATTCTGGTCAGATTTCTTTTGGCCAAGAAGTCGATACTCTGATTGAAATAATTAGAGTCTACCTCTATTGAGTGAGACTAGGGGTATATAGGTTCTAATAGTGTTATTTCCAGCATTCTTTTAGGAGATAAGAGTTGTTATTTGTCCTAAATCATATCACGTGTTCTTGCCTTCAGCCCATAAATGCGGGTATGTAATTAGCATCAGCTAGCACCCCCGGAGGAAAGTGTTACTTCATTGTTGACATGCAGATGAGCAGGCAATAATCCTCAAATCATATAGATTAAGTATGTATGCATGTGGTATTGCACAGCACAAACCTAACCAAAAGGCAGCAGATCACCTCAACAGAGCCAGAGGTAAAGATGCAATTAATGTGTTAGTGGAGTAGAAGCTGGTTTCTCAGAGTGGAGGTGGACTGCTACTTTGTTGTGAAATAGTGTTCCTTCAAGAAGTGTCTTCAGCTGTTTCCTAAACTGTAGAAGGCTTGGGATGGTCCTAATAGATGAAGATATGTTGTTCCAGATCCTGGGTGCATAAATGGAGAAGGTCTGTTCCTTGTTTTTCTGTTTTGCACATCTTCGCCTCTGGACTGATAGTTTCCTGGCTGAAGTGAGGCACTAGCCACCGGAAGTAGTGAGACTGTCAGCAAGTTAGGCGGAGGCAGTGGCGTAACATAGGCCCCGCATCCCCCGCGGTGCGGGGGGCCCGAGCTGCAGGGGGCCCCCTCTGCACAGTAGTCAGGCCTGGGAGCTCCGGATTCAATCTGGAGCGGGCGCCCCTCCATGTACCTTGCAGGGGGGCCCCCTCAACTTTCGTTACGCCAGTGGGCGGAGGTGTAAGTCATGAGTGTATGTGGCTGGTTTTGAGTATGGCGCAGGATTGTAATGAGGGCCAGTGAAGTTCCTTCTGGGTGAGAGTCATCTAGTCCTATTTGAGGAACGGGCTGGAGATTCAGGTCTGTATGTGGTGCAGGCAGTGTTTGAGGCATTGTGTGCCAGGAATGGGGCGTTATTTAAACTTCACAAAGACTGAATTGGCTGTTGTTCCTTTCTAATAATTTGCACAAAACGAACAATTCTGTATTCGAAAAAAATAGACTCCTTTGCATAGGTATATGTTGTAAAGTCATCCTGTGCCCTGGGCACCCCCCAACTTTTTTGCTGACTGGAACTGGTGGTAACTGACTCTGACTGACCCTGGGCTTTGTCTAACTAGGCCCAGTGCCAAGCTGAAAGGAACACATTAGAATACAGTTAAGACACCCAACATACACTAGGGTACACTATGGGATGGTGGGGTACCCCTGTAATTGGCATGACCTACCCCATAAGCCCCTAGTATATAATAGGGCAGGGGATTGAAACTACCTAGAAGTCCCCAGTATCCTGGGGCATGGCAGTTTAGAGGCCAGCAGCCTTTTGCACTTGCATGTGTGCCCTGCTGAAGCCTGTGGTCAGTTTAAAAGCAGCCCTGGGCGCCAGGATTGCTCTTAAACATGTAAATTGTGGCCAAACTCGACTTTGGGGTTTGGGGCACTTAAAACTGGTCAACCTAAAATGTGTTGGCATAATAATGACCCCAGGGTCTCCCTAGGTATCCCAGGGGTGGGGGTCAGGTATCTATAAGGTAGACCCTTATAAAATGAGTTTATATATGCCCTGGGTTAAGTGAAATTCACATTTCACTCTCCCCATTGTGTAAAGTGCTGCCCAAATTCGACTTTGATGCTGGGGGCACTGGGCATGGAGGATCTGCAATATATTTACAGATTCAGCACCCCTAGGGTCTCCCTAGGTGACCTATGGGGTGGGGGTCCTGTGAAAATAAGCCAAGTACTTATAAAATATGTTTCTGTAGGTTCTGGTGCTGGAAAAATGGCCCATGTCATTTTTCCCATTGCAAACCCCTGCCCCATAGGTTAACATGGGGAAAGTTATTAAACAATAACTTCTGATAGGAGAGGGATAAAGATTCCATTCAAAGACTCACTAGAATGGTATTGATAAATCCTACAATATGATGTTATTGAATTTTTCCCAAAGTGAACAGACAAGAAGTTATAACACTTTCCGGGTTTTAGTTCCAAATCCAGCCTTCCAGTGCTCTGCCCTGATTGGTCAGAGTTAAGGGGATTAGCCAGCCTGCCTGAAGAGGTGATAAAGATCCCCTGGGGCCAGCCAGATGGCCTGGGAGGGCAGTGAGTTGTTCAGCAGGAATGCCAGGCCAGGGGGAGGGGTCGTAAACAATGAGCTTCAAAGGGGCAGAGCCCAGAGCAGTGTCATTAACAGCTTTGAACCCCCACCTCAGCCAGATGGCAGGATTAAGGAAGATATGTGCAGATGTAGGGAGGAGAGGCTAGGTTAATTAGCCAACTCAGTGGGAGTGTTTAGCCAGCTCTTACCTCCTTGCTGGAAAATCAGCCATTATGGATTTGGAAGCTTTGTTGCACTCTGGGATAGAATAATGCCACACTCTGCAGGAAGGAGTCACTCAAGTGGGAGGTTACCCTACTCCTATTGGTGAAGCTTGACCTCCTGGATGACCCAGAGACTGTGGAATAAGTATCTGAGAGAGGCCCAGCCCCTCAGATCTGCTGCTTAAAACTGAAGAAAGCAAGACTGGCCCTGCTGAAAACTTCTGCTGTGCAAAGACTTCTAAGGCCTGACCTCTGGAGACTGCACCACCTGAAACTACAGCTTTGTGGACTAACTGTGCTGAGTAAAAGAAGTCAAGAGTGGACTCCCTGCAAGCTACAGGTTAACAGAGCTCATCTGGACCCTCACCACCAAGAATCACCAACCTGGGGAGCTACCAGTGGATTTGTAAGGGTGACGTCCAGTGCATTGTGGGAATTGAAGTCCTCAACTTCAAGGACCATCTTGGAGCTTCCAGACCCTTGGAGTAAGTTTGAGACACTTTGGGACCCTTTGAGGAACTTCAGGAAGAAGTTCAAGAAGTTTGGGGAAGTTTGGAGGAACTTTGAAAAAAAGCTCCATAGGGGACCGACTCATCCTGGTCAGCCAAGCCGCCTGCCTTCAACCGCGAGCCGGCCAAGCCCACCAGGTTCGTCCCGCTAAATGCTCCATCGCATCGACTTCCAGAGATTGACCGGGACTAGCGAAAATCTGAAGCCGGCGAACCCTCACCGGATCCGGCTACATGAGGAGCATCGAGGGACCCCACGAGAAAAAGCTCCAGAAAAGCTTCTAAGTCCTCTCGTAAGAAAGTTGACCGGGAACAACCGCGAGCGCCAATCCGCCTGCCTTCCATCGCGTGTCGGCCTGGATTGTTGGATTGCCCCGCTGAAGCGATCTTGAAAAAGTTTCTAAGTCCGCTCCAGGGAAGTTCACCGGGAGATCGTCGAAAGGCTATCCGGCGGAGCCGCACCGGATCCGGACTGACGGAGAGCGTCGAGGGGCCTCGAGGAGAAAAGCTCCAGAAAAGTTTCTAAGTGCAAAGGTAAAAACATTGACCGGGACCTTCCGCGTGGGGTATCCGCTCAGGGCTCCATCGTGGTCGGCCTTAAACTTTGACTTTGGCCCGGTCTATCGCGAGGCTATGTCCCAATATGGTGCTAGATGCTTCTAAGTGCTATATTTTATTTAAACTTTGAAAATTCATATCTCCGGTTCCCTACATTGGATTTTTGTCGTTTTGGTGTCATTTTAAAGATAAAAATATTTCCTATTTTTATAAATTGGTGTTGGATTTTTATTATGTGTTGTGTCTTAATTATTTACTGAATTGGTGTTTTTAAATGCTTTACATACCTGTCTTTGAAGTTAAGCCTGTCTGCTCGCAGCCACGTTACCAGGGGTTGAGCATAGGACACTAAAACGACAAAAATCCAATGTAGGGAACCGGAGATATGAATTTTCAAAGTTTAAATAAAATATAGCACTTAGAAGCATCTAGCACCATATTGGGACATGGCCTCGCGATAGACCGGGCCAAAGTCAAAGTTTAAGGCCAACCGCGATGGAGCCCTGAGCGGATACCCCACGCGGAAGGTCCCGGTCAATGTTTTTACCTTCGCACTTAGAAACTTTTCTGGAGCTTTTCTCCTCGAGGCCCCTCAACGCTCTCCGTCAGTCCGGATCCGGTGCGGCTCCGCCGGATAGCCTTTCAACGATCTCCCGGTGAACTTCCCTGGAGCGGACTTAGAAACTTTTTCAAGATCGCTTCAGCGGGGCAATCCAACAATCCAGGCCGACACGTGATGGAAGGCAGGCGGATTGGCGCTCGCGGTTGTTCCCGGTCGACTTTCTTACGAGCGGACTTAGAAGCTTTTCTGGAGCTTTTCTCGTGGGGTCCCTCGATGCTCCTCATGTAGCCGGATCCGGTGAGGGTTCGCCGGCTTCAGATTTTCGCTAGTCCCGGTCAATCTCTGGAAGTCGATGCAATGGAGCTTTTAGCGGGACGAACCTGGTGGGTTTGGCCGGCTCGCGGTTGAAGGCAGGCGGCTTGGCTGACCAGGATGAGTCGGTCCCCCTATGGAGCTTTTTTTCAAAGTTCCTCCAAACTTCCCCAAACTTTTGAACTTCTTCCTGAAGTTCCTCAAAGGGTTCCAAAGTGTCTCAAACTTACTCCAAGGGTCTGGAAGCTCCAAGATGGTTCTTGAAAGTTGAGGACTTCAATTCCCACAATGCACTGGACGTCACCCTTACAAATCCACTGGTAGCTCCCCAGGTTGGTGATTCTTGGTGGTGAGGGTCCAGATGAGCTCTGTTAACCTGTAGCTTGCAGGGAGTCCACTCTTGACTTCTTTTACTCAGCACAGTTAGTCCACAAAGCTGTAGTTTCAGGTGGTGCAGTCTCCAGAGGTCAGGCCTTAGAAGTCTTTGCACAGCAGAAGTTTTCAGCAGGGCCAGTCTTGCTTTCTTCAGTTTCAAGCAGCAGATCTGAGGGGCTAGGCCTCTCTCAGATACTTATTCCACAGTCTCTGGGTCATCCAGGAGGTCAAGCTTCACCAATAGGAGTAGGGTAACCTCCCACTTGAGTGACTCCTTCCTGCAGAGTGTGGCATTATTCTATCCCAGAGTGCAACAAAGCTTCCAAATCCATAATGGCTGATTTTCCAGCAAGGAGGTAAGAGCTGGCTAAACACTCCCACTGAGTTGGCTAATTAACCTAGCCTCTCCTCCCTACATCTGCACATATCTTCCTTAATCCTGCCATCTGGCTGAGGTGGGGGTTCAAAGCTGTTAATGACACTGCTCTGGGCTCTGCCCCTTTGAAGCTCATTGTTCACGACCCCTCCCCTGGCCTGGCATTCCTGCAGAACAACTCACTGCCCTCCCAGGCCATCTGGCTGGCCCCAGTGGATCTTTATCACCTCTTCAGGCAGGCTGGCTAATCCCCTTAACTCTGACCAATCAGGGCAGAGCACTGGAAGGCTGGATTTGGAACTAAAACCCAGAAAGTGTTATAACTTCTGTCTGTTCACTTTGGGAAAAATTCAATAACATCATATTGTAGGATTTATCAATACCATTCTAGTGAGTCTTTGAATGGAATCTTTATCCCTCTCCTATCAGAAGTTATTGTTTAATAACTTTCCCCCATGTTAACCTATGGGGCAGGGGTTTGCAATGGGAAAAATGACATGGGCCATTTTTCCAGCACCAGAACCTACAGAAACATATTTTATAAGTACTTGGCTTATTTTCACAGGACCCCACCCCATAGGTCACCTAGGGGAGACCCTAGGGTGCTGAATCTGTAAAAATATTGCAGATCCTCCATGCCCAGTGCCCCAGCATCAAAGTCGAATTTGGGCAGCACTTTACACAATGGGGAGAGTGAAATGTGAATTTCACTTAACCCAGGGCATATATAAACTCATTTTATAAGGGTCTACCTTATAGATACCTGACCCCCACCCCTGGGATACCTAGGGAGACCCTGGAGGTCATTATTATGCCAACACATTTTAGGTTGACCAGGTTTAAGTGCCCCAAACCCCAAAGTCGAGTTTGGCCACAATTTACATGTTTAAGAGCAATCCTGGCTCCAGGGCTGCTTTTAAACTGACCACAGGCTTCAGCAGGGCACACATGCAAGTGCAAAAGGCTGCTGGCCTCTAAACTGCCATGCCCCAGGATACTGGGGACTTCTAGGTAGTTTCAATCCCTGCCCTATTATATACTAGGGGCTTATGGGGTAGGTCATGCCAATTACAGGGGTACCCCACCATCCCATAGTGTACCCTAGTGTATGTTGGGTGTCTTAACTGTATTCTAATGTGTTCCTTTCAGCTTGGCACTGGCCCTGGGCCTAGTTAGACAGAGCCCAGGGTCAGTCAGAGTCAGTTACCACCAGTTCCAGTCAGCAAAAAAGTTGGGGGGTGCCCAGGGCACAGGATGACTTTACAACATAATGTATATAATTACCAACAGATTTTATAAACTTGCACACTACTCTTGTTAGCTGATCCGAAATCAGTTCAATCTGAAGCGAACCGGCCCAAGTCCCTGTCTGATCTAGTTCATGACCAAACGTGCTGGATATCTCCAGAGCTAAAAAGGGCGTCTGGCCTGTTTCTTTGAAGAATTTCTTCTTCACTGAGTTGCTCTATGTTTAGCAACATAAAACCAAAATGTTTCCAGTCAGGTAAACCTTTGTGCATTTACGAATTAAGGCACATGCTCGGTTATAGTAACACGATTTTCTATTATTGTCTATTATTTTATTTATTATTTCATTGAACTTATTTAGGAAGGAAATGCAAGTCAACGAGTGCAAAGATTACATCACTGCTGGACCAAACTCCTGCTATTTCAGCCGGGAGAATCTTTGTCTGTACTGGACCTACGAGATATGGATTGAAACCTCCAACCAGTTCGGATCCGAGGCATCTAAGAAGCTCGTTGTTAACACTGAAGACATCTGTGAGTAGTACACACTTCTCTGTTGCTGTATCTAGAACTAGTGCCTTAAGGGGGCGTGGAGGAGAAAACTTCACAAAATAATATTTATATAGGAACATGTCCTATGAAATACTGGGTGTGGTCTAAGACGCATGAGTAACCAAGGTAGCCTACGCCACTAAGAAAGCCGCTTTACAAGTGTCCTGTTGCTTTTCCAAAAGTTGCTTGGTTATACACTACACTTTTTTACGGAGCCATTACCAATAAAACATTTGGCAAGCTACGCGCAGAATACAGAATACGCCTTTTAATAGTAAACATCTTTAAATGACAGAGCAGCCCAACAGATACTGCAACCAGCCAACCACCCAGCAGCAACACTAGGCCTCCAGCCACTTTCATTTCCTCCTGAACCCTCCCCACTCCCTCCCCTCCAAAGCACTCCTCACAGCAGGTGCCCCTTCTGCCGCCTAGTTCACAACCTTTCAAAGATTTACAGGTGGCCCTCTCTCACTCACTTTATAATACAATGTGTTGGTATAAGAGTGTCATATACCGATACATTTTTGATATCTCCAATCAAAAGAATGTTTGGGGGAAAAAATGTGTTGGGTTAAAGTGAAAAAATGGAGAATAATAGACAGAAAGTTGTCATTTTTTAAAACTAAAAATAAGTCTAAAAAGCTGGCCATACACTTTTTTATGTAAAAAAAAAATGCATTTTATTGAGTATAATGGAGGATGCATAATGCAAAAGAGGATCTGTTGAAAATTGATTGTAAAATACTGAGCGTGCCCTGCCCTGCAGGTTTGAGTGATCACGCCTTCCCCATCAAACACTCAACATATGGGCTCCTTCCACAGAACTAAATAAATAAATAACCGGTTACCAAACAAGCCAAAAAGTCTTCTTTAAACTGTCACACATGCCAGGGATATGAAGGCTATGTAAGGCATCAGTTTGGGAAGTAGGTAGTTCCACTGGGACTCTGTCCAATGGCGCTGCGCTGCTGTCTTTGGAGAGGAAACGAAGGAAAAAAGTCACAGCCACATTCTCCACAGACTTGAGAAAATTTTTCAAAACACTGTGTAGCAAAATCAGCCTTTGATCTTTTTGAGGTTGAAAGTTCAGCTCCCTGTAAATTGCATAATATTTAATGACACAAACCGGAGCACAGAACAGATGTGGAAGTTGTGAAATCATTGACTCAATAAATAGCACAAGTAATTTCCACAGGAGCCCTTCCTCCTCATAATCCACTCTTCACCCTCCCCTCCACCCACCAACACTGGGACCTTATGTGGTACTCATGAACCATGGTGAGGCGTGAGTGGGGGAGCAGCTTGGGAAGACACCACCACCAGCCACGTTCTGCTCGGGGAGGCCTTTCGGGAGGGGCAGACATGCCTGAGATACAGTTGTCAATCCTTCACAAGTCTTACACTTCGCCTCAGCAGGCCTTTGAATACTTTCAGATAAATAATGTGCCGACACTGGGCGTAACAGTATTTGGCCCAGCACAAATTGCACAGAAGTCAAGTCCACAGAGATGAACATGAGTCACTAAGGGTCTCTTGGCTACCTAGGCTAGGATACCAGAACCCCCAGGTGGGAAACATGACTGAGCTGTTATGTTTAAAAAGCTCAACCAGACAACAATACAGTTAAGAAATGAAAAGCGTAAAGGTCCACACAAGGCTTAAGCAAAACAAGATACAACTGTATTAAAGGGCATACTTTCCATTTTACCATTACAGCTTTTAAACCCCTTTGGATAGAGGGGAGATAGAGAAAATTGTCCAAAGGGGTTTAAAATTTGTAATGGTAAAATGCAAAGCATGCCCTTTAATACAAGCAGATTCTAAATTATTGAAGGTTATTCAATGAAGCTAGTCATGGACACACAGAAACAACACAGTCTCAAGAGTTAAGTATTCAGGGGTATCAGTTCAAATCAAAATAGAGCAGGCAGATAGAGTAAATGATACCCACAGAGACATCATTGAGTATGGATGACAATGACTCAAAATCAATGTGACTGGGTCTTGCAGGCTATTGAAGGTCTGGCTCAGAGTTGTCAAACTTCTGGCTTCAGTGGCTGTGTTGTTTGTGTTTAACCAAGCTGTGATGCCTGCCGAGGGAATGCCGGGTCTGGCCAATACTCGGTCTGCAGCTTCGATTCTGGCAGCCTCCAGTCACAAGGGTGAATCCAATGACCCACTATTTCATCTCTCAAAAGTATCAAAAATAAAATAAGTAATTTATACTTGATTTCAGATATGTGATTTGCAGGTCAGATTACATTTAGGCCTGATTGTTGGTATTAATTCCATTTTCCAAATTCTAGGTGCAAACTAATACAGCTGTTATCTTTCTGCGACTGACACACTGTTCTGCTACAAAGCTGTCATAATTTGACACACATAGGTTTTACCTTGCCTGCCCTATTCATAACTGTGGGGTTGAGTAACCCTTGTCTACAGTTTTCACATCTGATCCCCTATGCAGTCTTCTCCCACAGTATAGATAAAACAGGGGGAAACATGAAGATAGACAGATTTCATTTTAGTCCAATTCTGTAACACTTTCAGCTTTCTGATTTGTTTTTTGGGAGTAGCAGGGAAATGAAATTATAGTAATCCAAGGGTGTAGAAAGTCTGATAGGACAGGATAACAGAGAAAAGTCAATTAAGGGTTTGAGCTTCATTATGGTAGGACTGTTCAAGAGGTCATTCTGAATATGTTTGAGATTTTTGTCAATGTTATCACTAGAGCAGGATTCTCCTACAAGAAGCTCGCCAGTGACTGGTAGCTCTCTAGCTACCTGTGAGTAGCTCTGCAGAAATCCTACTATATTGCTAGCTTTTGCTTGTTTGGATCAATATATATATATATATACATATATATATATATATACAAAAAGAAAATTAAATCGTGTTTTAAGAAGAAATTGTGTGTATTTTCAGAACCCATAATTTATTTTTTATTTATTTATTTAGAGAGTTTTATATAGCGCTGACAAGACCCGAGGGTATCAGAGCGCTTTACAACATGTACACAGGTAAATAAGAAAGAGCAGACAGACAGAGCAAAATGGAGAGTCTTAGGGAAGGCACTACGGTGTATTGGTCCGAAGGTTAAAGGTGTCGAGCGAGGACGAGATCCTTACGTTTTTTTTTTAAGGTCACAAAGGAGGGGTTAGTTCTGAGATCTACTGGTAGGGAGTTCCAGATTTTGGGGGCATTTCCCGAAAAGGATCACGCCAGGGCTTTTTGTTTGTGTCTCTTTGGGGGAATGAGAAGTAGGTTGTTGGTGCTCCTCAGGTTTCTTGCCTGGCCTGCCTTGGTGAGCTTGGCTGCAAGGTAGACTGGTTTGCCAGTGTGAAGGACTTTGTGGGTGAGACAAGCAGTTTTGAACTGGCAGCGAGCTTCAATGGGGAGCCATTTGAGGTTTTTCAGGGAGGGTGAGATATGATCGTGCCTTTTTGCTCCAGTGACCATCCTTGCTGCTGCGTTTAGAGTTGTTCTCATGGGGGCTAGGTGAGATTTTGCTGTGCCTGTGAGGGTCCCAGAAGTGATTGCACAGAACTTTTATTGTTTCTTAAATTGGGTTTGAAGTGCTGCACCTTGGTCAGCCGCTGTTCCATTTTATGCTATTCTAAACCAGCTTTAAATGTATTTGGGAAATTATGCTCTACCTGGAAGTCTCCTCCCCAGAAGACATATGCCGTCTCAACGATACCCTAAAACAAATTCAAAACTGGCTATCACACAACCACCTAAAACTTAACCAAGATAAGACGGAAATCCTTCTCCTCTCTAACGTAGTCTAGTCTGGATAGAACCAGGGCTTGCGTTGCGGTCTTGAGATCATTTGGGTTTTAATTTGTAGTGGGCACTCCTTGCAGTAGCCTTTATGTGTGAGCTCATGTTCAGGTTAGGGTCCAGTAAGATGCCCAGCACCTTGGCGGAGCCGGTCAGGGTGTGGTCGAAGTTTAGGGAGTCCATAAGCTTAATCCATTCTTGGACCTGGTGGGTTTGTCCGTCGTTAGAGAGGAGAAGGATTTCCGTCTTATCTTGGTTAAGTTTTAGGTGGTTGTGTGATAGCCAGTTTTGAATTTGTTTTAGGGTATCGTTGAGACGGCATATGTCTTCTGGGGAGGAGACTTCCAGGTAGAGCATAATTTCCCAAATACATTTAAAGCTGGTTTAGAATAGCATAAAATGGAACAGCGGCTGACCAAGGTGCAGCACTTCAAACCCAATTTAAGAAACAATAAAAGTTCTGTGCAATCACTTCTGGGGCCCGCCGCAGTTGGGCTCCCCTGATTTCCAGAGATATCAGATTTTTTTACAAACGAAGGTGCACCAGAATGGAAGTCCACAGGAATCCAAATAAGTCCCAAAAATAATCTTCTTTATTGAATATCTAAAACAATTTTAAAAAGGGCAATCAGCCAACGCGTTTCGTTCCAAGTTGGAACTTCATCAGGGCTGAAACATTAACAAATAACATAACGTAAGTACATACATACACCCATACAAAGACAAACAGATACATATTTATAACAATACTACACGCCACAATTAAAAAACACATTTCATAACAATCAAACGACCCATCATAAGAATTATATACATACATATAAAACATTTAAATAACCTAAACATTATCTAGACAGAATTTGATTGTAAGAATACACATATAAACACATAAATTGAAACATCCATCTTTAAAAACAGTCCATCAAAGAGAAACGAAAAAGAGTGGGTTAAAAGAATAGAGTATAGACATAAGTCTCTCTCACCTTATATTCTAAAAACCAAATCATAATATTTTAAAAGAAAGAAAGACGAACAAGAAAAGGGGATAAAGAATAAACCATCAAGGTTGCTCAGTGCGGACCAGCACCATCACCAACACCATCAAATCAATAGAGAGAAAAAACCACCATGATATAAACAGTTAACCAAGTGACTGTGACCGGCAACCAAAGAGTACCGTATCACAATCTGACGTATAAAGCTGAGCAGTTAGCAGGCTCACCGTTAAATAACAAAACGTCTCCGTTATTGTATTTGTAAAACCATCATCAGGATTTCAAATCGGCTGCGAATAGGGCATATAGCAAACCTGTCTAAAAACGTAAACATTACATTAGGCCACATTATATTAGGCCACAGCGAATACAATAAAAGGACCAATACAATACATGCTGCAGCCAAGGCATAATGAGCACCGTAATACAACATAATAATTAAATATGAAGAGGTGCTCAGTAGCAAACGGCTCACAGTGATCAACAATAAGATCTATCTATACACCTAATAACCAACAAAAACGAAACAAATCTTTAATACGTTAATATCTATTTTACGGCGACTCTAATATGTATAAAGGTCACGTCTCACCTCTCGAGAAATGACCGAAGTATAATCCTTAAAAGTTTTAGAGGCAAGTTTCCGGACCCCACAATCAGGATGGGTCCCCAAAGAATACAGTGTCCTAGTGGCAAAAAAGATAAATATCCATGTCAAGACAAACAAAAATTAAACTAAAAACTCACTGCGCTATGAATAAACGCGAAGACACGTAACATAAGCCACCCACTTTATAAAAAGCCCCACATTAAGTCTGCACATAATGGCGAATCTTCAACGCAGATCGCAAGGGACAGGAACTGACCGCTCTTACCGTGATAAGACGAGCCGTGTGACCGAAAGTAAACAGGATTCAAACGCGGCGCCATCTTGCTTCCTCGTTAAGAAGCAAGTGCGTGAAGACGTGTAATCACGTGGTGGCGTCAACAAAATGACAGTCTCATAATTATGGAAGTTTGCCTCTAAAAGAGCCGCCATCTTGGAACTGTTAAGAAGCACCGTGCGTGTATGATATGTAACCTCATACTGTCATACCAAGAAGAAATTACGAAGTTCTACAAGTACCAATGATAATATAAATATGTGGCCCACCATAATCGATCCAAATATAAATAAAAATAAAACTTACCAAAAACGAATAAAACAATACATATAAATGTCATAAAGTGATTAACAAGAACATGACTCGAGATGATATCCGAGTCAGTAACACATACCATGATAATTTAAAGAATCACAAAATAAAAAATAATAATGTGTCAGCTCAACACCTGTCAGAGAAAATGAGATAAACAATAATGGAATTGACAATAGAAGAGAGAAAGATTGCGATTAATGTAGTGTCTAAGTTATCATAACGACATTAGAAAAGGATACAAGACCCATGCCTATATCTTATTTCAGGTTCAAAACATTCAAGGGTCACCCAGGAATCCCCATTCCTTTGTAGGAAACAAATCATGGATACACTTAGTTCTCCATATCACACCCCACAATAATTATTACTTGTTGATACTTGATCACATCACAATATTCACTGGAAATAATGTAGTTCGCTGTCAGTATTGTGTCCTAAGGAGGTAGCCCCGAGGCGACATATCCATTTTGCCTCAGTGCGCCTAAGTAATAGCTCCCTATTACCTCCCCGTTTGGACATAGGGATGTGATCAATCCCATGGAACCAAAGTATTGCATCATCGGGATGTACCCTTAGATAGTGTTCTGTCATGGGATATCTCTCATCCCTATTTTTTACAGCCCTGCAGTGCTCCTGTATACGTTGTTTGAGGCACCGAATGGTGCTCCCCACATATATCATTCCACACTTGCAACCCAGCACATACACCACATGTGTGGTGTTGCAATTCAAAAAGTGCTCAATGGTATATTGCTTCGGAGAGTTATATGAAAAACTCCTAATCTTATTCCTACCCCAAGGGCATACAGTACACGTGCCACAAGTAAAGAAGCCCTTTGGTTTAGGAGGTAGCCACGATACCCCCCCACCGGTGTGGTGACATAACTCGGGCACAATGAATTGCGGAGTGAGATACCCCTCCTGTATGTTATAGCTGGTCTGTTGTTAATATGACTTTTAAGACCTGGGATTTCAGTAAGGAGGTGCCAATGTTTTCTGAAGATGTTAAAAATGTTACTGCTATGCATGCTATATTGTGTGGCAAATCTAACTTGTGTATTGCCCATGGGTTTCCTTCCTACTCTTGGTTTTTCCCTCAGTGTATCCTCTCGCTGTACACAATGTATTCTAGATTCTGCCTTATCCAGAGTCCTACAATCATAACCTCTCTTAAGGAATCTTAATTTAGATTAATTGAGCTTGGACCGAAAGGTGGCCTCTTCACTACAATTACGTCTGACGCGTATCATTTCTCCAAAAGGGATGTTAGTGATTACAGCTCTAGAATGCGCACTAGACGCATGCAGCACCCCATTACAGGCAGTTTCCTTTCTGTACAACTCACTCTGTATGGTTCCATGTTCAATATAAAATTGGACATCCAAGAAATTGATCCTCTCTTTATGCCAAGACATAGTAAGTTTCACATTAAAGCTGTTATCATTAAGAAAAGAGAAGTACTGTTCCAACTGGTCCACAGAGCCTGATCAAAGACAAATGACATCGTCTATGTACCTCCCCCAGAACACAAAATGCTCCATCCAGGGGGAGGCACATTTGCTCCAGGCATGCTCCCTCTCATACCACCCCATAAAGAGGCAGGCATAAGAGGGAGCAAACCTGGAACCCATCGCAGTCCCATGTGTTTGCTGGAACCAGCGATTATCGTGAAGGAAAAAATTATAGGTTAGGATAATATCCATCATCTCCATCTCCATCACCATCTCATTGTATTCAAACAACTTGGCATCCTCTTTATCAAGAAATGTTTGAACTGCCATCAGTCCAAATTTCTTGTTGATACAAGTATACAAGTTCTCTACGTCCAGAGTCACAAAGACTCTTAAATGTTTTATATGTATGTATATAATTCTTATGGTGGGTCGTTTGATTGTTATGAAATGTGTTTTTTAATTGTGGCGTGTAGTATTGTTATAAATATGTATCTGTTTGTCTTTGTATGGGTGTATGTATGTACTTACGTTATGTTATTTGTTAATGTTTCAGCCCTGATGAAGTTCCAACTTGGAACGAAACGCGTTGGCTGATTGCCCTTTTTAAAATTGTTTTTGATATTCAATAAAGAAGATTATTTTTTGGACTTATTTGGATTCCTGTGGACTTCCATTCTGGTGCACCTTCGTTTGTAAAAAAACATTTAAAGCTGGTATTTGAATGATAAATCATGCGGCATTGGGGAGTTTTCGTACTAATATTACCTTGATGCCAGGGGCATAACAGCTGATGTTGTCATGTATCACCCTTGTAGAGGCATTCCAGATTGACAAAGCCTCTTTTGCATTAGCGCTAGCAATCCTGCAAGGGGCTGACCATTGATGGTAATCTTGCACAGGGTGGCCGCTAACGTTATCTTGTCCGATGTGTGTACAACACGAATAATATTAGTAGCTCGAGATGATTATCATTGAACGTAAGTAGCTCGCATTACTGAGAAGGCTGGAGACCCCGGCACTAGAGCGACTCCTGGTCCCTTTGCCTACAGGGTCAGTTGAACTGAGCCTTTTGGAAAAATTGATGTGACCAAATAATGTTTTTTAGATCACTGTTCTAGAACTTATTTTTAACCCTACTGATTTCATGAATACTGTTGTTCTATGTTGGATTCATGGAAACTTAAATTGATGGCAGCTGAGACTCTCCCATGTGCTCGGATGAGATGCCTGTGAAGAGCCCTGGGTCATCCCCGTACTATTGGTACTTCAACCAAGCATAACCAGAAGCCTCATAAATACGTCTGAAAGAACGCGCAGCACGACCAATCACTCAGTAACCCTAAATTACTGTCGTACAAGCCAAAGACAGTGATAGATGGACAGACAGGTGATGGATAGATAGATAGATAGATAGATAGACAGACAGACAATATGTTCTTCCACAATGAAGTGTGTTGTGCTTGGGAAAATACT
This sequence comes from Calotriton arnoldi, assembly GCA_963921515.1. NCBI lineage: Eukaryota > Metazoa > Chordata > Amphibia > Caudata > Salamandridae > Calotriton > Calotriton arnoldi. Next base: position 2,767,351 of record CAWUFW010000941.1, read on the forward strand.
GGGGGTGATATAGTGGATAAGCACACTCGGGAGATCATTTAGTGCTTTTTGAAAATGTATGGCCAGGTGCTGGATAAATATATATGGTGGGAGGCTGCGGGATGGTAATATCAGTATCTGTTACGTATGTTGATTAAAATATTTTTTATTTTAGCCAAAACGGAACCACCCCTGAATCTGACTGGCACCGACTTCATTACCCATCTGCAGGTGGAATGGGTGTACCCTGATGGTATTCATAGCTCCTATTTCCCACTGATGTTTGAACTCCGCTATCTGGAGCATGGGACTGACGAATGGCTGGTGAGTCACTCGATTATCATTCCATTTTACAATGGTACCGTTTGTCTAAAGCACTGTCCTTTAGGCACATCAAAAACAACACAATGTGACAAAGTATTTTTTATTTAGCAAACGTATTGAGCAAAACAATAGTTGTAACACTCAAAGCAGAAATTCTGTATATAAGAATAGTGGTGTTGCATAAGGCAAACCGGACAGTTGACACAGACAAGGTGTGAGTATTGGTTTACATATGTCGTAATAAGCTGCTCCATGTCAGCGGGCAGCAGACACACATTGACAACAAGTCGAAGACTACAATCAACAGTATTGCCTGTGTGTTAATAGTGCCCTTGAAACAATAGAGGCCAGTTTGTCTGTTGAAAAAACAGAAACTGAGAAGGGACACTGCAGGAGTTTTGCTTTTTCTGCATGGCCACCCCAGATGTTATGCCTTTTTTATGGACCCTGGTTGTGCTGGTATTATGACTCTATGCACTGTGATGCCGTCCTTCAGTGCCACATAATGTGTGCTGTGCCCCTAAAACGTTTGTGTGAAATTGTTTTCACTCAGTTGGGTTATTAAAGTTTCAAGTTAAAGGCATAATAAATTGGTGCAGGAATTTTATCAGTGGCATAGAAATTAAACGTCATAGATGAGCTGCAGTGAGCATATATAACAAAATATATGGCTCCAAAGGCACCATTATGCACTGACTAGGTTGCAGCTTAAAAAGCACTGCAGTGTCACGTGGCAATGAAACGTGCCTTTGCAGGTAGAAAAACGACTTTTATGTTTAAACTAAGTCACTAGTTAAATGGGAATGATAAGCCCAAAAGCCTGAGTGCTTAATATATAAAAATGTGGTATTATTAACTTTGGAAAAAGTACCTTTAGAAAAGTGCACTTTGTGATGCCTGATAATGCACAGGTTGAGAACTGATTTGTCTCTCAGCACTGCACAGGAGACTGCATACACATTCTTGGATGACTTGTTAATGACCCTCCTCCTGGAAGTCAATGGCAGGAAGGCGGGTGTGGTGTTATCAGTAGCCCCTTAGCAAGGATTAGCCACCAGGGAAGAGGGTCGTGGGTTCTAGTTGGCGATACACTTTCTAGTCTGTATGTGGAATGTGCTGTAGGAATATAACGCTCCTTATTTAAATGGTCATAGTTCCTCCAGCTTGATTGTGGGTCCAGGAAACACCCCTTTGTATATCATCTCAATAAGATTTACATGCACAAAACTAGCTGGGTGCCATAATCTAAGATGTTTATTTATAAACCTGTACCAAAGTTGGGCAACTTGGGAATTGGTTTCCCTCTGGTGGTCTCACTGGTTGTTGCATATCTGGCTCAATTTCACCCAATGGACTCTGTTGGATTTAGCCCTCTCTTCAGGGTCACCCCCAAAAGTTTTGCCTTCACCCTTCCTATCTTCTGAAACTGTTTTGTTGGCTAACCAGTCTAAAGGGCCTGCGCTCTCTTCTTTAAACAAGGTAAAATTGTCTCACACCCAATTGACATATTTAATTTACTTGTAAGTACCTAGTAAAGTGGTACCACATGTACCCAGGGCCTGTAAATTAAATGCTACTAGTGGGCCTGCAGCACTGACTGTGCAACTTAAATATCCCTTTAAACATGTCTGAGGCTTGCCATTTCAGCCTGATGGCAGTTTTAAACTGTACATTCTACTTGGCAAAATGCCCTGTTAGTTAGGCCCGAGACAGACCATAGGGCAGGGTGCATTGTAATTAAAAAGTTGGACATGTACTTTTACGTTTTACATTGCCTGGTAGTGAAAAACTCACAAAATAATTTTTCACTACTGTGAGGCCTACCTCTCATAGGATGACACTGGGTTACCTTATTACATTTAATAAGTGATAACATTTGTTTGGGAGCAGGTTGGAAGCCATGTTAGGCTGAGGAATTGTAATTTTAAATCCTCTTTAATGGTAAAGTTGGATTGTAAGTCACAGTTCTGAAAATGGCACTTTTAGAAAGTTACAATACAAAATAACAGCTGGTTTGCACTCAGGAAAACAAATGAAACTGAAAAGTCATCAATAGAAACAACATCAAACTGTACAATGTGCACCCTCAGAGGAGGCTCGGCCCAACCCCCTTGTTCAAAGTGAAAAAGAAAACTAGGACAAATGTCTTAGACTCCGGGTGCACTATCAATATACACTCTGAAGAGTGTTAACCATTTACATACAAAAGTGATCAGATATCACTAGTAAGTGTTCCTAATGAAAATCAAAAAGCCACATTCAAATATACAGAAAGGACATCATGAAGTAATCACTGGAACGCTGACTGTGGCTCATTCAAAATTTATTGAGCAGGCTTGTACACATCATGAGGGAAAAACTTCATTCACATGCGTTGGATGATAGTTGCATGAATCCCACGAGTATTAAACAATTCCCAATGCATTTCGGGCATAAATGGTTGCCCTTCGTCAGGGGAATCTACAAACAAATGAGTAATTGTCAAAATGCATTCTCTATAAACTTTTCCTAACAAAAAAATCGCACAACCGGCCATGAGGAGAACATTAGATAAGTTGAATTGAAAGGAAACAACTCTAGCCAGAACTATTAGTACAAAACCTAAACATATATATAAGTAGGTAGGCCCAAGGAGGAGGAAAAAGGCACAACATAGACCGGAAAACCTTCACCAAACGCAAACCCATTGTGGTGAAAATGAAAGACCATAGTGCAAAGAAATAAGTGCAGAAATTCCAATGGAATTGAGCGAAGCGACCTAAGAATACGAGCGGGGAAGATAGGATAGACCAAAAATTAGCTCTATAAAATGGCATGCAACTTAAGAACAAGTAACGTGCAAGTGACGAAAACTACCGAAAACCAAGAGGTGACAACGTAACGCACACAGTTACCTCCAGCCTACAATATGAGCACCGCAAGGAAACGACTGGAAATAGTCGAAATTATCAAAATAATCCAAAACGTGAAAGCTGCACTGCACAGACAAGAACGCATCGTATTAAAATGCAATTAACGCACTGAAAGGTGACTCAAAGGTTGTCAAAGAGCATAGCGTGAACTAAAGCTTACCAGAACTTTTGCAAGAATTAAACGCGATGTCCATCCACTGCCAAAACGTACTCATAGTGTCCAAAGTTAAAGCGGTGAATCTCAGTGCTACAGAACCGTGGCAGACGCGGTCAGTAATCCGACGCATCTTTGTTTTCTTTCTTTTTTTCTCCCGTCTCTCTTTATTGTCAACCTTTTGGCACCTTGTCTGCATCGGGGCTTTAATTCACTCAAATTCAGAAGGGGGCGTTTCCTCCCACCGGGTTTAACTTCCGGGTTGCACACGCGCACACTCACTCGTTTAGATTTGCGTCGGATTACTGACCGATTTTTTGTTATGAAAAGTTTATAGAGAATGCATTTTGACAATAACTCATTTGTTTGTAGATTCCCCTGACGAAGGGCAACCATTTATGCCCGAAATGCATTGGGAATTGTTTAATACTCGTGGGATTCATGCAACTATCATCCAACGCATGTGAATGAAGTTTTTCCCTCGTGATGTGTACAAGCCTGCTCAATAAATTTTGAATAAGCCACAGTCAGCGTTCCAGTGATTACTTCATGATGAACTATCTGTATATTTGAATGTGGCTTTTTGATTTTCATTTGGAACACTTACTAGTGATATCTGATCACTTTTGTATGTAAATGGTTAACACTCTTCAGAGTGTATATTGGTAGTGCACCCGCAGTCTAAGACATTTGTCCTAGTTTTCTTTTTCACTTTTAGAAAGTTGGCATTTTCTTGTCCTAACCATTTGGAACCTGCAGCCTGTTCTTGGGTCACATGACTGGGTGTAGTTGGCAGTTGGCCTTTGTGTATTACTCCTAGACAGCCACAGAATAGGGCCTAGGTGTGCTTGGATGGATCATCTCAGGGAGGATGGGTTGGGTGGAGCTGTGCACAGGCCCACTTGCAATTCAATAGACTGTGCCCCATCTCTCACACAAAGAACTTCACACTAGTCTATTGTGCCTGCTGACAGACTGGGCCCAGGGCAGGGAGGCAGGAAACTCCAGACACTTCTGTGGGGGGAAGCCTCCAGAAGTTTCTCCCACTTTAAAGGGGGCCCCAGGTATAAATAAAGTGGCACTCACACCCTCTCTTCAGTACACTCCTGGGCCTGTGGATAATACAGAAGAAGAACATTCTGCTGCCCTGATGCTTTAGGCCTGCCCTGCTCACTGAGAAGGAAGCCTAGACCTACTCCCTTCATCTCAGACTGTGTGGACTTCCTGTTCTGAGCTACAGGGACACAATAAGCGCCAGAGGCCTCCCTGCAACTGCCCCGCTGACCTGCTGCACTGGACCTGCCTGGACATGTAACTGGACCTGCATGAGCCCTGCTGGCCTCTGCTGAAGTAAGTTCCTGATCCCCAAGTGGTGCCTCTTCAGGTCCTGGGCCCTTGGCTGACATCAAAGAGAGCTCCTCCTAGCCTAACTGAAGGTCCCACCGAAACCAGCATGAAACGAAACCCAAAAAGCCTCGCCACACAGATGCAAGCTTCACTTGAACCAACTCCGGACGATAAGAAGCTCTGTAAAACCTCTTCGCACAGCTGCTAGCTTAATCGGAACTGATGCAGAGCGACGCAAAGCCCAGCAAAGACTTAATGAATAGCTTCATCAGAATCAAAACCAGACGATGCAAAGTCTTGCAAAGCAATACCAAACAGACCGCGCACCAAGTAAATAAGTTACAATACTCAGCGGGCTAGACTTGGTCCTGTTTTCGGAATGTGCTCCATCGCGGTCGGCCTGAACTTGTGACTTTGTCCCGGTCCTGCATGATCAGATACCCACAGATGGCACTTTGCACCTTTTGCCACTACTTTTATCTAAATCTTTAAAACTGCATATCTCCAGTTCTACTGATTTTTTTTTTGTCCTTTTGGTCGCACATAATTTATTAAATCATAAATTTTTTCTAAACTGGTGTAGGATGTTTGAATGTGTTTTCACTTTATTACGGTTTAAGAGCTGCATACATACTTTACACATTGTCTGTAATGTAAACCTGACTGCTTTTGTGCCGAACTACCAGAGGATTAAGCACAGGTTCATTTAGTGACTTTTTGTTGTTCACTCTGACAAGGATTGTGGATGTTGCCTGAGTAGGGTTTCCCCCTCTCAACCAACAACCTAATTTCACAGACTCCTGTTCTGTTTTGCTGAATTCAGTTGCAGGCTGTCTAGCCCCCTTAAACCGGGTACCCAAGTTGATGCTTAGTAAATCTAGTAAAGCGATACCAAAAGGGATGATGGACGGAGCGTTTGAGCTAATCAAACACTCACCCCCAGTCAACTGATCTGGGTTTAATCCATCATCATTCTTTAGCTCACTCCACCACCCCAGTTCAGACATGGCCATATGCAAATCAGTCTGACCCTGTGCCTCATGGGAACAGTCCAGCCCGAACTGCCAAGCCATGTCTTCCCTGGACCGGAAACAAGCATCCTGGGACCGGTTTCTGGCCATTCAGCCGTCATCAGCCAGGCTAGCTTGAATCCAGTGGCAAAGTGAGCAAGGGACCCACGTCTGGGCATACCCTGCCAACTTAGGGCGAACAAAGCGATACCAAAAGGGATGATGGACGGAGCGTTTGAGCTAATCAAACACTCACCCCCAGTCAACTGATCTGGGTTTAATCCATCATCATTCTTTAGCTCACTCCACCACCCCAGTTCAGACATGGCCATATGCAAATCAGTCTGACCCTGTGCCTCATGGGAACAGTCCAGCCCGAACTGCCAAGCCATGTCTTCCTGGACCGGAAACAAGCATCCTGGGACCGGTTTCTGGCCATTCAGCCGTCATCAGCCAGGCTAGCTTGAATCCAGTGGCAAAGTGAGCAAGGGACCCACGTCTGGGCATACCCTGCCAACTTAGGGCGAACAAAGCGATACCAAAAGGGATGATGGACGGAGCGTTTGAGCTAATCAAACACTCACCCCCAGTCAACTGATCTGGGTTTAATCCATCATCATTCTTTAGCTCACTCCACCACCCCAGTTCAGACATGGCCATATGCAAATCAGTCTGACCCTGTGCCTCATGGGAACAGTCCAGCCCGAACTGCCAAGCCATGTCTTCCCTGGACCGGAAACAAGCATCCTGGGACCGGTTTCTGGCCATTCAGCCGTCATCAGCCAGGCTAGCTTGAATCCAGTGGCAAAGTGAGCAAGGGACCCACGTCTGGGCATACCCTGCCAACTTAGGGCGAACAAAGCGATACCAAAAGGGATGATGGACGGAGCGTTTGAGCTAATCAAACACTCACCCCCAGTCAACTGATCTGGGTTTAATCCATCATCATTCTTTAGCTCACTCCACCACTCCAGTTCAGACATGGCCATATGCAAATCAGTCTGACCCTGTGCCTCATGGGAACAGTCCAGCCCGAACTGCCAAGCCATGTCTTCCCTGGACCGGAAACAAGCATCCTGGGACCGGTTTCTGGCCATTCAGCCGTCATCAGCCAGGCTAGCTTGAATCCAGTGGCAAAGTGAGCAAGGGACCCACGTCTGGGCATACCCTGCCAACTTAGGGCGAACAAAGCGATACCAAAAGGGATGATGGACGGAGCGTTTGAGCTAATCAAACACTCACCCCCAGTCAACTGATCTGGGTTTAATCCATCATCATTCTTTAGCTCACTCCACCACCCCAGTTCAGACATGGCCATATGCAAATCAGTCTGACCCTGTGCCTCATGGGAACAGTCCAGCCCGAACTGCCAAGCCATGTCTTCCCTGGACCGGAAACAAGCATCCTGGGACCGGTTTCTGGCCATTCAGCCGTCATCAGCCAGGCTAGCTTGAATCCAGTGGCAAAGTGAGCAAGGGACCCACGTCTGGGCATACCCTGCCAACTTAGGGCGAACAAAGCGATACCAAATCTAGTAAGCAGTTCTCTTTAGAACTAAGGGCTTTTAGGCTTGCCCTTCGTGCCACTGACCACCACTGGCAACTGAATTGTGCTTCTGCCACCTGAACTGATGGGAAAAAGCTAATGATACACATAAACATGCCAGTTGGCAAGCTAAGCTTTTTTTTACTCCAAAAAATTCTGAATGCACCAAATCCATCTTCCTGAATAAACCTTATTATCAGGGTGCTGCTTGAGTCACCCTCTTGGAGGACCTGCTGACAAATAAATAGATAGCTGACTTTTTTTTTTACAGGAAAGGGTATAACTAAATAGCCTCCTTTGCCCAGGCAACTTTCTCCACCAGTGTAATTTTTCTATGGGTACTTCCCTAAGCGGTCCCACCCTATTTAGTTTTCCCTTCTTGAATGAATACGTTTTTGTTATTTTGGTTGCCTTAATCAAAACTTCGGGTCCCCCGTGGTTGCTGTGCCTACTCAGCTCCCCAAGAAATATGAACTGCTAGATCTCACTTGGCCTACACCCATAATAAATGCCTCATTTACTGAAAGTGTGGTTTTAGCTCCTCTCAAATTGGCATGTGTAGCCCCCTCCTAAAAAGCTCTCGCTGAACCCCAACAATTTTTCGAACGATTGCCCTGTTTCTCATCTACCGTATCCTACAAAGTTACTTGGAAGGGCAGATTTTCCACCGGCTCTCAGAAATCAATCTTGGAAAGCAATTATTTTCTTCATCCAGCCCAGATGGGCTTTTGCTCTGGACATAGTAAGAAGGTTACCTTTGTCTCCCTTCCTGATGATTTACGTTACCATGGAGCTCAATGTTTTGATTCTTTTCAATCTGTTGGCAGCGTTTGAGGCCAGAAGTCACAAATTTCTTCTGTCTATACTTGGGCTAGGGATCCAAAATCTTGCCCTCTCGTGTTTTGCCAATTTTGTTTTCACTGATAGAGCAAATCTGATCTTTCTTCCACCGTATGAATCGCCGACCAAATTGTACACTTGTGGTATCACCCTAGGCTCCATCTTGTCACCGTTACTGTTCGGTCTTTACACAATTTCCTCTGGTTCACCTGATTCAGTCGTTGGAGGTTCAAGCTCTTTCTTTATACTGATCATACTCAAATTATCATCAAGTTAGAAGAAGATCTTCAGTCAGGGGTGTCTCATTTGTAGGATTGTTTCTCTGAAACCCATCTTTGGATGAATTCTTATCAACTGAAGCTTAATGGTGAAAAGATGGAAATCCTCTGCCTATTTAAACCTTATTTTTTCTGGGAACTGCATGTTTGGCCCACCTCTTTAGTTTCTGCACCCACCCCAACAAAAATTGTGGAAAATGTGGGTGTAAAGATCAACTTTTCATTGACCTTAGACTCTCAGATTTCCTCAATAATAAGTTAAGAGTGTTAATTTTGCCTTATTTTATCTCAGCTTGTTTAAAGTATGCAGTGCTATCTATCTGGACACGGCGCTCAGACCAATCACAACGCTGCATTGCAGCGTTGTGATTGGTCCATAGCCTGTGTGCTTCCTCCTTCTGGGTCGAAGCAACAACGGAGGAGAGATAGTGGCCTGCGGCTGTAAGGAGGTAATTGGTTTTATTGTTTATATTTTGTTCCCCCTATCCCGCCACCCCCGTTCCCTGCCAGCCACCACTGGCGCCAACGCTAGAGGGAGAGCAGGGCAGTGCCATATTGTAGTGCGTGTAATTTGACACAATAGGACACACCTGGACCCTGCACTCCCAAGAGGAGGCAAATGCACTACTGCACCTTTAAGCAACACACGTTAAACAGCACTCCCAAAAGACGAGGCGATAAAACAAGACCCAGCACTCTCTTAAGGCGAGGCAAGAAAACAAATTCAGGTGCATTTAAAGTGATACACACATGTTTATTAATTCAATATTTTAGAAAGGAAGGCAAAATATATCAGTTAATGCAGACTCCCAAATATCAAGTAACTCAAGTGCAAAACCAGAATAAAATGTAGCATATATATACATGTAGCAAAGAGCAAACAAACTTAGAAATTATGTACACAAAGTAAGGAACACCTCACCGATCGATCATGCAACATCCTTGCCAACTCAAGCTGGAGGAGCCCTTTGACAGCCCAGGAAGGAGTTCGATCGGGACCCAAGTTCCGTTTGTTTCACAGCAGTACGTCTACTCTGTGAATGAGCTCCTACCCGCTCCCCGAAGACTTCCAGCTTTAATACCTTTACTCAACGTGAGGCGAAGGTTCTAGAAACCTCGCCCCCTTTCTTCTGTTGCGAAACCCGAGCTGGCCGTACTGGTCTGTGTCAAGGTCAAGACAGAAGCTGGCCAGGCTCCTGTATTTTGACTCTGAAACAGAGCTGCACATTCCGCACATTCCCTGAAAGGTACCAAGCACGCATCCCACACAACATGTTCCAGTTCACTCTGATCGGTGAAGAGCAAAAACAAGTGAAGAGCGAAAACATGCCCTCCCCACTTTGCAGCAACGTGCGAGCACAGACAATGGAGTCTGTTACACAAGATGGAATCAGCACAGAAAATGGAGTCAATTATACCAAATGGAGCCAATGGTCAATATATCATTCTTAATATCAGTACATTCCACCCTTTGACCATTGGCTTTCATAACATATCGGTCTAAGATCAACTGCTTTAGGTCGAAGCATAGATAAGAGATTAGGTACACACTGGATACAACAACATAATGATATCAAGATACATATTGCTAATATTATCCCACCTAGAACAGAGCGAAGTTTACCAAAATCCGGCAACCACCCAAACAACCAATCCCACCACCCTTTTTCTACATCCTGCTTGACATCTTTAGCTAACTTGTGTAAAGCTTCAATGTGGGATTGAATTGACTTAGAATGATCTGAAAGATTAAAGCAACACATTCCCTCAATGTCTGAACATCCATGATCATGTTTTAAGAGTAAATAATCAATTGCGGCTCTGTTCTGTAATATAGCTTTTCTTGCCCCCCGCACATCTAATAATAATTCTGCTAAAGCAACTGATGTATGATTAATATTTTTCACCATCAAACATGCTAATTCACTAACAGTCCTAGAATTATAAATGGTTAGGCCTGGAAGTCCTACTATTGAAGCAGCTAAACTAATATATTCAGACTTAGATAATAAATGAATTTCAGAATCACAATGTTCACTGAGTTGAACAGCTTCTCTTGTATTCCGGACATGTGATGATGGATCTAATGGGAACATCATGAGGCCTAATCTAGTAAAGGCACACGGTCCACCTGTGATATTTGCTGGAATATACGTATATGTAACATTACCCCATGAGAATAACCACCCTACAGGCAATTTAACATGCCTGAAATGACTGGCAGCAGATACTACATTTTTGCATATCATATTATTTTGTATATTTTTGCATGTACTTTTATTTTGATTTTTGCATAGAGTTTGTTGTTCCCACGTCATTTGTGACTCAGTTCCTCCAAGTCGTATTTGAGCACATTTACCAATGGTAATGGGGTCACAGGTCAAATTGTAGCAAATGTCGCCTTCAGAGATATTGAACGTTATCACTTGTGTTAGATTTTTCCAAGTATCATCAGTAGTTTCTGGACAAAATCGGCAAAACTCATAAGGTGACAAGTGAGTTCTCACATCATGTTCCTCCACTGCCCCGTCTGCATTTGTGACATTGAATGTCTGCAACAGTACATCGACAGGGGTAGGTATAGCTACGAGGCACGTGGAAATAATATCCATGGTGCTTTTCATGTTTGTCATGCAAAAGTACGACCTGTTGAGGACTGTCTGTGCAAGATAGGACCACACATTGTCAGGTCGAGTCAGCAGTGCTGTTGATTTGCGCAGTCGGTTGGCCACTTCGGAGTAAGGGGCGCCCGGTCCCTCCCGGCCCCACTCGAACACGACCAAACACACTCCAGCGAGCGCAAGCAGAGCACAGACACACCATGCTGTGATCTAAAAGAACAGAGAACAAACAGGTATTATTCATTCTCGCAAGTAACATTTATCAGCAGGCACATGTTCCCATTTTTCTTGCCCTGGTTTCATGATTAACAGGACGTTGTCCTTTCCTGTTGCAATAACCTCTGCCTGTTCGGGGGGACTATTTGGAGATTCTACCCACACCTTGGCTCCTGGATTCTTGTCAGTGGAGCCAAACCCTCCTTCCCCACGCACGGTGAGAAGGGCTGGGGGCAGTCCCCTTCTTGACTATCCCTCCGTATACTGGCATGATCACTATTTGAGTGACTCTGTCTCCAGGTTGTATTTTCAAATCAGCGTCTCCACTATTCAGTAGGATGACCTTGATTTCACCTTGATAGTCTGCATCAATACCCCTCCCAGCACTTGAATGCCCTTTAGAGCCAATCCAGATCGAGGGGCAATCAAGCCAAAGTGCTCTGGGGGAATCTGGATTCCCACTCTTGTCTCAATGAGTGTTATATCTCTTGGTTTGAGTCTGTACAGTTTCAAAGCATGCAGATCAAGACCTGCAGCCTCCGGTGTCGCCCAGTACGGAGCCAAAGCTCCAGGAGCTGTCTCCCAGTAGAGGATGGTATTGGCGGCTACATGAGGCTGAATCTGCAAGGCTGGGGTTAGCATTCGCATCAAAGGGGTTTCTGCATTTGCTAAGGATCTATTGTTCAGTATTTGCAATGCCTCATTTAAATGATCTCTCCAATTTTTCAATGACCCATCAGACAACTTTCTCAATTGATCTTTTAACAATCCATTCATGCGCTCAATCAGACCCGCAGCCTGCGGGTAATACGGAATATGAAAGACCCACTCAATGTTGTGTTGTACACAATAATCCTGCACCAATTTGCCTTTGAAATGAGACCCATTGTCACTTTGAATCTGTAATGGAATTCCATAATACAAAATCAGCAAGTCTAACGTTTTCAATGTGTTCAACTGAGTAGCACGTTTACATGGAAATGCTATCAAATAACCAGAGTATGTGTCTACAGCCGTGCGCACATATTGACATCCTCGACTAGTTGGCAGGGGCCCAATGTAATCAATCTGCCAGATCTGAGCTGGTAATTTTCGTCTGCCTAGCTGGCCTCTCACTATCTGTGGGACTGGTCTATGTTGGGTATGCTGACAAACAGGACATTGTGAGATCGCAGTTTTAACTTTAACTAGGGGAATGTGTATCCCTCTATTCTCTGCCCACCTGCTAGTAATCTTTTCTCCAAAGTGTCCGCACTTCTGATGTGCCCATTTCGCAATCCCAACCAGGTCAGAATCTTGCCACCTCGGCCTCCGAAATCTTAGCTTTTTCATCTGTGAGGGAATTAAACCAGCGGTCGAGTGAGTCGGTGGAACAGTGAGCATCTACATGATACACGGTAACTGTGCATTGTGGCAACATGGTCCAGATCTCTTTCCACAATTCCTTACCCCACACTTCTTTTGAATATATCATCCAGTTATGAGCATGCCACGTGGGAAGCCAAATGGCTAACCCATTGGCAGTGGACCACGAGTCAGTGTATATATGACATTTTCCTGGCAATTCTTGTTTCAAAGCTTGATATACAGCATATAGTTCTGCGAACTGGCTACTCTTTCCCTCTCCAGTAGTGGTCAACAATTTCTTGGTCACAGGATTGTATGACACCGCCTTCCAGTGTCTTTTAGCCCCTACATACCTGGCTGAACCATCAGTAAACCACACATGCTTTCTGTCCTCTAAGGACAATTCTTCAAATGGCTTACCCCACTTCAGAGGAGACTCCTGTATCTCAGGTACATCATGCAACACCTCTGTATCTCCCATTGGGGCTTGCGCCACCTGCTCATGCAACACTGCAGTGCCTTTGGGACCTACTCTGGCCCTATCCTGTATGTACCACTTCCATTTGATTATGCTGGCTTCTTGCGCATGTCCTATTCTGTGAGTCTTGGGGGAACTCATCACCCATTGCATTATAGGAATCTCAGGTCTCAAAATCACATTGTGCCCCAGGGTCAATTGCTCAGTATCCACCAGGGCCCAATAACATGCAAGCAACTGTTTTTCAAAGGGAGTGTACCGCTCTCCAGCATCTGGCAATTTCTTTGTCCAAAATCCTAAAGGCACCCTCGTTTTGCCTTGCTTCTGCCACAGACTCCAATTAGCATACAGTCCTTGCACTGTCACATTCAGCTCAACATCCCCCTCCCGCACTGGCCACAAATCCAAAGCACGCTGTATAGCCTCTTTTGCTGATTCAAACGCAATTTGCTGTTGCTCTCCCCATTCAAATGCATTTTTCTTTCGCGTAACTTTGTACAAAGGGGCCAAAATCTGACTCAAGTGAGGGATGTGCTGTCTCCAAAAACCAAACAGTCCAATGAACCTCTGGGCTTCCTTCCTATTTCATGGCACAGCAAATTCTTTGATCTTTTGTTTCACCTGTGGCACCACCTCTCTGTGTTCCTGATGCCATTGAATACCCAAAAACTTCACATTTTGAGAGGGTCCTTGTACCTTTGCAGGATTTATCTCCCACCCTTTTCTCTGCAAATGCTCCACAATCCTGTCCAACTGAATCTGCACTTGCGTCTCTCCCTGTATCATTACATCATCAATGTAATGGCAAAGCTGTGCTCCAGGAATAACTGGTACCTCATCTAAATGCTCTGCCACCAGCCGGTGACAGATAGTAGGACTGTGTAAGTACCCCATAGGGAGACTTCTGAATGTTAATTGTCTACCATTCCATGAGAAAGAGAATTGATCTTGGCATTCAGGGGCTATTGGTATAGAGAAGAAAGCATTGGCAATATCAATAGTCGCATACCAAGTCCCAGGATGCTTCTGTATTTTCTCAATTAAGGTAACAGTATCTGGGACAGCGGCAGTCAAAGAGGTGTGTGCTTGTTCAATTCGCGATAATCAACTGTCATGCGCCAAGTATTGTCACTTTTGCGCACAGGCCACAAGGGGTTATTCCAGGCGGTAGTGATTGGAGTCACCACCTCTGCCTCTATCAAGTCCTGTATGGTTGCACTGATCTCCTCATGCCCCCCTGGAATTCTGTACTGTTTCAAACGAATTACCTTAGTAGCCTGGGGCACCTTCACTGGAGGAATCTTCAAGTGACCCACTCTTACGGCGCCAACTGAAATGTACCTTTTTGATCCAAATTGATAGTACCCATCCTCCAAATACAGGGTCATTCCCTTCAAGATATCCATTCCAATAATATATTCAGAGAGGGCACAATCAATACAGTGTACTCTCTTTTGGTATTCTCCCTATTTTCATTTGGACCTTTGTCTGCACAGCTGGTGTCTCTTTTCCGCCTAAGCCTGTGATTGTGAAATACTGTCCTTTAAACTTTTTGGGATTTCCATATATCAAAGTGGCCTCCGCTCCGGTGTCTACTAGGGCTCTGGCCTTCTGAACATTACGATGTTTCCAATGAATTTCTATGTCAACATAAGGTCTATTGTCTTTGCGAGCCCATCTCTGTACCGGAGCTTGACCTATTTCCTAATCTGCTTTAAATCTGTCAACCTTTGCCCAGGTCAAATCCGGGTACAACCTGTTATACTCTCGGGGGAACTCCTCCCCCCTCCAGTTCTCACTGAGCCATTCACTCTCTGAATCTCTCCCTTCCTTCGTACTCAAATGGGCAGCTCTCTCACCCTCCTTTTCCTCCTCATCCACCGCTGGCTTCCTTCGCATTTTATTTTGTTTATTCACTCTCCTGCTTCCTTCCTTTTTGTCCAACCCTCTTTTCCGATACATCTCCCACAGACTTTTAGTCTCTATTCCATCTATCTGCTCTTTCTTCACTCCATCATTCAACAGAGCCAAAAACATATCTCTTCTAGACAGCCTGTTATTGTCTGTACGAGTCTCAGACCTGGAAGCTCTTTCAGTCTTTATCCAGTCCCCCAGCTCTCCCAACTCACGGACTGCCTCAATCACCTGCGCCAAAGTATTACCAGTCTGATTAATTAGCAAAGTCATCATCACCTGTTTATAAGCAGGGGGAGCCAAACGGATTATTTTATTTCGTACTGACACAGTTAAAAGTCCATCCATCAACTTATGTGCATGTAGGCGACTCGATGGCCTGACGGGTGGAAGGGAACACGGGACACACACACAGTATAGGCCTTTCAAGGTCTTTCTTTTATTATAAGGACATCGTTTACGGGTACTTCGTTTTATCAGTCCCATAGACCGGATGAACTCTTCCAAAAGTAACAAAAAATGGATTTGGTCAAACAAAAATGAACACAGTAGGCAAAGAAGAGTTGGGGATCGTCTTCTCCCTTCTTGACCGTCCTCAGGGCTTTTGTTCGGTAGGTCCGTGGGTCTTACTTCCTCCCGGGTGCTCCAAAAGAAGGGAAAGGAAGAACAAATACCGGGATTAGCTCAAGACCTCCTATTCTGGGTCTAAGTGCTACCACCACCAAGCGTTGTGCAGGGGAAGGAAACGGGAAAATACCGGGTGAAGGTATTGTGACGGGGAATTGGGTAAAGAACCACAGGTGCTTTAGTTCCCCATGCCACCCCACCACCCCCACCAGAACGACCCCTTCATTGCTACTTGCCTTGGGCCACGACCTGTGATCAGGGCCGTGGCGTTGGGACCCGGGGCATCCTCTCCCTTCTCTGGGCCGCCGGGCTTGTCCGCGGTGTATGCTGCTCCAGGGGTCTCCAGACTTCCGTCTCCTCCTTTGCTGGGCTGCTCTCCCGACTCGTCGCGCTCTCCGTTCTTTGATTTCTCCTCTTCTTCTCCTCCGTCGTTTCCGACTGTCACGCCGCTTACCCCTTCTGTGCCCGAATCCCCGCCCTTATCCTCGTCCGCCTGTGATGACGTTCTGACGTTGCATCTCCCCAGCGCCACTAGACCGCTGGGTTCTTCCGGTGTTTTTCCTGCGCCTAAGCCCGTATTGCTCCACTTCCGGACCGGTGGACCCTCGACATCTTCACACATCTCCCCCCTTAGGAATGGACGCTGGGGCCATTCAGAAGATGGGTGCCGAGACAGGTAATCAGCGCTGACTTGTTTCACGCCTGGAACGTGTATGGTCTGAAATGAGAAAGGTTGTAAGGCGAGAAACCATCTAAGGATGCGGGTATTGGTGTATTTATTCTTCGCAAGCCAAGTAAGCGGAGCATGATCTGTAAGGACAAGGAACTTTCTTCCTAGTAGATAGTATTGTAAGGACTCTATGGCCCATTTGATGGCCAAACACTCCTTTTCTATTGTTGAGTAGTTGGTTTCCCGGGGGAACAGTTTTCTGCTGATGTACAATAGGGGTTTCAGTTCTTCGCTGGAATCAGGTTGGAATAGCACAGCGCCCAGACCGTGGCCGGAAGCATCAGTTTGGAGGACAAATGTTTGGTCAAAATTAGGACAACGCAACACCGGGGCTGTGCATATGGCATGTTTTAGGGCCCTAAAACTATCCTCATGTGCTGGAGTCCAGGTGTGTATGCGTGTGGAATGAGCTTTAGACAGGAGATCCGTTAGGGGACTGGCTATGGAAGAAAAAGGGGGTATGAATCTTCGATAGTACCCTATGAAGCCCAGGAAAGAACGGACCTCTCGTTTTGTTGTGGGCCTAGGGATGGTCTTAATGGCTTCTATCTTATTTACTTGGGGCTTAATATGTCCTTCCTGAATAGTATAACCCAAATTCTGTATAGTGTTCGTACCCAGTAGGGACTTCTTTGGATTGATGGTAAGGCCAGTTGATCGTAATGCTAAAAAAACGGATTCTAGATGTGCCAAGTGCTCCTCCAATGTCTGGCTGAAAACAACTATATCGTCAAGATCCGCTGTGGCATACTTTTGGTGGGGTTTTAGTACATGGTCCATTAATCTTTGAAATGTTGCTGGCGCCCCATGTAAAACGAAAGGAAGCACCTTGAATTGGTAAAGGCCCGTGGGAGTTGCAAATGCTGTTTTCTCTTTGGAGCTGGAAGTTAAGGGGATCTGCCAGTACCCTTTTGTTAAGTCAAGGGTTGACATATACCTGGCTTTACCCAAACATTCGACCATCTCGTCTATTCTGGGCATGGGATACGTATCGAATTTGGTTATTGCATTCACTTGTCTAAAATCGATGCAGAAACGCAGACTACCGTCTGGTTTTGGCACGATCACCACTGGGGAGCACTAGTTACTTTGGGAGGGTTCGATTATTCCTGACTGGAGCATGTCGGATACTTCCTTTTCCACTGCTTCCCTACGGGACGCCGGGATACGATAGGGTTTCTGTTTTATAACCTTTGGTTCCAGGGACACGATCTCATGTTGAACCAAGGAGGTTAACCCGGGATTGGTGGAAAATAGGCCAGGAAAGGTCTTCATCAAGGCCCCTAACTGGGTCCTTTGTATGGGTGATAACACCTCCCCAGTGGGCACGGCTTGTACTACGGAGTCTTGGACAGACAGGAGAGGTATTTCTAATGGTTTGGTGGTACAGGCAAGGAAGGCAGGAGTTCCCGCCACTAGGGAAGGCTGTGATTCCTTCCATTTTTTTAGGAGGTTCACATGGTAAATTTGTTTGCCCCCAACGCGGTGGGGCAGTAATACACTATAGGTGACTGGTGTCACTTTTTTCTCTATCACATACGGCCCTTGCCACTTCATCAGCAATTTATCCTCAGTGGAAGGGAGTAAAAGAAGGACCTTCTCACCCGGTTGGAATTCTCTAAGGTGGCTGTTACGATCGTAGTACTTTTTCTGTGTCTCCTGCGCCTCTTTCATGTTGTCATGTACCATCCCCCACAGCTGTGTTAAGGAAGATTTAAGGTCAGAGGCATATTTTAATAGGGGTTTTCCCTCCTCGTCTTCTTCTTCCCACTGTTCAGCCGCCATGTCCAGTAGGGTTCTAGGCTTTCGCCCAAATAGCAGCTCGAAAGGGGGAAACCCAGTGGACCTCTGTTCGTGCGTCCGTAGAGCAAAGAGAACCAGGGGTAGCTTCTGGGCCCAGTCCTCCCAGTTTCTGAGATGACCTTGCGGGCAGGGTGTTTAATCGTTTTGTTATAACGCTCCACAAGGCCATCTGTCTGGGGATGATAAACCGAGGTCCTGATCCTGTCTATCCCCAGTATCGTACATATCTGCACCATCAGACGGGACATAAAAGGGGTCCCCTGGTCCGTTAGGATCTCGGACGGAAATCCTACTCTTGAAAACAGGGCTATCATGGCTTGTGCTACAGCTGGAGTGGTCATGCTTGATAAAGGAAAGGCCTCGGGGTAGCGACTGGCATAATCTACTATAACTAGGATGTAGCAATGTCCTCTGGCTGAGGGAATCAGGGGACCTACCAGGTCCATTCCAACCCGCTTAAAGGGGATATCAATGATGGGCAAAGGCTGTAGCGGGGCTTTCGTGACAACTCCGGGATTTGTATATTGACAACGTACACAAGCGGCACAGTGTTTCGCTACGTCTCTATACACACCTGGCCAATAAAATTTCTCCAGGAGATACCTTAGGGTGTTCTCCTTGCCGTAGTGTCCAGCCCCTACTTTATTATGGGCCAACAGGAGTACATGTTCCCGAAAGGAGGTTGGTACAAGTAGTTGGATTCTAGACTGTGGATCCCCCTTTACAGCTCTATACAATAACCCCCTTTTTACCAAGAAATAAGGTCCTACCTGATCCGGTGGTTGTTCATGGACCTGCTCCCAGGCGTGTGTGAGAGAACTGTCCTCCCGTTGGGCTGTACGGAAGCTACTGGGTTTTGCTCCATCTGTGTCTGAAAGGGAAAGAGGAAAGGCAGGACATGACAGCTGCGAGTAAGAAAAGTCCCTTTTCTCCCTTCGTTTCTCCTGTCTACTTTTCTTAACCCTAATGTCTGGCTTTTCTAATTCAATACTGCTAAACGGGGCTTCTTGTAACCAGGCCCGGGCATTTCGTTTCGTTCCTTCCATGTATGTCTCGAATTTGGGGTGGTCAGTCCCTATAATGACTGCTTCTGACAAGGAGGGTATTACACCTACCCTCCGTAGATGGGGATCGTTGTCTACCTCTAGCAAGACTTCTGCCACGGGGTACGTTTTGGTGTCCCCATGTACACACGTTACCCTCACTTTTTCTGCCTCTCTAATCTGGGGAGGGCCGATCAATGACTCATCCACTACCGTGACGTGACACCCAGTGTCTAGTAGTGCTTGCCTTTTCTTGCCATTGAGAAACACTTCCTTCTTGTATTGATGAGGACCCTTCCCTGTTAAGAAAATCCTACCCTGAGTATAACCCACCTCCATAGCTTCTACAGGTGGGGTACGGTGAGGACATTGTCTAGCTATATGGCACGATTCGGCACAGCTGAAACATTGTGGGCCCTGTCCGCTTGTGCCTGACGGCGGGATGGGTGGTCTAAGGACTGGGCGGGGTGGTATCTGGGGCTTGCTTTCTGGTCTCATGGAGGTTCTCGGGGACGGATGTGACTGAGACCGAGTTGGGGGAAGAGGGAACTGGGGTCGTGTGATACCAACTCTAAAATCTGGAGCTCTGTGAAAGGCACAAGCGATCTCTACCGCTGATATGGGTGTGAGATTCGGGTGTTGCTTCACCCACGACCGTGTACTAGGCGGTAGGGCATCCAAGAATTGTTCTAGATAGATTTTCTCCACTACTTACTCTACTGTGGAAACATGTGGTGTTAGCCATCGGTTGCCCATGTCTCTTATCCGGTAATTTAAAGCCCGAGGATTGTCTCCAACGGACCACTTTTCCTTTCTAAACTTGTTCCTGTAGTGTTCTTGATCGAACCCCAACCTTTCAAGAATTGCTTTCTTCACATCTTCATATGCTGTAGTCCCAGCCGGATTGGCTGCTTGATAAGCAGCTTGCAATTCACCAGAGAGAAGTGGGGCGATGTATTGACCCCACCTCTCTTGGGGCCAAGCTGCTGTGGACGCCACCCTCTCAAAATTCAAAAAGAAATAGTCGGGATCTTCCCCTTCCTGACATTTTTGGAGAACCGTTCCGGGGACATTCGGACGTACTCGGGTGTTTACTATGGCGTCAGTGAGCCTTAATATGGCTGTGTCCTGGACCTGCTGGTTAGTAGTGGCTAGGCTGGCCTGGTCTTTCAAGGCTCCTTGTAGGGCTTCCCTTTCCATTCATGCTGCCTGTAACTGTTGCTCGAACACTATCTGCAAGTGTCTTTGTCCTTCGGCCAACTGTGCCACGACATCTTCCAAAGGCACGGGTTGTGTCATGGTTCGACACGTAGGGATAGGGGAAGAATCCCACTTCTGACACCACTTTGTAGGCGGCTCGATGGCCTGACGGGTGGAAGGAACCAGGGACACACACAGTATAGGCTTTTCAAGGTCTTTCTTTTATTATAAGGACGTCATTTACGGGTACTTCGTTTTATCAGTCCCATAGACCGGATGAACTCTTCCAAAAGTAACAAAAAATGGATTTGGTCAAACAAAAATGAACACAGTAGGCAAAGAAGAGTTGGGGATCGTCTTCTCCCTTCTTGACCGTCCTCAGGGCTTTTGTTCGGTAGGTCCGTGGGTCTTGCTTCCTCCCGGGTGCTCCAAAAGAAGGGGATGGAAGAACAAATACCGGGATTAGCTCAAGACCTCCTATTCTGGGTCTAAGTGCTACCACCACCAAGCGTTGTGCAGGGGAAGGAAACAGGAAAATACCGGGTGAAGGTATCGTGACGGGGAATTGCGTAAAGAACCACAGGTGCTTTAGTTCCCCATGCCACCCCACCACCCCCACCAGAATGACCCCTTCAATGCTACTTGCCTTGGGCCACGACCCGTGATCAGGGCCGTGGCGTTGGGACCCGGGCGTCCTCTCCCTTCTCTGGGCCGCCGGGCTTGTCCGCGGTGTATGCTGCTCCAGGGGTCTCCAGACTTTCGTCTCCTCCTCTGCTGGGCTGCTCTCCCGACTCGTCACGCTCTCCGTTCTTCGATTTCTCCTCTTCTTCTCCTCCGTCGTTTCCGACTGTCACGCCGCCTACCCCTTCTGTGCCCGAATCCCTGCCCGTATCCTCGTCCGCCTGTGATGACGTTCTGACGTTGCATCTCCCCAGCGCCACTAGACCGCTGGGTTCTTCCGGTGTTTTTCCTGCGTCTAAGCCCGTATTGCTCCACTTCCGGTCCGGTGGACCCTCGACATCTTCACAGTGCATTATCCAGAAAAATAGCAGTTTTCATCACTTCCTCCTTAAGCCTCTGTATAGCATCTCTCAATGTATACCAGGGTTTATCATTCACTGGCCAGTCTGACTCTGTCGGGTATTTCTGACTGCATCCAAACACTGCCAATTGTAAAAGGTTAGTTTGATTATTGCCCCCGTAATTCCTAAACTGCTCCTGCACTGTGGGATCAGTACTGAGTGTGCAGAATTTCATTGCATCTCCGTGATCCAACATTACCCCAGAGGCGCCCATATCAAACAACCGCACCATCCATGTAAGCAGAGATTCTCCAGGTCTTTGTCGGAATCTGTCTAAAATGTCATTAATCTCCTGCTGAGTAAAATCCTCCATAGAATCCATTGCAAGCCCCTGTGGAAAATTTGGACCACTCTGTATTTCCTACGATGTATGGGCTGTGCCTCAACCACTTTGCGTTCTTCCGACTCACCCTGACTACTGGCTTGATCACACTCTCCTCCAGAGTCTGAAAACTCTGAAGAATCCCAAATATTCCCATCCCACGTTTCAGGGTCCCAGTCGATTCCTACCTTTGCAATAGTTAAACGTACTTTTCTCTTGTTAACCCTTCCCCTCCTTTTCTTGTACTTGTATTGCGCGATACGAACTGCAGCCTTTTCTGCCACAGTCTGGTAAGTTTCCAACTTATCTTGTAATAACTTATTCTGACAAGTTAACATTGTAGAGGTATTTTTGGCTTCAACAAACTGTTTCTCTATTTTTTCATGTTCGTGCTGCAGCTGAACACATTTTTCATGCATTTTACGATAAGCACACAAGAGGATCCAGCCTCTTCGCCCTAACGTGCTAAGCTCTTTTCCTTTCTCAACAGGCACTTTTTGTAAACACGCAACCACTTGTGCAGGCTCAGCGTCAGCTAAACACACATTCCAGTTCTCACTCAGCCCAGCGCAATGAGCCCACTCGTGGGCAAGCATACCATATGGGACTACCTCCCATCCTGGTATTTCAATTGGTATCTGGGAATCTGCCTTCGTTTTTCTGGAAAACATTTTTCTTTC
This sequence comes from Calotriton arnoldi, assembly GCA_963921515.1. NCBI lineage: Eukaryota > Metazoa > Chordata > Amphibia > Caudata > Salamandridae > Calotriton > Calotriton arnoldi. Next base: position 2,789,803 of record CAWUFW010000941.1, read on the forward strand.
CCCTTTTAATTTTCTTTTCGTATCCTGTTCGTGACGCCAAAAATGTAGTGTTTGTAATTTGACACAATAGGACACACCTGGACCCTGCACTCCCAAGAGGAGGCAAATGCACTACTGCACCTTTAAGCAACACACGTTAAACAGCACTCCCAAAAAACGAGGCGATAAAACAAGACCCAGCACTCTCTTAAGGCGAGGCAAGAAAACAAATTCAGGTGCATTTAAAGTGACACACACATGTTTATTAATTCAATATTTTAGAAAGGAAGGCAAAATATATCAGTTAATGCAGACTCCCAAATATCAAGTAACTCAAGTGCAAAACCAGAATAAAATGTAGCATATATATACATGTAGCAAAGAGCAAAGAAACTTAGAAAATATGTACACAAAGTAAGGAACACCTCACCGATCGATCATGCAACATCCTTGCCCACTCAAGCTGGAGGAGTCCTTCGACAGCCCAGGAAGGAGTTCGATCGGGACCCAAGTTCCGTTTGTTTCACAGCAGTACATCTACTCTGTGAATGAGCTCCTACCCGCCCCCCGAAGACTTCCACCTTTAATACCTTTACTCAACGTGAGGCGAAGGTTCTAGAAACCTCGCCCCCTTTCTTCTGTTGCGAAAACGGAGCTGGCCGTACTGGTCTGTGTCAAGGTCAAGACAGAAGCTGGCCAGGCTCCTGTATTTTGACTCCGAAACAGAGCTGCACATTCCCTGAAAGGTACCAAGCACGCATCCCACACAACATGTTCCAGTTCACTCTGATCGGTGAAGAGCAAAGACAAGTGAAGAGCGAAAACATGCCCTCCCCACTTTGCAGCTACGTGCGAGCACAGAAAATGGAGTCTGTTACACAAGATGGAATCAGCACAGAAAATGGAGTCAATTATACCAAATGGAGCCAATGGTCAATATATCATTCTTAATATCAGTACACATATCTTAGTAGATATGGTGCTGCCCTAGTCTCCCCTTCTCATGGAAAAACAGCGCAGCAACTTTGGATTAGTAACCTACACCTTCATGATCTGAAAATAAACCTTGCAAGGGCCCTTCACTGAGTTCAGGGATTATTTGAAGCCAGCTCTACTGATGCCACCAGAGTGTGAGGTCACATGACATGTACCATCCCTTCCACTATCTCGATTATTTTGGTGAAATTAGGCCACTGTTGTGCACTTTTAAATAGCAAATATATTTTAAATATTCAATGCATTATACATACATCAGAAATCTAATTCAAAGTGTTATATTTGCTATATTCTTTTCGTAGCTCGACTCGGATGTGGGGGAGGAAACAAGCTACAGCATCTATGACGTGGCCCCAGAACAGACGTACACTGTACAGGTTCGCTGCAAAAATGCCAACCACAAAGGGTTCTGGAGTGACTGGAGCCTGCCACTGACACTAACCTCAGCCAGGAAACGAAAGTGAAAGAACACCAATCTCCTCATGTGAAAGAATGCCACGGCCCATGGACTGCCAGCTTTACTCTGTGTGAAAAAAGCATGTCATGGTCTCAAATAAATAGATTTAAATTTAAAGGAAAAACTAGCTCGGTTTTGGATGTGTATTAATTGGGCAAGAACATACATGATATGGGGCGCTAATCAGATGCCAGGAAAGTTTCAACCTGATTGATTGCTTGATTGATTGCTTGATTACCTAGATAATGGTCCAGGCTTCTCCTCAGTGCACCAGGATGCTCGGGATGCTACTTAAAAGGACAGGTGTTACTGTAGGCGTCAGGGATGCTGCTGAAATATACCTTAAAGGAAGTCTGCAGGCTGCAGATCCGTTTGAGCAAAAATGTTGCGTGGGCTGCTTAATGTGCAAGTAGTGTGGCCTTGATCTCTGTAACTCACAGTCAAGCACTCCTCTCCCTCACTCTCATCCTGGGCTCTGATTTCTCTTGAAACTTACCTTAATAACCCCCACCCCTCATTGAGGCTTGTCGTGTCTGCCATGTATTCCCCTTGCTTCTTTTCTGTTCCACCTCCCCTCTTTCTCGTATGTGCTGCTTCTCTCCTGTGCAGCCTCTCCATTCTTGCACTCTTCAGCCTCCCATCACTCTTGGAAGTGACACTTCTCCAAAACTGGGCAAAGAAGACGCAGCAGAGGGCTCCACTGGGCTGAGGGCTCATAAGGGAGTAGAGCTAATACAGATGTACAGTCACAAAAACATAGTCACACAGAGGTCTGTATACACATGATTTTGTTTGCATTTGTGTTTGTTAACCTGACTTGTGTGCAGATCTGTATGAGCCAAGACCCTCATAGAATGCCTATTACCTAACACCAGGAGGGGGGGACAAGGATATGGGTCCCAAAGAGAGCGACTGATCGTGCAACAAAAGAGAGGGTGGCGAGCAGTGGAGATGCGAAGCAATCTGGTCTGGAAGAGTGAGGGTGGAAAGACAGGAAAGAAGTGACTGACGCTGGTACCACATGTATTGATTTTAAATAATTTGTGCTGCGATTTTTATAAACGGCACAGCAGATTAAAAAAAAACAAATTCTAAATATTTTTTTTTTGATAATCAAATTTATTGAATTTTTCCCAAGAACAACAATACGTTGGTAGCATGACAGACACAGTAATTAAAAGCATGATAGACGATAAAGACAACAAGGATTCGCAAGGCATTGATAATGTGAATATAGCACCTGATGAAATTCTAAATATTTTAAACTGTTTTAGTGCAGCTGAAACCAGTGTGGTTCCTGGCCAAGTTCCAGAGACATCTTGTGCTGAAATGAAGGTATTGGGACAGGCAGTCATCTTGAACTGAGGACTGTCCTTTCTGCTCCAAGTGCTGGTAGCGCCTGATCCCACCCACAGTATTTTCATCATATTTGGAACCCTTCAGCGGGAGCTCCAAGAGAGCTGATCCAAGGTAGATGAACCCTTATTTGATTCTGTCTCCACACCACTCCTGCTGATGGGAATGTTAGGTCATCACCCAACATTTGGAGCTTTTTCACCACCACCAGCTGTCTTCACTAACTGCTACTGTTGAACCTGTCTGGAGTTGTATTCCCTGCTTTGGACACTGCATGCCAGGAGCTTCCACTGAAGTGATTTTAAGTCCCAAGGTTGTACTGTTTCATTCCCAGCCTGGTCTTTCAATTCACTCCTAGTCCAACACTGAATTCAACATTTCTTGACTTTGTCCTTACAGACAGAGACATTTTTTTTTTAAACTTGTATTTTCATTGTCACCAAAATACAGGTGTTGGTACATTACAGATATGACCCAGCAGTCATGGATAGACAAACATATCAGTTCAATGAGGATATACATCTGTGCATATATCCATGAGGCATGGGGTGAGTCATGGAAGCTGGCTGAGGTTGGCAAGATAGGCATGAAGTGGCACCCATATATCACTAGGTCGGGATGTAGGAGGCAGCAGAGTACAATATGTCTCAGCATTCACAGAGCATGTGGTAAGGTTCCGAAGCCAGTAAGCATTCCTAGGAGCACTTCCTCCTCTCCAAATCATAACTGTTCTCCACCATTCCCCTAGTAGAAAACCAAGTGCAACAAATTTGCGGTAAGATTTAGCAACTCCCTTAACATACGTAGGAAGGGCTATCATAGGTGAGGTAGTCTGTGCTGAAGTGGTCATCGCCTGGGTTTCTCTACATAGCGTTTGCAAGTATGAGTTCACATAGGGGAAGGACCAGTCCATATTTAAAAATCCCACCTTGGTGGTGCCACATTGCCAGCAGTTAGTGTCAGTAGAGAGGCTATAGTGTATCATGGTAGCAGGAGTATAATATGCCATGTGAATAAACTTTAATTGGATGAACATGAATCGACCATTGGAGGAGACATTTTTAATCTGCTCACAACAATATGCCCACTGTTCAGATGGAATTTCATGACCCAATTCCAGTTCCCATCCAGGCCTCATGTGCAAGTCCATAATTGGCAAGGAGTAAGTAATGATATTGTACAGACGGGTAACTAATGTAGAGTTTGATGGGTTTGTCAGGAGCATTGTAAGCATTGACAATTCAGTGGGTTTAACTGGGAAAGAGGGACAGAGGTCCTTCAAAGAGTTTCGGAGTTAGTGATAAGTCAGTGTATGCATTGGGTTGGCAGAGGTTTCTCCCAGGTACCCGGCATATGACATGAAGCGATCATTAACAAATATATCACGGAGAGTATGTAAATCCCTGGAGCATAGCTATCTGAGCACCTTCCTGAACTTCAATTGAGGATTATCTCACTGAAAGGTGCGGAACGCATGGTTCTTGAGTGTCATATATTGTCGCAAGTCTTAGCTACGTCCATTTTGTGTATTTAACCCTATGTATTTCTTCCCAGGACCGCGCAGGACTCTGTAAAATCACATTTCGTAGAGGGGTGGGAGCTATCAGTCCTGCCTCTAGGTTTAGGTGTGGTGTGTGTCTTATATTATGTATCCAGTGATGTGGCACCAGATGGTATTCCTCGAAATTAGTTTGTAAGACAACTGCAGTTTAGACAATGCTATCCCAGGTTGCCGGCCTGCCCTCACCAATCTTAGCATGAAAGATCTAAGCTGCTCAAATAATGATTTGATTAGAGGTACTGGGATATTTCGGAAGAGGTAGAGTAATTTGGGAAGGATCACCATCTTCATGAAAGCAACTCGGCCAGCCACCGACAGTGGTAGTTTGATCCACCCCTCTATCTGTCTAGTGATGCTTGTAATACCGCGCCTAAAGTTTTCCATGATCACCACTGTCATGTCCTTGTGTTATCTGATCTCACAAGTTCGGTCTGCCACCGCAATGGAAATGTTAAGCTGGATTGTTGGGTGCTTTTAGTCAGAGGCATCAAGAATGATATTGTCCAGCTAATCTGTAAACCACACCAAATGCCGAATGTAACGATTTCATTTATGATCAGTGTTAGACTTGCAGGATCTTTCATGATAAGAAGGATATAATTGGCATACATAGACAGAAGTATCCTGCGTGTGCCTAACTGTATACCGTGCTGGTGGTGATACTCTCTAAGAATGCACGCATGGGGCTGCACGGCTAGGCCAAAAATGATTATGAGAGATGGGGGTATCCCTGTCTAGTCCCTCTTCCAATGGGAATTGGGGGGGGGGAGGGGGTATTTTAGAATGTTCACTCTAATTCTAGCCAGTGGCTGAGTGTAGAGTAGGGCGACCCACCTCAGAAAGCCTTTTATCCCATCCTCTCAATCAATGTCTGTAAAAAACGTGCCATTCAAGGGAATCGAATGCTCTGGCGGCGTCTAGAAAGGCAGCAGCCACAAATAATTCAATAAATTTGATGGGTAAGGGCAAAGAATGTGCTTAGATTGTCGGAAGTGGACCTCCCAGGAATAAATCCAGATTGATTTGGTCACATCACACTAGAAAGTAAGGGAAGGTGCCTGTTGGTGAGAAATTTTGCAAGAATTTTATTATCTACACCTATTAATGATAGTGGACGGTAGGGTTCGCAGAGGTTCGGAGGTTTGCCTGGTTTGAGGAGGGTGATTACTGTGGCCTCTCTGAATGTTGGCTGAAGAATGCCATGCTCTAAGGCCTCATTGTAAACATCAACCGGTATAACGCCAGCTCCTCAGCATAGGTTTAATCAAATTCAACTGAAAAGCCATCTCCACCAGAGGTGGAGTCATTTTTCATAGATTTTATAAACCCCTTGATTTCTTGCACAGTGACCGGCTCACATAAAGGTTCTCGCTGGAGTTCGGGCCAGGCTAACGTTGTCTTATTTAGGTACTTGTGTGTAAGTTGTTTGGGCTGGTCATTCCTGGATTATTGAGTTTGGTATAAAGTACCCTAACTGCTTCAGATTATCTCTGGGTTTATAATGCGTTTTACTGTCTTGCCCAGGATGGGTTAATCATGCCCGTCAGGTCTCTACCAGGTCTGTCACACCCCCCATATCATCTAGCCGTTGCATATTTATTGATACATTTTACCTCCCTCTCAGCAGCTTCCATAAACTTAACCTGCTTCAGATTCATGGCAGCTAAACTGGTGGGACCAGGCCTGCCATTTCCCTCTCGCTCCGGGGAGCTTATCTCGGATTCCAACTTAACAAGATAGTTGCGGAAGGATTTAAGAATTCCATGTGCTTTTGAGATACATTCATCATGTGGAACTGCTTTAAAGGCCTCCCATAATGAGGTCCTCGGGGAGACTGATTATTTGGTTGTCTTGAAGTAGGAGAGAATAACCTGCTGAATTTAGGATGTAAAGGCAGGATCCAACTATTCAGTTTTCTGTAGCCTCCATAGTTCCTGAGGGCCTGGGGTGGCAGGCATGTGTAGAGTAAGCACATCTGGTTTGCGGTCAGAAAGAGTTTTGGGCAGATCTGTGATTGATGTGGCGACGAGTGTCGAGGTCTGAACGGTGTTCCCCTCTTAACCAATATCGCAACTCCTCAGGAATAAGTGGAGAAGGAGGAGAAATAGCGATATGAGCTCCATTTACTTGTGAATCCACTCATGTAGGAGTGCGCAATGTGGGTCTTTCGAAGGAAAACAATATCAACAGCACATCTAGTAAGATATGTTAAAAGGAAAAGTGCTTTCCAGGGATTATTTATCCTGTGTACATTTCATGTCATCAATTTCAATTTATTTGTCTGTAAGTATGCCGGGGATAGCTTAGTTGATGGGAAATAATTTCCAATGTGGTCCCTGCCTGTCATGCTTAACCGTTAGGTGTGATAGTAAGTGGTTATAGCGTTGAATCATAGCTGTACTGTGCACCTGATAACCCCTTCTCTCCCACTTCCAACCAAATCAAGCCCCAACTTCTCCATGATCTGCCCCAGCCCAACTATCAACTTGTGATGAATTAGTACTAACATAGCAACTAGTTTTAAAGCATGTCCGTGCACAGTCTGCGTCAGGCTATTGATTATTCCACTTCATCAAAAAGATTTGATGAAGAGTCAACCCCCTTGTTCCGAGAGGGCTGTCTGAACGAGAGGAGTGGTTTTTTTTACATTTATTTGCCTCCTCCAAGGATGTAAACACACTGGGTTTGCCCAGAGGGTGAAGTGCAGCCGTGCGGGGTACAGCATGGCATAAGGTATCTCCATCTAATGGAGTTTCCTTTAGGTCGGTATACATTTTCTCTGGACTTCCTGCACGGCTTTGGTGAAGTCCGTATAGAAGGACATAGTGGAGCCCTCATGTTGTTTTTTTTTCTCACAGTCTAGCTGAAGAATTTTGTCTCTTTCCCTGTAATTCAGCAGTTCTACAATGAGCGGGCATGGTGACGCTCCAAGCACCGGCCTGAGTGCCAGCAAGCGACGTGTCCTCTCCACCACAAATAGTGGGGGAGAGATGCTTCCTGTCAAAAATGTCTATCAACAGTTTTTCAGCATATGTCTCCACACATTAAATGTTGGTGGACTCTGGGATGACTACAAGGTGCAGTTTGCATCGGCGAGAGCTGGCTTCTAAATATTCATTCTTCTCTTTTACTTTTTGAGTTCCAATTTGAATTTTCTTTGGATCTTAGATTGTAATGTTATGTTATAGAAATTTATTGAGCGCAAACAATTACCTGAAGGTGTCAAGGTGCTAGCTCCGTGTGAGACAAAGATGAGAGCACTAGTGTTTCTGCTTGTCAGAAGTATACTCTGATGAGAAGAGGTAGTACCTAATACTTCTACTTGTTGCACAGCATCGTCTTCTATGTTGGAGATCTGCCGCTCCTCCATGTTCAGACGATTAAGCTATCGGTCGAGGCTCTGCTTCATGTTATCCAGACTTGGAATCAGGGAATCTGAAGCTGCCCCTCATTTCTAACAGTAGTGATTTAACATCAGCGGTGTCTCCATTAGCCACACATTGGGTGGGGTTAGGGGACCACAGTCTCTGATTCACAGTCATGGGACCTTGAGCCCTTTTTATTGCCCTCAAATGTAAGCATAGACTGTCCGCCGTCCAGTTTGCTCGTAGTGTCAATTTTTGTGGGGGACTCTGGCCACTGAATCTAAGGGCCACTGGTGAGGCAATCAATTGGGCTGTCTCCTCAGGAGGGCACCAGTTCAGTAGAGTTGAAGTGCACAGTATGCAGGAGTACGAGCAGAGACGGAGTCTTCAAGTCTGTCTTTGAGACACTCGGGGGCCCAAGGAATGTCAGGCAATAAGTCTACCTCCCGGGGAGGCAATACGGTTACAGGTCAATGAGCATAAATCTCCATGGAACTCTCTACTACCAGAAATCAATGCAGATATCGCTGTGCTGTAGGCATGGCTGCTCCAGTGAGGCCTGGCATGTGGGATCCCCCGCTTGCAGCGCGGCCCCTTTCTAACAGTTGTGGGGACGGGGTCCAACCAGTGCAGAGATGTCAGGGAATAGCAAGTGGAAGCCTGCAAACACAGGTGGATAGCATAGAGGAGATGAAGTGGGGAGGACCCACACCAGCCTCACCCCATGCGGTATCGCCGCACTCAACAACAGCAGGGGCAGCCGTCAGTGCGCAGGGCCTGCTGGGACTGGGCTTTAGCTCCTGAGATCAAGGCGACCTACCGACAAGCACTGCAGAGTTTTCACCGGTTACACCATGGGCGGAGCTACCAACTTCACCCTTTGTAGGGAGGCCCTGATTGGCACAAGGCGTCCCGCACAAGGCCGCACTCCAGATCCATGGGAGGCCAGTCCACTTTCTTCCTGTGGCGCGATTTACGGGCCTCCCAGCAGACTCAGAGGGCTACCACAGGTCATTCCGCTTCCACAATTGGTACTTGCTCAGGTAGCATGTGTGGGAATGCCGATGGTGATGTTTATCAGGATGATTTTTTTAGATTCTGTGGCTCTGACCTCAGTAGCCTGCTTAGTTTACTGCCATCTTGATTGGCGCCCCTTAGAGGCCCACATTCCTGACAGAGATGTTTTAAGGCATGGGCAAAGTGGGCAATTGCTTAGGTCCCCCACCTTACAAGGGGCCCCCGGGAAAGTGAACTTTCTCTCTATATGATCCTTCTCTATTCTATTTCTTACTCCTGACTATCTTCCTACCCTGTTACATTTTAAGGATTTGTAAAGTCTGGGCACGACATATTGCAACTGTTTTTGTGTGACACTGTAAAATTTCAACATATCATTTAGTATTGTTGGGAATCATGTGGGCTTGAATTAGCAGGAAATGGTTAATCAAACTCACATTTGCTCCCTATAGGGGCCTCCAAAATAATTCTTGCCCGGGGCCCGCAAAATCCTTAAGAAGACGCTGCTTCCAGAGACATGCATAGTCCCATTGACTTTAGTGGAAAAACTGGCTTTTGTCCGAAACCTAGCTAATCCAATATTTACAATTGCATAAATCCTATTGTTTGCACTTCCAGCTGTTTATTTCTTTGAAAGATTTCACTTGTGCTTGTTGATGATGCACCCCAAGCACCTCCAGCAGGGTAACAAATCTTTAACGAGGGTCCTTTAATGGGACGGTGAGCTTGCCTACCTTTGTAAATAACTGGATGAGGGTTTTGTGGGAGCTCAAATAAAGTGTGTTGGCCCTCTGGTCGCTTCCTCATTGCTACTCTTCCCCGTAGGTTCCAAACAGTGTGTCCTCTACTTCATCCCAGCAGGATTCACGGCTTCTGTGTTTACAGAAAGGTTGCACACAGGTTCCAAGAAAGGGCGATCAGCATCACACCAACTAAGTGAATTGTTTAATAGTGGGGTCACCTGCTCTCGAGGTTTGTCACTCTTGCATTGCAGTCGCACTGGCAGCTATGTAGAGGTTTTGAGGTCATTCACCGTCACCAGCCCAATTCTTTCTGCCTGTGTTTCTGGGATGTCACTGCTGGATGCATGCAGTACCATTCTCCTGCTAACTTTTCCCATCTCCGGGAAAGTACACTTTTCTGTCCCACTTTTAACCACCGGCTTTTGCTAGGGTGTTAACTGTGTTTAGTGGCAGGGTGCTGGACTTCTTATATGTTTCCCTGTACTTGTGTGAGTTTCCATTTGCTTGTGTATTTCTGCACATCTGTGTGTATGTGTGCCCGTATGTACGGATGAATGTGTGTTGTTTGTGTGAGAGATATTGGACCAGATTTACCAATTTCTCACGCTGCGCAGTGCAGCAGCCGTAAATGCTGCGCTGAGTGAGAAGGAGAGAGCAGGAGAGCACCAAATTTACAGAAATATGGCCTCTCCTACCCTCTCCGTAGCGCTGCTGCTGAAATTGCGCCATAGTGCAAGGGTGTCTCTGTGAATCAAGCATAGGTTTTGTACTGGATATCCTTCCAGTACAAAATACTATGCTTAGATTAATTTTAAACATTTCCTCACTTTGTATGTGTGCTGTACAGTGCATCACACATGTGAAGTCGGAAAATAAAGGAGAAAAAAAGCATTTCTCCTTCATAGCGCCTAGTTGAAGGGCGCGCTATTTTCTGACGCTAAACCCTGTCTACTTTATTTAGTAAATTGGATTTAGAGTCAGAAACCTTGGGTGATTGCATGGGACTGCCCATGCACCACCCATAGTATGCCCCCTTGGTGCTAAGTAATGCATAACAACATTATGCGCTGCTTTGCGTTACTTTCACGTTATTTCCAGTGCTAAACGTTTAGCGCTGGAAAGAAAATCGGACAAAAAGATTGTGCGCTGATTTGCATCAATTTTGTGATGCAAACGCGGCGTAATATCTTATTAACCCGTTGCGTGCGCCCGTCGGCCAACGGCCGTCGCGAGCACTACCTCTGTAGTGCTGCGAACGTCCATTGGCCGACGCGGCCCCGCCCACTCCGCTAAACCGCCGCACCGCGGCGGAATTGCCGCTGCGGTTAAGCGGTTAAATCTGCCTCATTGTGTCAGAGGGTCGCGCTAGCTCTGTATGGGTTTTTTTTAATAAATTATCTGCAGGTTAAGGTCTATTTATTTGTTAGGGACGCCTTTTGCTTTCAGCACTCACACCCAGATGACCTCTGCAAGGGTCTGGTGTGGCCAGTGAACTTCACTTTGTTGGTGTGTAATGGATACAGAGTGTCTGTTTGTTGGTGGTTGCCCTGTTGGAGAGATATGACATGGTGATGTGGAAAGGGCGTTGCATTAAACATCAACCACCACTCAATTTGTCATTACTGTGATTGATAGGTGCTGAGGTCCTAGGTGTGTGGAAGTTGCTGCAGAGGCACGCATTTGTGCATTTTCAGTGTATCATCAATGTTGCTTCACAGAGACATCACCTGTGTGTACAGATATTGGGTATGCATGTTGCATGCACATCATTATGTCCTGCTGCATGTTCTTCCCTCTGACTACATTGGCATTGGTGATGTACTGCTGTGTCTGCCCACGTGTGTTACAGTGACAGATGTGTTTTGGTGAGTAGTGATGGCTTTTTGTATGCGATGTTTATTGCATGTGATGTCTGATGGCGTCTGCGTGATGGTTATTTGTGAGCCTCTTAAAATGGTTGTGCAACTAGTGTTTAGGCAAAAGCTTGATTCTATCCAGTTCATAGTCTACTTTATGGCCTCAAAGTGAGATGGTAGTATTGTGATCGAGCAGCGGCGTTTGTGCCTGTACCTTGGGGTTCATACATTCCATATGAGCTGTAGCACCACTTTGGTTATTGTAGCTGTTGAAGGTACTACTGCCTAAATTGGCGATCAGGTCTATGCACCAAAGCGCCATGGCTCATCCTTGGGTCCAATTTTTTAATTACACATTTGGCGTCTCATTCGCCTATGCATCTTTGCGTTTCTACTATTTGGAAGCCCCTTTACTCCTAATTTTGTCATTTTACATCATTGGCTAACTAGTTTTTAAAAAACAACTTTTGAATTTGTTTTTCTATTTTCGCGTGTTTTGCCTTTTTCTCTCATCACCGCTGTAGAATTCTGTTATTTTTCCTGTCTACCAATTCCCTATTGATTCAAGTAATAATTTTGGAAAAATATTTTGGATTGTACAGACACATAAACTGAGGAAAAAAAGAAATAATAAATTTGATGGGTTTCAGGTGACCAAATAGATTAGATGTCCTGGACATTCCTTGGCCCTCATTTTTAGGGTCGAGCCTGCAAGAGCATGTACTAGCGCATGCATTTAGCTTGCGTGACACTGTTACTAACAAAAAGGGCTTGGAGCCCGCCTGTTGCTTACCATTTGTTGACTTGTGTGGCACTCTTCTTTACAGCCTCGTAATTCATCAAGGAAGGTCTAACATCATTTCCACTCCTCTTTCTGGAGCTGGGACCAAGCACTGATTGATTCAACTTAATCAGTGTTTGTCCGCTGCTCCTGACAATTGAGGTATTATTTTGTTCTGTTTAACTTTTAGTGCCCTTGTTGGACTTGGCCCTTTTTGGCAGGTTCACCCCTGAACTTTTTGCCTGGTCTGTAACCTAGTGTTGGTGGTTTTAGGCCTCTGGGCACTTTCGCACTGTGGTCCAGTGGAAAGTGCGTGCGCGCTCTGCGCACATTTAGTGAGATTGACCTGCCTCCCATAGGAATGCATTGGGGATATGTGTGTCCATGGTAATTCCTGGTGTGAGAGGAGTGCAGGGGCGAGTTTAGTATGTGCGAACTCGTGAAAATAAATGCTGCGCAATGGTGTGCGCAGATTTATTATAACTGGTGTAGAAATGCCACTTCTAGAAGTTGGCATTTATGTGTGCTCTGTGTCTGCCTGCCTGATGTGAATTGCATGTCTGGCTTGTGAGTGACAGGGGCTGGGAGGTGTGTGTGGCTCCAGGAGGGGCAGGGTGAGTCAGCGCAGGGCTGAATAGGGAGATCTGCATCTAGATGGGAGGGAGGAGTTGCACCTGGGACCTGAATAGGGCTGTGCCTTCCCTCCACAATGCTGGCTCCACCCCCTGTGGTGCGTCTGAAGTCCCTGTGAAAGGAGAGAGGAGCTGAGCAAAACAAAGTGCTCCAAAGCTCCCCCCAAACCAGTTGTATCTGGTTCCCCCAAACCCTGTGCTGTGACACAAAGGAAAATGCTGTATAAAAGAAGGGGCTGTGACCCCATGAAAATGTGCAGTTCCTGGTTGCTGGTCCTACGGGCGTGCTGCTGTTGGGGCCCAGGGGGGCTGCCAGGAGGGCTTGCCTCCCTGGGCCCTGCATTGCCCCTTCACCTTTGAGGACTTTTGCTTCATGTAGCGCCTGGAAGCGCTATCCTGTAATTGCCCAGCCGAGCAGGAGCGGGGGCTGTGCAGCGCGAGCTGCTCGCCTCGTGGGAGGGAATCCCGATGCGAGGATTCCCCCGTGATACTCAAGTGCGCGGGTGCCCACCCCGCGTCTTTGCCTTTACCGATGGAGCGGAGCCCACCCCGCTCTATATATTAATTTCCGAGGAGCCTACCCCTCATGGCCGCAGCCGAGAAGAAAGCGTTGCCGGGCCGCTGCCAGCGCGACCCGGAAGTCAGGCAACCTTGCCTGCGACGTGGGCGGGGCCGGCGGCAGGACCGGAAGTGATGGCGGTACCGGTGCGGGGCTCCCACGAGCGAGGGAGCCCGGTGTGCAGAGAAAGGGAGAACGGGAGCCCACCCGCCTCCCGGCGAAGCACCGGAGAAGTCCTGAGCCCTAGGAGAGGGCCCAGGCAGAAGAACAGTGACGGAGCCTCCAGGCTCCACGGTGAAGTCCCGGTCCCAGGAGGGGACCGGGTGAAGAGGAGCACACGCCCAGAGAGAGCCTCCCCGACCAGAGCCGGTGAGTAGGGCTCCGTGGGGGCGACGGCTCTTGGGTATTGTGATATCCGTGGGGCACGGAGTCAGAGCGGCCCCGTCTGGCAGCGGGCCGCTCCAACGTTGGGCATCCCTGCTCCCAGATCGGAGCATATCGTCGGTGCTCGTGCTCCCGCCCCAGCTGCCCCGCCTGACAGTGGGCAGCTGCAGCATTTTGCCACATTCCCCTGGCTAAGGAGTCCCAGTGGGGACCCCAAGGGCACAGAGGTGCCCATGCCGCATTTGAGGGGCACAGCTTCGCCGCACCAGCGCGGGCAGCTGCTGAGGATGGGGCATGTTTGCTTCCAGAGGGCCCGAGAGTCTTGGGGCATATCAAGGCGCATTGTCGGCGCCTGGGCGGTCCCGCCAGAGAGCGGGCCGCCCCAACGATGGGGGCATGTGTCGATTGTCATGTGGGGGTCCAGAGGGCACAGAGGTGCCGGGCCCCCTTGATAAGAAGTGCCACAGCTGCACCGCACCAGCGCGGGCAGTTGCAACCCGTGGGCACAATTAATCCAAAGTCCCCGAGGGGGGACAGGAGGCACAGAGGTGCCAGGCCTTCCCGTGATTCACAGCTGCCCAGCAAGTAGTGGGCAGCTGCAACGTTTAGGCAACAGTCCTGAGGGGGCATTCTTGCATAAGATAGGAGTGAGATGCACTCCTCTGCCCCAGCGCAATTACGCGCTTTTTGGATATTGCTGCATTGGCAGCTGAACCCTGACTTTGGACATAGGGCATGTGAGCCCTAGAGAAGGCCGTTGGCCAGGAGGGTCAGGGATTATGTGGTGCTAGGAAATGTGATGCATTTACCCTGATTTACGCACCCTCTGTTATACCTCTAGCTGTGGGTTCAGATAGAGGTTGTTTGGCATATTATGGTTTATGCTAGTGATTTTATTATTACCTAATGCGTTTAGGTTGTGAGTTATTCTCTACTGTGATTTACGCCCTAATGTGAGTTATACTTAGGAGGTTAGGGTCTAATGTGTTTAGACTGATGAGAGGATTGCATCATGTATTTATGCTGGTGAGGTTGGCGCAGAATGTAATTTGCGCCTAATGTGATACTGTGCATAATGTAGTTTCTGTTACAGGCGGATGCTAAGTACAGGGGTTACCAGTGATTACTGGTTGTACGTTTATGATGTGTTCTACATTTATTATAAGTGATACATATTCTAAGTTCGCTTTGTGCTGGTTCTGACAGTGGTCCAGTTGGCCCTGTCAGGTGTAAATAATCCCTTGTAAATATGACCTAGTGCCAGGTGGCACCATGTATATTATGTGAGTACTATTCTAATGTGTTATGATAATACAAAGGCTATTTTTGATATAACCTTGTGTGGAGTTCCTTCTTGTGGTGTGCCTGGTATGTTGTTGCTGTGTGCGTGCGCAAACGCTTTACACATTGCCTCCGGGATAAGCCTGACTGCTCGTGCCAAGCTACCAAGGGGGTGAGCAGGGGTTATCTTTGGCGTGTAACACCCTCGCCCTGACTAGAGTGGTGGTCTCTGCCTGGCTTTGGCGCAAGCCTTAGCCAACCAGAGATCCCATTTCTAACATTGGTTGTCAGCGGTGAGGATAGGACTTGCGTTTGCGCAGTACCACAGCGACAACTGGCTGCACTACAAAGCTCTGCATTTTAGATAGTCACATGGAAAGGGATTATTGTTTCTGAATTAGTTTTAAGAGTCATTTCTTTTTGAAATGTGTTTCTTGTGCGCTATGAGTTGAGTGTACTGCCAAGGACAGAAACCAGAGAATCTGGAGGAGTGACTGCCCTTGTGCAGACTGCTATCGGGTTGGCCTAAAGCTGGAGGAGGGACTGCCCTTGAGCCATGGTGTTGGTTCTTGGGTTGGCCTGCAGCTGAGGAGGGACTGCCCCTGTGCTGTCTGCTAGTTCTTGGGTTGGCCTACAGTGGGGACTTAATTGGTATGGAGTCACTAGCTCGGGAGGGTAGATTATCCCTAAGTGCAGTGTGAGTTTTCTGGATTCACCAGTAAGGGTGGGATCCAGTGGTGGCAGCGAAGTATGTGTCCAGTGCATGAAGTCCCCGTCCCGTTCCCAGAGTATGGTACCTGGTGCTCAGTAAGAGGGGTGCAGGTTGAGATTCAGGGACAGTAAGGAACTGTCTCACCAGTCTGGGGGTGTGTGTGTGGATGAGTGATGTGCTGCTGGACGCTGGAGTGAGTTCTCTGAAATAAGGAGCTTGCATGGGGGAGTGACCCTAGAGGAATGGTGCAGGTATCTCCCAACTCGTGTGGTGGAGATGGTTCAGAGGAACACAACTAGGAACCGTTATAGTGAGGAGGTTGCAAGGCCTCACATCATGTCCTGCGAGGAAGGTGTGAGACTGGGCCGTATTCCGAGCCTCAATCTCAAGTCTCCGGTACTGGATGGTTCTTAGAAGGAACACCAGGAAAGGAACCTAGTCTGTCCTGTTGGACTGTTCTGTGTGGGGATCTCCCCGTGGTAGGTGAGCTGGAAGTGGTTCCAATAAGAGTGGCTCGGGTATCTTCCAGTCCTGTGGGGTGGAAGAGGTTCAGTGTAGCCCAGCTAGGTCCCAGTGGAATGGGAGGGGTGTAGGGGCACGTCCGGTCTCAGTGGAGACGGAGTGAGTGTGGGACGGTGTGTCCCACGGTGGCCCGAAACCCCGTCTCAGGGCCTGGAGGGTTCCCTAGGGGAGCGCCAGGTCGGGGGCCTAGGCTGTACTTGTAGGCCATTTGAGGAGGATCTTCTAGTCTCTAGAGGACGTGGAGCGTCTGTAACCAGAGCTCCAGCAGTCCTGGTGCTAGGCAGCACCGCTCCTAAGTGGAGGGTGCAGAAGTCCTGATTGAGGGGTGAGAGGGGGAGAGGTTCCCCAGTGGAAGAACCAGTAGGTCCAGAGGGGACCTTGGGGACACCACTTCTGCCCTGGGTTTGTGCCCGGCAGACTGTCACACGACACATTAGTTATGTGTCACCCTCGGGGGGGGCATGCGTGCTCCCCGGGAAGTCCTGGTTCGCCGGGCATCTGACCAAAGGGTAGCGTCCCTGGGTTGGGGAGCCAGGTTAAGGTGTTTGCCTGACCTGGACGGCAGGGCGACTGTAATCAGTGTCCTGGCCGGTTTGCCTTTTAGGGGTACCACTCCAGTTGGGAGGGTATCGGACTCTGGGAGGGGGTGCAGAGGGAGGGAGTCCTCGCCTCTGACCCCGGTGCATCCGGTGAATTTGGATCCCAGGTGGTAGGCCAGTTGATGGAGAGAGGTCCTGAACTGGTGGGAGAGTTGTGTTCTGGTGGGTGCTTCCCCTGGGAGGGTGCGGAACCCCAGAAGTAGAGGTAGGGTGAGGAGACGCTTCGCCCGTGACCTCTGGTCAGCCTGAGGGTGCGGACCCTAGGTTGAAGGATCAGTGGTAGTTTGGAACTACACTGAGGGAGAGTGGAGAATGGCTGTTGTATGCCAGGGGTTACTGCCCCCACTCTGGATTGGCAAGGACCAGTGGCATCTGGGTGGCCTAGGGCCTGGTCCTGGCCGTGGACAACTAAGGAGTACCGGTGGGGTAGCCTAGTTGGTCCTGAGTTTTTCTTAGTTGGATTCCATGGGTTCCAAGTGGCGTAGAACCGGAGGGTGTCCCTGCAGTGCGGGCCTGCGTCCGTGTTCTATCGCTCCCAAGCAGGGAAGCCCATCAAGGTAGTGATTGGTCTGCCCTGCGTTTTGGCTGGAAGGGGTTGTGTTGGACTTGGCCCTTTTTGGCAGGTTCACCCCTGAACTTTTTGCCTGGTCTGTAACCTAGTGTTGGTGGTTTTAGGCCTCTGGGCACTTTCGCACTGTGGTCCAGTGGAAAGTGCGTGCGCGCTCTGCGCACATTTAGTGAGATTGACCTGCCTCCCATAGGAATGCATTGGGGATATGTGTGTCCATGGTAATTCCTGGTGTGAGAGGAGTGCAGGGGCGAGTTTAGTATGTGCGAACTCGTGAGAATAAATGCTGCGCAATGGTGTGCGCAGATTTATTATAACTGGTGTAGAAATGCCACTTCTAGAAGTTGGCATTTATGTGTGCTCTGTGTCTGCCTGCCTGATGTGAATTGCATGTCTGGCTTGTGAGTGACAGGGGCTGGGAGGTGTGTGTGGCTCCAGGAGGGGCAGGGTGAGTCAGCGCAAGGCTGAATAGGGAGATCTGCATCTAGATGGGAGGGAGGAGTTGCACCTGGGACCTGAATAGGGCTGTGCCTTCCCTCCACAATGCTGGCTCCACCCCCTGTGGTGCGTCTGAGGTCCCTAGCCTGTCCTGTGAAAGGAGAGAGGAGCTGAGCAAAACAAAGTGCTCTAAAGCTCCCCCCAAACCAGTTGTATCTGGTTCCCCCAAACCCTGTGCTGTGACACAAAGGAAAATGCTGTATAAAAGAAGGAGGGGCTGTGACCCCATGAAAATGTGCAGTTCCTGGTTGCTGGTCCTACGGGGCGTGCTGCTGTTGGGGCCCAGGGGGGGCTGCCAGGAGGGCTTGCCTCCCTGGGCCCTGCATTGCCCCTTCACCTTTGAGGACTTTTTGCTTCATGTAGCGCCTGGAAGCGCTATCCTGTAATTGCCCAGCTGAGCAGGAGCGGGGCTGTGCAGCGCGAGGCTGCTCGCCTCGTGGGAGGGAATCCCGATGCGAGGAATTCCCCGTGATACTCAAGTGCGCGGGTGCCCACCCCGCGTCTTTGCCTTTTACCGATGGAGCGGGAGCCCACCCCGCTCTATATATTAATTTCCGAGGAGCCTACCCCTCATGGCCGCAGCCGAGAAGAAACGTTGCCGGGCCGCTGCCAGCGCAACCCGGAAGTCAGGCAACCTTGCCTGCGACGTGGGCGGGGCCGGCGGCAGGACCGGAAGTGATGGCGGTACCGGTGCGGGGCTCCCACGAGCGAGGGAGCCCCGGTGTGCAGAGAAAGGGAGAACGGGAGCCCACCCGCCTCCCGGCGAAGCACCGGAGAAGTCCTGAGCCCTAGGAGAGGGCCCAGGCAGAAGAACAGTGACGGAGCCTCCAGGCTCCACGGTGAAGTCCCGGTCCCAGGAGGGGACCGGGTGAAGAGGAGCACACGCCCAGAGAGAGCCTCCCCGACCAGAGCCGGTGAGTAGGGCTCCGTGGGGGCGGCGGCTCTTGGGTATTGTGATATCCGTGGGGCACGGAGTCAGAGCGGCCCCGTCTGGCAGCGGGCCGCTCCAACGTTGGGCATCCCTGCTCCCAGATCGGAGCATATCGTCGGTGCTCGTGCTCCCGCCCCAGCTGCCCCGCCTGACAGTGGGCAGCTGCAGCATTTGCCACATTCCCTGGCTAAGGAGTCCCAGTGGGGACCCCAAGGGCACAGAGGTGCCCATGCCGCATTTGAGGGGCACAGCTGCGCCGCACCAGCGCGGGCAGCTGCTGAGGATGGGGCATGTTTGCTTCCAGAGGGCCCGAGAGTCTTGGGGCATATCGAGGCGCATTGTCGGCGCCTGGGCGGTCCCGCCAGAGAGCGGGCCGCCCCAACGATGGGGGCATGTGTCGATTGTCATGTGGGGGTCCAGAGGGCACAGAGGTGCCGGGCCCCCTTGATAAGAAGTGCCACAGCTGCACCGCAGCAGCGCGGGCAGTTGCAACCCGTGGGCACAATTAATCCAAAGTCCCCGAGGGGGACAGGAGGCACAGAGGTGCCAGGCCTTCCCGTGATTCACAGCTGCCCAGCAAGTAGTGGGCAGCTGCAACGTTTAGGCAACAGTCCTGAGGGGGCATTCTTGCATAAGATAGGAGTGAGATGCACTCCTCTGCCCCAGCGCAATTACGCGCTTTTTGGATATTGCTGCATTGGCAGCTGAACTCTGACTTTGGACATAGGGCATGTGAGCCCTAGAGAAGGCCGTTGGCCAGGAGGGTCAGGGATTATGTGGTGCTAGGAAATGTGATGCATTTACCCTGATTTACGCACCCTGTGTTATACCTCTAGCTGTGGGTTCAGATAGAGGTTGTTTGGCATATTATGGTTTATGCTAGTGATTTTATTATTACCTAATGCGTTTAGGTTGTGAGTTATTCTCTACTGTGATTTACGCCCCTAATGTGAGTTATACTTAGGAGGTTAGGGTCTAATGTGTTTAGACTGATGAGAGGATTGCATCATGTATTTATGCTGGTGAGGTTGGCGCAGAATGTAATTCGCGCCTAATGTGATACTGTGCATAATGTAGTTTCTGTTACAGGCGGATGCTAAGTACAGGGGTTACCAGTGATTACTGGTTGTACGTTTATGATGTGTTCTACATTTATTATAAGTGATACATATTCTAAGTTCGCTTTGTGCTGGTTCTGACAGTGGTCCAGTTGGCCCTGTCAGGTGTAAATAATCCCTTGTAAATATGACCTAGTGCCAGGTGGCACCATGTATATTATGTGAGTACTATTCTAATGTGTTATGATAATACAAAGGCTATTTTTGATATAACCTTGTGTGGAGTTCCTTCTTGTGGTGTGCCTGGTATGTTGTTGCTGTGTGCGTGCGCAAACGCTTTACACATTGCCTCCGGGATAAGCCTGACTGCTCGTGCCAAGCTACCAAGGGGTGAGCAGGGGTTATCTTTGGCGTGTAACACCCTCGCCCTGACTAGAGTGGTGGTCTCTGCCTGGCTTTGGCGCAAGCCTTAGCCAACCAGAGATCCCATTTCTAACAGCCCTACAAACAGAAGGCATGTGACTGGTAAAAACATGCCCAGCAGAACAAACAAAATTACAAAGATTTATTTTCTATAGGTAACTTTCTTTTATTTTGACAAGTCTCCTTTTCTTACTTTGCACTCATGTTTTCTTTTGTTTTTGCTCATGAGTGCTGTTCTCAAAAGATGAGGATTATTTTATTGCAAAGCGATATTTTTTCTTTCTTGTGTGTAATTTCTGAAGTGATGCTTTAATACATAATCATGCAGTACACCCCAATCCACCCCACTCCAATCAGCCCCACTCCATCAATCCCACTCCAATCCGCCTCACCTCACCCCACACCAATTCACCCCACTCAATCCAATCCACCCCATTCCAATCAAAACTATTCACCCCAATCGAATCCATTCCAATCCACCACATTCCAATCCTCCCAACCCACTCCACTCCACTCCAATCTACCTCACTCCAATTCACCCCACTTCAGTCCAAAACAATCTGCTTAAAAACCTACTTTTGAATTTCTTTTTCTATTTTGTGTGTTTTGCCTTTTTCTCTCATTACCACTGTAGAATTGTGTTATTTTTCCTGCCTACCAATTCCCTATTGATTCAAGTAATAATTTTGGAAAAATATTTTGGATTGCACAGACACATAAACTGAGGAAAAAAAGAAATAATAAATTTGATGGGTGTTGTAATCTTCCTTCCACTTTCTCCCTCCTCTCCTCCTTGGTACGTTCCCTTCCCCCCTCCTTCCTTGGAATGCTCCTCTGGAGTTTGCTTTAGAATGTTGGCTGATGTCTGTTCTCAGTTACGGATGACTGATAAAGACGCACTTGAACTTACCTTGCCTCAGCGTCTCTTAATTACAATACTGGCGACAATTTGGTGCAGGGGGCCTCCCAGTCATCTCCCCTTTCAGTGCTCCTCTCCATTGGCGTCCCTTCCGGAACAGCTGCTTCCATTACAATACTGACAGAAGATTTATTTTGCCTGCATCTGCCGGAACTTCTTGTGCTTTGTTCAAGGACACCTCCTCACGACTACGTCGCACTGCCCCAAAAGATTAACCCGGATCTGGTGTGCACTTTGCAAGGACCGCCTTCCGAGGGACGGCTCCCCTGCCACCCGGAAGACAAGATTGGAAACGCGCCACACGGGAACGCCTTCTCTGTGGTGAACGCCTTCCGAAGGACATCCCTCCATCTCCGGAAGACCGTGATTGGAGTCGAGTCATACTCGCTAAGCCTTCTCCATGAGGTACGTCAAAAGTAGCCTCCTCCCGGTCCTGCCCTGAGGAGCCGCATTCTGTCAGCCGTAGTCCCCGCTTCTTTCCTTCCTGCTGTGTTATCATCTGCACTCCACCCCTAAGCTGTGTACCGCCTGAGGTGCTGATTCCTGTCACCTGAACACAGCGCACCTTCCTCCCTGCGGTGGTGTTTCCTGCGTGCTGCTCCTTCAATTTCACAACTTCCCTGAGGTACCGGTTCTCCTTGGGAGTCCTCATTTTTACTTAGTTCACACTTCTTTTCATTTCAGCAGTGTGTGCACTTTTACACGGTGACACGCACACCTATGTTCCTCTTCTACAAACTTTGGTACTGTGTGTGCACTTGTTACACGGTGACACGCAGACCTTATTCTTCATTTTCCTGGTTTTTCTACTCTGTAGTTAACCCTTCTTTTCGTTTCAGCAGTGTGTGCACTTTTACACGGTGACACGCACACCTCTGTTCCTCATCTACAAACTTTGGTACTGTGTGTGCACTCGTTTACACGGTGACACGCACACCTTATTCTTCATTTTCCTGGTTTTGCCACTGTGTGTGCACTCGATCCTCAGTGACATACACACCTTTTTATTGATAACCTATTATGTCGCATATAGTCACAGTTCATTGATTACAACAATTTAACGCTTCTCAGTTCTTATTGTTATTTTACATTTAGAGTTGTGGTTACTCTAGCTACTCGTTACTAAACCTTACGATGGCTGTACCAGCTATGAGTCAACCACCTTCATTCCTTAATGAAATTGGGGAACCAGAAGTCCATTGGAAGGACTGGATTAAGTTGTTTGATTCGTACTTAATCGCTATAGGTGGCGAAAGGTTTTCTGCTGTTCGCAAACAACATGTATTTTTGCATAATTTATGTATCCACGGTAGGAAAATATACGAACCATTACCTGAACCAGAGTTGGAAGAGGAAGATGAAGAACAAGATGTTTTCGATGTTACTCTCTTAAAGTTAGAAACACATTTTGGTGACACGATAAATATAGTTTCGGAGCAACATAAATTCTTTAGTCATATCCAAGGGAAGCAAGAATCTGTCACTAAGTTCTAAGAGGTCTAACCAAGTTATGTGATTTTGGTGAACTCAATGATTCTCTGATCAGGGATCAGTTAGTTAGATGCACCAATAATAGTCGCATACAAGAGGAACTTCTGGCTAAAAATCCCACTCTAAGGGAGGCAATTAGCATAGCACAATCCATAGAACACACAGCTAAGTGCATCAAGGAAATGAAAACACCTAGGGGCAGATTTACGAGCCCCGTGTGCCACATTTGCGCCGCCGTTGCATCACTTCTGTGACACAGCGGCGGCGTAAAGCTAGCGCCATGCTGCGGGGGATTTACAACGTGACGCATCTAGGGAGATGCGTCACGTTGTAAAGCCCTACGCCACATGAAACCTGCGTCAGGTTTCATGTGGGCGTTCCCTCGCAGGTACGCCTTGGAAAAGTGCCTGAGTGAAATCTACAAGATTTCACTCAGTCACTTTTCCGACGCCACTGCGTCAAAACCTTGCGCCTGCTTGAAGCAGGCGTAAGGCGTGACACACCATGTTGAGGATGGGCCAGGTTGGAACAGTGCTAGAGTTGCGTCGCGCCCGCGACACAACTCCAGCAATGCGCCAACCTTACGCCGGCAGATGCGACACGCATCTGTTTATCCTTGCGCCATGATGCGCTGCATTGTAAATGCGGCGCATCTGTGGTGGCGCAAGGGTTAACTTGCGTCACGCATCTTTCCTGGCGCATCCCTGCTGATTTGCTGGGATGCGCCAGGAAACGTAAATCTGCCCCCTAATGAGGTAATTACAAATATTCACAAACCCAATAGTGCACATGACAATTGCAATTAAAATGAAGTACTTAAGGTCAAAACAAGAGAAGTCAGAGTTAATAGACCCACTAGTGAAAGTAATAGTTTAAAATGCTACAGATGTGGCAGCAGCAATCACCTAGCGAACAATGTTCTTTGTACTGCTCGCAACGTGACATGTAAAAAGTGCAATAGGAGAGGGCACTTTGCTAGAGTTTGCAGAGATGGAGAGAATAACCAAGTAAAAGTTGTTTGCAGTGGAGGGGACCAATTACCTAAGTATGTGTTTCAAGTAAAGGATACTTAATGTGACACTTCTCCTAGATATCCCAAATGTACCATTTATTTGAACAATAAGCCTCTAGTTATGTTTGCTGATTTGTGTTCCGCTTTCACCTTAATTAACCAAGAAGACATCAATGACTTGTTTGACATCTCTAGCCTTGACACATCAGAACCTGACATCTCACCAGAAGGATACACCAGAGAAACTATACCTTTAGTTGGAATGGTGAAGATGCTTATAAATTTCAAGGGCAGATCCACATGTGGAAAAGTGTATATTGTAAAAAAAGGATCTAATCTTTTAGGTTGGCATCATCAGAAGGAGTTAGGGATTATTCTTGATCCTAATAATAAGGATCAAGTACTCCATATTGAGCGTGATAAGGGAACCAATGAGATTTGTAATGAGTATCCAGAATTATTCTCAGAAAAACTTGGGCTACTTAAAGAGTTCCAACATCGCATAAAAGTTAAACAAGGTGCTAAACCTATTGTACACAAGTCTCGCCCAGTTCCCCTTATGTTGAGAGAGCCCTTGAAGAAGGAGTTAAGTAAACTTTGTGAACTGGGAGTCATACAACCAATAGAGGGCTCTGAATGGTTGGTCCCCATTGTTTTAGCGACTAAGGCCAGTGGGGATGCAATCCGCCTGTGTGTGGATTTGTGCAGCTTAAATGACAATATATGGGTAAAAAGATTTCCTCTTCCCCACATAAATGAGATGCTAAGTACCATGAGCGATGCCAAAGTATTCTCGGTTATTGACTTATCCATGGCATATCATCAAGTAGAACTTCACCCCGAGTCCAGACCCCTTACTGCGTTTACCACTCCCTTTGGGGCTTACATGTTCATGAGAATGCCTTTTGGCCTGGCATCTGCTGCGGCAGTTTTTCAGAAAATAATGCAAAAGATTTTAAATGGCATAGACAAAACCTTTTGCTTCCAAGATGACATCTTGGTCTATGGGTCATCTGTGGAAGAACATGATCACATTTTGAGAACAGTGTTTCAAAAATTGATAGACTCCGGTTTGACTGTTAAACAAAATAAAATGCAAGATTAAAGTCAGTTCGGTAGATTACCTGGTGCATACCATATCACAGGAAGGGTTTAGGCCCAAACACAGCCTCATACAATCTGTAAAAGATGTGCCCTACCCAAAAAACAAGGAAGAGCTAAAATCATTTTTGGGGTTAATTGACTACATGGCTAAGTATGTAAAAAAACTTCTCTGAAAAGTGTGAATGTCTTCGTGATCTCTTAAGAAAAGACAATGATTTTGTATGGCAGGCAGGCAGAGCACAGTGATACTGTAAACAAGTTAAAAGATGAAATATTACGGTCACCTGCATTAGGTTCCTTTGATCCTAAAAAAAAACAATCCTTACTACAGATGCCTCTAACAAGGGGTTGGGAGCCACCTTGTCACAAAAAGGGGAAAATGGCGAAACCATTATTGCCTTTGCTTCACATTGCTTAACCACTGCAGAACGCAATTACTCTGCAATCGAGAGACAGGCCCTCGCCTGTTTCTGGGCTGTCCAACATTTTAAATTTTATCTTTGGGGCATAAAATTCACAATTCGTACTGACCACAAACCTCTCACATTCATGTTTTCTGTTAAAATAACTCATTGTGGTTCCCCCCGAATATCCAAATGGATATTAGGGTTGGAAAGTTATTCCTTCAAAATTGAATACCTACCTGGTGGAGAAAACATAATTGCTGATTATCTCTCCAGGGCACCCTTAGAGGTGGATGTACAGGACGAACCCCTGGATGTTCCCATTTTTGCTGTACAATTACCTGCCATAACTGAAAGTGAATGGGATAATTGTATGTGCAATGATAATAATCTGTGCATGCTGAAAAACCTCATCATAAATGGTTGGTCAGAACATTGCAAGGACATTGCAGAAGAATTGAGAAAATTCTGGGAAGTAAGACATGAGCTAACTGTACTCAATGGAAAGATATGTAGAAATGATAAGGTTGTGCCACCTGTTGGTCTTCGAGACAAAATCATAGATTTAGCTCATGAAGGACACCTAGGCAGGAGTATAACAAAAAACAGAATAAGAAATAAAATTTGGTTTCCAAACATGGATTCTATGGTCGAACACAATGTAAAAAATTGTATTAGCTGTGCTAAGAGCGATAAAACAAACATATTGCGTAAAGTGCCATTATCCCCGGTAGAAGTGCCAAGTGTACCATGGAGCAAACTGGCCATGGACATAATCGGTCCAATGGATTACTTGGGTGTTCAAAAGAGATTCATGATCGTACTTATTGACTACACTTCTCACTGGATCAAGTATAAGTTTGTTTCACGCACCACAACAAGTGTCCTCATCGAATTTTTGAGAGAGTTGTTCAGCAGTGAAGGAATTCCGGAAACAATAGTCACGGACAATGGTGTCCAATTCACTTCATCGGAAATGAATGAGTTCCTAAATGAACTAGGCATCAAACAAGAAAAAACTGCTCTGTATTGTCCCAAAGCCAATGGCTTAGTTGAAAGGACAAATCGAATGATTAAAGAACACATTCAATTGGCTATTGTAAATGGTCATGACGTGGACAAATCTTTACGTGAATGTATTTGGTCGTATCACACTTCTCCTAACTTAATAACTGGTATATCCCCTTTTGTCTCCATCAGGGGAAGAGAGCCAAGCACAAAAATAAATTCTCTATAGATGGGTGGAGGGAAGCCGGTTTCTACCAATACACAAGAAATCAGTGCTAAAATACAAAAACATCAACTCAAGTATAAAAATCTATATGACAGTAAACATGGTGTCAAGGATCACAATTGGAAAGTTGGTGACTCTGTACTAGTCAAAATACCAACCAGAGAGAAGGTAAATCACAGCAAATTTTACCCGACACATCAGTTGATGAAGGTTAACAAAAATGTTGTTCAGATTGACAATGGTCAAACATGGAGTGGTGATAACCTTGTAAAAGTTAATACTGACTAGCGTTTTTCCTCATCTAAATTTTATTCAGGTTACTTTAACCCATTAACGTTATAACCTTGCATGTGGTATCCATATTACCCTATTCATTGGCCGTAGGGAGATGTGTTGTAATCTTCCTTCCACTTTCTCCCTCCTCTCCTCCTTGGTACGTTCCCTTCCCCCCTCCTTCCTTGGAATGCTCCTCTGGAGTTTGCTTTAGAATGTTGGCTGATGTCTGTTCTCAATTACGGAGAGCGGATGACTGATAAAGACGCACTTGAACTTACCTTGCCTCAGCATCTCTTAATTACAATAATGGGTTTCAGGTGACCAAATAGATTAGATGTCCTGGACATTCCTTGACCCTCATTTTTAGGGTCGAGCCTGCAAGAGCATGTACTAGCGCATGCATTTCGCTTGCGAGACACTGTTACTAACAAAAAGGGCTTGGGGCCCTCCTGTTGCTTACCATTTGTTGACTTGTGTGGCACTCTTCTTTACAGCTTCGTAATTCATCAAGGAAGGTCTAACATCATTTCCACTCCTCTATGTGGAGCTGGGACCAAGCACTGATTGATTCAACTTAATCAGTGTTTGTCCGCTGCTCCTGACAATTGAGGTATTATTTTGTTCTGTTTAACTTTTAGCGCCCTACAAACAGAAGGCGTGTGACTGGTAAAAACATGCACAGCAGAACAAACAAAATTACAAAAATTATTTTTCTATAGGTAACTTTCTTTTATTTTGTCAAGTCTTCTTTTCTTACTTTGCACTCGTGTTTTCTTTTGTTTTTGCTCATGGGTGCTGGTCTCAAAAGATGAGGATTATTTTATTGCAAAGCAATATTTTTTCTTTCTTGTGTGTAATTTCTGAAGTGATGCTTTAATACATAATCATGCAGTACACCCCCATCCACCCCACTCCAATCAGCCCCACTCCAATCAATCCCACTCCAATCCGCCTCACTCCAATCCACCTCACCTCACCCCACACCAATTCGCCCCGCTCAATCCAATCCACCCTATTCCAAGCCAAACCACTCACCCCGATCAAATCCATTCCAATCCACCACATTCCAATCCTCCCAACCCACTCCACTCCACTCCAATCTACCCCACTCCAATTCACCCCACTTCCGTCCAAACCAATCTTCCCCACTCTAATCTTCCGCACTCCAATCTGTCCGACCCCAATCCAAAACATTCTGCTCACTCCAAAACAATCTGCCCCACTCCAATATGCCCCACTCCAATTCGCCCCACTCCAGTCCAAAACAATCTGTCCCACTCCAATCTGCTCTACTCCTATCTGCCCCATTCCAATCCATTCCACTCCAAACTGCCCCACACCAATCCAAAACAATCTGCCCCACTCCTGTCTGCCCCCTCAAATCATCCCCACTCCAATCCAAAACAGTGTGCCCCACTGTAATCCCCTCCACTCCAATCCAAAACAATCTGCTCACTCCACTCCAAAACAGTCTGCCCCACTCCAATCCAAAACAATCTGCCACACTCCAATCCAAAACAATCTGCCCCTCTCCAATCTGCTCCACTGCAATTCAAAACAATCCGCCCCACTCAATCCAAAGGGATCTGCCCCGCTCCAATCCAAAACCATCTGCCCGCTCCAAATCGCCCCGCTCCAGTCCACTCCAATCTGTCCACTCCAATCTTACCCACTCTAATCGACCCCACTGCAATCTGCCCCGCTCCAATCTAAAACAATCTGCCCACTCCAATTTGCCCCACCCGAATCTGCTAAACACACCAATAAAAAACAATCTGCCCCACTCCGATCCATTCCACTCCAATCTGCCCCATACCAATCCAAAACAATTTGCCCCACTCCAATCTGCTCCACTCCAGTCTGACTCAGTTCAATCCTCCCCCACACCAATCCAAAACAATTTGCCCCACTCCAATCTGTTCCACTCCAGTCTGCCGCACTCAAGTCCTCCCCACTTCAATCCAAAACAGTGTGCCCTACTCTAATCCAAAGCAGTCTGCCCACTCTAATCTGCCCCACTCCAATAAAAAACAATCTGCCCCACTCCAATCTGCTCCACTTCAATCCAAAACTATCTGCCCCACTCAATCCAAAAGAATTTGCCCCATTCCAATTTGCTCCACTCCAGTTCAAGACAATCTGCCACGCTCCAATCTACCCCACTTCAATTCACCCCGCTCCAATCCAAAACAATCTGTCCCACTCCAATCTGCTCAACTCTAACTGGCCCCACTACAATCCAAAACAATCTGCCCCACTCAATCCATCCCACTTCGATCTGCCCTAAACTAATCGAAATCAATCTCCCCCACTCCAATCTACCTCATTCCAATCTGCCCCACTCCAATCAAAAACAATCTGATGCACTCCAATCCACCCCACTCAAATCTGCCCCACTCCAATCTGCCCCACTCCAATCAGCCCCACTCCAGTCTGCCCTACTTCAGTCTGTCCCACTCCAATCCAAAGCAATCTGCCCCACTCCAGTCTGTAGTCTGCCCCTCTCCAATCCAAAATCCAATCCAAAACATTCTCCCCACTCTAATCCGCCCCAATCCAATCCAAAACAATTTGCCCAATCCAAACTGCCCACTCCAATCTGCCCCACTCCAATCCAAAACAATCTACCCCACTCCAATCTGCCTCACTTTGATCTGCCCCACTCCAATCCAAAACAATCTGCCCCACTCCATTCTGTCCCACTCCAATCTGCCTCACTCCAATCCGCCACACTCAAATCTGTCCCATTCCAATCCAGTCCACCTCACCCCAATCCAAGCCCAATTTACCCCACTCCAATCCACTGCAATCCACCAGACTCCAATCCATTCCACCCAACTCCAATCCAATCCACCCCACACAAATCCAATCCACCCCACACCAATCCAATTCAGCACCATCCAATCTACCCCCCTCCAATCCAGTCCAACTCACCTCACCTCACTCCAATCAAATCCATCCCACCCCCAATCCACCCCACTCCAGTCCAAAACAATCTGCCCCACTCCAATCCAAATCAATCTGCCCCACTCTTATCCAAAACAATCTGTCCCACTCCAATCTGGCCCACTCCAATTCAAAACAATCTACCCCACTCCAATACAGAACAATGTGCCCCACTCCAATTAGCTCCACTCCAATCCAAAATAATCTGTACCACTCTGATCAGCCCCACTGTAATCCAAAACAATCTGCCCCACTCCAATCTGCTCCACTCCAATCCAAAACAATATGCCCCACTCCAATCCCAAAAAAACTCCCCACTCCAAGACGCCCCACTCCAATCCACCCCACTCTAATCCAATCCATCTCACCCCACCTCAGTCCAATCCACCTTACCCCAACCCAGCCCACCCCAATTCAATCCACCCCACTCCAAGTTAATCTACCCCTCTACAATCCACCCCATCCCAATCCACCTTAATGCAGATCACCCCACTCAATCCAATCCAATTCACTCCAATCCAATCCAACCCACTACAATCCAATCTACTCGACTCCAATCCACCCCACCCCACCCTACGACTATCCAATTCACCCCACTCCAATTTACCCCACTCCATTCCACCCCACCACAGTCCAATCCACCTCACTTCAATCCACCCCACTCCAGTATACCCTACTCCAATCCACCCCAATCCAATTCAATCCACCGCACCCCAGATTAGTCCACCCCACTCAATCCATCCAGCCCACCACACTCCAATCCACCCCAATCCATCCACCCCACTCCATTCTTATCCACCCCACTCCAAACCACCCTACCCCACGGCAGTCCAATCCATCCCACTCTACTCTGCCCCCACTCTAACCCAATCCAATCCACCCTACCCCAGTTCAGTCCGCCAGACTCAATCCACTCCATCCAGCCCACCACACTCCAATCCACCCCCTCCAGTCCAGTCCAATCCACTCCTCTCCACTCCACTCTAATCCACCCCACTCAAAACCACCCTACTCTAATCCAATCCAATCCACCCCACCACACCCACCCCAATCCAATCCACCCCATCCCAAATCAATCTAATCCACCCCAATCCAATCCACCCCAATCCACTTCACCCCATTTCAATTCACTCCACCTCACTCCAATCCTCCTCATCCAGTCCACCCACATCAATCCACCCCACTCCACTCAATCCAACCCACTCTACTCAATACAACCCACTCTACACTAATCCATTCCACCCCAATCTACTCCAATCCAATCCACCCCACTACCTCAATCCATTCAAACCCACTCCACCTATTCCACCCCACTCCACGCCACTCCACTCTATGCCACTCCCCTCTATGACACTGCACTCTGGGACACTCTCTGCCACTGAACCACTGAACTCTACTCTCCTCTACCCAACTCTACGACACTCTACTCCCCGTACTCTAACTGCAGCCCTCATCCTACTGGACCTCTCGGCCACCTTCAACACCGTCTCCCACCGCACCCTAATCACGAGACTCCACAATGCCGGCATCCGCAACAAGGCACTGGACTACTCCTTCCTGACCGACCGAACACAGCAAGTCAGACTACCCCCGTTCCTCTCAGAACCTGCGGAGGTCAGCTGTGGAGTGCCCCAGGGCTCCTTCCTAAGCCCCACCCTTTTCAACATCCACATGGCTCCCCTCGCAGCCACAGTCAGAAGCCACAGCCTCAACATCATCTCATACACCCAAGGCAGAAAATGGCAGCAAGGCTCAAAAACACTGTTCCACCCAGTCTAGTCACTCCTGTATTACAGCACACATATTGCCCACCTCAAACGACCAGCTGCCACAAGGTCATAAATTGAATACAGTTTAGACAGAAAGATGAGAGGCAATACGAATTATACCGTGATACTTCAATGTTCAATAATAGTTCTTTCACTAGTTTCTTGTGTACGTAGGAAGATTCTTTATTTCTTAAATTCATTTGACAAGTAGGTACAGCCAACGCGTTTTGCCCTAGAAAGGGCTTCTTCAGGGCAATGTGTTTTAGTAAGCACTATCCAAGTAGTCCTGGTGGGAAACGCCAGCATAAAACTGTGCTAGTACCGTCCTTTGGTCACTCATGTAATTCTTCTAGTGCATCAAGTGTTACACTATAGTACCCTTTAATAAAAGAGTTAAAATATGGATCAGAAGGTGTTTCAGCTTAACGTATCAGGCATTTCCGAGTCCGTGGGTTATTTCGATTAAGTATCAGGAAAGTCCCATGTCCGGAGAGTCGTCAACCGAAGAATTAGAAGAATTACATCAGTGACCAAAGGACGTGACTAGCACAGTTTTATGCTGGCGTTTCCCACCAGGACTACTTGGATAGTGCTTACTAAAACACATTGCCCTGAAGAAGCCCTTTCTAGGGTGAAACGCGTTGGCTGTGCTTACTTGTCAAAGGAATTTAAGAAATAAAGAAACCAGTGAAAGAACTATTATTGAACATTGAAGTATCACTGTATAAGTTGTATTGCCTCTCATCTTTCTGTCTAAACTGTATCATATCATACGCCGACGACACCCAGCTGATCATATCCCTCACCAGCGAACCCACAACCGCCAGAATCAACTTTCACAACGGAATGAAGCCACCTGGATGCGAGACAGCTGCCTCAAGCTCAACTCGGACAAAACTGAAGTACTCATCCTGGGACCCACCCCTTCAGCTTGGGACTACTCCTGGTGACCCGCCACGCTAGGCACCCCTCCCACCTAGCAGGGGCTGCTATCAATCGGGAGTGGTGGGGCGGGGCAGCTGCGGGACGAAACGGAACGAAATAGAAAAAAAAAACTCTTACTTGGGCCGGCCAGACGGCCGCCACCTCTTCTCTGTCCTCTTCTTCCTGTCTCCGCCAGCTGCAGGAAGGAGCAGGAAGCACCCGGACTCCCAGGCTCGCCATAGCCAATCGCGCCGAACCACAGCGCTCAGACGGGGATTGGGAGTCTTTGCATGTTCCTCACCAGACTGTGTAATACAGCCTGGTGGGGAAGATGCAAAGTGCGCAGGACTGTTTAAGCAGTCATGCGCACTTAAGGAGTGCAAACCACTCCTCTCCCTGCTCTGGCCATCCCCACCCGAGAGCCACTCACTTCAATAGGCAAAATCAAATTATAATAATGATACATTATTATCATTTGATTTTTCCTATTGAAGTCAGTGGGGCGACGCTTCTCCACCTTAGTGGAGGAGTCGCCACTGCTACCACCCCCATGGACCACACGCGCAACCTTGGCATCATACTGGACTCCTCGCTCTCAATGAACCGCCAAATCAACTCAGTATCCTCATCCTGTTTCCACACGCTGCGCCTGCTTCGAAAGACTTTCAGATGGCTCCCCACAGAATCAAGAAAGACAGTCACCCACGCACTAATCACCAGTAGACTGGACTACGGCAACGCACTCTATGCCGGCGTCACCCAGAAGCAGCTCTGGAAACTGCAGAACACCCAAAACGCTGCCGCCAGACTGGTCCTCGACATCCCCCGCCGCAGCCACTTGACACAACACCTCGGACAACTCCACTGGCTCCCAGTCAACAAGAGAATCACCATCAAGCTCCTCACACAGGCCTACAAAGCTCTCCATTACGCAGGACCAGCATATCTCAACCACTGCCTCAACTTCCACACACCCGCCAGACAACTCCGCTCCGCCCAACTCACCCTGGCCTCCGTCCCACGGATCCGGAGGAAGATCCTTCTCCTACCTCGTCGTCAAGACCTGGAACACCCTGCCCCTCCATCTCAGGCAATCTGCATAGTTGTGTTCAGGAAGGACCTCAAGACCTGGCTCTTCGACTGAACCTCCAGTAGCCGCGCTATACAAACACCTGATTGATTGATTTATACTCCACTCTATGACACTCTACTCCAACAAATCCAGTCTACGACTCTCTACTCCCCCAACTCCAGTCTAGGACCCTCCACACCACTAAATTCTAGCCATGCTGAACAGCAGCCAAACTGGTGTACAATACGGCAAAACCACATTGCCAAAGCCAATAGCTCTTGTATAGGTGAGATCTGGTTGGCTTTGCCAATGCTTGTTTAATGGTTGTGCGGGTGCTGAATTCCCAAGGTCGGTTTCACTGCTGGTGGGGGCCAGTTTTGTTATCAGTGGTTAATAGGTCTGCTGTTGCTAGGCCCAGAATCCAGTACATATATTATAAATGTAAAACTGTGTATTTCTATAAATGTGATCTTTGTAATGTATTTCTGATTAGCCCAT
Organism: Calotriton arnoldi; assembly: GCA_963921515.1. Classification (NCBI taxonomy): domain Eukaryota; kingdom Metazoa; phylum Chordata; class Amphibia; order Caudata; family Salamandridae; genus Calotriton; species Calotriton arnoldi. The sequence continues at coordinate 2,823,730 of CAWUFW010000941.1, forward strand.
TGAATTATATCATTGCATTGAGTGGCAGTTGCTAGAAGTGACACATTCTAATCATAAACAAAACATTCATGCCCACCACCACCGCTGCCCTGACAGTGATGCTATTAGAGAACAAGGGGAAATGCAATTTTTTGTCCTGTGTACGTGGCCTAGGGTGTTACTATCAGTGGTCGAAGTGGGGGGGATCAGCAGGGCACGGCGTGCCCCTACTTCTTTAATTTCATAGAGTCCGTTCCCCTACTTTCTTATTTTAAACATGCCTCCCCTTTCTTATTTTAAACATGCCTCCCGGACGGCAGAAAAAGCCAAGGCCGATAGTTAATGCTCGGCTTTTGGGGACGGGCGGAACGGGCAGAGAATGAAAAGGACTCTGTCTTTTCCTTCGTGCCCAGAGAAGACAAGGACAGTGACCAGTTCTCCTGCCGCTGGCAGCTGCCCACCCCCCCCCCCCTCTCTTTGTTCCCCCTCTTCTCTCTCTTTCTGTCTCGCTCCTCCTCATTTAGTGAAAACCGAGACTTAAAGAAACGGGTATTACCTTCTCTTTCCTCCTTTCGTTTATTTGCTCCCCTGTGAAATGGATCCAAAAAAGAAAAACACTTTTGCTGGAAACATCGTCTTTTTCTGCCATTTTTCAATTTCTAAGTGCAGTCTCAGGGTGTAGAGAAATAAAACATTCAAAATATGAAAAATAACTAGCTAACTAATTAAAGCAAGACAGAGTGGTTGCAAGGTGGCCAGATTGATTTATTAACACCTAAACACATTAGCACCACTTTACAGAGTTTGTCACTGAAGCGCTACTTTTGTTTTCTAATCTCTCTTTGAACAACATTGTTTTCCCTGGGTGGGAAAGTGCACTATTCCTGGAGGTACTGAAATACCTGCTTGATGGGTGAATTGGAAAACAAAATGTGTACAGCTGCTGTGTGTTCACGAATATGGTCTTTTTAAACCATACTGCTTACGTTTTGTAAGGATATAAGCAATGGGCATTGAAACGGATCCTTTCTGGGCCCTGTAGTCATGGCCTTAACATTTCAGGCAAAAGCACTCACTAATTTCTGAATAATGAGTGTAAAAAGAAAAAGGTAACCATGTTGTTCCTGCTTACATTTCACGTGCTTTACTTAATCTTGCATTCCCTATGAGAGTTTTCTTTTTTCTAGGATGTTGTTAATTTTTTTTTAGGCAGCATATTGCTCTTGTCTAGTGAGTAATTTGAATTGAGTCACATCCAGGTGTTTATAGGGGGTCAGTGAGGTGCAAGTTTCTCTCAGTGGGGCAGTATGGTGTTCAGTGGGGGAGAGGATGTGGCACTATGGTCAGAGCTGCTGAATTTGAACTGGGGAACCAGGTTCAGCCTTCATGAACAGTCCACCAGACCACCCCCCCTGAGGGAGCACATTCCCATGCTAGACCTTAGAAGGCCCGCAAGATCTTAAAAGCCCTGGTGTCTTAGCACCAGCAGGTGGACCCTAGCAGTGGCAAGTGTGGGTTAACCTTGAAGGCCTGTCTGCCACAATTCATTCTGAAGTTCACCTCCAGTCTTGCAGGCAGGCCTATGAAGCAGCACACCATAGAGTGACAGTGACTCTGTCACTAAGGTCACAGGACCCTTGAGGAGGGTGGCTCTAGGGCAGTGCGTCCGCACCAGGCGCTGACCAGCCGCGGTCCGTGCAGGTAACATCAGTGGGGCAGAGGGGCCGGGTAAGGGGGGATTTCAAAGGACGATGCAGAGGGGAAATTAAATAAATAATTAATTTTCCTCGAAATCCCCCCTTACCCGGCCCCACCGCCCCACCGCTGTTACCTGCACGGACCGTGGCTGGCGCTGACTTCAGGTGGGGGCATCGTGTTTGCAAGTATAATATAGTTTTAAAAGCACTTGCTGCCTCCTTCCTGGCCTCCAACAATTTTCGGCAACAATAAAAATGTCATGATAACTCCAGTGATTAATGTACTTAGTAGAGAGAGATGGTGTTTTGTCTAGTGGATGTTTTGACTCATGGAAAGGAAGTGCAGAGGGTTAATGTGCCTGCTGCTAAGAACATGTACCATACAGAACACAAAGTGCACATAATGTAAATAGGTCAGTGGGTTCCTGCTTTTGTCAGAGAGACCCTATTGTTACTTGAGGTTAATAAGTTAAAATCCTAACATAGAACAGTGAGCTATTAACTGTCATGTAAGAGCTGCATGCAAACTGCAAGGTATAAATTAGAGTGTTACGGTTTTTTCCCCAGTCTTTTATTATCCTAATGTTGCAAAAAAGGGTTAATTTGGGAAGAAATCAATTCTGATTATTAAAGAGAACCCCCAACCATGGTATTACGTTTTAAATTCTGAGTTTGTGTTTCTCCAGACCAATCACTATTAAACTATGCTGCCTACTAGTATGGTTGTCATGTGACTCCTACACCTTGTAGTCCTTTATCTTATGTAACATTTCCTATACAGTGATTTACACACGTATGATTGATTGTCTCTGTGTTATATGTGTGATGTAAAGTGCTCTGACACCCTACACTGGTATTAGTGGTGCTGTACATTTTCTGATACTTTATTATTTTGACATTTTTACACATGCTAACAGTCTCTGCAAAGATTTGTCCTTATTAGTACCAGTGGAACATACAAATGCAGCAGTGAGAAAGGTGACCAGTCAACCTTTGCAAAGGGCCCTCCACTTCACAGCAGTACAAGTCACATTTTTTAGTAACTTTTGATCCGTTTGAGCTATAAACAATTTATTAGTTAAAATCGTCAGATTATGCAGCAGATGATGTATTATGTGGCAAATATGGCAGAGCCATAATTATGTGGAAAACATTTGCAAACTAGGATATTTTGCCATTCATGTTTGAACTGCTCTTGTGGAAAAAGGGAGGAGAAGTGCTGATGACAGAAACTCCATGGCAGGGATACAAATGGCTTGCGATTCCACTTTTAAGGATATTTGGGACATTCTGTGATTGGAAACTTATCCCACTTTGTGAATGTATTTTAATGTCAATAACTCATATTAAACCTTAACCCGTTCGATGCGTCGGACGGCCCCCGGCCGTCCGACGTCACGGTGGGCGTGTGCAGGGGACGGCCGGGGGCCGTCCGAGACACGCCCACTCATTATTTAACCCGCACCGCAGCGGAATTTGCGCCGCGGTCAAGGTGTTAAATAAACGTGTATCCATTGGTTAAATTAAATAACGTAATAAGATGTAACCGGTTAGTGAAATGGGAAACAAATACTAAAAATTGGGATATTTTGCTCTTTCTGCCACTCCTCTGAGTCCGCCCACTGACCCAATCCACAGGTTAGTCCCGCCCTCTGATTCTCCGTCCACAGTTCGCCTACTTTTTTTCCCCCACTTCGACCACTGGTTACTATAGATGGAGCAACATTATAGTCTTTTCATTTTGTGCAGTGCACAACTAGAACGGATTTATTGCAAGGTGCTCTCATGTGATGATGAAGGAAAAGGAGGCACTGTGAAAAACGTAATTGCTTAGGATCACACAATGTGGTCAAATTGAAGCTGGGATTGATGCAAGGAATTTGTGCAATTCATCCGCTACATGGTTCTCTCATTCTCTCTCCCGTTTTAGATCGAAGCTTGATGCTCTGTGTTTATTTCATTGAGATGCTAAATCAGCATACTATGTTAACTACATCCAGGCTACGCATGTTTCATAAGGATTGGTGGTAGTGGTGTTTGGGGAGGGTGATTTTTTAATGTGGAAGATAAAACTAAAACCAGAGCATCCATTCTTGGCCAGTACATTGGGACCCTTTGTATCTTGTCGCTAAAAGTCTTTTTTCTTCATTGTCATCCATTCTTGAATTAATTAATTCATCCACTCCTCATCATCCACCTATTTGTTCATTGAGCCATGCAGTCATGGGCGTCCGCAGACATTTTTTCAGGGAGGTGCGGGGGGGGGGGGAGGTAAGCATAATCTTAACATCATCCATCCTCCGACCCTTTTTAGGTCGAGCCTCGAGTAGCGCGCAAGCGCTGCTAGGCGAAGACTTTAAGTAAGTGAGTTTCAGAAGCAGTCCAAACGCTCGTGCGTCGTGGCTGGCCTTTTTGGGATGGGTACGCGCGGCAGACATGTGTTTCCAATTATCGTGCCCAGACGCGTGCGCGATAATTGTAAACACATGCCGGCAAAGACCATGACGCACGAGCGTCTGGTCAGCTGAGCAGGCTGCCGCGCTCCCTCCTCCCCCTCCGCTCCTCTGTGGTGCGCGCGCACCACTGTTTATTTTTTTTTACCGCGCGGCCGCCATTTCTTTTCATTTTGCAGCCTGGTTCTCGTTGTCATGACTCGGGCTCCCTTAACCCCTTGACCGCGATCGGAATTCCGCTCGTATGCTGGACATTCCGATCGCGGGTGGGGTCGTGACGAGCTCAGCTCGTCATGCGCACAGCGCTACCGCGCAGCATGACGAGCTGAGCTCGTCATGAGCACGGAAAGGGTTAAACAAATTAGGTAATGCCATCTCGTTTTTAGCTCGGGAGTGGGACGCAGACAGCTCTGACGGCGTCGGCGGGCCCGGGTGAAGTTATGTGAGGCAGCTGTCGTGTGGCACGCAGGGTGGGGTCGGCAGCCGGAGAGCAGCTCACACCGCCCCGGGACCCCGAGCACGCAACCACCGCCCGACCACCTCGTGCGCCACCCGCCCGGGAGAGCTTGGGAGCCGCCGTCAGCCGTACCCGCACCTTGGGCCTGCAAGAGGAGGAGACATGTCGGAAGAGCAGAGCTTCTACGAGGAGAAGATCATACGGGACCAGCACACCAAGGAGATCGACCTGGTGGACAGGGATCCCAGCGGATCAACGAGGACGTTGTGAAGGTACGTGTCACGCACGTTTGTTCTGATGTTCATGCACTGCTCTGCAGAAGGTTCTGGCACATAGATGAGGCCTTCAGCAGCGGGAGCAGGCAGTCAGCTGGCCTACATTGACGTCATAACCAGGAATCAGTAATTTGTCATATTTTTTGCCTATCCCATGTTATTAAAGTCAATGTTTCCAACTTTCCATAAGGCCATATAGAGTGTCTGATTTACAATTGCACAAATCTTGGGAAGTCTCTTCTGTTCAAGGCCATCTCCTAACTGCTATTCAGCAGTATGCTACAGGGGCACCAGTTCTTGAACTTTTAAATACTGCAAAGTAACCCTGATCTCAGGGTGTAGAAACGCCAGCCTGTGCCCTTGTGCTGTGCTGCATCCTTCTTTCTATGCAGCATGAGCCGGTCGTCCAAGTAACCTCGCCCGCTCTCCCATTTCACAAACTTCGTATTTGTCTTTCGTTTTCTCCCATACGTTTTCAGTTTTCTTGGGGCGTTGCTTCTGTGCTGCAGGTACAGTGGCACCGGGGCCAAGAGTCCCCTGATTATTGTTGCATTTCACAGTTCAGGCAGCGGCCAGTGGGCCCAATTCCATCCTTTCACAGGTGAGTAGCTTCCATTGGTGCAGCAGGTGCAGTGGCACCGGGGCCCAGAGGCCACTGAATCCTGTTTATTGTTCCTTTTCACAGGTCAGACAGAGGCCAGTGAGCCAAATTCTCAACACATCCTTCCATCCAGGACAGGTACGCACTCCAGCCCTTCTATCGATGTCTACTCATCCACCTACCATCCATCCACCTATCAGATTTGATCTATTATCCCCGTCTGACTGTTCTTCTACTTACTCCTAGAGATCTCAAGTGGATCCTGTGTCAGAAATGGTTTCTCTGTAGCAAGGGTCTACAATAGGTGTGCTTGGGTTAGGTGGGACCAAACAGCACCCCGATGGCCCCCACTCTATACCGAAAATTTATTCTGCAAAAAAAAAATAGGTATATCCTTAACACGGCTCTATGAATGACAGCACTAGGCGTGCTTGCCCCTGCTGAATATCGCATGTTCTGGAATATTTATTTTTTGGTCAAATTTTTAAAGGATTTTACCAAATTGCATTTTTGTAATTTGGATTGATCTCCTTATGTGGTAATGGCATAGCGCACTTTGTGTCAGCGTTCTGTATTAAGTAAACAGATATTCTGTGTCAGCACTTCTTAACCTGGGGTCCTATGAACACTGGGGTCCGCAACCTCTACTCATTGGGGTGACCAACTGTTTAAAAAATGAAATAATTCCAGCATATTAATAAAGTATATGTACAAGAAAAAGTGATATTTTAAATTTAAATTTTTAAAAGGCTTCGTAAATGTGAGGGAATTAAAAGTTGGAGGCTAAGTTGGCATCCTTAGACTTGGTTTGGGGGATCAGCAAGGGTACAGCAAACATTAACATTGAGTTGGACAACAATAAACATCTGTTCTTCAGCGCCAAGATGTCTTATCTGGGTGGATGTGCGCTTTACCAATACACGTTATATCTTTACAAATACACATGTTAAACTATAGTTTGGATGATCAATGGACTCAATTGACGCATTAGTATGAGCAGACAAAAAGCATGCATTAAGAGCAGAAAAGTGATATGGTAGGGTCTAGCATATCACTTTGTCTTTTGAGATTAAACCAAATTTTGAAACACTCCAACCATGCCTTTAAAATTAAAGTTTCGATTTTTGAATACATTTTTTTTGTTAACTAAACAAAATATTTCTTAATTTGTGTATTTGTTTGGCATACACTTGTTTCTGTCGTTGTGTGTAATATTTTATGATGCAGACCGTAGAAATTGCTTAGGCCGCGATCAACCTTCTTCCAATAATCATTCAGTGGTTGTCCACAGAAGTCAAAAGTTTACAAACCTCTGCTCTAGAGATGCGTAGTATGCATTCATTCTATTTTCATTTAAATAATAGAGACTAGAGAAACAAACTGATCACCCGACATGCATTACTGGCCTAATTGCAAATATTGTAAAGTGCAGCGTTACAGTCACCTAAAATAAGCTGCCGAGCATTTGGCGTGAAGTGGAATGTTGTACAGAAATAGAACAGCAATACTACAACCTTGTCATTCCGCACATAGGCAAAAGTCCACACCCTGCTGCATGCTACATGGTAATAAAGCTATATAGTTGGATAAACACTGGTGCAGCAACAGCTCACCACACCCTTCATACACCAATCCCTCACACACACACCTGAACATGTTACTTAGACTGTATCATACCTGCAGCAAAGCTGTATAATCGAGAAACAGAGAGTGAGTGTGTGTGTAGGTGTGGGGTGAGTGTGTGTGTATGTGTGTGAAAGCAACATATTTGTCATGTTAGTAAACATTTGCTAACTACAAACGGAACCAACAATACATTTAAAAGATAAAGAATTTGAAAAGTCCAAACCAAGTTAATTAAAATGAAAGAAATAATGTGTACAGTTCCACAGGAGATAAGTTCCAAAGGGACAAGCAGGGAAAACATCCAGTTACAACTGATGCACAGTTTTGTTTTCCCTCTAGGCAGGGAACGGCTTCCTCTCCTTCAGGATCCTTTGTATCTCCAGCCACAGGATGAAAGTTCCACAGGGTAGTCTGGCGTGACTGGCAGAACCCATACCACTAACCCTGGGAGTCAACCTGAGACTGCTACTAGTCTTCGAAAAAATGGCAAGGAATCAGAAATGGAAAAGAGAGCTAGAGACAGTTCCTGGCATAGGCTTCTGCAGGCAAGCTGGAATTCATCTCCGCCGCAGCATGGAAGTCCTCTCTCCTAGTCAGGTCAAGGCAGATTCCCAATCTAGGGGTGTCAAGCAGGGTAAAATCAGTCAGAAATTGGTAATGAGTCCTGGCAAACCTGACTAATATCCCCTCCCTTCCACTCTCAGATTTTACTTTGTCATTGTTAGAAATGGGATCTCTAGTTGGCAAGGGCTTGCACCTTTGTCCAAGTAGGGACCCTTCTTCCTAGTCAGGGTAAGGGTGTTACACTCGTGAAGTAACCCCTGCTCTCCCTCGTGGTAGCTTTGCACGAGCAGTCAGGCTTAATTCAGAGGCAGTGTGTAAAGCATTTGCACATAACCAACAGTAATACAGTGTAAGCACTACAAACTGACACCACACCAGTTTAGAAAAATAACCAATATTTTATATACTCAAGACAAGACCAATTACGACAAAAATCCACAATACTATACTTTAAAAATCAATGCTTGATATGGTAACTTCTTCTTTGCAGGAATAGCACAAAAGCAAAGTTCGTACGAGTCGGTAGCTCCGTCCGAGCCTACCGCGATGCTGAAAACCACAGAGTCTAACAGTTCCAGCCGACCGCGTCGATACGGGCCAGCAGAGTCATGAACAGACTCGGTAACAGTACCTTTCTCGTTGTGGCTGGTACGGAGTGTACGAGCCGGTCGGCGTTCGTCGCGGTTGCGGTGCAAGACGGAGCGATGCAAGGTGCGGTGTCCCTCGATGCGGTGCAGGCAGCGGCTCGGTGAGCGTCGTGCAGACGGAGTCGGTGAGTCCAAGGCGTGCGATGCAGGGTGAGACGATGCTCGATGGGGTGCTGACAGGTTGCGATGCAGGTGACCAAGCCGGAGTGCGGGAGCTGGCGGACAGCGGTGCGAGTCGGAGCGGTGCGTCGCAGACGTGCGAGCGGTGCCCCAAATGCGATGCGGTCACGACTCTTGAGCCAGTTGCAGCGACCGCGTCGGTCGGGGTCGGCTGGTTCAGTGAAGCGATGCGAACTGCGGTGCCCACAGGTCACGGTGCAAGCAGCGGCTCGATGTTGGCGGCGTCGGACGTCGCCCACAGTGAGACCAGGGTTGCGATGCGAAGCGGGGCGATGCGGTCTGCGGTGCAAACAGGTCACCGGCCAGGGATGGATTCGGTTGACGGAGTCGGTTGCAGTTCCCTTCCTCTGTGGCAACTGAAACAGCGTTCCAGAAGCGGTACCCAGAGGCTTGTGAAGTCTTTGTAGTCCCTGAGACTTCTTAACAGGAGGCCAGCTCGGTTTCAGGCCCTTGGAGATACTCAGCACAGTTTGTAGAAAGTTCAGTCCTTTCACTGCCCAAGGCAGAAGCAGCAGCTGCAGGCCAACCCAACAAAGCAACAACACAGCAAAGGGGCAGTACTCCTCCTGGCAGCTCTTCCAGCTCTTCGTCTTGGCAGGTTCCTTGATTCCAGCGAGATCTAAATTCATGGGGTCAGGGCCCCAATATTTATATCCCAAATTCCTTTGGTCTCTGAAGGCAGAGAGGCCTTTGCCTAGTCCAAACCAGTTCTGGAGCACTTTGTTGACAAGTCTCCGTTCCTTCTTTCAGTGAGTAGGCCAGGGACATCAGACGCACCACAGGAGGTGGAGCCAGCATTGTGGAGGGAAGGCACTGTCCTATTCAGGGCCCAGGTGCGACCCCTCCCACCCATCTACATGTAGATCTTGCTATTCAGCCCTGTGCTGACTCACCCTGTCTCCTGGCATCCCCCAGCCCCTGTCACTCACATTCCAGACAAGGAATACACAACCTCGCAGAGGCAGGCTTGGATGGTTAGACAAGAAAATACCCACTTTCTAAAAGTGGTATTTTCAAACACAGAATGTTAAAACCAACTTCACTAAAAGCTGCATTTTATCATTCTGAGTCCAGGCATACTAAACTCGAATTTCTACCATGTTCCCGGGGTCAGTTAGGATTATAAGCTGTAATAATCAAAACTGCCCGTTCTGGCCTAGGGGGAACAGGTAGCCTTGCAATAGTGAAAAACGAACTAGGCTGTAATTCACTATCAGGACATGCCGCACACACCCGGGCATGTCCTACCTTTCGCATACACCGCACCCTGCCCATAGGGGTGACTAACATGTAGAAAAGGGAAGGTTTAGGGACTGGCAAGTGTGTGCACTTGCCAAGTCGACATGGCAGCCCCAGGCTGCGCACAGGCTCTGCGGTGGCAGGCCCGAGTTACACTTTACGGGCTGTTTGCGTGGGTGGCACAATCCAGTGCTGCAGCCCACCAACAGCATTTGGTCTATAGGCCCTGGCACTCGCAGTGCACTTTACAAGGGACTGACACATAAACCAAATAGGCCAATCATGGAAACACCAATCCATAACGCATTTTATACAGGAGCACTTGCACTTTCCCACTAGACAGCAGTGAGGAAAGTGCGCAGAATCATTACACCAGCAAAAACAGAGTCAAAACCGGGAGGTCAGAAAGCAAAAGTCAGGAAACACGCCAAAAGATGCCAAGTCTAACACATGTCCCCTCCAGCTGAAAGTAGGGAGAACTACCCAACCCCATTGGAGTTCTCTTCACTAAGGCGGAAGAACCTGGACAGACCATCTGCGTTGGCGTGTTCTGTACCAGGACGGTGTTCCACCGTAAAGTCCATTCCCTGTAGGGAGATGGACCACCTCAGCAGTTTTGGATTCTCACCCCTCATTTGCATCAACCATCTGAGGGGCCTGTGGTCTGTCTGAACCCGGAAGTGAGTCCCAAACAGGTATGGTCTCAACTTCTTCAGTGCCCAGACCACAGCAAAAGCTTCCCTTTCTATGGCACTCCACCTCTGTTCCCTGGGAAGTAGTCTCCTGCTAAGGAAGACTACAGGCTGATCCAGGCCCTCTTCGTTCAGTTGTGAGAGCACCGCTCCCACACCATGCTCTGAAGCGTCCGTCTGCACGACGAATTCCTTGGAGAAGTCAGGTGCCTTGAGCACGGGCGCCGTGCACATGGCTGCCTTCAGGGCATCAAAAGCTTTCTGGCAGGACTCAGTCCAGATCACTTTCCTGGGCTGCCTCTTAGAGGTCAGCTCTGTTAAGGGGGCAACGATGGTGCCATAGCCCTTAACAAATCTCCTATAGTAGCCGGTGAGACCTAAGAAGGCTCTCACCTCTGTCTGGGTCTTGGGGGTTCCCAAGCCAGAATGGTGTCAATCTTGGGTTGTAGGGGCGCCACCTGGCCGCTTCCTACCTGGTGTCCCAAGTACACCACCGAACCCTGCCCGATCTGGCACTTACTGGCCTTGATCGTGAGGCCTGCACCTTGCAGAGCCCTCAACACTTTCTCAAGGTGCTGTAAATGTTCTTCCCAGCTGGAACTGAACACAGCAATGTCATCCAGGTAGGCGGCACTGAAATCCTCCAGCCCAGCCAACACCTGATTGACCAACCTCTGAAAGGTGGCAGGGGCATTCTTCAACCCAAAGGGCATCACCCGGAATTGGTAATGACCTTCTGGGGTTGAGAATGCTGATCTCTCCTTGGCCCCATCGGTTAAGGCAATCTGCCAGTATCCAGACGTCAAATCAAACGTGCTGAGGAACCGGGCAGCTCCCAACCGATCAATGAGCTCATCAGCTCTGGGGATGGGGTGCGCGTCAGTCCTGGTGACGGCATTGAGCCCACGGTAGTCCACACAAAACCGGAGTTCTGGAGTGGCACCGGGCACCGCAGCCTTTGGGACCAAGACCACTGGGCTGGCCCAAGGACTGTGGGAGGGCTCAATCACCCCTAACGCCAACATCTTAGAGACCTCCTCCTTGATGCTGGCTCTGACCCGGTCAGTCAACCTGTAAATCTTGTGCTTCACAGGAGGGCTGTCACCGGTGTCCACGTCATGGGTACACCAGTGAGTAACACCGGGGGTCAGAGAGAACAGTGGGGCGAACTGTCCCAACAACTGGCGACAGTCCCCCTGCTGCTCCTGAGTCAGAGTAGGGGAGAGTAGGGGAGAGGATCACACCCTCTACTGACCCATCATGCTCCTTGGTAGACAGGAGGTCAGGGAGAGGCTCACTCTCCTCTTCCACCCCATCATCTGTCGCCAAGAGCATACTCACTTCGGACCTCTCGAAGTGGGGCTTGAGGCGGTTCACGTGAAGGACCCTCAAGGGTTCCTTGGAGCCTGCAAATCCACCAGGTAGGTGACATCACTTTTGCGCTCCTTTACCTCATATGGCCCAGTCCACTTGTCCTGCAAGGCACAAGGTGCCACTGGGGCCATGACCCACACTTTTTGCCCAGGTTGAAATTCGACCAGAGTGGCATTCTGGTCATACCATCTCTTCATTTCTTCCTGGCTTGCTTCTAGGTTCGCCTGAGCGAGTTTCCTGAAGCGGGCAGTTTGGTTTCTAAAGGCCAGCATGTAGCTAAATACATCCTGGGGAGTTTTCCTGGGAGCCGCCTCCCAGCCTTCCTTTACCAAACTCAGAGGTCCTCTGACAGGGTGGCCATACAGGAGCTCAAACGGGCTGTACCCAAGAGACTTCTGAGGCACCTCCCTGTATGCAAAGAGTAGGCATGGCAAGAGGACGTCCCACTTACGCCTCATGGGTTCTGTTAGACCCTTGATCATGCCTTTCAAGGTCTGGTTGAATCTCTCCACCAGACCGTTTCCTTGTGGGTGGTAAGGAGTGGTGAACTTGTAGGTTACACCACACTCCTTCCACAGGGATACTTCGTATATATATATATACTTCGATATGAAATTGGTCCCCCTATCAGAAACCACCTCTCTGGGGAATCCCACACGGGAAAAGATCCCCATTAACGCCCGGCCCACCACTGGCGCCGTCGTTGTCCTGAGAGGGATTGCCTCCGGGTACCGGGTGGCATGGTCCACCAAGACCAGGATGTACCTGTTGCCCATGGCTGTCTTGGGATCCAGTGGCCCCACAATATCCATCCCTACCCTTTCAAAGGGTGTTCCAACAACAGGAAAAGGTTGGAGAGGAGCTTTGACCTTCCTCCCACTCTTACCACTTGCCTGGCAAGTTTGGCAAGACCTACAGTGTGCATCTGACTGCCTTCGCATTTGGGGCCAAAGAAGTGGGTGACAAGCCTGTCAAAGGTCTTGTCCTGCCCCAAATGTCCTGCCAAAGGCACGTCATGAGCCAGACCCAGTAGGAAGGTCCTGAAGCGCTGGGGTACCACCAGCACACGGGCTGACCCAGGCTCAGCAACCTTAGGCTCACTGTATAGGAGACCACTCTCCCAGTAGATCAGATGTGACCCGGACTGATTACCAGCTGCCTGGTCTGCAGCCTGCCGCCGCAGACCCTCCAGAGTAGGGCACTCGTTCTGCTCCCTGCAGAACTCCTCCCTGGTGGGACCCCCTTCTTGCTGCCAATGGGTCAGCTCAGAGATGTCTCCCAGTTCGGCTACCTGCTCCCCTGTAGGCACCGGGCGTCCCCTCGAGGTCCGCCTCCTCCCGGTCCGTGGGAACTTCGGGGGCCGGTTTCCCGCGCCCCTGCCCTTTCTCTTGGCAGGGACTTGGGCCACTGTTTCAGGCTCCAAGTCCTCTTGATCACCCTTTCTGGCTGCCATTGACCGAGTAGACACGCATGCCCACTCTGGCAACCCAAGCATCTCCAAGTGAGACCTGAGCTCAACATCCTTCCATAAGGACTGCTCCAGGTCATTTCCTAGCAGACAATCTACAGGCATGGTAGGGCTCACAACCACCCTCAAGGGACCTGAGACCCCCATTCAAAGGGAACCTGCGCCACCATACATTGGCGCTCCGAGTTGTCTACAGCAACTACTTGGTGGAATGCCCCGGGGACTACTTGCTTCTCAGACACCAGGTGACACCGGACTGAGGTCACACTGGCTCCAGTATCTCTGAGAGCCTCTACCCTGTTCCCATTGATGGTCACCCAGGTGCTATATTTCTTTGTGTTAGGGGCACCTGGTTTCCTGGGACCATCTCACTGTCCCCTAGTAAGACAAGGGTCATTTCTGCGGGATCCCCACCCTCCTGTGGGCACCCCTCCTCCCCAAGCGCTACACTAGCCAACACTTTGGATTGTCCCCCAGTGGGTGGCTGTGTCCCCTTTGGGCACTTGGGGTCCCCCTTAAAGTGACCTACCTGGTCACATGCATAACACTTGCGGGGGCCGGTCTCAACAGGCTTCCCTGTAGAGACCCCTTTTTTCTTATCACCGGGGGCTGGGAACCTTTACCCTGGGTACTAGTTTGGGGCCCTTTAGAGAGCTCCTGTGCTTTACCCTTGTCCCCCACCTTTCTGCTGGGGACCCTGCCCACTTTTGGCTGAGTCTCCCCAAACGCTTTCTTGTGGACCCTGGTACTCACCCAGCGGTCCGCTTCCATAGCAAGCTTCCTGGGGTCAGTTAGCTTACTATCAACTAGGTGCTGGCGCAGATCTGCAAAACATAGACTAGACAAGTGCTCCCATGCAATCAAGTTGTAGAGCCCCTGAAAATCTGTTACACTACTGCCCTTCACCCAACCATCCAGAGACCTGCAGAACACATCCACACATTCCAACCAAGTGTTGGCATCAGACTTCTTACTGGACCTGAACTGATCCCTGTACTTTTCAGGAGTAAGACCATACTTCGTGAGAAGGGCATCCTTCATGTCAGCATAGGTGAGGTGATACCCCTTACCCAAAGCTATCAGAGCATCCCTTGCTTCTTCAGGGAAAAGTGGCCACAATCCTGCTCCCCAATTCTCCTCAGGGACCCCATTCATGTGTATGGCTGCCTCATAACCCTGAAACCACCTTTGTATGTCATCCCCCTTCTTGAACTCCTTGCCTACGTTCTTGGGAATGTGCACAATCCTGTCTGCCTTTCTGGACGAATTGCTGCCACCATCTGAGCCTGACTTACTCCTAAGTTCTAGCTCCTTCAGTTCTCTCTCATGCTCTAAGAGCATCTTCCTCTCCTCTATGGCCAATCTCTCCTCCTCCCGCTCACTCTCCAGCCTGAGCTTCTGCAGCTCAAACTGCCTTGCCTCCCGCCTGTCCTCCAGCTCCTCTGGGGACAGACTGCTGCTGCCTGACCTGGCGGGTTCCCCCTACCCAAAAGCACATCCACCCTGGAAATAGGCTCCTCCACCTCCTCACTGAGATTACCAGGCTGCCCATTGGCATGTCTGGCTGCTACCCAGGCCCTCAGCGCCTTCTGTAGCTCCTCCTTCCTTGTGAGGCCTTTAATTTGGACTTTCAGGTTTTTACAAATTGCTCGTAGCTCCTTTACGGCGTAGGATTCCAACCTATCCTCCTCAAAGATAACTTCCAGAGATGCAACGGATGATGCAATTGATTCAGGCATGACAAACGTAGTGAGTTGAAAACTGGCAAGATCAAAAATAGGCCAAAAGAAAAAGAACCAGTATGTGGTACGTAATGGTCTGCGATATGGTAGTAGTGCACACCAATCACTGTAAGTCAAGTGCAAACACAAGTCCTATCCTCACCGCTGACAACCAATGTTAGAAATGGGATCTCTAGTTGGCAAGGGCTTGCACCTTTGTCCAAGTAGGGACCCTTCTTCCTTGTCAGGGTAAGGGTGTTACACTCGTGAAGTAACCCCTGCTCACCCTCTTGGTAGCTTGGCACGAGCAGTCAGGCTTAATTCAGAGGCAGTGTGTAAAGCATTTGCACATAACCAACAGTAATACAGTGTAAGCACTACAAACTGACACCACACCAGTTTAGAAAAATAACCAATATTTTATATACTCAAGACAAGACCAATTACGACAAAAATCCACAATACTATACTTTAAAAATCAATGCTTGATACGGTAACTTCTTCTTTGCAGGAATAGCACAAAAGCAAAGTTCAGTACGAGTCGGTAGCTCCGTCCGAGCCTACCGCGATGCTGAAAACCACAGAGTCTAACAGTTCCAGCCGACCGCGTCGATACGGGCCAGCAGAGTCATGAACAGACTCGGTAACAGTACCTTTCTCGTTGTGGCTGGTACGGAGTGTACGAGCCGGTCGGCGTTCGTCGCGGTTGCGGTGCAAGACGGAGCGATGCAAGGTGCGGTGTCCCTCGATGCGGTGCAGGCAGCGGCTCGGTGAGCGTCGTGCAGACGGAGTCGGTGAGTCCAAGGCGTGCGATGCAGGGTGAGACGATGCTCAATGCGGTGCTGACAGGTTGCGATGCAGGCGACCAAGCCGGAGTGCGGGAGCTGGCGTCGGACAGCGGTGCGAGTCGGAGCGGTGCGTCGCAGACGTGCGAGCGGTGCCCCAAATGCGATGCGGTCACGACTCTTGAGCCAGTTGCAGCGACCGCGTCGGTCGGGTCCGGCTGGTTCAGTGAAGCGATGCGATGCGAACTGCGGTGCCCACAGGTCACGGTGCAAGCAGCGGCTCGATGTTGGCGGCGTCGGACGTCGCCCACGGTGAGACCAGGGTTGCGATGCGAAGCGGGACGATGCGGTCTGCGGTGCAAACAGGTCACCGGCCAGGGTTGGATTCGGTTGACGGAGTCGGTTGCAGTTCCCTTCCTCTGTGGCAACTGAAACAGCGTTCCAGAAGCGGTACCCAGAGGCTTGTGAAGTCTTTGTAGTCCCTGAGACTTCTTAACAGGAGGCCAGCTCGGTTTCAGGCCCTTGGAGATACTCAGCACAAGTTTGTAGAAAGTTCAGTCCTTTCACTGCCCAAGGCAGAAGCAGCAGCTGCAGGCCAACCCAACAAAGCAACAACACAGCAAAGGGGCAGTACTCCTCCTGGCAGCTCTTCCAGCTCTTCGTCTTGGCAGGTTCCTTGATTCCAGCGAGATCTAAATTCATGGGGTCAGGGCCCCAATATTTATATCCCAAATTCCTTTGTTCTCTGAAGGCAGAGAGGCCTTTGCCTAGTCCAAACCAGTTCTGGAGCACTTTGTTGACAAGTCTCCGTCCCTTCTTTCAGTGAGTAGGCCAGGGACATCAGACGCACCACAGGAGGTGGAGCCAGCATTGTGGAGGAAGGCACTGTCCTATTCAGGGCCCAGGTGCGACCCCTCCCACCCATCTACATGTAGATCTTGCTATTCAGCCCTGTGCTGACTCACCCTGTCTCCTGGCATCCCCCAGCCCCTGTCACTCACATTCCAGACAAGGAATACACAACCTCGCAGAGGCAGGCTTGGATGGTTAGACAAGAAAATACCCACTTTCTAAAAGTGGTATTTTCAAACACAGAATGTTAAAACCAACTTCACTAAAAGCTGCATTTTATCATTCTGAGTCCAGGCATACTAAACTCGAATTTCTACCATGTTCCCGGGGTCAGTTAGGATTATAAGCTGTAATAATCAAAACTGCCCGTTCTGGCCTAGGGGAACAGGTAGCCTTGCAATAGTGAAAAACGAACTAGGCTGTAATTCACTATCAGGACATGCCGCACACACCCGGGCATGTCCTACCTTTCGCATACACCGCACCCTGCCCACAGGGGTACCTTGGGCCTACCTTAGGGGTGACTAACATGTAGAAAAGGGAAGGTTTAGGGACTGGCAAGTGTGTGCACTTGCCAAGTCGACATGGCAGCCCCAGGCTGCGCACAGGCTCTGCGGTGGCAGGCCCGAGTTACACTTTACGGGCTGTTTGCGTGGGTGGCACAATCCAGTGCTGCAGCCCACCAACAGCATTTGGTCTATAGGCCCTGGCACTCGCAGTGCACTTTACAAGGGACTGACACATAAACCAAATAGGCCAATCATGGAAACACCAATCCATAACGCATTTTATACAGGAGCACTTGCACTTTCCCACTGGACAGCAGTGAGGAAAGTGCGCAGAATCATTACACCAGCAAAAACAGAGTCAAAACCGGGAGGTCAGAAAGCAAAAAGTCAGGGGAAACACGCCAAAAGATGCCAAGTCTAACAGTCATCCAGTTCCTTTCTCAGCTATATGCTTTCTGTCAAACCGTTATCCCACAGTGCAATGCACAAACATGTCATTACAGTAACTCAATTGTTCTGCTGTACTAAACTGTCTCTTTCCTAAATCCACACTGGGCCTTCCTGTCCAGCCCACCAGACCCCACAGAAAAACTCCAACCCTGAGTCCCCATTTGCTCCAGACCTCCTGTTGGCCTAACTTCAGTGCTCTGTCCCTGACCTATACCTGGAAGGAGAGGGTGTAGAAAGAGTTATTCAGACAGCAGCGACTCCTCCACAACGCTAGAGGAGTGTCGCCCCACTGTCTCAGAGCCAGCAGCTGAAAAGAAAACAATATTTTATTATCGTTTTATTTTTAGCTGCTGGCTGAGCCAGCGCATGCAGGGAGAGGTGGGGCCACGCCATGAGAGGAGGAAGGAGGAGTGGTAGATGTGCACTTTTAAGTGTGCATGTCAGTTTGGCCGTCCGTCTTAGGCCGGCCAAACTGGCATGCACACTTAAGTTTCTCCAACCTAGCTGTATTGCACATCCAGGTTGAAGAAACAGCAGAGACTCCCTGCGCCTGAACGTGCATTAATCCATCCCGCTCAGGCAAATTGCCATGCTGCTCTCATGCTTGAGAACAGCACAGGGATTGGATGGGGAGTCCGTGATGCTGGCCCATGGAGCGCGAGGCGGCCAGCAGCACCAGGTGAGTGTTTTAAAAATATATATTATTACACCCCCCACCACGCACTCACCCGCGCCCTTCCCGCCGGTCGCCTCTCCCCCTACGCCGATATGTATCGGTGTCAGCCACCACTATATTCAGAAGCAAATGAGAGCAAGGACATCCTGGCTTATTCTTCCTTTTTCATCATGTCTTCCCATGATTTTCATCTGGACTTCCTTCTGCTTCCTTTGGATAAACTGAGGTGCCAACCAGGTGGTGAGTGACCAGCCCCATCCAATGATGTGGTTGACTTTTGTTAAGTATTCACTTGAGTTTATGGGAGAGATATTTCTTAATCGCAAACTTATAAAAGCAGTAAAGGTATTAACAATCTAACCTCACCACTCTTCCTTCGTAGACCAGTTTACCTTTGCATTGCAGATCTTATTTTGATAGCACTTTCTTATCACAGGCTACTATTGTAAGGTTTGAATCCATTTTTACGGATCGGGACTATGTCCTATAAATTAGCTGCATAGAACATGCTGTGGTCTGCATAACTATGCATAACATCTGTGCACAGAATATTGATTTACAAGAGTGACGGTTGTGACAATTTGGAATAAAAATGTTTGTCTAGACCATAGGGTAGGGCCCTGATTTTCAGGATTCTGAACACTGCAGAGATCAAAAACAACAAGCATTGGCATAGCCAATAGGTCTCGCTTTTGGGACCTTATAAGTATTTAGTTATGCAGCACAATATCCTTGGTGCAACAACATCAACTGTTGCATGGCTAAAAACTTATAAGGTCCCAAAAGCGAGACCTATTGGCTATGCCAATGCTTGTTGACAATGCCAAAGGCAGGGGCATAGTCATTAAAGGGCAAGTGAAAAAGCCTGGGGGGGGGGTGCAAACGCCCCCCTTGTCCCTCCCTGCGGACGCCCAGGCATGCAGTATTTGCTCCAATCTTCATCTATCCATTCAATGATTGGGTAAGGTTCAACAATTAAAAATGTGCTGTAAGACACATCTTAGTATCTAGTCTTTTTATTATCCCCTTCTAGCGGAAAAAGGAACATACCCCTTTGATGCTGTAGTATAACTCCATGTGCTTTACTTGACATGTTATTATATTATTCTGTTCTTATTATTAAAAGATGGCGCCTACATGGGCAATGTGGCCGGGGGTCATTAGGATAGTAAGAGAAAAAATATTCTAAAAATGTCTTCCCTCATTGGCACATCGATTGCAGAGGAACACAGCAGGTTACTTTATTGTCTATAGCAACGGTGACCAGTGTGAACGAAACAAGATATGAACAATGAAGGACCCGTCAGTAGGATCATTAATATTACGGTGCAAACAACAAGTACTTAATCTTCATCCGCACAGGAGCAAACACTCGGCGCAGTGTAAACAAGACTATCACTTTATTAGAGAAGCGCCCACGAGGATCGGCCTCCCAAGAAACGTGCCGTTTGGTGCCGAGACAAAGGGGGCATTAGTTTGTGTCACTCCTAGAGCTCGGAAAGTATTTATCAGCAAAAATGAGTGATCGCTCACGGTTTGAGCCACATATTTACACTGACTGAACAATACAGAAAAAGAGAGATAAATAGACCATTTCCCAGGAAAACGAGACGGGTTCACTTGTAGGAGTGTGTTTTCAGTACGTGCCCTCACTTGTGAAACAACGCAACGTCGCACTCCGATCCAAGTGTAATGGGCCGTAGCGAAAAGCAAATCTATCCATCAGCGGAAGGGAGGGCTCTGTGGAGGAAGACGGCGTCACTGAAGCATTTACTGGCGGATGTTCAGCTAAACTTGGCTTTAAGCTTCACTCTATCACAGAACAGAACTGTACTCCCCTTCTTATAAATAGTATTGGAGCGCACCGGATTCGGTGGCGTAACGCAAAATGATGCCCCCCCCCCCAGAATGTGATGAGGAGCCCCTGAGTTTATCATATATTGCAGATATTTATTTACTTTGGCCTGGTTGGTGGCCCCTCAAGGACTTGGGGGGCGCCTGGCGGGTTCTGAGCTTAAACCGTATATTGGAAGTGTGAACAATACGCAGTAATAAACGGTGATTTGAAGACTGCACCGCCGCCTTTTCATTGTTATCCAGGGGTAGGTGAACCCCAGTGACATATAAAAGTGCCATGGTGGGCCCCAGTGCAAACATGGGAAATTCAGGAAATGGACATTCGTGGGCAGTAAAAGGGTCCATAATTGGGGTGCAGGTGGCCTTTAAAGACAACCTTGAAGCTGGCGCCATTCGCACCTGCTGCACCATTGATGCCCCCCACCCCCCAGGGAGCACTTCCAGCTCCCATTGATGCCCCCCAAAGCACCTGTTGCACCATTGATGCCCCCCCACAGAGAGCACTTCCAGCGCAAAGGGAAGTTTGCACCGGGTTCAGTGACGTAACGCAAAATGATGCCCCCTCCCTCCCCCATCCCCTGCAGAATGGGATGAGGAGCCCCCGAGTCTCTCATATATTGGAGATATTGATTGAACTTACCCTGATTGGGGGCCCCCTAACGGACTTTGGGTCACCTGGCGGGTTGCCCCCCCCCCATGCACTGCAGGGGCCTGTTTTACACCTCTGGGTTCAGGATTCCAACTGGCGCAGTAACAACTGACTGAGTGGGTTTTGCGGTATGACTTTTATTGGGTAAAACCTGGCAAAAATTTTGAGAACAAATTATGCACGTTCTGAGCTTCCTTATGTTGGAAGTGTGAACAATGCGCAGTATTAAACGGTGATTCGAAGACTGCACCTCCGCCTTTTCATTGTTATCCAGGGGTAGGTGAACACCAGTGACATAGCCATGGGCCCCCGTGCTAGCATGGGAAATGGGCCCTTTATTACCTTGGTGGGCAGTAAAAGAATCCATAATTGGGGTGCAGAGAGGCTTTAAAAACAAAACCTTGAAGCTGGTATCACAGCACCTGCTGCACCACTGAATGATGCCGGCCCCCACGCCCCCCTCCCTGAGAGCACTGCAGTATGACACACCAGCACGTTTAGTAGACGCCAACGTCCTCCTAACCGCTATGTTTATTTTATGTCGCTGCTGCCTGTTATATTTCACGTTATTATGCATGTAATATGTAGCTGCTGTGTATTATGAGATGTAGCTGCTCTCTAGCTGTTTATGTGTCTTATGTTGCCTGTTCTGTTAGCTAGCTGCTGATTGTGTTATGTTGCTGCTCTCTATACTTTTCTAGGTAACTGCTTATTTTTTGTAAATCTGTTTAGTGCAACTTGGTTCGTTCTGTGACTTTTTTGGCTCTCAGAGCCAAGCCGGACCCCTGGCTCGCTTGGCCTCAGCCCTTCCCTGTAATGCTCTGGCTTGCCCACGTGGGTAGAGGGGCGAAGAACCTGTCAGTAGGAACACTGATTCTGCGCCACATATGCGGTGGGGCAGGGTCAATTCCTCCTTTCCCCAAAAGTGCCCCTCTGGAGGGGGGCACAGGGGTTCCAGGCAGTGCTTGAAATGGAAAAATAGAAGTGCCGGTACTCTGTACCAGAGTACCTGCTTGTTTCTGAGAAGTGCTGGTACTTTCCAATTAAAAGTATAACATTTCTCTTGAGAAGTGCCGGTACTCTCCCTCTCAAAATAAAAAAGTGCCGGTACTCTGTACCGGACATTACCGGCCCATTTAAAGTACTGATTCCAGGGACCATACGGGTATCTCACTGCAGGGAGGTGCCGTCACACTTTGCATCTGCTTTGGAGGGAATCCCGACTCCTCCTCCAAATCGAGGCTGGATCGTTTCCTGGTGTGAAATGCACACTGGTGGCTTCAAATAGCAGGTTGTGCATTTCATTTAAGCATTCAGCACAGCGCAGTCGCAAGCTCATGCCTGCACTGTGAAGGGTGGATTTATGCAGATAGGGCTTACTGTACTGGTCTGCGTTGGGTGCGCCCATTAAAGGATGTGTGATGGCTCTAACAAGGACATATGCCCAAACTATAAATACTGCACCCTCATTATTATTATTTACCAGGAGCGTATTACAGATAGGGTGCACTGTCCCACTCTGTGCCGCGGCGCACTCTTAACTGCGTGTGTCTGGTGGTGCACTGTCCCACTCTGTGACACGTCGAGTTCTTAACTAGGGGCATTTGGTGGTGCACTGTCCAACTCCGTGCCGCAGCATGCTCTTAACTGGATGTATCTGGTGGTGCACTGTCCCACTCTGTGCCGCGGCGCACTCTTAACTGCGTGTGTCTGGTGGTGCACTGTCCCACTCTGTGCAGCGGCGCACTCTTAACTGGGTGCGTCTGGTGGTGCACTGTCCCACTCTGTGCCGCGGGTCGCTCTTAACTGGCTGCGTCTGGTGGCGCACTGTCCCACTCTGTGCCGCGGGGCGTTCTTTACTGGATACGTCTGGTGGTGCACTGTCCCACTCTGTGCCGCGGCGCACTCTTAACTGCGTGTGTCTGGTGGTGCACTGTCCCACTCTGTGCAGCGGCGCACTCTTAACTGGGTGCTTCTGGTGGTGCACTGTCCCACTCTGTGCCACGGGGCGCTCTTAACTGGATACGTCTGGTGGTGCACTGTCCCACTCTGTGCCATGGGGTGCTGTTAACTGGATACGTCTGGTGGTGCACTGTCCCACTCTGTGCCACGGGGTGCTGTTAACTGGATACGTCTGGTGGTGCACTGTCCCACTCTGTGCCGCGGGGCGCTCTTAACTGGATACGTCTGGTGGTGCACTGTCCAACTCTGTGCTACGAGGTGCTGTTAACTGGATACGTCTGGTGGTGCACTGTCCCACTCTGTGCCGCGGTGCGCTCTTAACTGGATACGTCTGGTGGTGCACTGTCCCACTCTGTGCCGCGGGGCGCTCTTAACTGGATACGTCTGGTGGTGCACTGTCCCACTCTGTGCTACGAGGTGCTGTTAACTGGATACGTCTGGTGGTGCACTGTCCCACTCTGTGCCGCGAGGCGCTCTTAACTGGATACGTCTGGTGGTGCACTGTCCCACTCTGTGCCACGGGGTGCTGTTAACTGGATGCATCTGGTGGTGCACTGTTCCACTCTGTGCAGTGGCACGCTCTTAACTGGGTGTGTCTGGTGGTGCACTGTCCCCCTCTGTGCCATTGCGCACTCTTAACTGGGTGCGTCTGTTGTGCACTGTCCCACTCTGTGCCGCGGGCGCTCTTAACTGGGTGCGTCTGTTGGTGCACTGTCCCACTCTGTGCCACAGGGCGCTCTTAACTGGATACGTCTGGTGGTGCACTGTCCCACTCTGTGCCACGGGGTACTGTTAACTGGATGCATCTGGTGGTTCACTGTTCCACTCTGTGCAGTGGCACGCTCTTAACTGGGTGCGTCTGGTGGTGCACTGTCCCACTCTGTGCCATTGCGCACTCTTAACTGGGTGAATCTGGTGGTGCACTGTCCCACTCTATGCCGCAGTGCGCTCTTAACTTGGTGCGTCTGGTGCAGACCTGGACAGTAAGCCTAATTTCAGTAAATTCACTCTTCACATGAACTCGCGCCTGCTGTGGGAACAGTGCATTAGCAAAAGGCAGACCAGCTACTTAAGGCCTCCAATTCGCCTTTTAGTGTAGGTGTGTAGAGATTCACTGCTCTCGTCTACAGGGAGATACCTGGGGTGTCCCAGAGGCTTTGCCCCGTGCATATATGGGAACGCCCACCTATGATTATGCACAGATATGATCCCTACTACAGAAGGTCCTTCTCTGTAATTCTAAATGCCTGGACGCAAAAGGCACTCACGCCTGCTGCACCCCCATGGAACACGCACCTGCGCTGGTAGCAGAGCATTAGTAAAAGGCGTACCGGCTGCATACCTGCCAACTTGAAGAACAATCTCACCGTGTGAGGAAGGACAGGGCCTTGGAGGCGGCAGAACCTCGTGCCGAGAAGTACCTGTGAGGCACTTTTGAACCCCACCCCACCCCGCCCCCAAGCCCCCTCCTCCAAAAGCCAAAAGCTTGCCAATGTCACACCCCTTAATGGATTTCGGCACTCCAAAGCCCCGGAAACGAGCTGGAAATCCACCGTGTGATATTGTCTCCTCACCGGGAGACCGTATGATGGGAGCCGATATGGTGTGTCACATGGTGGCACCGTGTGAGATGTCAGGTATGCGCCTGTTGGAAGCCACTGGTCTGCCATTCACTGCAGGCAGCAGCCTGACCTGCACTTGAAAGGGGTACAGTGAACCCCCTGCTGGCGGGTGGGGTGTGTGTCTGCACCTGACTGCAGGGTGATGACTGGGGTGTCCCTGGGACCCTAATTTCACTATCCAAGGGGCATCATCAGGTCCCGCAATGACAGTGCGTCACCTCTCTTTGGCACTCAGTCAGTGTGCCTCCTGATGGTCTCTAAGCCTCCGAGTCTGTAATATTGAGCAGGTGAAAAGGCAACTGATTCCTTCTTTTGCATATGGTCACGACCCCATGCAAATGAGGGAATGCCCCCTTGAGATCACATTGCACACATTTAGCGCCAGCATGAACAGTATTACAGAAGGAGCCACGGAAGGGTCTGCATCCCTTGCTGTAACACCAAAGTGCTATAGGGGTGGACAAAACAGGGATCATATGTCCCCAGCTGTGCTTTTACTTCTGGCTGTGTGCCGAATTCGTAGTGCGCCCCTAAGCAGAATTTCATCTGAAGTTGACTCTGACTCAGCCTGTTCCAGAAGCGCTATTAATAAATGCTACTGATTGGAAGGACTTACAGAAAAGATATTCTGCGGTCAGTGGAGAAGCTCTTGAAAAATGGTGCACATTTTTGGGTTCTTTGGCATTAGCAATGGCGATGGTCTGTCAAGAAAGTGTTACAATCTCCTTTAATTGGCCTCTGTGGGTTCGGATTTCTTTATCTTTATTGTTCTATTTTTATAGCAGTTTCAAGCCCATAAAATAATAATTATTGGTGGAAAATATGAATACTTGCACTATATTGATGGAGCAGGGTAAATATAAAAATTTTAACCTCCTAATATTTTCGTATAATAATAATAAACATGTTCGTTCAAGTAAATAACCAACAATGTATGTTTGGGGTAAGGATAACACGCAGTTTAATGTGAAAAATAATGAACTAATAATTGTTTACGTTTCTAATATAACATAATATTTTGCGTATTGAAATGATAATAAAATGCATGATTTTGTGCTTTGAATAAAACGTGTGGTTGCAAAATAAAGCGATGGTAAGTAAGGGACAGCTTTATATGTTGCTTCTGCTAGGTAATACCTAATTGGGGTACGTAGAAAGACGGGAGGGAAACGAAAGGGTTTATATTTCATTGTTTTAATAACATTTTGTTTTCTTTAGAAATAGTGCGCTTAGGCCTGCCGAGCAGTAATATAAAATGGCCGTGAGTTACTAGAGTGCGCAGGAGCGGATGCGACCATGTGATAGAGGAGAGAGGCTGTTGCAAAGGGATGATCACGTGCTGATGCCGAGAGGCTAAGATGAAAGTATGGTCAAGGCTGCTGTGACCCTTCTGAGCAGATGTGTGCCAAGATGATCAGCAAGAAGCGTGAGAAGCCTGGTTGAATCAATAGAAAGAACTCTATTATATAATTTGTTGCAGAAAAAGAAACAATTTGGACTGATCGAAACGGATGAGCAAGTGCCTGAACTGTGGGAAACGATGCTTGCATGGACATTCCTCACGGAACTAGTTAAGACCAGGAAGTTTGATTAGAACGTATAGGGACCTGAGTTTTGGACCAATGAGAATGAATTGCGCCATGTAAGAAGAAACATTTTATGCTGTAAGCTAGAATTTGGGTATAAGAAGACCTACTCATGGTGGGAGGGAGTTAGAATGCTGCGGGATGCTGCGGGAGATGCTGAAGAAGTTAGATGCTGTAGATGGGAGAGTTTGCGGTTGCTGATGCTGACGAGCTGATGCTGCTGCTGTTATTTTCCTTTTCCAGTTGAGTATGAAATGCCGCTTTAGGAGAACTAGCAATTGACAAGATTTATATTAGAATTATTAGGATTTCCCGAGAGATAGATAGGTTGATCTATAGAGTCTTTAGTATGATAACCTCATTTTTGGTCTAATAAAAGTGTCATGCAATTTACAATTATTCTTATAATGATGATAAACGCAATGATCTGAATAATAAATTAATCTCGAATTTTCTGCATTCAAAACTTTATATAAACTTTATTATTCTTTAAACAAATGACTCAGTGACTTTCTTTAGCATAATGATTAATAATGTTTTGGTAAAAGAGTTCATTGTGATTGAGCTGGTCTTAATCACCATCAACTGATTCCTACTAGTTGGTCCATCGACCAATGAGCGGAATACCTTAAAAGCAAATGAGAATTATTGTGTCTTTATAAAAGAGGTATCCCGTCTCCTTCCAGCAAATCGTTTTTCTCCTAGGTTTCATGTCGGAGGAAAATCCAGGGAAATAAAGGAGTAAGTGAATGTATATGCGGTGTTATGGACCCCACCGTCATACGGATATAGTGTGTGTGTTAGAGAAATAATTGCACCTGGATGACCCAAAAACATAGTAGGAGAAAATATTTTTATTGTAAGCGCTGGATCAGATTTCTTGGTAGCAGAGTTATGGTTACTATAGATTAGTTTGGTGATTATTGATTTTTGATTATAGATTATTGATAAGTTTATGTCTAACACTTTTTGTTGAGTTGCGTTATGTTATATGTAAGTTTTCACGCTTCCGGGAAGTAGGAAGTGGAACACGTGTGGCAAGAGAAGTCGCATGGAATTTTACACTGTCTGAGTTCAATTTGGTAATAACACAGGTTGTGTTATTTAGGGACATTTTGCGTATAAAAGGTGTGTAAGTGAAATAGTGATCGGTTTTCTTGTGAAACTCTGGCCTTAATTCTCAGGAGCAGTATAGTCTCCACATGTGTTTTATCCCCAGAGAAACGGGTTTATCGTTTGCTTGAAAGAAGGGTAAGGTAGAGGGAAGTGCTACTTTATCGACGTAACTGAAAGTTCTGTGGTAGGGTAGAGGTAAGCGCTGTCTACTGGAAAATACAGAATTCTTGTGTGAATGGTTGAAGCTATCTTTTCGGTTTAGTGAATCAGACAATGGAAATGTGGATAAAATGTTGTAACTAACAAGAATTGTTGAAAAAGAAATTGCCGATAAATTTTGTAAAGGAGGGGTCAAGAGCAGAAGTGACGTAGACAACAGCCACGCTGGGATTGGACAGTGCGCTAGTCACATGAGAACAGGAGCGAAGTGACGTAGACAAAAGCCGCGCTGGGATTGGACAGTGCGCCGTAGAAAGAAATCGTTGTGATTGGAGCGTTGGTGTGAGTCGCGCTAGCATTGGTTGAAATAAACGCATAGGGAACAGAGTTGATTTGCCGATTGTTGTAGAAGAGAAAGGTTGTGAATCATGTCGTACTATGAGTATGGAAAAGAGAAAACGTCTTGGATGTCGAAAGTTAAGAACTTCTTTAAGAAGGACAAAAAGGTAATGACTAAAGAGGGACAAATAATTCCTCCGCCGAAATCACCAGCTTCACATATGATGCTGAAATATGGATATCATACATGCATTTGGTTAGAAAATTGGACAAAATACACAAAGAACGATGGAGCATTGGCTTTTCCTGAAAATGGTTCATTTAATGTAGCTGTATTACGGAACTTGAGAGAAAAGATGGTAATGTTAGAACCTAGACCTAGACCAACACAGTTTGAAGCTTTAGCGGAATGGGAAGATGAGATGTATGAACGAGAGAGATCCAGAGGATTGAAGAATCATGAGTTTATACCAGGAAGGTTGTGGGGAATAAATCATGAGGACAGAGTAAAGCGTTGGAGATACGCTAACATGGCAGGAGGTTTGTTTCCAGCTTTTGCGGTTGAGGAAGAAGCAAAGAGAAAGTGTACTGAGAAAAAGAAACATGTAGTGGTGGAAAAGTATGTGTATGGTGGTAGTGAAACGGATGACGAATTGCTGGAAGATATTTTAAACAGAAATCCACCTCCATACCAACAGACTTCTGTAGTGGTGACACCTAATGCACCGCAAATGGAAACTGGGAGGAATAAAAAACCCGAACGAAGAAATGAAATAAATAGGTCACAAGAAACATTTAAAATTTCACAAAATGATGAGACAGAAAGTGACAATGCAACTGAACTAGCAAAAACGACAAAAGAATTGACTGAGAAAATAAGAGAATTGACAAAGAATATGGAAGCTGTAACTGTACCAGTAACGATAGGTCCAGTAATGCCAATTTTTGAAAATCAGAAAATAAATGAACATTCTTTGGTGATTCCCATGAATTCACATGTGCAAAGAAAAAGAGAAGGGATGGAACTGAATAATGAAGGTGCACACAATTCGGCGAGTACGTGTAGACCAAGTCCACCTACAAATTTGACGATAAATGAGAGTGAGGTTAGAAGAATGCCTATGGTGACAGAGTCCGCATCAGGAACACCAGAAAGAACCAGTGATTGGATTGAATTAAATAGTACACCTGTAGGTCCGACTCCAGAAGAGTTAAATGAATGGATGAAAGCACTAAAAGCAAAAGAACCAGAAGAAAAACCATTAGATGTAATTAGGTTAAAAATAGACATGGAAGAGTTGATTTTGGGAACAATTGGAACGGAAAAACTAAAGAATTATCAGGATGATGAGATTATGTTTTTGTGTAAGAGTCTTACATGGAGAGCTAGAAATTTACATGACAAATTGGAAGAGATTGCAGGTGAACTAGGAGTGGAATTTGTGAAAGTGAGGACATTGCAGAAACCGTACAGAGTAGATTTTTGTGAGAAAGACATAGGAAATTTGAACACATCAGGAAGACTGACCCAGATAAAAGAACTGATTGTTTTATTGAGAAAGTGGGGTGATGTAGATAGATGGAGAAATAGATGGACAAAGAGGAATGAGAAAACAACAGATAAAGCATCTTTGGCTTTTGCAATGACAGATAAGGAACCAGTTACCAGAGAGTACCCAATGAGAGAAACACCAGGTGGTAGTTATGTGCATGTTCCGTGGACCAGACAGGATATACTGTCATTTACAAATGACTTTCCAAAATTGAGAGAGAAACCAGTAGAATGGTACATACAAGTTGAGAGATTTGTTAAGGTGTCAAAAGTGCTGTGGATAGATCTAGATGGATTGTTTGACATAGTAGTGCCTGCTGATTTATGGACGGAATGTAAGATTACAATTGATTGGCCAACTGTAGAATATCCAAGGGATGCCAAAACAGGAGCGCCAGGTCCAGAAGTGATGCGGAAATATGATCAGGTAGTTACCTTTTTGAAGAATAAAATTCCACCAAAAGAAACAGATTGGGTGAAAATAGACAGAACAACACAGGAAAGCAAAGAATCAGTGCATGCGTACTATGAGAGATTGTTGTTGGTTTTCAAACAGTATAGTGGTTATGAGACGCTAAGTGAGAAGGACATGAGTCATTTTGTATATAGGTTTGTGTATGGATTAACACCGGAGATAAGTGAAAGGATTAAGCAGCATTTGATAGGGTGGCAGAATAGTACAGTGGATGATGTTTTGAGATATGCTAAGTATTGCAGTGATGAAATTGAGAGTAAACAGCGTAAATTGAAAGAAAAAGCCATGTGGGCACAGGTGAAAGTTGCAGAGAAGCAAGAAGCTCAATTGAATAATACTAGCAGTGAAACAGGACAGTTTAAATCCCGACCTAATATAGGTAAAGGAAAAGGACAAATGAGCATAGATGAGGCGAAGAAAAAGTGGCCATGCCACAACTGCGGAAAGCTAGGGCATTGGAGAAACGAGTGTAAATTTCCTCCTAAACCTAATGTAGAAAATCAAACATTAAATTCACAGGTGCAGAGTGAGGTAGTTACTCAACAAGGTCAGGTGCCACAACCACCACTTCCCAAGAGTGCTAATCAACAGAAGTACAGTGCAGAAACAGGATTCTACGGAGGAGAACAGGTAAAACAGTTGTCACGTGCAGCTGAAATCTCACAATATTGGTTACGACAGAGTGAGGATGAGTCGTATGAAAGCTCATGACGGTGTCTGAAAGAGAGGGAAGAGTGCGTGCTTGGCGCAACTCTAGAGGTAGACCAGTCAGGTCCATTTGTGGATGGAGAAGTGAATGGTGCAAATATAACATTCCTTGTTGACACTGGAGCTACCCGTTCTACTGTTAGGTCAGTGGAAATTCCAAATCTTCCTCTCTCAGGTGAACATATACAAGTGGTTGGAGTTTCCAATCAGCAAATTGAAACGCCTCTTACTAGATTAGTAAAGGTAAGAATTGGTCCATTTAGTGAAATGCACCGATTTGTGGTGTGTGATTGTAGTCCCGTTAACCTTTTAGGACGCGATTTATTGTGTAAGATGAACTGCACAATTTATTGTACTCCAGACGGAATTGCATTTCAAACTCCAGATGAGGATGTACTGTACAAAATGACAATGGTAAATTTGGAACCAGAAGTAAATCATTTGTTTCCTGTATTTGATGCAGAGAAAATCCCAATTGAGTTGAAAGGGACAGTAAAAGAAGAAGTGTGGGACTTGACAGGAGAAGATGTAGGATTAATGAAAGGAGTAGATCCCGTAAAAATTTCAGTAAAAGAAGGAACGAGTTACCCAAATACGCCCCAGTATAAATTGACTCCAGAAATAATTGAAGGAATAACGCCAGTAATAAATAAAATGATTGAACAAGGGATTCTAAAAGAAATCATGAGCAGTCCATGTAATTCGCCAATAATGGGACTGAAAAAGCCAAATGGAACATATAGAATTGTACAGGATTTAAGAAAGGTAAACAAAATTGTTGTACCTTGTTGCCCAATAGTACCAAACCCTGCCGTGATTCTATACCAGATTCCACGCGAAGCAGAGTGGTACACTGTGATTGATTTATGTCATGCATTTTTCTCTATTCCATTACATCCAGATAGCCAGCCAATATTTGCGTTTAGGTTTGGAGAGCGTATTTTGGCATGGTGCCGAATTCCTCAGGGGTATACAGAGAGTCCCTCAATCTTTAATCAGATCCTAAAGAAATCATTGGAAGATTTAAGAATGCCAGAAAAGTCAGTAATGGTTCAGTATATTGATGACCTACTGGTGGCATCAAAAACAAAGGAAGCATGTGTTAATGACACGATTGCTTTGCTGAATCATTTAGCAAAAAGAGGACATAAAGTGTCCCCTTCAAAATTGCAGTTTTGTAAACAAGAAGTCCAGTATTTAGGGCATAAAATTGAGAAAGGAGTACGAAAGGTAACGACAGAGAGAATAAAAATGATTCAAGGAATGAGAGCTCCAATGACACAAAGAGAGGTAAGAATGTTTTTGGGAATGGTTGGATATTGTCGACAATGGATAAGCGGTTTTTCACTAATTGCTAAACCATTGCAGAAACTGACAAAGAAGGATGTTAAAGATCCTTTTGAAATGAATGATGAAGAAATGAAAGCATTCAAAGAGCTGAAAAAGAAATTGTGTGAGGCTCCAGCATTAGGAATGCCTGACTATGAGAAAGATTTTGAGCTGTTTTGCAGTGAAAGAGATGGATGTGCATTTTCAGTTTTGGTGCAGAGACATGGAACTATGAAAAGACCAATTGCATATTTTTCAGCTGTTTTAGACCCTGTAGCAAAAGCGTTGCCTGGATGTTTGAAAGCAGTTGCTGCTACTTGTGTGAGTCTGGAACAGAGTGAAGGCATAGTGATGGGGTATCCATTGAGAGTGTATGTTCCCCATTCTGTGGAAATTCTTTTGACAAGAACGAAAACACAATACATGACACATAGTCGGCTGACTAGGTATGAAAAGGTAATTTTGAGTGCAGATAATGTGACCATTGACAGATGTATGAATGTGAATCCTTCAACATCATTGCCAGATGAAGAGAATGTGATTGAAATGGATGAAGTAGATCACGATTGTCTGAATGTGCTCGAATACTGTACTAAACCAAGAGCTGATATACGAGATGAGCCTTTGAAAGAATCAGATTACATTCTGTTTGTGGATGGCTCATGTTTAAGAACGAGTGATGGAGTTCTAAGTGCAGCATATGCAGTTTGCACAGTAGCAACTGTTTTGGAAGCATCTTGTTTGAAAGGTGTACGGTCTGCCCAAGTTGCAGAATTAGTAGCTCTGATTCAAGCATGTAAGTTGGGAAGAAATGTACGGGTTACGATTATGACTGACAGCCAGTACGGCTTTGGGGTCGTGCATGATTTTGGTCAGATTTGGTCACAAAGGGGTTTCTTGACGTCTGCAGGGACACCCATAAGGAATGGAGATTTTGTGAAAAAGTTGCTTGAGGCGATACAGCTGCCTAAAGAGATCGCTGTAGTGAAGTGCAATGCACATAAAAATGGGGAAGACTACATTACTGTTGGCAACAAATATGCTGACGAAATGGCACAGTACTGTGCAAAGAATGTGGTTTCTTTAAATAAATGCCGCGAGAGAGAGCATATTTCTTGTCCATTGCTTTTTACTAACTCAATTGAAACATGGGATGAGGTAAGACAGTTACAAGAGGCTGCAGAAGATGAAGAAAAAGATACTTGGCTAAAAGCAGGATGTAGGAAACATGAAGAAACTGATGTATGGGTTTACAGGGATGAGAGACCAGTTATGCCTGATAGCATGATTTCTGACATGGCACGGATGTACCATGGGCAAGCCCATAT
Source organism: Calotriton arnoldi (assembly GCA_963921515.1). Lineage (NCBI taxonomy): Eukaryota > Metazoa > Chordata > Amphibia > Caudata > Salamandridae > Calotriton > Calotriton arnoldi. The sequence goes on from CAWUFW010000941.1 coordinate 2,856,657, forward strand.
TGGGAGAGATTCAATGATCAGACTTTTTAGACAGACATGGTACAATCCAAAATTCAGAGCCATAGCTGAGAGTCTTTGTCAAAGATGTCTGACTTGTCAACAGTTAAATCCAGGAAGGAAGACAGTAGTGAGTCTAGGGAGAATAGGACGAGAAGGGGGTCCTTTCACCAGAATGCAGATGGATTTCATAGAAATGCCACCTTGCAGCAGATTGAGGTATGTTTTAGTGGTCGTCTGTTTGTTTTCCCGTTGGGTGGAGGCATATCCAACAAGAAGGAATGACAGTATCACAGTAGCAAAACTTTTGCTGCGAGAATTCATTCCGAGGTATGGTTTTCCAGTCACGATTGAAACAGATAGAGGAACACATTTCCAAAACGAATTAGTTAAACTGATTTGTGAAGCCCTTAGTATTAAACAGAAACTGCATTGTGCATACAGACCAGAGGCTTCTGGAATAGTAGAGCAAGTGAATGGAACAATCAAGAACAGGTTAGGAAAAATGTGTCAAGCTACAGGACTGAAATGGCCAGATGCTTTGCCATTGGTTCTGATGACAATCAGAAGTATTCTGGAAAGGAAGACTGGACTCAGTCCACATGAAATAATCATGGGACGAGCAATGAGACAAGCACAAGTACCTGTCAACAAGCTACTGACTATAACTGATGATCTAGTACTGGATTATTGCAAAGGATTGGCTGATGTGGTGCGTTCTGTGTTTCATCAGGTTGGACCGGATGCGACCACTCTTGAAAGAAAACCAGCACACGACTTGAATCCAGGAGATTGGGTTCGAATAAAAGTCCACCGGAGAAGAAATTGTTTGGTTCCTCGCTGGGACGAACCACGACAAGTGATCCTAGTGACGACCACCGCAGTTAAGTGTGCAGGAGTGAAACACTGGGTACATGCCAGCCACACCATCAGAGTTCCAGAACCTAAAGATCGACCTGTGAGTCGGCATCTGGAAATAACAGACAACAGTTCAGCATCAGAAAGAGAAGAGGAGACAAACAGGGTGCCAGAACTTGAAGATCGACCTGTAAGTCGACATCTGGAAGACCCAATTACAAGTGAAACGATAGAAGAAGAAGAAGAAATAGAGGAAATAGCTGAAGTTCCAGAATTTGAAGATCGACCTGTAAGTCGACATCTGGAAATATCTGATACTAGTTCAGAATCTGATACAGAACATTCAGAAGGAGAAGAAATTTCAAAAACAAAGTGGAATTTTGAAAGCATAAGAGAAGAAACTGAGCCAGAAAACAGTGACAGTGAACAACCAAGTACAAGTTGTGGTAAAATTCCTTCGAAGATAATATTAATAGATGAAGAAGGGAGAGTTTCAGAACAAAAGTTAGAAAAATCGGAAAAACCCCGAGGAGCAGTAGGGACAGATAGTCAAACACAAGAACAGGGAAATTTAGAAGCAGATAGAGAAACTAACACAAAACCGGAAGAACCTCGAGGAGGGACAGAAGTAGGTGAACGAAGGAAGATAAGAAAAGAACCACAAGTAGCTGAAAGCGAAATAATTAGTTTCAAAATAAGAGGAAATAACGAAAAGATTGAAACAGAATCAGAAGAAAGTGGAGAAGAAAGAAATGAAAAACTAGAGACAAGAAAAAGAAATTGGAAAACAGAAAGAGAGGAAAAAGGAAGTGAAGCAAAAAGGCCAAGAAAAGGAGACAATTGGCCCAACGAAGTAAGAAAATTAAGATACAGAATAGTAAAATTGGATGGAAAAAGTGCTGAACAAGTGAATGAAATAACAAGTCAAAAGGAGCAAGGAAAACAAGGTGGTAAACACTTGCAGAAAACAAAAAGAATAAAGAAAGTGAATCAGAAGTACAGATCACCTGAATGGTTGTATCGTGCTCTGACTAGTTACAAAGAAGAATTGAACACTCACGAAAACCCAGAACAAAGAAACCTGATGGGAGAAAGTGAAGTGCAACAAACCTGAAGCAACAAACCTGAAGTGGTTTCTGTAGATAGTTTACCGGATTTGACAAAACACTGAACTGACAAAATTACCGGATGTGACAAGGAAAGAATTCTGAAAAAGAATTAAAAGAAAGAACCAAGCAAAGACAAAATTCTGAAAGTACAGAGTGGCAAGCAAGTCATTTCTGAGGTGTAGTGACACAATTTTCTAGAAAACAAGAACAAAATGGAGAATATTAGAGATAGAAAATGTAGATGTGAGTTTTTAAAAAGATGGTGCAAAATGTGCTGTTTTTGTACAGGATTATTAATAACAGTATGGGTAGTTTTAGCAATAACTATTCCAATTAGTTTAGCTGTAGTGGAAAAGTCTAATAACACTGAGAAAGAAAAAGGAGCTAACACTCAAGAGCCTGTTATCTTAAGGAGTAGTGCAGAATTACATAAGGACAAATCAATAACAGATTTTTCAAAGAATGTGTTTACTAAATTACTGTATGAGTACGTAGAAACAATGGATGTAAGGGATTGTTATGTTTGTATGCAGTTGCCTGCATCTGTAGCAGAGGGTGTGACTTATCATCACCTCCCTTTGACATATGGAATAACATGTAGTGTATTAGCAAGCTTATTTTATAAAACAGGCAGATTAGAATATTATTACACTGATGTAGATAGGATTTTTGCAAAGGTTTCTGTAGTTCCCGAGCTTAATAAAATAAAAGAGGGAAAGATATTTGGTGAATATTTCTTAGAAGATAAGATTTTAACATTAGATAATATATTTAGGTACAACCTTACCTGTGAGTTAAAGAAAGAAGAAAAAGTATTTCTAGAAATGGTCGAGGAGAGAAGAGTGAAATTTGAAAGAAAAGTAATAGAAGAGACAAAAACACCTCTTTGGGCGTTTGAGGAAGACCATCATGACAAGAAAAAGATAAATGCAGCTATGACTCTGGATTGGCCCCAACAGGGAAGGTTGTGCATTAGAAGAAATAAGACAAGATATGACAATTATTTTGTGGGTTCCAGTAATTGCCATGACAATTACCAAATTATAGGTGGATGGGGATTCAAAGGGGGAAAAGATCCAATATTTCCAGGGATTTATTACGTTTGTGGGAATAGGGCTTATTATAGGTTGCCGGACCATTGGTATGGATCATGTTATTTAGGCCTGGTCTTTCCAAAGATTTTTCATGTGGATAGAAAAGAAAAAGGAACACACAAAATGATAAATACCTTTACACGTAGAAAAAGGGAAAGTTTTTCAGAAATAGTAGGTGATATTTTTGGTGCATTGATACCAGCAGTGGGAATATCTTTGAATGCATTCAGAATTCGGAAATTATCCACAGTAGTAGATCGTTTATCTACAAATACTGCTGGAGGGTTCTTAATGGTAAATACCGAGATGGTTGCCATGAGAGCTATGGTGATGCAAAATCGTCTTGCCCTTGACATTCTTTTGGCAAAAGAGGGCGGAGTCTGTGGAATGCTGAAAGTCCAACATTGTTGCACTTACATTCCTGATAAAAGCGAAAATATACAGAAGTATATAACAAATATTACAAATTTGCACAAAGAACTAGTACCACTGGAGGTTGAAAGTGTTTGGGGAAAACTTGGTAAAGGGTTTTCTTCTGTAACGAATTGGTTAACAAGAATGAGTGGATTAATAATAGGGAAAGTTATAATAATAGCAACCATGATAATAATAATAATATTAGTATTGAAGCTTGCAGTAACATGTATAAAGAGACGAAGAAAGCAGAATAAGTTAGAAAAAGAAAATATGATAAACAAAGAAAGAGAGAGAGAAATAGGTGAAATAGAGTTAGAAGAAATAAAAGAGAACATGTACAAGAAAACAAAGAAACAAGTTGAAAGCGATACAGAAGTATAAAACTAACAAAAGCAAATGGATAAAAGATATATGCTGTCTGAGAAAATTGTATAACTTGGGTTTGTGTGGTGATGTTAAAAATCACCAAAGGGGGAGTTGATGGAGCAGGGTAAATATAAAAATTTTAACCTCCTAATATTTTCGTATAATAATAATAAACATGTTCGTTCAAGTAAATAACCAACAATGTATGTTTGGGGTAAGGATAACACGCAGTTTAATGTGCAAAATAATGAACTAATAATTGTTTACGTTTCTAATATAACATAATATTTTGCGTATTGAAATGATAATAAAATGCATGATTTTGTGCTTTGAATAAAACGTGTGGTTGCAAAATAAAGCGATGGTAAGTAAGGGACAGCTTTATATGTTGCTTCTGCTAGGTAATACCTAATTGGGGTACGTAGAAAGACGGGAGGGAAACGAAAGGGTTTATATTTCATTGTTTTAATAACATTTTGTTTTCTTTAGAAATAGTGCGCTTAGGCCTGCCGAGCAGTAATATAAAATGGCCGCGAGTTACTAGAGTGCGCAGGAGCGGATGCGACCATGTGATAGAGGAGAGAGGCTGTTGCAAAGGGATGATCACGTGCTGATGCCGAGAGGCTAAGATGAAAGTATGGTCAAGGCTGCTGTGACCCTTCTGAGCAGATGTGTGCCAAGATGATCAGCAAGAAGCGTGAGAAGCCTGGTTGAATCAATAGAAAGAACTCTATTATATAATTTGTTGCAGAAAAAGAAACAATTTGGACTGATCGAAACGGATGAGCAAGTGCATGAACTGTGGGAAACGATGCTTGCATGGACATTCCTAACGGAACTAGTTAAGACCAGGAAGTTTGATTAGAATGTATAGGGACCTGAGTTTTGGACCAATGAGAATGAATCGCGCCATGTAAGAAGAAACATTTTATGCTGTAAGCTAGAATTAGGGTATAAGAAGACCTACTCATGGTGGGAGGGAGTTAGAATGCTGCGGGATGCTGCGGGAGATGCTGAAGAAGTTAGATGCTGTGGATGGGAGAGTTTGCGGTTGCTGATGCTGACGAGCTGATGCTGCTGCTGTTATTTTCCTTTTCCAGTTGAGTATGAAATGCCGCTTTAGGAGAACTAGCAATTGACAAGATTTATATTAGAATTATTAGGATTTTCCCGAGAGATAGATAGGTTGATCTATAGAGTCTTTAGTATGATAACCTCATTTTTGGTCTAATAAAAGTGTCATGCAATTTACAATTATTCTTATAATGATGATAAACGCAATGATCTGAATAATAAATTAATCTCGAATTTTCTGCATTCAAAACTTTATATAAACTATTATTCTTTAAACAAATGACTCAGTGACTTTCTTTAGCATAATGATTAATAATGTTTTGGTAAAAGAGTTCATTGTGATTGAGCTGGTCTTAATCACCATCAACTGATTCCTACTAGTTGGTCCATCGACCAATGAGCGGAATACCTTAAAAGCAAATGAGAATTATTGTGTCTTTATAAAAGAGGTATCCCGTCTCCTTCCAGCAAATCGTTTTTCTCCTAGGTTTCATGTCGGAGGAAAATCCAGGGAAATAAAGGAGTAAGTGAATGTATATGCGGTGTTATGGGCCCCACCGTCATATGGATATAGTGTGTGTGTTAGAGAAATAATTGCACCTGGATGAACCAAAAACATAGTAGGAGAAAATATTTTTATTGTAAGCGCTGGATCAATATCATTGGATAAAAGCCTGATGGAGTGCCCCCCTTTTCCATTAGCTTCATTACAAAATGAGATCTTCCAAGTGTTTTAGCTCAACCACTAAGCCGCTTTGCTGCACGTTCACTGCCAATGCATTATGGAAGAAGATGCAGAGTACAAAAAGTTCCAACTATAGCAAGCTGTCTCCAGGATCCGGTAGCCCTGTAATGTTCTTTATTCTACACGAAGTGTTAAATACTTAATCAGTCCTGTGCAGCTGCCCCCAAAATACAGACAAGATATTGCAGCGCCAGTTATAGAGCGACTGCATCAAAGGCATAATAAACCTTAAAGGTAAAAATAATCAGGATACCCATAGACCTGAGTTTTGGTGTTAATTTACCAAATTGAAAAAACTGAGCAGTTTCAGGGAACATCACTTTATCTCCCTTTTATTCACTTGCTCTGAATGGGAATATTGAGTGCTGTGAAGGTACCTAGATGCTTGTTAGAAATTGGGTCTCTAGTTGGCAGAGGTATGCACACTGTCCAAGTATGGACCACAATACCAGTCAGGGTAAGCTAGATACATACTAAAAGATAACCTGTGCTCACCCTCTGGTAGCTTGGCACAGAGCAGTCAGGCTTATCTAAAGAGGCAATGTGTAAAGTATTTGTACAACACATACAAACAGTAATACCATGAAAACACCACAAAGATACTCCACACTGGTTTAGAAATATAGAGAATAATTTTATGAGTACAACAAGACCAAATTGAAAAAAATCCAATAAGTAGAACCGGAGTTATGAATTTTTAAAGGATAAACCAAAAATAGTGGTTAGACTTAAATAGTACTGAGTGTTTACTTGAGGTCGCGCTGGGCATAAATCCAAAGTTGAGGCCGACCCTGATGGAGGGCAGGCCTGCTACAGGATTCAGGCAGGTCCTGCTAACAAACTACCTTGGATGGAGCAAACTTTGTCATCGATGATTCGATGCGAGGAGCCACCGCGTCGATCCCGTGGATGGAGATGAAGCGTCGGTGTCAATCTGCACAGTCGATGAAGGCTTCGGCGTCGAACCCCTTACGATGCAGGTGCTGCACTGATGTTAAGCTGCGCTGTCCGTTAACGTTGAAGCATGCAGTCCGTTGAGGTGATACCGTTGATCACCTCCTGCATCGGCGTCGAAGGGCATGGCATCAGTTCTGACTGGCGCAACGTCGTCACTGCGTTGAGTTTGAAGCAAAACAGCTGCAGATCCTACTTCTAAGGCGCAGGACTGGATTGGCACCTCACGCAGGGTAGCACTCACAGATGGCAGAGTCCAGCAGCAGCAGCAGGGTTGTAGGGAGTCTTTGATGGCCCTGAGACTTCAGAAACAGGGGGGAAACCAGCAAGCCATTGGATTCACTCTGGGTTCAAGTGAGATGGGTCCAGTCCTTGTCCTCGGCAGGGCTGAGATCAGGAGGCATCAGGGCAGCTCACCAAAGCAGAAAGCCATTCCTTCAGAGCAGCAGTCAGGCAGAGTGGCAATCCTTGTAGCTCAGCAGCCTTTACTCCTGGCGGAGTTCTTCACAGACCCAGTAGTGTACTGTCTTGGTAGGGTCTGAGCCCCAGTACTTATACCCAAATGTGCCTTTGAAGTGGGGGTGACTTGAAAGCAGGCCCTTGAATTTACACAGGTCCCCTATCATCCCAGCCCTGTCTGCCAGGCTTTCGGGGGGGGGTTTTCAACCCTTTGTGAGGGACACGGGACACTGCCTATTCAGGTGTAAGTGTCAGTTCCACTCCCTCTTCGTGCCCAGGAAGACCTATCAAAATGCAGATAAATGCAGATGAGTTCTCTGTCACACCCAACCTTCCTGTGTTTGAGTCTGTATAGAGGGAATGCACAAAGTGTAGCGGTCACCAAATCCCCATACGTGTACTGGAGACAGGCTGCAAAGGAACGCTGAGCAGTAAGAGCAGAGTAATGCCCTCTTTGAAAAAGTGGTATTTCTAAAATGGTAATGTTAAATCCAACTTTACTAGTAAAAATGATTTATCATTACCATTCCAAAGTTATGAAACGTGATGCATCTACTCCTTTCTAATCAGGAATTACAGCTTAAAAGTGTTTTAGGGAATTCCCAATGCTGGCCTATGAGAGGAGTGGGCTTCAGAGTAGTGAAAAACAAATTTAGCTGTTTGTCACTACCAGGACATGTAAAACGTAAAAGTACATGTCCTGCCTTTTACTTACACAGCACCCTGCCCTTAGGACTTCCTAGGGCCTACCTTAGGGGTGACGTGTAATAAAAGGGGAGTTTAAGGCTTGGCAAGTGGTTTTAAATGCCAAGTCAAAGTGGCAGTAAACTTCACACACAGGCACTGCAATGGCAGGCCCAAGACAGGTTTGAAAGGTTACTTATGTGGGTGGCACAACCAGTGCTGCAAGCTCACTAGTAGCATTTAGATTACAGGCCCTAGGTATATAGTATACCACTTTACAAGGGACTTATAAGCAGTAGCGGCCCATGGAGGGAGTTCCGTGGGGCGGTGAGGCAGGGCGGGGGAGGGTCAGGGTGGAGGGTAGTAAACACCGGAATATGGATGAACGGAGGTAAGTAAACAATTAAATAAATAAAACGAATTTCGTTGCGTGCGCTGCAAAATGCGATGCAGCGCGCGCAACGAAATTCGTTTTATTTATTTAATTGTTTATTTACCTCCGTTCATCCATATTCCGGTGTTTACTACCCCCCGCCCCGCCTCACCTCCCCACGGAACTCCCTCCACGGGCCGCTACTGCTTATTAGTACACTTAATATGCCAATCAGGTATACAACAATGTCACCATGTTTAGGGGAGAAGCAAATGCACTTTAGCACTGGTTAGCAGTGGTAAAGTGCTCAGAGTCTTAAGGCCAACAAAAAGATGCACCAAAAAGTGGTGGTAAGTAGGCAAAACGTTTGGGGAAGACCACCCTGAGGATGACAGGTCTAACAATGTTGTAATAAAAGCCATGTAAAACCTAGAAATGTAAAGTTACAATACCATCTTTGGACCCCATAACGCATTGAGTGGTAATATGGGGTGATAAGACCGGACCCAATAATACCATGCCCGATGTTACAGGTTCTTGCTGTTATCACCAACCCAGTTACAAGTTATTGTGTGTTTTTGGGCAGGACTGAGGAATAAGACATGGATCCTGGAATTACCTGTCCCTTTACTGCATGCAATTCCCGTATTCCTGTCCCTTTTCTGCTTTCAGCGGTTGGAAAATCTGAGCAAAAAAACATTCGGTTTTATTGGTTTCAATTCTGCACCCAGTAAAACTTGAAACTGTGGTTGGTGGTATTTCCACAAAAACATCATACAGGATACCACTTCGCCTAGCTCAGTTTAGGTTCCTTGTATCTTTAATCTTTATGCTGCTGCCCTCTATCGCTAAACATGCAAGGGAAATTTGGGCTAATTATTCTGATGCAGGACAGGCTGCATGGAAGAGTGGGATGCCACAGCTACAGCAAGAGAATAGAAGAGCATAATTTAATATTGCATATATATATATGACAACAAGAGCTACCCTATAAGCCAGTAGGAATCTGGGTCAGTAAAGTTCTAAAAAAAATACCTGGTTCATCTAGAACTCATTTTTAGCATTAGTGACATTGCTGTATACAGTGAAAATCGCTGTGTACATTAAATGTCATCAAAAGCAATTACTTATGCAGTGGAAGACGCTGCGTGCAACACATGCAACAATTACAGCGAGCTTAGCTTGCAACTTGATCCAACACTATTAATATATAATGCTAGTTACACAGGAGTAAATATTGTCTTTACATTCCATAGACAAAAAAGGGTGAATGTGAAATGAAACCACAAAGACGAAACGGTGAGCAATAAAGTAAGAATTTGTGTGGCCATTATCAAGCACATCACTGTAATGTAAGACGGGTTAATTTTGTTTCAATCACTAGGTTGTGACACGTTTATGTGCAATGGGTTTTCGATGATGTTTCTATCTCTTCTGTATTCTCGAGGTTTCATCGCAACAGGGAAATGTAAGGTACACCTCTGTGAATAAGGGTGGCCACCAGCAAAATCCGTGGTCCAGAATTAATTCTCAAGATGGAGGAGTTTATAGTGGATAAGTTGAGTAGTAAAAAGCATACTTACTCCTGGGTCTTGTGTAGTAGACCAGGAGTAAAGCAGCAATTGGGAAGTGCTCTGCTGGGCTCCCAGTTTGAAAGATGTCGCAGGAGATAACCCAAAATGACGCACAATATCATCATCCAAGGGGGCAATGCCGCCAGGGGTAACACGAATGGGCGTACCATAGCATCGGTCTACTGTTGAGGATAGGTAGTGCCCTGGGTCAAAATGACTCTGTGTTGGATAAAGTGAGGAGTGCAAAGTCAGTGTCTTGTTCTCCTCTATAAGCGCTTGTCTCGCTTGGGCAAGAGGACCAGTGCAACAGTCACTGTCTGCTCGTTGTCATTCAACTTATCAAACTCTCCTGCCATCACTAAAATCAGACATCGTCACAGCTGACCCCACAACGATGCACTAACTGAATAAACAGGGAGGCAAGAGATCAAGGACACTTTCAATGGGGACACAAATGATTTGACATTTGACGCTGGCACCGAAGGCAGTGCATTCCAGAAACACAAAATCAACAAGCAGGTTTCCTCAGCCAGTTTCACAAAAACAACCACAAATGGGTATTAGACAATGCAACCGTGCAAGACATTGTCACGCAATGGGGAACCCCAAGTATGGATCTGTTTACAACAGCTCAAAAAACAAAATGTGAAGACTTTGCGTCTAGTGTTCCAGAACCAAATCAATGGGGAATGCCATTTTAATAGAACGGATAACATGATTTCTCCATGCCTGTCCACTGATTCCACTCATTCCAACAGTACTATTGAAATTGCACAAAACTCAATTGAATATGATTCCGGTAGCACCAAACTGGAGGAGGCAGTGGTGGTACCCGGACCTCCATTAGATGTCAATCAGACCTCTCAAGAGACTGCCACACAAACTAGAGTTCAGGGGTGAATTCAACATCTCAATATAGCATCATTGAATTTGACATCATGGCTCCTGAACTCAGACAGTATGGGCATCTGAATCTTTCACCTGCTTGTATGATGATTCTGAGGGAGGCAAAAGGCCCATCAACAAGAACAGGTTATGTAATGGAGTGGATGTGGTTCTGCATACGGTGCTAAAATAACAGCCAAAATCCAAACTTATGTCAAGAGAATGTCATAATTTCTTACCTCCTACATCTAGCACAGTTGAAATGACAGTTTTTGCCATAAAGGCTCATCTTGCTTTGATCACAGCTTATAGGAAAACACCAGCCCAGATTTCTTTTTTCAAGATACATGTTATCAAAGACTTCTTCGAAGGCCTGAAGTAAGTGTTCCCTTCAATTGGAAAACCATTACCACCTTGGGAACGCAGTCTGGTCTAATCCAGATTAATGTGCCCTCCTTTTAAGCCAAATAAAAGGTCTATACTGCAGCATTTGTCATGGAATACTGCTTTTTTTGGTAGGAATTACATCTGCAGTAAATGAACATCAAGCATTATTAGTGATAGAACCATACACGGTATTCCATGCAAATAGGGTAGTCATGCGGAAACATCCCTTCTTTCGGCCCAAAGTAGTTTCAGAATTTCACACCAGTCAATCAATGAATCAATTAATCGCATTACCTATATATTTTGCATATTCTTCCACTTCAACCAAAAGATTCCTAAATTCTTTGGATGGTATAATGGTACTCAATTTGTGTCTAGATTTCACTAAGGTACTTAAGAAATCCCAGTAACTCTTTGTTAATTATGGGCACATCCCTCAGGGGTTGGCTGCATTCATGCAATCCATTTCCGGATGGATTGTGGCTTGTATTTCATTATGCTACTGATGGAGCAGGGTAAATGAATTTTTTTTTAACCTCCTAATGTTTTCGTAAAACAATTAATAAACATGTTCGTTTAAGTAAATAACCAACAATGTATGTTACATGTTAAGGGTTAAAGGTAACACGCTATTCCGTGTGCAAATTAATTGACTTATAATTGTTTACGTGTCTAACATAACATAATATTTGCGTACTAATTAAATAATAAATGCATGTTCTGTGCTTTTAAATAAAACGTGTGGTTGCAAAATAAAGCGATGGTAAGTAAGGGACAGTTTTATATGTTGCTTTTGCTAGGTAATACCTAATTGGGGTACGTAGAAAGACGGGAGGGAAACGAAAGGGTTTATATTTCTTTGTTTTAACAATATTTTGTTTATCTTTGAAAATAGTGCGCTTAGGCCTGTCGAGCAGCAATATAAAATGGCCGCGAGTTGCTAGAGTACGCATGAGCGGGAGACCATGTAATAGAGGAGAGAGGCTGTGGAAAAGGGATTATCACGCGCTGATGCTGAGAGGCTAAGATGAAAGTATGGTCAAGGCTGTTGTGACCCTTCTGAGCAGATGTGTGCCAAGATGATCAGCAAGAAGCGTGAGAAGCCTGACTGAATCAATAGACGGAACTGTATTACACAAAATGTAACAGAAAAAGATACAATTTGGACTGATCGAAACGGATGAGCAATTGCATGAACTGTGGGAAACGATGCTTGCATGGACATTCCACACGGAACTGGTTAAGACCAGGAAGTTTGATTAAAATGTATATGGGCCTGAGTTTTGACCAATGAGAAAGAATCGCGACATGAAGAAGAAACATTTTATGCTGTAAGCTAGAATTAGGGTATAAGAAGACCTACTCTTGGTGGGAGGGGTTAGAATGCTGTTAGAATGCTGCGGGAGATGCTGCAGAAGTTAGATGCTGCGTGAGTTAGATGCTGTAGATGGGAGAAGTTGCGGTTGCTGATGCGGACGAGCTGATGCTGCTGCTGTTATTTTCCTTTTCCAGTTGAGTATAAAGATGCTGCTTTAGGAGAACTTTTTCCTGATAGATTTTTATTAGAATTATTAGACTTTCCCCAGATAGATAGATAGATTGATCTATAGAGTTCTTATTATGATAACCTCATTTTTCCGTCTAATAAATATGCATTGCAATTTCAAACTATTCTTATATTGATGATAAATGTAATGATCTGAATAATAAGTTTAACCTCATTTCCTGCATTCAAAACTTTATAAAAACTTTATTATTCTTTAAACAAATGACTCAGTGATTCTTTAGCTCAATTATTAAAAATGAAATGTTAAAGAGTTTATTGTGATTGAGCTGGTCTTAATCACCATCAACTGATTCCTACTAGTTGGTCCATCGACCAATGAGCGGAATACCTTAAAAGCAAATGAGAAATATTATGACATGATAAAAGAGCTATCCCGTCTCCTTCCAGCGAATCGTTTTTCTCCTAGGTTAATGACGGAGGAAAATCCAGGGAACAAATGAGTAAGTGAATGTATATGCGGTGTTATGGGCCCCACCGTCATATGGATATAGTGTGTGTGTTAGAGGAATAGTTGCACCTGCATAGGAGAATTATTTTTATTGTTAGCGCTGGTTCAGATTTCTTGGTAGCAGAGTTATGGTTACTATAGATTAGTTTGGTGATTATTGATTATTGATAAGTTCATGTCTAACACTTTTTGTTGAGTCGCGTTATGTTATATGTAAGTTTTCACGCTTCCGGGAAGTAGGAAGTGGAACACGTGTGGCAAGAGAAGTCACATGGAATTGTACACTGTCTGAGTTCATTTTTGGTAATAACACAGGTTGTGTTATAATAGGGACATTTTGCGTATAAAAGGTGTGTAAGTGAAATAGTGATCGGTTTTCTTGTGAAACTCTGGCCTTAATTCTCAGGAGCAGTATAGTCTCCACATGTGCTTTATCCCCAGAGAAACGGGTTTACTGATTGCTTGAAAGAAGGGTAAGGTAGAGGGAAGTGCTACTTTATCGGCGAAACTGAAAATTCTGTGGTAGGGTAGAGGTAAGCGCTGCCTACTGGAAAATACAGAATTCTTGTGTAAATGGTTAAAGCTATCGTTTCGGTTTAGCGAATCAGACAATGGAAATGTGGTTAAAATGTTGTAACTAACAAAAATTGTTGAAAAAGAAATTGCCGATAAATTTTGTAAAGGAGGGGTCAAGAGCAGAAGTGACGTAGACAAGAGTCGCGCTGGGATTGGACAGTGCGATAGTCACATGAGAACAGGAGCAGGACTGACGTAGACAAAAGCCGCGCTGGGATTGGACAGTGCGCCGTGGACAGAAATCGCTCTGATTGGAGCTTTGGTGTGAGTCGCACAAGGATTGGTTGAATAGCCTAGTGACGTGGAAGTTTGTGATTGGAGTGTTGGTGTGAGTCGCGCTAGTATTGGTTGAAATAACGCATAGGGAACAGTGTTGAATTGCGGATCGTTTAAGGAGAAAAAGGTTGAGAATCATGTCGTACTATGAGTATGGAAAAGAGAAAACGTCATGGATGTCGAAAGTTAAGAACTTCTTTAAGAAGGACAAAAAGGTAGTGACTAGAGAGGGACAAATAATTCCTCCGCCGAAATCACCAGCTTCACATATGATGCTGAAATATGGATATCATACATGCATATGGTTAGAAAATTGGACAAAATGCACCAAGAATGATGGAGCATTGGCTTTCCCTGAGAATGGTTCATTTAATGTAGCCGTACTACGGAACTTAAGAGAAAAGATGGTAATGTTAGAACCTAGACCTAGACCGACACAGTTTGAAGCTTTAACGGAATGGGAAGATGAGATGTATGAGCGAGAGAGATTCAGAGGATTAAAGAATCATGAGTTTTTGCCTGGAAGGTTATGGGGAGTAAATCATGAGGACAGAGTAAAGCGTTGGAGATATGCTAACATGACAGGAGGTTTGTTTCCAGGTTTTACAGTTGAGGAAGAAGCAAAGAGAAAGTGTACAGAGAAAAAGAAACATGTAGTGGTAGAAAAGTATGTGTATGGTGGTAGTGAAACAGATGATGAATTGCTGGAAGATATTTTAAACAGAAACCCACCTCCATACCAACAGACTTCTGCGGTGGTGACACCTAATGCACCGCCAATGGAAACTGGGAGGAATAAAAAACCCGAACGAAGAAATGAAACAAATAGGTCACAAGAAACAATTTAAAACTTCACAAAATGAAGAGATAGAAAGTGACAATGCAACTGAATTAGCAAAAACGACAAAAGAATTGACTGAGAAAATAAGAGAATTGACAAAGAATATGGAAGCTGTAACTGTACCAGTAACGATAGGTCCAGTAATGCCAATTTTTGAGAATCAGAAAATTAATGAACATTCCTTAGTGATTCCCATGAATTCACATTTGCAAAGAAAAAGAGAAGGGATGGAACTGAATAATGAAGGTGCACACAATTTGGCTAGTACGTGTAGACCAAGCCCACCTACAAATTTGACGATAAATGAGAATGAGATTAGGAGAATGCCTATGGTGACAGAGTCCGCATCAGGAACACCAGAAAAAAGCAGCGATTGGATAGAATTAAATAGTACGCCTGTAGGTCCGACTCCAGATGAGTTAAACGAATGGATGAAAGCGCTAAAAGCAAAAGAACCGGAAGAAAAACCATTAGATGTAATTAGGTTGAAAATAGACATGGAAGAATTGATTTTGGGAACAATTGGAACAGAAAAACTAAAAAATTATCAGGATGATGAGATTATGTTTTTGTGCAAGAGTCTTACTTGGAGAGCTAGAAATTTACATGACAAATTGGAAGAGACCGCAAGTGAACTAGGAGTGGAATTTGTGAAAGTGAGAACGTTGCAGAAACCATACAGAGTAGATTTTTGTGAGAAAGACATAGAGAATTTGAACACATCAGGAAGACTGACCCAAATAAAAGAGCTGATTGTTTTATTGAGAAAATGGGGTGATGTGGATAGATGGAGAAATAGATGGTCAAAGAGGAATGAGAAAACAACAGATAAAGCATCTTTGGCTTTTGCAGTGACAGATAGGGAACCAGTTGCTAGGGAATACCCGATGAGAGAAACTCCAGGTGGTAGTTATGTGCATGTTCCGTGGACCAGACAGGATATACTGTCATTTACAAATGACTTCCCAAAATTGAGAGAGAAACCAGTAGAATGGTACAGACAAGTGGAGAGATTTGTTAAGGTGTCAAAAGTGCTGTGGATAGATCTGGATGGATTGTTTGATATAGTAGTGCCAGCTGATTTGTGGACAGAATGTAAGATTACTATTGATTGGCCAACTGTAGAATATCCAAGGGATGCTAAAACAGGAGCGCCAGGTCCAGAAGTGATGAGGAAGTACGACCAAGTAGTTACCTTTTTGAAGAATAAAATTCCACCAAAAGAAACAGATTGGGTAAAAATAGACAGAACAACGCAGGAAAGCAAAGAGTCAGTGCACGCCTACTATGAGAGATTGTTGTTGGTCTTCAAACAGTATAGTGGTTATGAGACACTGAATGAGAAGGATATGAGTCATTTTGTATATAGGTTTGTGTATGCATTAAAACCAGAGATAAGTGAAATGATTAAGCAGCACTTGATTGGTTGGCAGATTAGCACAGTGGATGAGGTTTTGAGATATGCTAAGTATTGTAGTGATGAAATTGAGAGTAAACAGCGTAAATTGAAAGAAAAGGCCATGTGGGCACAGGTGAAAGTTGCAGAGAAGCAAGAAGCTCAATTGAGTAATACTGGTAGTGAAACAGGACAGTTTAAATCCTGACCTAATATAGGTAAAGGAAAAGGACAAATGAGCATAGATGAGGCAAAGAAAAAGTGGCCATGCCACAACTGCGGAAAGCTAGGACATTGGAGAAACGAGTGTAAATTTCCTCCAAAACCTAATGTGGAAAATCAATCATTAAATTCACAGGTGCAGAGTGAGGTAGTTACTCAACAAGGTCAGGTGCCACAACCACCACTTCCCAAGAGTGTTAACCAACAGAAATACAGTGCAGAAACAGGATTCTACGGAGGAGAACAGGTAACACAGTTGCCGCGTGCAGCTGCAATTTCTCAATATTGGTTACGACAGGATGAGGATGACACGGATGAAAGTTCCTGACGGTGCCTAGGAGAGGGGGAAGAGTGCGTGCTTGGCGCAACTCTAGAGGTAGATCAGTCGGGTCCATTTGTGGATGGAGAAGTGAATGGTGCAAATGTAACATTCCTTGTTGACACTGGAGCTACCCGTTCTACTGTTAGGTCAGTGGAAATTCCAAACCTTCCTCTCTCAGGTGAACATATCCAAGTAGTTGGAGTTTCGAATCAGCAAATTAAAACGCCTCTTACTAAATTAGTAAAGGTAAGAATTGGTCCATTTAGCGAAATGCACCGATTTGTGGTATGTGATTGTAGTCCCGTGAACCTTTTAGGACGCGATTTATTGTGCAAGATGAACTGCACTATTTATTGTACCCCAGACGGAATTGCATTTCAGACTCCAGATGAGGATGTGCTGTATAAAATGACAATGGTGAATTTAGAACCAGAAGTAAATGGTTTGTTTCCTGTATTTGATGCAGAGAAAATCCCAATTGAATTGAAAAGGACAGTGAAAGAAGAAGTATGGGACTTTACAGGAGAAGATGTAGGATTAATGAAAGGAGTAGATCCCGTTAAAATAACAGTGAAAGAAGGAACGAGTTACCCAAATACGCCCCAGTATAAATTGACTCCAGAAATAATTGAAGGAATAACGCCAGTAATAAATAAAATGATTGAACAAGGGATTCTAAAAGAAATCATGAGCAGTCCATGTAATTCGCCAATAATGGGACTGAAAAAGCCAAACGGAACATATAGAATTGTACAGGATTTGAGGAAGGTAAACAAAATTGTTGTGCCTTGTTGCCCAATAGTACCGAACCCTGCTGTGATTCTATACCAGATTCCACGTGAAGCAGAATGGTACACAGTAATTGATTTATGTCATGCATTTTTCTCTATTCCATTGCATCCAGATAGCCAGCCATTATTTGCGTTTAGGTTTGGAGAGCGTATTTTGGCATGGTGCCGAATTCCTCAAGGGTACACAGAAAGTCCCTCAATCTTTAATCAGATCCTAAAGAAATCATTGGAAGATCTAAGAATGCCAGAAAAGTCAGTAATGGTTCAGTATATTGATGACCTACTGGTGGCATCAAAAACGAAAGAAGCATGTGTCAATGATACAATTGCTTTGCTGAATCATTTAGCAAAAAGAGGACATAAAGTGTCCCCTTCAAAATTGCAGTTTTGTCAAC
The DNA here is from genome assembly GCA_963921515.1 of Calotriton arnoldi. Taxonomy (NCBI): domain Eukaryota; kingdom Metazoa; phylum Chordata; class Amphibia; order Caudata; family Salamandridae; genus Calotriton; species Calotriton arnoldi. Next base: position 2,874,467 of record CAWUFW010000941.1, read on the forward strand.
AAGAAGTCCAGTATTTAGGGCATAAAATTGAGAAAGGAGTGCGAAAGGTAACGACTGAAAGAATAAAAATGATTCAAGGAATGAGAGCTCCAATGACACAAAGAGAGGTAAGAATGTTTTTGGGAATGGTTGGATATTGTCGACAATGGATAAGCGGTATTTCATTGATTGCTAAACCATTGCAGAAACTGACAAAGAAGGATGTTAAAGATCCTTTTGAAATGAATGATGAAGAAATGAAAGCATTCAGAGAGCTGAAAAAGAAATTATGTGAGGCTCCAGCATTGGGAATGCTTGACTATGAGAACGATTTTGAGCTGTATTGCAGTGAAAGAGATGGATGTGCATTTTCAGTTTTGGTACAGAGACATGGAACTATGAAAAGACCAATTGCATATTTTTCAGCTGTTTTAGACCCTGTAGCGAAGGCATTGCCTGGATGTTTGAAAGCAGTTGCTGCTACTTGTGTGAGTCTGGAACAGAGTGAAGGCATAGTGATGGGGTATCCATTGAGAGTGTATGTTCCCCATTCTGTGGAAATTCTTTTGACAAGAACGAAAACCCAATACATGACACATAGTCGGCTGACTAGGTATGAAAAGGTAATTTTGAGTGCAGATAATGTGACCATTGACAGATGTATGAATGTGAATCCTTCAACATCATTGCCAGATGAAGAGAGTGTGATTGGAATGGATGAAGTAGATCACGATTGTTTGAATGTGCTCGAATACTGTACAAAACCAAGGTCTGACATACGAGATGAGCCTTTGAAAGAATCAGATTATATTCTGTTTGTGGATGGCTCATGTTTGAGAACAAGTGATGGAGTTCTAAGTGCAGCATATGCAGTTTGCACAGTAGCAACTGTAATGGAAGCATCTTGTCTGAAAGGTGTACGGTCTGCCCAAGTCGCAGAATTAGTAGCTGTGATTCAAGCATGTAAGTTGGGAAGAAATGTACGGGTTACGATTGTGACAGATAGCCAGTACGGCTTTGGGGTTGTGCATGATTTTGGTCAGATTTGGTCACAAAGGGGTTTCTTGACGTCTGCAGGAACGCCCATTAGAAATGGAGATTTTGTGAAAAAGCTGCTTGAGGCGATACAGCTGCCTAAACAGATCGCTGTAGTGAAGTGCAATGCACATAAAAATGGGGAAGACTACATAACTGTTGGTAATAAATATGCTGACGAAATGGCACAGTATTGTGCAAAGAATGTGGTTTCTTTGAATAAATGTCGGGAAAGAGAGCATATTTCTTGTCCTTTGCTTTTTACTAACTCTATTGAAACATGGGATGAGGTGAGACAGTTACAAGAAGCTGCAGAGGATGAGGAAAAAGATACCTGGATAAAAGCAGGATGTAGAAAACATGAAGAGACTGATGTTTGGGTTTACAGGGATGAGAGACCAGTTATGCCTGATAGCATGATTTCTGACATGGCACGGATGTACCATGGACAAGCCCATATTGGGAGAGATTCAATGATCAGACTTTTTAGACAAACATGGTACAATCCAAAATTCAGAGCCATAGCTGAGAGTCTTTGTCAGAGATGTCTTATTTGTCAACAGTTAAATCCAGGAAGGAAGACAGTAGTGAGTCTAGGAACAATAGGACGAGAAGGGGGTCCTTTCACTAGAATGCAAATGGATTTTATTGAAATGCCACCTTGCAACAGACTGAGGTATGTCCTAGTGGTCGTCTGTTTGTTTTCCCGTTGGGTGGAGGCATACCCAACAAGAAGGAATGATAGTATTACGGTAGCAAAACTTATGCTGCGAGAATTCATTCCGAGGTATGGTTTTCCAGTCACGATTGAAACAGATAGAGGAACACACTTCCAAAATGAATTAGTTAAACTGATTTGTGAAGCACTTAGTATTAAACAGAAACTGCATTGTGCATACAGACCAGAGGCTTCTGGAACAGTAGAGCAAGTGAATGGAACAATCAAGAACAGGTTAGGAAAAATGTGTCAAGCTACAGGACTCAAATGGCCAGATGCTTTGCCATTAGTTCTGATGACAATCAGAAGTATTCCGGAAAGGAAAACTGGACTCAGTCCCCATGAAATAATCATGGGACGAGCAATGAGACAAGCACAAGTACCTGTCAACAAGCTACTGACTATAACTGATGAACTAGTGCTGGATTATTGCAAAGGGTTGGCTGATGTGGTGCATTCTGTGTTTCATCAGGTTGGACCGGATGCGACCACTCTTGAAAGAAAACCAGCTCACGACTTGAATCCAGGAGATTGGGTTCGCATAAAAGTCCACCGGAGAAGAAACTGTTTGGTTCCTCACTGGGACGAACCACGACAAGTGATCCTGGTGACGACCACTGCAGTCAAGTGTGCAGGAGTAAAACACTGGGTACATGCCAGTCACACCATCAGAGTTCCAGAACCTAAAGATCGACATGTGAGTCGACATCTGGAAGTATTGGATAACAGTTCAGCATCAGAAAGAGAAGAAGAAACAAACAGGGTGCAAGAACCTGAAGATCGACCTGTAAGTCGACATCTGGAAGACCCAACTACAATTGCAACGACAGAAGAAGAAGAAGAAATAGAAGAAATAGCTGAAGTTCCAGAACTTGAAGATCGACCTGTAAGTCGACATCTGGAAATATCAGACACCAGTTCAGAATCTGATACAGAGCATTCGGATTGTGAAGAAATTCTAAAAAGAAATTGGAATTTTGAGAGCATAAGAGAAGAAACTGAGCCAGAAGATAGTGACAGTGAGCAACCAAGTACAAGTTGTGGTAAAAATCCTTCGAAGATAATATTAATAGATGAAGAAGGGAGAGTTTCAAACAAAAAGCTAGAAAAATCGGAAAATCCCCGAGGAGCAGTAGGGACAGATAGTCAAACACAAGAACAGGGAAATTTAGAAGCAGATAGAGAGACTGACACAAATTCGGAAGAACCTCGAGGAGGGACAGAAATAGGTGAACGAAGGAAGATAAGAAAAGAACCACAAGTAGAAGAAAATGAAATTATAAGTTTCAAAATAAGAGGAAATAACGAAAGAATTGAAACAGAGTCTGAAGAAAGTGGAGAAGAAAGAAATCAAAAACTAGAGACAAGAAAAAGAAATTGGAAACAGAAAGAGAGGAAAAAGGAAGTGAAGCAAAAAGGCCAAGAAAAGGAGACAATTGGCCCAACGAAGTAAGAAAGTTAAGATACAGAATCATAAGGTTGGATGGGAAAAGTGCTGAACAAGTGAATGAAATAACAAGTCAAAGAGAGCAAGAAAAACAAGGTGGAAAACACTTGCAGAAAACAAAAAGAATAAAGAAGGTAAATCAGAAGTATAGATCGCCTGAATGGTTGTATCGTGCTTTGACTAGTCACAAAGAAGAAAAGAACACTCACGAAAACCCAGAACAAAGAAACCTGATGGGAGAAAGTGAAGTGCAACAAACCTGAAGAAGTTTAGATAGTTTCTACCGGATTTGACAAAACACTGGATCTGACGAATTTACCGGATGTGACAAAGAAAGAATTCTGAGAAAGAATTAAAAGAAAGTGCCAAGCAAAGACAAAACATTGGAAGTACAGAGTGGCAAACAAGTCATTTCTGAGGTGTAGTGACACAATTTTCTGGAAAACAAATAAATAAGGTTATAAAACAAAATGGAGAATACTAGAGATAGAAAATGTAAATGTGAGTTTTTAAGTACATGGTGCAAGATGTGCTGTTTTTGTACAGGATTATTAATAACAGTATGGGTGGTTTTAGCAATCACTATTCCAATTAGTTTAGCTGTAGTAGAAATGTCTAATAACACTGAGAAAGAAAAAGGAGCTAACACTCAAGAGCCAGTTATTTTAAAGAGTAGTGCAGAATTACACAAGGACAAATCAATAACAGATTTTTCAAAAAATGTTTTTACTAAATTATTATATGAGTATGTAGAAACAATGGATGTAAGAGATTGCTATGTTTGTATGCAGTTGCCTGCATCTGCAGCAGAGGGTGTGACCTATCATCACCTCCCTTTGACATATGGAATTACATGTAGCGTTTTAGCAAGTTTATTTTATAAAACAGGTAGATTAGAATATTATTACACTGACATAAATAAGATTTTTGCGAAAGTTTCTGTAGGTCCCGAGCTTAACAAAATAAAAGAGGGAAAAACGTTTGGTGAATATTTTTTAGAAGATAAGATTTTAACATTAGATAGTATAATTAGATACAACCTTACCTGTGAGTTAAAGAAGGAAGAAAAGGTATTTTTAGAGATGGTTGAAGAGAGAAGAGTGAAATTTCAAAGAAAAGTGATAGAAGAGACAAAAACACCTCTTTGGGCGTTTGAGGAAGACAATCATGACAAGAAAAAGACAAATGCAGCTATGACTCTGGATTGGCCCCAACAGGGAAGGTTGTGCATTAGAAGAAATAAGACAAGATATGACAATTATTTTGTGGGTTCCAGTAATTGCCATGACAATTACCAAATTTTAGGTGGATGGGGATTCAAAGGGGAAAAGATCCAATATTTCCAGGGATTTATTATGTTTGCGGAAATAGGGCTTATTATAGGTTGCCGGACCATTGGTATGGGTCATGTTACTTAGGCCTGGTCTTTCCAAAGATTTTTCATATGGATAGAAAAGAAAAAGGAACACACAAAATGATAAATACCTTTACACGTAGAAAAAGGGAAAGTTTTTCAGAAATAGTAGGTGATATTTTTGGAGCATTGATACCAGCAGTGGGAATATCTTTGAATGCATTTAAAATTCGGAAATTATCCACAGTGGTAGATCGTTTATCTACAGATACTGCTGGAGGGTTCTTGATGGTAAATACCGAGATGGTTTCCATGAAAGCTATGGTGATGCAAAATCGACTTGCCCTTGACATTCTTTTGGCAAAAGAGGGCGGAGTCTGTGGAATGTTGAAAGTCCAACATTGTTGCACTTACATTCCAGATAAAAGCGAAAATGTACAGAAGTATATAACAAATATTACAAATTTGCACAAAGAACTTGTTCCACTGGAGGTTGAAAGTGGCTGGGGAAAACTTGGTAAAGGGTTTTCTTCTGTAATAAATTGGTTAACAAGAATGAGTGGATTAATAATAGGGAAAGTTATAATAATAGCAACCGTGATAATAATAATAATATTAGTACTGAAGCTTGCAATAACATGTATAAAGAGAAAAAGAAGGCAGAATAAGATAGAAAAAGAAAACATGATAAACAAGGAAAGAGAGAGAGAAATGGGTGAAATAGAGTTAGAAGAAATAAAAGAGAACATGTACAAGAAAACGAAGAAACAAGTTGAAAGGGATACAGTTGTGTAAACTAACAAAAGCAAATGGATAAAAGATATATGCTGTCTGAGAAAATTGTATAACTTGGGTTTTGTGGTGATATTAAAAATCACCAAAGGGGGAGTTGATGGAGCAGGGTAAATGAATTTTTTTTTAACCTCCTAATGTTTTCGTAAAACAATTAATAAACATGTTCGTTTAAGTAAATAACCAACAATGTATGTTACATGTTAAGGGTTAAAGGTAACACGCTATTCCGTGTGCAAATTAATTGACTTATAATTGTTTACGTGTCTAACATAACATAATATTTGCGTACTAATTAAATAATAAATGCATGTTCTGTGCTTTTAAATAAAACGTGTGGTTGCAAAATAAAGCGATGGTAAGTAAGGGACAGTTTTATATGTTGCTTTTGCTAGGTAATACCTAATTGGGGTACGTAGAAAGACGGGAGGGAAACGAAAGGGTTTATATTTCTTTGTTTTAACAATATTTTGTTTATCTTTGAAAATAGTGCGCTTAGGCCTGTTGAGCAGCAATATAAAATGGCCGCGAGTTGCTAGAGTACGCATGAGCGGGAGACCATGTAATAGAGGAGAGAGGCTGTGGAAAAGGGATGATCACGCGCTGATGCTGAGAGGCTAAGATGAAAGTATGGTCAAGGCTGTTGTGACCCTTCTGAGCAGATGTGTGCCAAGATGATCAGCAAGAAGCGTGAGAAGCCTGACTGAATCAATAGACGGAACTGTATTACACAAAATGTAACAGAAAAAGATACAATTTGGACTGATCGAAAAGGATGAGCAATTGCATGAACTGTGGGAAACGATGCTTGCATGGACATTCCACACGGAACTGGTTAAGACCAGGAAGTTTGATTAAAATGTATATGGGCCTGAGTTTTGACCAATGAGAGAGAATCGCGCCATGAAGAAGAAACGTTTTATGCTGTAAGCTAGAATTAGGGTATAAGAAGACCTACTCTTGGTGGGAGGGGTTAGAATGCTGTTAGAATGCTGAGGGAGATGCTGCAGAAGTTAGCTGCTGCGTGAGTTAGATGCTGTAGATGCAAGAAGTTGCGGTTGCTGATGCTGACGAGCTGATGCTGCTGCTGTTATTTTCCTTTTCCAGTTGAGTATAAAGATGCTGCTTTAGGAGAACTTTTTCCTGATACATTTTTATTAGAATTATTAGACTTTCCCCAGATAGATAGATCGATTGATCTATAGAGTTCTTATTGTGATAACCTCATTTTTCCGTCTAATAAATATGCATTGCAATTTCAAACTATTCTTATATTGATGATAAATGTAATGATCTGAATAATAAGTTTAACCTCATTTCCTGCATTCAAACCTTTATAAAAACTTTATTATTCTTTAAACAAATGACTCAGTGATTCTTTAGCTCAATTATTAAAAATGAAATGTTAAAGAGTTTATTGTGATTGAGCTGGTCTTAATCACCATCAACTGATTCCTACTAGTTGGTCCATCGACCAATGAGCGGAATACCTTAAAAGCAAATGAGAAATATTATGACATGATAAAAGAGGTATCCCGTCTCCTTCCAGCGAATCGTTTTTCTCCTAGGTTAATGACGGAGGAAAATCCAGGGAACAAATGAGTAAGTGAATGTATATGCGGTGTTATGGGCCCCACCGTCATATGGATATAGTGTGTGTGTTAGAGGAATAGTTGCACCTGCATGAGAATTATTTTTATTGTTAGCGCTGGATCACTACCAACTAGCATAATAACCTCTTTCAAGTAAGTCAAAAGCACGTTCAACTACAAGCAAAGAAACAGCAAGAGCTTGGCTTAGAAATGTCCCCATAACAGATATCGGCAAGGTTGCCACTTGGACATCAGTGCACACATTCACAAAGCACTACTCTGTAGATTCAGATCACAGGCTTATACTAAAATAGGTCAAGCCACTTAAATTATGTGATTGACTAATAATGAGCTATTGGAAACAAAGTTAATTATACCTTATGAATTTTCTTTGTATACCCAAGAATAGCTATACTGGGCCCGAAGCCACAAGGTGCACTCATGGAGAGTGGCAACACTACCCATTCTAGTGATCCAGCGTGATATTAGCAAACAGCATTTATACACCAGATACTCACTTGGGCCCATACATTCATACTATGCTAATACTTACGCTGGGTTTTATCAGTTGTTACTCTTTATCAAAATCCCTGCTACCAATTACCTTCCGATTGAAGAGTAATGACTTACCAATGAATCCTTTGCTAATTGGGAAGTTTAAAATGAGTGACATTCATTATAATACATAATCCTGAAATAACCACTGAGTCAGGAAGTTTTAAAAAGTTTATCTAAAGATTTAGCAGAGTAAATTACAGAAAACACATGGTACTTAGTCAAATATCATAGGTGAAGTAGAGAACAATAATTATTTATTAATGACGGTCCCTCAGAAAGGAGAAGATAGAGACAGCAGCGCAACTAAAGGTTGCATTTATATTTACCTAAGTGCGAGAACCCAACCCTTGGCCAAGGAGTTGGAAAGATTAGGACCCAGGAAGGATGAAGAGCAAAGACCTCCTCCAGGATCAGGACAGGACCGGTGACCTCTCTACAACGACGCCTGCGTCGTTCCCCTCTCTGGTACTTCGCGTCTCTTCAATTCTCCCGTGTCTCCCTTCTAATGGACTCCGCCGCCCCCTCCTCAGGACCTCTTCTGGACAGGGATTCAGTCTGCAATCGATCAGCTTGGCGGTCTGGAGCTCTTCTGCCTGGTCTGCATGAACGCCTGATCTTCTTGTCTCTCTGCTCTCTTGCAGCATCTCCTTCACCTGTGCTAACTAATTAGCTAATTCTATATCTATTATACCCTTCTACGCCCATGTACCTCCCCTTAATGTTGCTAAAACATGGGACCACTACTTCTGATTGGACAGGGACAGGGGTGGATTCTCACACCATATGATTTTAATTCATTTACTGTAGGCCATTGTCTTTAAACTACCGCCCATCCAATTTTATACATTTGCTTTATTTCCCACCCGTCTCACGACAAATGTTATGTTTTCTTCATATACAAAGTTTCAATGTTTAACAGGAAAGGCAAGAGCACATCAACTTCGGCCACCAGGTCATGGCCTTGGACGACGTCCAGGTTGACTTCATTCTTTGGCAGCCAAGGAGGACACATGCGCAGTATCATTGTCTCTCGAGTTTCAGATCACCAACCCCAGGCCCAAGTTTACGAACTAATAAAAGTCAAAGAAGAAAATATTAAAATCACAAATAATAAGTTTCACTGTATACCCACTCTTTCTACTCTATCCCCATTTACTTATAAATCTATCCCGCATTAGTAGCGTTAAGAAAACGACACATTAATAATAATACAAGAGCAAGCTGAAGCATGTGAAAACATCAAGCAGCCATTTTAAAGCACACTGCGCAGAAGCAGAAATTTCCCACCAAGCAAAGAAAGACGTCACACCATGTGATATGGATGAGACATGCGCAGTAAGGTTCCCGCGCTTTAGCGGCCATTTTAGAAAAGGACAAGCGTTACTTGTTAGTTAGAACACATAGGCAAGCTTCCTTGCTATTCGTGTAGTGTATGCAACGTTAGTATAAACAATACAAAATTAATAATTTAATACTGTGAGGTGATTGCATTCGAGCAAGTCTCAATTTTGAGTCCTTGCTCCATCACTAGTAACATGGTCCCATAACATGGACTGGTGCATGCAGTCTGAGGCCATGGTATACAAGGCTGCCCACAAAAAATTGATAAAACCTGGGTCAAATGGTGGGATTTTTGTGCCATGGGAGAATAAGGGACGATGCTGAGGAGACAGAGAATGCTTTTTCTAGATGGGGAAGATCCCTGGTGTCCATAAACGCTGAGTACAGACTGGTACGAGATCCAAATGTGTACGGCGGGGGCAAGAGGAGGGGGGAGGGAAGGGGAGGATGCTATGATATAGACTATGTGTACACAAGAAGCTATCTGTCATGCTATGTATAATGTTGATGTGCTGGAAAGTTGCAGAAACTTTGTTGTTTTAATACAGGAAAAGGAAATAAAAGGATTTATAAAAAATGGAATAGTAATCCTGCTTGTAGCTTGCTACTTTATTCTGACATTTATGACAATGAAGAAAAGTCCTACCATGCAGAAGAAATGGTTACTTACTTGTAGTCCTGGTTCTGCCTCATAGGAATCTTCATTGAAGTCATAATCGACCCACCCGTCCCCCGGCTGGGTTATCTTAGGCATTCAAACTTCAATACTACAAACCTTTAGGATCTCATTCATATCATTTCTGACTGTAAAAATGGACTGACTCAGGGAGGCAACTGCCAGTAAGGTGCTTCATGGGTAGGGGAAGCTCCTGGATTTTTAAACGCAAAGCAGCCTTTTTCTTCACTGCTATACGAAGTAAGTCTATCAGGCTTCACTTTTCGCGCAATGATAGATTATTTATTTGTTTTTCATTTCAAATTTTGCCATATACCATATGTTCTATTATATATATACACACACACACACACACACACACGCACGCACACACACACACCTCTTCCTCCTCTCACTCACCCCTTCTTTGGTATCACTCCTAATTCTGTGGGTCTTACCTTAACCTGCACACGAGCAGGAGGGTTTCCTGGTCTGTGTGTTAACACCTGCTGCATGCACGTTATGTGAAACGGTCTCTGGACCGCCATCCTTGTTGCGGGCCCAGGAATCACTACATTGTACTCCAGAAATAGTCGCACATGCAAAGCTGGCTAGGTGTCTTACTTTAGGATGTTTATTTGCACAAGCTCTTTTTGCAGCATTGCAAATGCATCTGTACAAAATGGCAGCTCCGTGGAAAACCAAAAATAAATGGAAAAATGTAAGCACTCATCCGGCCTGTCGCTCTGTGACCCTAGTTTCTTTCACTCGTACAGATGAGGAACAAATCTTTCTCCAACACAGACAGGAACACCTTCACCTTCCATAGCAGTATATCTCAGAAGCGTCCAACACCTACTTTGGGAGTGGTAGGCTAGTAAAGGGTTAGAAGATGCAACTACTACATTGGAGGATGGGGCAAATTAATCGAGGTACCTTTCAGGCCCACTCAGAATTCCCACTCACTCATACTTTCAAGAACACACGAGGGCATCTATTCAGAAAACACCAGTCGTCATCCATAATCCCAGAAGCGTCCAACACCTACTTTGGGAGTGGTAGGCTAGTAAAGGGTTAGAAGATGCACCTACTACATTGGAGGATGGGGCAAATTAATCGAGGTACCTTTCAGGCCCACTCAGAATTCCCACTCACTCATACATTCAAGAACACACGAGGGCATCTATTCAGAAAACACCAGTCGTCATCCATAATCCTCAGGCAGTTAATTTACCACCTCTTGAATCATCATTCCTTTCTGAAAGAGGTGCAACGTTAGGTTCCTCCAAGACATCCAAACGCATAGCTTGTTTTGTGGTAAGCTGAGCAGTGCACCAGCTGCAGTCAGACAGTTTCCTTCATGCAGACACATACCTTTCAGAAGGTAGCCCTACATCTGTCTTCTTTTCCTAAAATCTATTTCTTAGCTCCTTCCTCAGTTGTACCGAGGAACATACCTACAACTTTCCATTGCAGACAGTAATACAAACAGCTAACAAAGTGATGCCCTAAGATGCAAATGTAGCACCCCCAGCACATCCCCATCTAGTCTCCCATGCAACATAATTAATTTTTGCATTGTTGATCAATGCACCAGAGCCTTCCCTCTTGAATCAATTGACTTATAACAAAGCATCAGTTCGGGAACACTCCCAATCAATTCCACTGCATCTTTAAACTCACAGAGTTTTACCAGAGCTGTCCACTTAGCATTAAAATGATGCTTTGTGTGTGTCATGTGGTATCACCAGTGATTATATCCAGCTTCTTCATTATCAACAAATCTGTACTGTGTGGGGCACTGTGTGAGGCGTAAGGCAATGATAGAGTCAAAAAGTGTTTGGAAAGGTAGGTTGGTTCTGGGAAACGGGTACTGGACCAATAATGTCTGACTTCTCATCCTTGGTTATGTCTTATGCACTTTCGAGACTACAGAACTTCAGAAGTTTATCTATTTACTAGAAACTCAGATGTGCTTAAGATATGCCTAAGGCAAGGTCCTTAGCTGGTTCACTTTCTTCCTTGCTGGGTACCACTTGAAAGGCTGGGGAAATGTGATGTTATGTTACCTTGTTTTGTAGAGCGTGTGGCTACCCAAACGCGGGCTTCCCAGTGCTAGAAGGCATAGTAATAGCAGAGTGATGTAGTGACTAAAAGAACAGATGTGTCTTCAATTGCAGTTTAAAACTCAAGAGATTGTAGTTTGCTTTCAGGTGTCTGGGGAGGGAGTTCCAGAGCTTGGATACCAAGTATGCGAAAGGCCGTTCTCCATCTATGGCCATTTTAATTCTTGGGATAGCCAGGAGGGACCAGTTATTTGACCTCAGGTCTTGCAAACTGTTGTGCGAGACAATTAGCAGGTTTAAAATGTGTGGGCCCTGAGCGTATTTGATCTTAAATGCTATGCACAGGGCTTTAAACTCTATCCTTCTCTTTACTGGGAGCCCATGGAGACTTGCCAGTGCAGAGCATCCAGAATAAGATTTATGAATGTTTAATAAGACACGAGCCGCAGCATTTTGTATAATCTGTAGTGTTGTTACAACATAGGCAGGACTGCCCAGGTAGAGCAAGTTGGAGTTGTCACGTCGTGAGAGTATGAGGCCCTGTACCACAGTTCTTTGTGTTTTGGCCGGGTGCCATTTCAATGTCTTCCTCAATGCTCTTAATAGGCCGAAGCATGTCCCTGCCACTTTTTTTTATCTAGGAGGTCCTAGTGAGGCCAGCGTCCAAAAGCACTCCCAGGATCTTGACTTCAGGTGTGGGAGTCGGACGATTACCCAGGCATAGAGGCCAAATAAGCTGGTCCCAGAGAGATGGGTTATTCCCCACCACCATAGCCTCCGTCTTGTCGCAATTGAATTTGAGGGGACTGGAGGCCATCTAGTTATTGACTTGTTCCAAGCAGGTGGACAGGTTTGCCGCAGATTGATTGATGTTTAGTGTCAGAGAGACAACAATTTGGGTGTCATCAGAATAAGACACCATGGTAAAGTCAAATGAGCAGATAATGTCAGCTAGGGGCCGAATACATATGTTGAAAAGCATGGGGCTCAGGGAGGAGCCCTGAGGCACACCACACTTAAGCTGTTGAACCTCTGACAGATATGGGCCTTCCCTGACCTGGAAACATCTGTTTTCAAGGAAAGAGGCCAACCATTCAAGTGCTTTTCCCTTTATCCCAAGTGCCTTCAATCTATGTCGGAGGACAGGGTGGGACACCGCATTGAAGGCTGCGCTTAACTTGAAGAAGAATGAGCGCAGGGTTTTCCTGAGATCTTCCATAGCTAATAACAAGGCCATTTCAGTGCTATAGCCAGGCCTGAAACAGGTCTGCGTACGATACAGCAGATTATGAGCCTCCAGAAACACAGTCAGGTGTCCATTAACCAGTTTCTCTAGAATCTTGCTGGCACCTGGAAGCAGGGATATGGGTCTATAACTATCAGCCGTAGTGGGATCTAAGTGGGTTTTTTCCAGCAATGGGTTGATTATCGTGTGCTTGCAGGGGTCAGGAACTTTTCTACTATTCAGCAAAAGATTGAACATACTGGTTAAGGTTGGTATTATGGTGTCTTTGCCTTCTATCATAAAGTCTATTGGTGCAGGGTCCAGCGGGGAGCCAGATTTAATTGTTTTTGCTGTTTCCAAAAGGCATTGCAACATACCATAGGAAAAATCGATAAGCCAGGACAGATTTTTTCGTCAAATGGTCCGTCGTTCACCACAGGGATTGAGTTTAAATCCCCAACCAGTTACTCATAGATGAGTCTGATCTCACTAAGAAAGAATGTGGCCAGCTCATCGCAGCGCTCCTAAGTGGGGGGAGGGGGCCCAACCTTGCAACATTTGGCTTTAGGAAGGAGATCACAATTGCATCATTTTCTTTTGAAGTGTGTGGGGATTGGGCAATCCTATCTGCAAAGTCTGCTACCCTGGCTTTCCTAATGGCGTACTGATATTTTTTCAGCGCCTTTTTATAGATGACCTTATTTTCTTCTTCCTAATTTACCCTCCATTTTCTCTCCTCTGCACTCCTTTTTTAGCTCCCTGATTTCTGAAGTACACTAGGAGATGCTTGCATTGTACCGAGCGATCTTCTGCATTCGTCTCGGGATGAGCACCTCTAGCGGTGACTCAATCCATTTCACAAAAGCCTGATAAGTGGTATTAATATCTCCGTCTAGGCTCCAAACTGAGGCCTGTAGTGCCTCGGTCCAAAGAGCGATATTCAGTTTGAACCAAGGTCTTGACCATCTGGTTTGAGGGATCCCAGATTGGGGCAGCCCTGTTTTTAAGATGAATAATTTGATCAACAGGTGGTCAGACCAAAATATTGGTTGCGGGTCAGCGGCCATCAAGTTAGTCAGATTAGTAAAAACAGGGTCCAGTATGTGGCCTCTATCATGCATGGGGAGTGTTACTAGCTGGTCTAGCTGCAAGATCATGGTTAAGGTTGGTTGCTACTGTACAGGTATTATCATCAAAATGGATATTCAGGTCGGCCAGTAAAGTAAAGTTTGCTGAGTTTAGGCTATGAGAAGCGATGATTTCAGGAATCACTTATACAAAGTCCTTGACAGACCCAGGAGGCCGATAAAGGAGAAGGCCTGAAAATGTAAAGGAATCTGAAAGTTTAATAGAAAACAGCAGGTTTTCACAGTTTGTGATATCGATTGAGGAAGTTCTACATTCAAAGGTGTTTTTACAACTAATAGCGACCCCACCTCCTTTCTTCCCAATTCGATCGTTTCTGGCGATCGCATATCGGAGGGCGAGGGCAGCCCCAATATCAGGCCCGCTGCCCTCATTTAGCCAGGTTTCAGTAAGAAACAGAATTGCGGGCTGTTGGTCCTTCAGAAGAATAAAAAGCTCTGCACTGTGTTTTGCCAAAGATCTGCAATTCAAGAGGAACATTGGCCATGAAGCATCCAATATGGTGGGAGAACAGTAATTTTCGCCCACCATGGGACCATTAGTAACCAAGTCGGGAAAGCCAAGCCTATAAGAGCACTCTTGGCATTTTCTGGGCAGGCTGACAGGATCCACAGAGTGGGTGCAGGTGTCCATGAGTGGGTGATTAAGATGTCACCTCTGGCCACATTATTGGCACAGTTCCTTAAGGAACTACCATAGCACCCACATTGTTCAGTTTGTGCATGTAACATCTGTGAATCCTTCTGGAAAAATTGGGTGCCTGGATTCACCTGTGTACAGTTCATACCAACATGTGTTCATAAACAGCCTTCTTTAATGCCTGCTAATTCTTTATAATCGGATATCCGCGTATGCTCGAGGTTGAACCCTTAATGATAGAATTCATTCTTCTATGTCGACAAAGCAAATGAAATTTCAAACACGCCTGGTTTCACACCCTCCCTGGGATATTCATATATCTACTGTAATGTCTTGCGAGTTTTATGACAGAACCCTTTTGGCTCCTAACGGACTCCGTAGAGCTGTGACATAGGTGTCAGAGCGGAATGCAATGAAAGCTTGTTTTAGAATGTTGAGTTCACAGTTACACACAGACGAATAAAGACATGTAATATTAAGCTGTGTGTGTGGTGTAGTCATTGGTGGATACCCAGGCTAGGGAGGACGTTAATCATCTATCATTTCATCCCAGCCTGGGTTCCTTTCTCTTGTCCTCAGGAGCACCTTTGTGAACATCCTCACCTCCTCTCTGTGCTTTCATCAATATCTTCCCCCCAACCACTCTTCACCTCCTTCACATCACATACTTTCTCCATTTGAAACTCAATTTTAGGACTTTATAGTGTGATCCTGTTAAGATCCAACTGACAGCTCCCACCTGTACCTGTAACATCATGTTTCATACTTTGATTACTTTGCTAAGCAGTTGTGATCTCTACTTTTGTTCTGTGTGAAGCCCAGTGTCACCTACATTTGGCAGAGCAAACCTATACAAATATGTAAAATATGCAAACATATAAAATTGTGTATTGGTGCTGAATTACAATATTTTCCTTAGAATTGATCTGATAACCTGTTAACAAGGACTTTCATGAGCCTATGATTTATCAGATACATACCCATATCCAGGTACCGCATTGAACAACTGGATAAACTCTGCAAGATCAGTTTGATGATATCTATATGACATAACCTTCAAGGATAAGATGCTACTTTTGGGACCTAGGGATTATACATCAATGTATCTATGCAAGGTACATCACTTATTCTTCTTATTTGGAATTGTATATTTAAAAACATTGCGACTAAAGATCAATGTAACAGCATTGTTTATGTATATATGTGTGGTGTATTTGTATAGCACAAACCTAACCAAAAGGAAGCGGAGTGTTGTACAGGTTCAAGGGCAAGTATACAATCAACAAGTGATAAGAGAGGTAGCTGGGTTCTGGGGGGAAAAGTATATGGTTTCTGCATTATGATGTTGATTTTTTTAAAGTGTTGTGTATTCAACTTTTTTTCTAAATTGAAGCAGCACTGGAGTGGTACTAATGGTATAGGGGTGTATTTCCAGATCCTGGTAGCATAGATGGGAAATGCCTGCTGCCTTGTTCTTAACCTTTGGTCTAGTCCAGTGTCCTGGCTGCAGGTGTGCCAAGAGCCACAAAATATGATCTGCAAGATAAGTGCAGGTGTTGGGATGATGGCTTTGTAAATGATGCAGCTGGTTTTGAAGATGGGTGATCGGGCAAGGAGAACCAATGGAGTTCCATCAGGATGGTTGTGAAGTGATCCTATTTCTTCAGGGCTTGAACAGCAGTTCTGAAATCGCTTTCTGGAAGAAATCATTTCACTTTCTTTTAAAGAGAGCTGGGACTAGGTTAACTTTACCTCTTTGGCAATGTATTTCTTGAGTGTGAGTTTAGTGTCCAGGGTTAATGCAAGTTACTTGGCATTCAGTGAAAGTTGTGGTTCAAAACCATCAGGGTGCATGTCATTGAATACACACAATATGGAAGGGGGGAGAGGTTCAAACTTTCCCTTGTCCTCCTATTTAAATCTCTAAACACACACAAAGGGAAAGTGATACCATCACATACAACACGAGAGAAGAGAATATTCCTGGATAACCGTTTAGGTTCTTAAAATTGCCCTCACCCACTAGATAGTGGCATGCTTCATCATAGGGCCTCTGCCACACCCTGGCACAGACCAATGTCTAGGGTGGAGCACTGATTTTTTTTTAAACTCAAAAGGGATCCAAAAATGTGCAGAAAAATTGAAAATAAAACTGTCTTAGGGGGTACCCTCTCAATTTTATTATGGGATGTCTTTGGCAGGGTTAAAATCTTGAAACGGGGTACCCTCAGGAAACTAGATCCCTGCCCCCCTATTTGCTAATATTGGCATGTTTCAGCCATATCGTTGCCACTGTGGGTCATTGGCCTTCCTCATGATAAAGATCCCTTAGCTATTACCTCAAAAGAAGTCCCTCCTACTTACTGACTATATGGAGGTGATCAATAGTTTACAGGCCATACTTGCCACTTGTGATAACACTCCCGGAAATGCCCAAGTTTCACAGGCTATATTCCAAAACTGGGGTAAGAGTGGGAACATCGCCCTATAGTCAAACATTAGCCAAGGTCTGACGTCTCCCCTCACCGTTGCCACTCTACACCCTCCGATGTTCATATCATTGAGTCAGATTTATACTATTTCTTGCTTGCTGTTCTAACAGGAATTCTGTCTTAGTGCCTCCATTTACCAATCGTGAATGATACCTTGCCTAATCAGGACCCACACATGCCAACTGTGTGCTGTCAACTGAGACTTTAAAAATGGCTTCACATACTTCTGCAACTTTGGAATCAAATCTTCCTTACCCATCATGTACATTTATGAATCTACCAGCATAATTTTAGTATAAGGGTAAAAGTAATATTTTTTGTATCTTTTCCTTGGGTAGAATGCCTAGATATTAAAGTTGTTATAGCTGTTAAAAAATTGCTAAGGAAGGTTCAGAATTGTCTTTTCCTCTGCTTCTAATATAGTTTTAAGGTCTTGGCTACAGACAGCTTTCAGATGATTTTTGTCAAAGGCAGATTGTGTAAATTATTAAAACTTAGAGTGGACTTTAGATCAGCGCACTGTTGATCGGTTGTTGGATTTCTTGCCAGTCTCATTGGCTTACTTCTCATTTGGTGGCCTTCCTTCCAATTCCTATCTCACTTTGGGGAACTACTTTTTTCTTTTTTCCTTTTCTTTGAGCACTCCATGGGAGTGCATGTGCTTTCTTGCTCTCTCTCTCTCCTGTTGCTTTGTCCCTCACCTCCCTGCTCCTCCCCTGCACTCTACTTGTTGCTGCTCACCGTCCCAACTCCTCTGTAAAAGTAAAGCAATAGGTATATTTGTTGCCAGTTGTGAATAAAGAGCAGAGATTATTAAGTTGGTTTTCTTTTACCTCCTGCCTTACACCTTTCATGAATGCCCAGGCTATAGCACACAAAGCCAGCATTGTTTGGAGATGGGGTAGGGGCATCCTGCTTCGCTCACCCAGCCTGTGTTTGAGGCAGAAGAGTGACTGGAAAAATGTATCTTCTCCTAGAGGCTCATAAATATGCTCCCAATGGCTCGAGTATTGGTTCCAGTTCCTATTTGTGTGGAAAGTAAATGTCAAATATTTTCCTTTGAATTCTGATACGTACTGAAAAAGCTATGTCACTTAAATAGCTGCAATCAGTCTTTAATGTTATTGTAAGCTGGATCACATGCAATATTTTTTTTAATTCTGTTCAGAATTTCCTGCACAAAATTTGAAAAATAAACCATTCAGTTTATGAAGATTGAAAATACTGAATTCAATGTACAGATCCAAAATACCTCAACATAAGTGTTTGCTTTTCCTCCATATTTTTTTTTTTTTCCCTTTGCTTAAATTTTTTTTTTACAAACAAGCATTGGAAAATCCAATAGTTTAACACTCACATTATAAAGACTAGAACTATTGCCATTGACAATGCTTTTTAAAAAAAAACTTGAAATAGCCTTTCCAGTCCTGTTCAGCTGCAGTCCTTGACAGCTGCATGATTGGATGTCATGCAGTGGATGTATTTGTTTAGGAGGGTTGTGCTGCTAGTGGGATTTGCAAGCTGGATCCATTCATGGGAAAGCCATCAATTAGTGGGAGAAATCATTACTATGGGTTGTATTTGTTAGAGCCCAGCAATTCTGTGGTTTCCAGAAGCTCCAGTCACCTTCTGTATCAAAAACATGAATCTCCCAACACTCCAGAGATATTGCCATATGTAAAGACGTTGCTTTTTAAGTCTGTGTCAGCATGGTAGAGTTGTCATGGGGCTTCAGTAAATTGAAGTCAGGTGAGAGAAAGCCCCACGGTTAGTGGGAAAATAAGAGGAGCTCCCAGAAGGCTTAAGTGGCTCGCAATTTCATCTTTCATCTATGATTTAGATAAAATAGTATCCCATAAAAAACAATAAAGAGGAGAAGACATTAAAGCTCGCTTGGAACCATTGCTCAATTTCTGCTTGTGGTTTCACGTGGTGGGCACCGCAAGCATTTTTGGGAGCCAGGTCTTATTTTTCCTCAGCAGACTTTGACCTAGAACAAGAAATAAAATGGCAGAAAAGAGAGAAAGGAAGAGAAAGAAAAATATAGGAAAATAGTGAAAATGGAGAAATCAGGAATGAGAAGAGCCTGCAAGAGTGAGAAAGCGAGAGGAAAGTGTATAGTGGTGGAAGAAATGGGCATGAAGTGTAATTAAGACTAGACACCCATGATATTCAGCGCCATTGATAGGCTTCTATGAAAACTTTGAGCCCCTGCAGAGCTGTAAGTGGGACAAAAAAGTAGGGGGTTCTCTAAGAAGGGCGTGTCCAAACAGGCGTGACTATGAACCTTTTACAAGATGCGTGGCCTGTTTAATTAAGGGTATGGTCAAAATCATGTGAATCACAAATCTTGTGTCCCACAGATTCATAAAGTATTACTCTGCAAACAATAATTGAAATTAGTAAGCAACAAGGTATTTATTTAGAAAGAAGCAGTAAAACACTTCACAAGGTACATGTAAAATTCTTTGGGGCAATGCAAAGCATTTATGTTTATTGTAAGCAGAAAAAAACCATTAGCAATCTATTTCAGAACTTCCCAAAATCCAACAAGATTTAGGGCCTGATTTAGATCTTGCTGACGGATATCCCATCTGCCGAAATATAAATCCCATTATATCCTATGGGATTTATATTTCGGCACACGGGACATCCGTCACCGTTGTGACAGAGTAGCCCGTCCACCAAGATCTAAATCAGGCCCTTAGATTGTGTCTGTTTGACTGGGGCCTCTCACAACATCACTCATCAGCAGACAGTCTCCCTTTGCTTGCCAACTGTCTTATCTTTGGCTTTCCTACAGGAGTTTCAACTGGAGGACCACTGAATTTCACCCATAACTGTACCTATAAGATGCTGCTGTTAATCCGCATGAAATCGTGACTCCAAGTGTTGCAAATTAACAGATTTAGAGTACATTATATCTGCACAGCTGCACTGTGAGTCATCCGAAAGCTGGACTTTATTTGATAACTACCTTCACACAAAGTATAAACAAAACATGACACCACCAAGAATGATCAGTGACAAACGGTTTAATCTAAATTATCAGTCTTAGTTGTGCACTTAACAAATGGGGTAGCTTGTGATAGTAGTAGTAATTTGCTTCAGCGTAAATGTCATACAATATAAAAATATTAAAATCCACAAATTTGACACATTAAAACGTCACTTTGCAAAATAAGTTTAGCTAGGCAAATTTATAAAATATTCTCCTGTAAAACAGGAAGCCACAAATAACTAATAAACATATTACAATATCATTCGTGACATCTAGAAACCACCATGTGTTCCTACTAAAGTGCTCAACGCATATGACCAGTGATTTATTAAACAATTTTATATCACTAGGTCAGATCAGTTAGAAGCTAAAAGTTTCAATGTAGATGCCAAAAAAATACAAGCAAAAAACATATAGACGTATTACAATCTCATCCAGGAAATCAAAAGATTACCATATGTCCTTACTAAAGTGCTCAGTGCATTTGACTAGTGATTTGTTAAAAAAATGTATGTCATCAGGTCAAATCACTTAAAAGCAACATATGTAAAGTATCACAGTAGGTGCCTTCCGCTCAGGGATTGTTCATATCCCACTACACTTCTTCCATAGTATGTGTGCAGCCAAGACTCCCTATATGGAACAAAAAGTATACAATGTGATGGTGAGCTATCTTAGGTGTGGAAATCTGGCCAATTTACTACTTGGATAAGAGCTGTATGACTTTCCACGTTGCGTAAATATAAGATGCCACTAGGTTAAAAATAGAATTGCTGTCAACTTGGAGGCATATGTTCAGAGCTGCATTATAATGTCTTATATTGTACTTTTTAAAAAGTGGACAAAGACATAGCCTCCTTGCTGGCAAGGAAAAGGTGCATAACAGCATGAAGTGCATGAGCGATTCATCACTACCTTGGGAACAAAAGCAGGTAGTGTTGCTATTAGTATTCAATCAGTTCCTTGTGAAGGTCTGTACAGGAAAACAGCCTAGCCTACATTTTATAAATAGGGCTGTCTTTGCTGCTGAAAAAAGTTGATCCAAACATCTCTCAAAGCCAGGGGTAGGTTTAATTTCCTGAAACATTGTAAACAACTTTCCTTTATGTTTTTTATGGAGCCAAGACCAATATTTACTATTTGTTACAACAGAGTTGATGAAACCATGGCCTCTGAGTTGGACAAAACTACCCCATACTAGTAAAGGGGCTTGCAGTGTGCTTTAGCCATGGCAGATTGTGGAAGTTGCTACTTTGCTAAAGATCACGGATGGGATTGAGATAAATTGCCAAGTTTAGTTGGGTCCATATTCAAGATTAGTTTAAGTGCTGCAGTAGCTTCAATGTTATTCATGCCCACCTCATGTCTAAGAGCTGCCATTGGAGTCCCTCCGCCGAGATGCAACAAACGACACAAAAATTGATTTTACATTATTACATCCACAAAGCTCAGCCTCATACAAACCAGCCACTTGAGCTTTAGCCAAATTTACTTCTGAATCGTAGCATGGGGTTTGATTGCTGGGCCAATCTTGTTCGCTCTTGATCTTCTGTTTGGCCCAAGTTAGCTTTGCATCGAGCCTTATCCACAGGTAGTCATAAAAGTCAACCTGATCTAGCAGCTGGTTGTAGACTTTAAATGAATTTTTTAGACTATGCCGAAAGTTGACCAACATGTGTTTTGTTTTTGTGATGTTTATTCTGAGTATCTGAGTACAGTAATTTTTGAACCCTGTAAGTAACTTATGCATGGAAAGCTCTGTGCATGCCAAAATGTATCGACCGATCTCCCTGCTCCCCTACCCGGCCAAAGTACTCGAGAAAGCCATCAAGCAAAAGCTCACGGAATACCTGGAACAACCTGGAACCTACTTCACGGATTCTGGGCTGACCACAGCACTGAAACTGCGCTGATTGCTGCCAGAGACAACATCAGAACTCTCCTCGACTCCGGAAAAACTGTGGTCCTGATCCTCCTCGACCTCTCAGCGGCATTCGATACCGTATCCCACCACACCTTCATCAACAGACTCTACAACATCAACGTAAAGCAAAACACCCTCAAGTGGTTCGCCTCCTTCCTTACAGGATGCACACAGAGCATCCAGCTGCCTCCCTTCACCTCCGTACCCAAGGACATCTTATGCAGCATACCCCAAGGATCATCCCTCAGCCCACCCTATTCAAAACCTACATGACCTCCCTCGCAGACGTCGTCAGATCGCACGTCAACATAATCTCCTACACAGACGACACTCAACTCATCCTCTCGCTCACCGAGGACCCCTCTACACCATGACCGATGTAGCTAACTGGATGACAGACGACTGCCTCGGACTCAACTCTGACAACACAGAAATACTGATCTTCAGGAACAACACCTCCGCCTGGGACCACAGCGGGTGGCCAGCAGAACTTGGACCAACTCCCACACCCACAGACCATGCACGCAACCATGGCATCATCCTCGACAGCCAACTGAGCATGAAACGACACACCAATGCAGTCACCTCCTCCTGCTTCCACAAACTTTGCATGCTCCGCAGAATCTTCATATGGATCCCAGTCAACACTAGAAGGACTGTCATTTAGGCCCTCGTCACTAGTCGTCTTGACTATGGCAACGCTATCTACACCTTCATTCCCACCCAGCTCCTCAGAAGACTCCAGGCCATACAGAACTCTGCAGCCAGACTCATACTGGACCGCCCCAAACCGACCCATATCACCCCTCACTTCAGAAACCTCCACTGGCTCCCCATCCAGAAGAGATGCCAGTTCAAGATCCTCATGCACACCTACAAAGCTCTCCACAATCAAGGACCATCCTACATCACCCATCGACTGAACTTCCATTGGCCCTCGAGACACCTGCGCTCCTCCTCACCCGCCCTTGCGCACACACACACCGCATCCGTCGCATCTGTAGCAGGGTCGTTCCTTCTCCTACATTGCCACCAAAACCTGGAACGACCTACCCCTCCACCTTCGAATAGCTCCCTCCGTGGTGGACTTCTGATAGAAACTCAAGACCTTGCTTTTCGACTGAGACAAGGCATCCTCAGCGCCCAGATACCCCTATGGGTGACAGTACTGCGCTATACAAATGCTGATTGATTTTTTGGTAACACAGCATCTTCGGCAAACAACAACATAGATGTTTTATCCGCCACAATGGCAGGCACATCCATATTTAAGGCTAGTAGATGCTCCCAAACTTCATTGATGAACAGATTGAATAATAAGGGTGTGAGAACACACCCTTACCTTACACCCAATTTTATGTCAAAACTTGATGTGCATTCTCCCTTGGAGCCAAATCTCACTGCAGCTCTGTTACCCTGGTGAAGTTGCTTTATCGTGCACAAGAGCTTAGTATTAATCCAGGGCCTGCCAGAGAGCTTGCCTGTCCACAGATTCAAATGCTGTTTTAAGATCAATAAAAATTTGAAAGAGCACAGATTGTTATACAAAGGTGTGCTTCAATCAATCAATCAAACATTTGTAAAGTGCGCTACTCACCCGTGAGGGTCTCAAGGCACTGGGGGGGGGGGAGCAGCTACTGATCAAACAGCCAGGTCTTGAGGAGTCTCCTGAAGGTCAGCAGGTCCTGGGTCTGTCGTAGGTGGATGGGGAGGGTGTTACATGTCTTGGCGGCGAGGTGGATGCGTGGAACGGTGGCGAGGGCGAGGCCAGCGGAGCGGAGCTGGCGGTTGGGGGTGTAGAAGGTGAGTCGCTTGTTGAGGTATGCTGGTCCTGCGTTGCGGAGTGCTTTGTGAGCGTGGGTGAGGAGCTTGAAGGTGATCCTCTTGTTGACGGGAAGCCAGTGCAGGTCCTTCAGGTGGGCGGTGATGTGGCTGTGGCGGGGGATGTCGAGGATGAGGCGTGCAGAGGCGTTTTGTATGCGTTAGAGTCTCTTCTGGAGTTTGGCCGTGGTTCCCGCGTAGAGGGCGTTGCCGTAGTCCAGCCTGCTGGTGACGAGGGCCTGGGTGACCGTCCTTCTGGTTTCGGTGGGATCCATCTGTAGATCTTGCGAAGCATACGGAGGGTGTTGAAGCAGGAGGAGGAGACGGCGTTGACTTGTTGGGTCATTGACAGAGAAGAGTCCAGGATGAACCCCAGGTTGCGTGCGTGGTCGGTGGGTGTCGGCGCAGTTCCCAGCGTGGCTGGCCACCAGGAGTCGTCCCAGGCAGAAGGGGTGGAGCCGAGGATGAGGACCTCCGTCTTGTCCGAGTTCAGTTTCAGGTGACTGCTCTTCATCCATTCGGCGACGGCTTTCATCCCTGCGTGGAAGTTGGTTTTGGCGGTGGCGGTGTCTTTGGTGAGGGAGAGGATCAGCTGGGTGTCGTCGGCGTATGAGACTATGTTGAGGTCGTGTGATCGGACGATGTTGGCGAGTCATGTAGACGTTGAAGAGGGTCGGGCTAAGGGATGATCCTTGGGGTACACCGCAGGTGATCTTGGTGGCTTCGGATCGGAAAGGAGGGAGGCGGACTCTATGGGTTCTGTCGGTGAGGAAGGAGGTGATCCAGTCCAGGGCTTTGTCGCGGATGCCCTCGTTGTAGAGTCGTGTGCGCAGGGTGTGGTAGCAGACGGTGTCAAAGGCGGCCGAGAGGTCCAGGAGGATGAGGGCCGCGGTTTCGCCGTTGTCCAGCAGGGCCCTGATGTCGTCGGTGGCGGCGATGAGGGCGGTTTCGGTGCTGTGGTTGCTGCGGAATCCGGATTGGGACGAGTCCAGGGTGTTGTTTTCTTCGAGGAATTGGGTCAGTTGTCTGTTGACGATCTTCTCGATGACTTTCGCCGGGAACGGGAGCAGGGAGATGGGCCGGAAGTTCTTGAGGTCCTTTGGGTCTGCCTTGGGTTTCTTGAGTAGGGCGTTGATCTCTGCGTGTTTCCAGCTTTCCGGGAAGGTGGCGGTCTCGAATGACCTGTTGAAGATCTTACGGAGTTGGGGTGCGATGATGGAGCTCGCTTTGTTGAAGATGTGGTGGGGGCAGGGGTCTGATGGTGAGCCGGAGTGGATGGTGTTCATGGTCTTGATGGTGTCTTCGTCGTTGATGTGGTTCCAGGAGATCAGGCTGCCGGTGTGACTGGGGGGCGGTGAGTCTGGGGTGTCGGCGGCTGTCGGAGAGGTCTGGGTGTTGAAGCTGTCGTGGATGTCTGCGATCTTGCGGTGGAAGAAAGTAGCTAGAGAGTCGTAGAGGTCTTGTGACGGCGGGATGTCGTTGGAGCTGGAGCTGGGGTTGGCGAGTTTATTCACGATGTTGAAGAGCTCTTTGCTATTGTGTGCGCTGTTGTCGATGCGTTCCTTGAAGGAGGTCCTTTTGGCCGTTCGAATGAGTTGGTGGTGTCTGCGGCTGGCGTTCTTGAGGGCTGCATGGTTGTCCGGTGTTTGCTCGCGGCGCCATTTCTTCTCTAGTCTCCGGCAGGTCTGTTTGGATGTCTGGAGGTCGGCGGTGAACCAGATGGCTCTTCTGTCAGTGCGTCTGTTTGTGGGTTTCTTGATCGGGCGAGAGCGTTGGCGCAGTCGTCGATCCATCGCTTGAGGTTGCGGGCGGCTGTGTCGGTGTTGGTGTGGTCGGTCGGTGTGTCTCGGGCGAGGGTGGTGATAAGCTGGTCTTCGGTGACCTTGTTGCAGCTGCGGTGGGGGATTCTTTGCTGGTGGTTGTGTGCGGTGGTTTTCTTGAAGGAGAAGTGGATGCAGCGGTGGTCGGTCCAGTGGAGTTCGGTGGTGTGGCTGATGGAGACGTGGCTGCTGGCGGCGAAAATGGGGTCGAGCGTGTGTCCGGCGGAGTGGGTGGGTGTCGTGACGAGCTGTTTGAGGCAGAGGTTGGCGAGGTTGTCCAGTAGTGTGGTGGAGTTGCTGTCGTTGGTGTTCTCGAGGTGGAAGTTCAGGTCTCCGTGGAGGATGTAGTCTGTGGAGGCCAGGGCATGCGCGCTGACGGCGTCTGTGATGGAGTCGATGAACTGTGGCCGGGGTCCGGGGGGTCTCTACACGAGGGTTCCTCTGAAGGTGGTGTTGGGATCGATGTGGATCTGGAAGTGCAGGTGTTCGGCGGTGCTGAGGGTGTCTTCGGTGTTGGTCAAGATTCTGAGGGTATTTCTGTGGATGATGGCGATTCCTCCTCCTGGTCTGTTGGTGCGGTCCCTGCGGGTGATCTTGTAGCCATCCGGGATGGCTATGGCAACGTCGGGTGCCGATGAGGAGTTCATCCAGGTCTCCGTCAGGAAAGCGACGTCCGGGGAGGATGAGTCGAGTAGGTCCCAGAGTTTGATGGCTTGAAACAGGCGGTGTACAGTCTGGGTGCTTGGTCAATCATGATTTGCTAAAACCAGCTTGGAATGGTGTCAAAAGTTTGTGTTCCTCGACCCATGATTCTAGGCATGTTAGCAATAGTTTGGCATATATTTTACCTGCACTCTTCTGTAATGAGATTGGGCAGTAATTGGATGGGATGTTCCAAGAACCTTTTTTTGTTCAGTGGAACAATACCTTGATCTCTCCAGGAGGCTGGGACTTCCCCAAACAAACTAATTTGTATTATAAGCCGAGGTTCAAATGGGCACCCAAATGAACAGGTTGTTACGATAAGTGTCTGAAGGAATTCTGTCGGGGCCCGGAGCTTTCACCTGTTTCTGACTTAGGATATCAGCTCAAACTTTTCCTTCCATGAATGCTGGGCATACAGTGGCAGATTTGTCCAAGGCTGAAATCAGGGGTATATTTAGCTCTGTTCCTTCAGCAAGACTCAAAGACCGTGCTACTTGTTTTTTCTGGTCACTATCATGGGATGGGTTGTACATGGCAGAAAAATGATCTACCCAACCGCGCACTGCAATGCCTGCTTCAGGAGTTTGGGGTCCACCTTTCCATCTCCATCTAATTAGATTCCAAAAGCTTCTATTACTCCTGTCTTGGACTGGCACCAGGAGTCTGACCAAGCTTTAACATGCAGATGTCATTTTCTAAATGTGATCAGCGGCTTGTATTCTTTCCCTAATGCCCTAGGGCGTTCCTCACCCATTATGGAGTTCCTTCTAAGGCGTAAGGTGGTGGCTAGAATTTAGGTTAAGGCATTCATTATCGAACCACAGGATGTTGGTATTGTCCATGCTTCCTGACTGTCCAGACACAGCAGGTGGACGGCCTGGAACCAGTTTAGAAGTTGTTTTCAACAGATTTTCCAGCTTACATGGGGCAGCTGGGTCGACTTGGTCCCTCAACAATAACAAGTCATCACATTCTTGTTTCCAACGATTGACTACTCCACAGTTATTAAACTTTGCAGGATGACTACCAGCCTGCCAGTGCCAGGGAATGTTTTTCCTGTTGGGCTTCACGATGATTTTAGCCGAGTAGTAGATGCAGATTGCTTCCGGATCTTGTTCTTGCTCCAGCCAAATATTTAAGGTTGCTTTTAGGGGTCATGATCACTCTCTATCCATCTTACTATGCTCATGTCAGCAATAACGTGCCAAGATTCCATATCCATAAATATGTATTCAATCCAGCTAGTACATTTCTAGGCTCTACACGTGCACTGTGTGGGCAATCTGAGCCAGTGCGGCCGTTCAGAGACCGTAATTCAGTCCTGAGCAACAGTTCACCTAGAGAACCGCCACACTTGGTGCATCTTATCTTAAAGACATCTAATTGGGGGAGGCCACACGCAATCTCTTGTCTGCTGCACATCTCAGTATCCACCATCATTGTGTCTGGACCACTATTGAAGTCGCGACAGAGGATTATGATGTGGGATCTACTATTTTTACTATGTGGGTGCTCCAAATGATGGAATTCATTTCGTACGTTTGAGATATGCTTCTCCAATTCTGTAACATTAGCTAGGTAGTTTTTCAGGTCACCTGGTGGGAGGTAAGTATTGAAGATATCAATAGTCTGCTTTTTACTGATGATTCTTACATGGTGATATTGTGTTTTTCCAGTTTAATTACGCTAATGTTTTTTTGAAAATGTACTCATTCAATTTTTAAGTCAATATAAAAATCAACAGTGCAGCATAGTATCGTCAAGCAATTACACACTATAGACGTGGAAGGTACCGAAGTAGGGATTCCCAGGTGAGGACAGAGAATTAGTGGGGGGACACATTCAAAAGCCAAGCATCCATCTAGTCACACGTGGTGGTGAGGGAGTTATGCATAAGCCTAGGCCAGTTATGTTTCAGAGGTGGTCCTGCTAGTTGTGGAAAGGGTAGGCTAACGGCAGCTGCTCAATCAGACCAGCCTCAGAGTCAGGTATCACTGAGGCCGCGCTCCCTCCTTCTGGTGTGGCCGACACCAAAGCACTACTTTGCGCTGTGCCATTCCTGCCCAATGTTTCCAGCATGTTACCCCAACACTCTAGGTCTCTTTTAGCGTTTTCGTCAGTGCGTACCTTCTGCAGCCAACATTCTTCTGCAATTGCACGAATGTTGGTAGAGAACCAAATTGCAAAGCCGCCCCTTGGCTTGCCTTTCACTGTTTTTACGGCACTAATGCAAAATGTTACATTTACATCAAACTCTAAGCCTCCCAAGTTCTAGGTTTCCTGGAAACAGCAAATGCTGTTAGATTGACCTCAGCCCCAGTGATGTTCCCGCTAAGTGTTGATGCAGCGCGTACAATAAAAACTATTCTCCTCCTAGGTTACTTATAGGTCATCCAGGGGCAAACTATATTTCTCATATCCACATGACGATGGGGCCCATAAACATCGTCTAACACACACGCACACTCCTGGATTTCCTTTACACCTTTGTGAAATTCTGTACTCTTAGGAGAAGCATGAGAACTAAATGGAGAACACCATTTTATGTACCGCTGGAAGAGCCAGGATATCTTATTACCTTATTTTGTCCCTTTATTTTAGTTATTTCTTGAGATATTCCTGCTTATTGTTTGTCGATGAATCATTCATTTAAGAAATTAGTTCATAGTGATTAAGACCAGCTGAATCACAATAAACAATTACTTATGTCACAATCATTTAGGAAAATAACCACTGAGTCATTTTTGGGTTTAAAGAATCTTAAATTTTATATAATTTTAAAAGCATGATAAGAATTTTAATACTCTATTCAATTATTCATTCTTAAATTCACAATTTTATTAAACATAATCAATTTATTTGCAGAAAGGAAATTTTTGTCATGAAGCCAAAACCCTAATTACCTGCCTAGCTTCCTAGTTTAGCCTAATGATTTCTAACCTAAGTTAGGAATTAGAAATAGCCTGATTCTCATACTCAACTGTAAAATAAAGACAGCAACAGCAACTTCAGCTCGTCAGCATCAGCTACCTGCAACCCGTCTCTTCTAACAGTCTTTCAGCATCTCCCGCTCAGTAAGGGATCGATCAGGACCACCCAGCACTGGAAGCCACCAACACGACTCTTCAACTCCTCTCCTGACTGTGACTGCAACCACGACTCTCGAACTGCCTGGAACTGACCCCCTCCCACTAAGAGTAGGCCCTCTTATACCCTAATTCTAACTTTGCTAACTAACTGTTGCAACATTAATATCACGCTTTTCTTTCATTGGTCCATGCATGTCAGCTTATTCATTCTTTAATCAAGTTCTCTTGGATTCAAGGGTCCTTGGATCATTTCCTTTCCCATACGCTTAAACATTTCCATCCTTTTCGATCAGTTCATTTGTAACTTCTTTCGACACATTCGAGAACTCCGCAGTCATTGTCCTTTCTCTTAGTCTTGTTTCCCACGGGCTCTCTGCTGATCATCATGGCACACTATCAGTTCAATTAGGTCACACCAGCCTTGACCATTTCTTGCATCCTAGCCTCTCAGAGACATCACGAGGTTCCGGATTCCTCCAATCTCATCCCGTACCACGTGTCCCCTTGCGCCTGCGCACATCTTCCCACTGGCGGCCATTTTATATCGCCACTCGGTTATACTTTAGAAGCACTAATTTGAGGCAAACAAAACATAATTAAAATAGAGAAAAATATCCCTTTCGTTTCCCTCCCGTCTACGTACCCCAATTAGTTGTTACCTAGCAGAAAGCAACACTTAAGCTGTTCCTTACTTACCATCACTATTTGTTTTTGCAACGACACATTTTATTTCTACGAAGCACAACAACATGCATTTATTTTTATTAGTACGCATTTATTTTTACGTTATAATTAGACACACGGACATTTATTAATAGATTATTTAGCACACACATTGGCATATTACCATTCCCACACATACAGTGTTGATTAATACATTTAAACGAACATTTTATTTAATTAATTATAAAATTTGTTAGGGGTTACATTTTTTATTTTTCCTGCTCCATCAATCCCCCCTTTGGTGATTTTTAAATCACCACATAAAACCCAAGTCATACTTCTTTTCAGGCAGCATGTCTTTCATCCTTTGCCTTCTGTTATTTATACATCTGTTTAATCTTCATCTTGCCTTTTAGTCTCTTTATACATGCTTTCTTTCATTTTCTCCAACTCAATTTCACCCATTTCTCTCTCTCTTTCTCTCATTATTCTGTTATTTCTTCTTATCTTATTCTGTCTTACTTTTCTCTTTATACATGTTATTACTATTTTCAACATCATTGCTAATAATATTACTATAGTTGCTACTATTATAACTTTCCCTATCACTAGTCTACTCATCCTAGTTAACCAATTCGCTACTGAGGAAAACCCTCTACCAAGTTTCCCAAAACACTTTCAACCTCCAGTGGAACTAATTCTTTGTGCAAACTTGTAATATTTGTAATATACTTCTGTATATTTTCACTGTTATCAGGAATGTAAGTACAACAATGTTGGACTTTCAACATTCCACAGACTCCACCCTCTTTTGCCAAAAGAATATCAAGGGCAAGCCGATTTTGCATCACCATAGCTCTCATGGCAACCATTTCGGTATTTACCATTAAGAACCCTCCCGCAGTATCTGTAGATAAACGATCTACTACTGTGGATAACTTCCGAATTTTAAATGCATTCAAAGATATTCCCACTGCTGGTATCAATGCTCCAAAAATATCACCTACAATTTCTGAAAAACTTTCCCTCTTTCTACGTGTAAATCTATTAATCATCTTGTATGTTCCCTTTTCTTCTCTGTCCATGTGAAATTTTTTGGAAAGACCAGGCCTACATAGCAAGTTCCATACCAATGGTCCGGTAACCTGTAATAAGCTCTATTCCCACAAATATAATAGATACCTGGAAATATTGGGTCCTTTCCACCTTTGAATCCCCAACCTCCCAGAATTTGATAATTGTCATGGCAGATACTGGAACCTACAAAGTAATTGTCATAGACTGTCTTATTTCTCCTAATGCACAACTTTCCTGTTTGCGGCCAGTCTAA
The DNA here is from genome assembly GCA_963921515.1 of Calotriton arnoldi. Classification (NCBI taxonomy): domain Eukaryota; kingdom Metazoa; phylum Chordata; class Amphibia; order Caudata; family Salamandridae; genus Calotriton; species Calotriton arnoldi. Next base: position 2,905,859 of record CAWUFW010000941.1, read on the forward strand.
AGTCATTGCTGCATTTATCTTTTTCCCTTCATGATTTCCTTCCTCAAACGTCCATAAGCGTTTTCCTTCCTCTTTTATTGCTTCTTTCTGAAACTTCATTCTTCTTTCTTCAACCATTTCTAAAAATACTTTTTCTTCTTTCTTTAACTCACAGGTAAGGTTGTTACTAACTATTTCTTCTAACGTTAATTTTCTATGTTCTAAAAAGAATTCTCCTAAAACCTTTGCTGGTTTTACTTTGTTAAGTTCTGGTACTACTGGAATGTTTGCAAAAATCTTATCTATATCAGTATAATAAGATTCTAATCTACCTGTTTTATAAAATAAACTTGCTATTACACTACATGTTATTCCATAAGTCAAAGGTAGGTGATGATAAGTCACACCTTCGGATACTGATGCAGGCAACTGCATACAAACATAACAATCTCTTACGTCCATTGTTTTTACGTACTCATACAACAACTTTGTAAAAACATTCTTTGAGAAATCTGTTACTAACCTATCCTTATGCAACTCTGCACTACTTCTTAAAATAACTGGTTCTTTATTACTAGTTTCTTTTTCTGGTTTAGTATCATTTTTTGCTTCTATCACAGCTACACTAATAGGAATTGTGATTGCTAAAACTATCCATATGGTCATTAATAACCCTGTACAAAAACAGCACATTTTGCACCATCTTTTTATAAATTCACATTTATTTCTTCTACTCTCATTATTTTCCATTTTTCTTTTTCTATTTGTTAAGTTTCAGAAAATTGTGTCACTACACCTCAGAAATGACTTAGATGCCACTCTGCTTTCAAAAAGTCTTTGCTTGGTACTTTCTTTAATTCTCTCCAGAATTCTTTCGTTGTCACATCCGGTGATTTGTCACGTCCAGTAAATTTGTCACGTCCGGCAGAAGCACTATAAGTCTTCACTTCAGTTTTGTTGCATCTCACCTTTTCCCATCCGACTTCTCAGTCTCTGGTTTCCGTGAGTGTTTTCTTCTTCTTCTTTGTAATCAGTTAGTGCAATATACAGCCACTCAGGTGACTTAAATTTTGAATTCACTTTCTTTGTCCTTTTGGACTTTTGTAATCTTTTTCCACTGGGTTTTTCTTGTCCCTTTTCACTTGTTACTTCATTTACTTGTTCAGCACCTTCGTCTTCCGCTCTTATTATTCTATATCTCAATTTTCTTACATAGCTGTTGGGCCAATTATCTCCTTTTCTTGGCCTTTTGGCTTCACCTTCTCTTTCTTCTCTTTCTGATTTCCAATTTCTTTTTCTTGATTCAGTCTTTGCTTTTTCCTCTCCTCCACTTTCTTCTGTTTCTGTTTCAACTGTCTCACTATTGTCTCTTATTTTGACACTTATAATCTCGTCATCTCCTACTGGTGGATCTGTCTTCTCCTTTTTGTTTTCCCTTATTACTGTCCCTCCTCGGGGTTCTTCCGATTTGGTGTTTTTCTCCTTTTCTGTTTCTAAATTTCCCTGTTCTCCTGTTTCTCTATCTATCCCTATTGCTCCTCGGGGTTCTTCTCGATTTTCTAACCTTTTGTGTTCTTCTTTCCCTACTTCATCTATTAATATTGTTTCTGAAGGAGTTCCACCATAACTTGTACCTGGTTGTTCATCTAACTCAATTTCTTGCTCAGTTTCTTCTCTAATTGGTTTATAACCCCAAGTTCTCTTTCGGAATTCTTCCCAGTTTGCAGCTGAATCATCAGATCCTGAAGTTGTGTCAGATATTTCCAGATGTCGACTTACAGGTCGATCTTCAAGTTCTGGAATTTCTGAATTTCTTTCTTCTTCTTCTTCTTGTTCCTCTTCTTCTCTAGAGGTGTTTTCCGTTGGGGTTTCCAGATGTCGACTTTCAGGTCGATCTTCAAGTTCTGGCACCCTTTCTTTTATCTTGGTTGTCCCAGCCGTTAAACTTTTATCCCACACTTCCAGACGCCGACTCACATGTCGATCTGTAGGTTCTGGAATTCTGATTGTGTGGCTGGCATGAACCCAGTTCTTCACCCCTGCACACTTGACAGCAGTCGTTGTCACTAGGATTACCTGTCTTGGCTCATCCCAACGTGGAACTAGACAGTTTCTTCTCTTGTGGACTTTTATGCGGACCCAGTCTCCTGGATTCAAGTCGTGGGCTGGTTTTCTTTCAAGAGTGGTCGCATCCGGTCCAACCTGATGAAACACAGAATGCACCACATCAGCCAGTCCCTTGCAATAATCCAGTACTAGATCATCAGTTATAGTTAATAACTTGTTGACGGGTACGTGTGCTTGTCTCATTGCTCGTCCCATGATCATCTCATGAGGACTGAGTCCCGTTTTCTTTTCAGGGATGCTTCTGATGGTCATCAGAACAAGAGGCAGTGCATCCGGCCATTTGAGTCCTGTAGCTTGACACATTTTTCCTAATCTGTTTTTAATTGTTCCATTAATCTGCTCTACTACCCCAGAAGCCTCTGGTCTGTAAGCACAATGCAGTTTTTGTTTAATACTCAGAGCTTCACAAATCAATTGGATCAACTCATTTTGGAAATGTGTTCCTCTATCTGTCTCAACCGTGACTGGAAAACCATACCTTGGAATGAACTCTCGCAGCATAAGTTTTGCCACTGTTGTTCCATCATTCCTTCTTGTGGGGTATGCTTCCACCCAACGAGAGAACAAACAGACGACCACTAGAACATATCTTAATCTGTTACTAGGGGGCATCTCAATAAAGTCCATCTGTATTCTTGTGAATGGACCTCCTTCTCGTCCTATTGTTCCTAGACTCACTACGGTTTTTCTTCCTGGGTTAAACTGTTGACAAATAAGACATCTTTGACAAAGACTTTCAGCAATGGCTCTGAATTTTGGGTTATACCAGGTCTGTCTAAAAAGTCTGATCATTGCATCTCTCCCAATATGAGCTTGTCCATGGTACATCCGTGCCATGTCTGCAATCATGCTATCAGGCATAACTGGTCTTTCATCTCTGTATACCCACACACCATTATTTTCCTGTCTTCTACATCCTGCTTTTATCCAGTAATCTTTTTCCTCATCTCTTGCTGTTTCTTGTAACTGCCTTACTTCATCCCATGTTTCAACAGTATTAGTGAAAAGCAAAGGACAAGAGACATGCTCCCTTTCTCTATTTTTGTTCAGGGACGCCATGTTTTCCGCACAATATCTAGCGATCTCATCAGCATAATTATTGCCGACCGCTATGTAATCTTCGTTTTTCTTATGCGCCTTGCACTTCACTACAGCTATTTGTTTAGGCAACTGTATCGCCTCAAGCAGTTTTTTAACATACTCTCCATTTCTGATAGGTGTTCCTGCAGATGTCAAAAATCCTCTTTGTGACCAAATCTGACCAAAATCATGTACGATGCCGAAACCATATTGGCTATCGGTCACAATCGTGATTCGTACATTTTTCCCCAATTTACATGCTTGAATCAAAGCAATTAGTTCCGCAACTTGGGCAGACCTAACTCCTTTCAGACAAGACGCTTCCATCACAGCTGCCACTGTGCATACTGCGTAAGCTGCGCTTAACACTCCTTCTTTTGTGCGTAAACATGAACCATCTACAAACATGACATAATCCGATTCCTTTAAGGGCTCATCTTTTATGTCAGCTCTTGGTTTTGTGCAATATTACAGCACATTCAGACAATCATGATCTACTTCGTCTTGTTCAATTATACTCTCTTCATCTGGCAATGATGTAGAAGGATTTACATTTATGCATCTATCTATGGTCACATTTTCAGCACTCAAGATGACTTTTTCGTACTTGGTCAGCCGACTATGTGTCATGTACTGTGTTTTTGTTCTTGTCAAAAGAATTTCTACTGAATGGGGAACATACACTCTCAGTGGATACCCCATCACTATACCTCCACTTTGTTCCAGACTTACACAAGTAGCAGCAACTGCTTTCAGACACCCGGGCAATGCTTTTGCTATAGGATCTAAAACAGCTGAAAAGTAAGCGATAGGCCTCTTCATGGTCCCGTGTTTTTGTACCAGTACTGAAAATGCACATCCATCTCTTTCACTGCAGTATAACTCAAAATCTTTCTCATAATCAGGCATGCCTAATGCAGGGGCCTCACACAGTTTCCTTTTCAATTCTTTGAAAGATTTCATTTCTTCTTTGTTTAACTCAAAAGGGTCTTTTACATCTTTCTTTGTCAATTTTTGTAAGGGTTTTGCAATCAAAGAAAATCCACTTATCCACTGTCGACAATATCCAACCATTCCCAAAAACATTCTTACCTCTCTTTGAGTCATTGGTGCTCTCATTCCTTGAATCATTCTTACTCTTTCTGTCGCTATTTTCCGCACTCCTTTCTCAATTTTATGCCCTAAATACTGGACTTCTTTCTGACAAAACTGTAATTTTGAAGGAGACACTTTATGTCCTCTTTTCTCTAAATGGTTCAGCAAAGCAATTGTGTCACTTACACATGCTTCTTTGGTTTTCGATGCCACCAATAGGTCATCGATATACTGCACCATCACTGATTTTTCTGGCATCTTCAAATCTTCCAGAGATTTCTTTAGAATCTGATTAAAAATTGAGGGGCTTTCTGTATACCCCTGTGGAATTCGGCACCATGCCAAAATACGCTCTCCGAAACGGAATGCAAATAATGGCTGGCTATCTGGATGCAAAGGAATAGAGAAAAATGCGTGACACAAATCTATCACAGTGTACCACTCAGCTTCATGCGGAATTTGATATAGAATCACTGCAGGGTTTGGCACTATTGGACAACATGGTACAACTATTTTGTTTATCTTTCTCAAATCCTGTACTATTCTATATGTTCCATTTGGCTTTTTCAGTCCCATAATAGGTGAATTACATGGACTGCTCATGATTTCTTTCAGAATTCCTTGTTCAATCATCTTATTTATCACAGGAGTTATTCCTTCAATTATTTCTGGAGTTAATTTGTACTGTGGCGTGTTTGGATAAATTATCCCTTCTTTCACTGTCACTTTTACAGGATCAACTTCTCTCATTAACCCAATGTCTTCTCCTGTAAAATCCCACACACTTTCTTTTACAGCACTTTTTAGTTCTTCTGGAAGTTTTTCTGCATCAAATGCAGGAAACAAACCATTCGTTTCAGGTTCTTGATTCATCAAAGTTACTTTGTACAAAACATCTTCATCTGAAGTCTGAAAACCTATTCCATCTGGCGTACAATAAATTGTGCAATTCATTTTACACAAAAGGTCACGACCTAAAAGATTTACAGGACTACAATCGCACACTACAAATGTATGCATTTTGCTAAAAGAACCAATTTTTACTTCTACCAATTCAGTAAGTGGGGTTTTAATCTGCTGATTGGCTACTCCTACCACTTGGATGTATTCACCTGAGAGAGGAAGGTTCGGAATTTCCACTGACCTAACAGTAGAACGGGTAGCTCCAGTATCGACAAGGAATGTTACGTTTGCACCATTCACTTCTCCATCCACAAAGGGACCAGACTGATCTACCTCTAGAGTTGCGCCAAGCACACACTCTTTCCCCTCTCCTGCGCACCGTCAGAAACTTTCATCCGGGTCATCCTCACTCTGACGCAACCAATACTGAGAAACGTTAGCTGCTCGCGGCAACTGTGTTACCTGCTCTCCTCCGTAGAATCCTGTTTCTGTACTGTATCTTTGCTGGTTAACAGTGTTGGGAAGTGGTGGTTGTGGCACCTGACTTTGTTGAACAACTACCTCATTCTGCACCTGTGGAGTTAATGATTGATGTTCCGGATTAGGTTTAGGTGGGAACTTACACTCATTTCTCCAATGCCCTAATTTTCCGCAATTATGACATGGCCATTTCTTCTTTGCCTCTTCTAGACTCACCTGTCCTTTTCCTTTACCTATGTTTGGTCGCATCTTATTCTGTCCTGATTCGTTTCCATTATTATTGTCCAATTGGGCTTCTTGTTTCTCTGCCACTTTCACTTGTGCCCACATTGCCTTTTCTTTCAATTTACGCTGTTTACTTTCTATTTCATCACTACAATACTTAGCATACCTCAGCACCTCATCTACACTTCCATTTTGCCAGTTTATCATATGTTGCTTAATCATATCGCTTATTTCTTGTTTCAGGCCAAACACAAATCGGTATACAAAATGACTCATGTCCTTTTCACTCAATTCCTCATAACCGCTATACTGCTTGAAAACCAATAACAAACGTTCATAATATGCATGTACAGACTCCTTACTTTCCTGTGTAGTTCTATCAATCTTAACCCAATCTGTCTCTTTGGGAGGAATCTTATTCTTCAAAAAGGTAATCACTTTGTCGTATTTCTTCATCACATCTGGTCCTGGAGCTCCTGTCTTAGGATCTCTTGGATATTCTGTAGTTGGCCAGTCAACTGTAATCTTACATTCTGACCACAGATCCGTTGGTACCACTATGTCAAACAATCCATCCAAATCTATCCACAACACTTTTGAGACCTTTACAAACCTTTCTACCTGTCGGTACCATTCAACTGGCTTCTCTCTTAGTTTTGGAAAGTCATTTGTAAATGACAGGATGTCCTGCCTAGTCCATGGAACATGCACGTAACTACCACCTGGAGTTTCTCTCATAGGGTATTCTTTAACAACAGGTTCTTTTTCTGTTATCATAAAAGCCAATGAACCTTTGTCTATACTTTTCTCATTCTTCTTTGTCCATCTAACCTTCCATCTGTCCACATCACCCCATTTTCTCAACAAAACAATCAACTCTTTTATCTGTGTCAGCCTTCCTGCTGTATTCAAATTTTCAATATCTTTTTCACAAAAATCTACTCTGTATGGTTTCTGCAATGTTTTTACTTTTGCAAAATCTATTCCAATCTCACTAGCCACTTCTTCTAGTTTGTCATGTAAATTCTTTGCCCTCCATGTTATACTTTTGCACAGAAACATTATTTCATCATCCTGATAATTTTTTATCTTTTCAGTACCAATCGTTCCTAGTATTAATTCTTCCATGTCAATTTTTAATCTGATCACATCTAATGGTTTTTCTTCCGTTTCTTTTATTTTAAAAGCTTTTATCCACTCATTTAACTCATCAGGAGTCGGACCTATGGGAGTACTATTTATTTCTGTCCAATTTCCACTCTTTTCAGGTGTCACTGTTGCAGATTCAGTTACCATAGGTATTTTCCTACCATTACACTCATTTACTGTTAAATTTTCAGGTGGACTTGGTCTGTAAGCACTAGCCAAATTGCTTGTACCTGGACTTGTTTCCATTCTTTCCTTTTCTCTCTGAAATTGTGAACTCAAGGGAATCACCAAGGATCGCTCATCAATTTTCTGATTCTCAAAAACTGGTATTACTGGACCTATTGTTACAGGCACAGTAACTGCTTCCATATTTTTCGTTAATTCTCTAATTTTCTCAGTTAGTTCTTTTGTTGTTCTTGCCAATTCACTTGCATTGTCGCTTTCTATTCCCTCATTTTGAGAAGTTCTCATTTGTTCTTGTGACCTATTTACCTCATTTCTCTTTTCCGGACTTTTATTTCGCATAGTCTCTATTGGTGGCGCATTTGGTGTCACCACTGTAGAACTCTGCTGATACGGAGGTGGATTTCTATTTAAAATATCTTCCAGCAATTCGTCATCCGTTTCGCTCTCATGCATATACTTTTCTCTCTCTATATGTTTCTTTTTCTCAGTCCGTTTTTTCTTTGTCCCCTCCTCGACTGTAAAAGCTGGAAACAAACCTCCTGTCATGTTAGCACATCTCCATCGTTTTATTCTGTCCTCATGATTCATTCCCCACAATCTTCCGGGCACAAACTCATAACCTTTCATTCCTCTGAACCTTTCTCGCTCGTACATCTCATCTTCCCATTCTGTTAAAGCCTCAAACTGTGTCGGTCTAGGTCTAGGTTCCAATTTAAACATTTTCTCTCTTAGATTCCGTAAAACCGCTACATTAAAAGAACCATTTTCAGGAAAAGCCAATGCTCCATCATTCTTTGTATATTTTACCCAATTGTCCAACCATATGCACGTATGATATCCATATTTCAGCATCATATGTGAAGCTGCTGATTTCGGCGGAGGAATTACTTGTCCCTCTCTAGTCACAACCTTTTTGTCTTTCTTAAAGAAATTCTTCAATTTCGTCGTCCATGACGTTCTCTCCCTTTCATACTCGTAATACGGCATGTTTTCTATTTGTTTTCTCTTTACTCTAACGCTGTTTCTGTGTACGGAACTTCGACCAATTACAGCGCGATTCACACTAACGTACCAATCAGAACAATTCCCACCGTCCGCGAACCAACCAATCCTAGCGCGGCACTTTTCTACGTCACTCCTGCTCTGTGTTCACGTGTCTAATGCACTATCCAATCCTAGCGCGGCACTTTTCCACGTCACTTCTACTCTTTACCCCTCCTTTACAAAATTTATCGGCAATTTTTCTTTTCACTGTTTTCTTCGTTAGTTACAACAAATAAACAATTCCATAGTCTGATTCGCTAAACAAAGTGACAGCTTTGTCCTTTTACACAAGAATCCTGTTTTTCCAGTAGGCAGCGCTTACCTCTACCCTACCACAGAATTATTTACTTTCGCCGATAAAGTAGCACTTCCCTCTACCTTACCCTTCTTTCAAACAAACAATTTACTCGTTTCTCTGGGGATAAGACACATGTGGAGACTAGGCTCCTGAGAATTAAGGCCAAAGTTTCACAAGTAAACGTGATTTGCTATTTCAATTACACACTTTTCACACAGAAATCCCTAACATAACACAACCTGCGTTATAACCAAAAATGAATTCAGACCATGTACCAAATTCCATGTGACTTCTCTTGTCACACGTGTTCCACTTCCTACATCCCAGAAGCGTGAAAACTTACATATAACATAACGTGACTCAACATATAGTGTTAGTCATCAAAAATAATCAATAATCAATAAACAATAATCACTAAACTAATCTATAGAAAACCATAACTCTGCTACCAAGAAATCTGATGCAGCGCGTACAATAAAAACTATTCTCCTCCTAGGTTACTTATAGGTCATCCAGGGGCAAACTATATTTCTCATATCCACATGACGATGGGGCCCATAAACATCGTCTAACACACACGCACACTCCTGGATTTCCTTTACACCTTTGTGAAATTCTGTACTCTTAGGAGAAGCATGAGAACTAAATGGAGAACACCATTTTATGTACCGCTGGAAGAGCCAGGATATCTTATTACCTTATTTTGTCCCTTTATTTTAGTTATTTCTTGAGATATTCCTGCTTATTGTTTGTCGATGAATCATTCATTTAAGAAATTAGTTCATAGTGATTAAGACCAGCTGAATCACAATAAACAATTACTTATGTCACAATCATTTAGGAAAATAACCACTGAGTCATTTTGGGTTTAAAGAATCTTAAATTTTATATAATTTTAAAAGCATGATAAGAATTTTAATACTCTATTCAATTATTCATTCTTAAATTCACAATTTTATTAAACATAATCAATTTATTTGCAGAAAGGAAATTTTTGTCATGAAGCCAAAACCCTAATTACCTGCCTAGCTTCCTAGTTTAGCCTAATGATTTCTAACCTAAGTTAGGAATTAGAAATAGCCTGATTCTCATACTCAACTGTAAAATAAAGACAGCAACAGCAACTTCAGCTCGTCAGCATCAGCTACCTGCAACCCGTCTCTTCTAACAGTCTTTCAGCATCTCCCGCTCAGTAAGGGATCGATCAGGACCACCCAGCACTGGAAGCCACCAACACGACTCTTCAACTCCTCTCCTGACTGTGACTGCAACCACGACTCTCGAACTGCCTGGAACTGACCCCCTCCCACTAAGAGTAGGCCCTCTTATACCCTAATTCTAACTTTGCTAACTAACTGTTGCAACATTAATATCACGCTTTTCTTTCATTGGTCCATGCATGTCAGCTTATTCATTCTTTAATCAAGTTCTCTTGGATTCAAGGGTCCTTGGATCATTTCCTTTCCCATACGCTTAAACATTTCCATCCTTTTCGATCAGTTCATTTGTAACTTCTTTCGACACATTCGAGAACTCCGCAGTCATTGTCCTTTCTCTTAGACTTGTTTCCCACGGGCTCTCTGCTGATCATCATGGCACACTATCAGTTCAATTAGGTCACACCAGCCTTGACCATTTCTTGCATCCTAGCCTCTCAGAGACATCACGAGGTTCCGGATTCCTCCAATCTCATCCCGTACCACGTGTCCCCTTGCGCCTGCGCACATCTTCCCACTGGCGGCCATTTTATATCGCCACTCGGTTATACTTTAGAAGCACTAATTTGAGGCAAACAAAACATAATTAAAATAGAGAAAAATATCCCTTTCGTTTCCCTCCCGTCTACGTACCCCAATTAGTTGTTACCTAGCAGAAAGCAACACTTAAGCTGTTCCTTACTTACCATCACTATTTGTTTTTGCAACGACACATTTTATTTCTACGAAGCACAACAACATGCATTTATTTTTATTAGTACGCATTTATTTTTACGTTATAATTAGACACACGGACATTTATTAATAGATTATTTAGCACACACATTGGCATATTACCATTCCCACACATACAGTGTTGATTAATACATTTAAACGAACATTTTATTTAATTAATTATAAAATTTGTTAGGGGTTAACATTTTTTATTTTTCCTGCTCCATCAGTGTCCAACCCAGCCCGCTCATCTTCTGAGCAGGGCTTGGATTCTATGTTCTGTGCATCTGTGGCTCAAATTGATGCTGCTGAAGAAGAATTGCCAGTGACTGTGGGTAACTAGGTACACTGCTCTTTGGTTGATGAGGAGTAAGACCATATGAGCTTGTACTTGATGAACTAATTGTGTGCTGTGGAGGTTGATCACCCACCTCAAGAGTGCAAGCAGTTAGTCAGGGTATGGGGTACTTCGATGCATACCAGGCCCCCTGCCTGATGTCAACACCTGTCTAGAGCCTATTTCAGTATAACTTGGTTGGTGAGGAGATTCCATAGTGAACGATGCTTCAAATATGGTAGGTTTGGGTTCTATTCAGTTACTGGAATAACTGTGTTGCATCTGCCAAAGATTTGTCAGTCACCATGTTAACATTATTTCTCCTTTTCCTTTTATTTTTTTAATGCAGATTTACATAGCGCGAACTCGACCACAAGGTATTGGAGCTCTTTACATGAGCACCAGTTACGTTACACAAGGACACATTCATTTTTAGGTCTCACCTACGCAGCGCGCATGCGCTGCATAGGAGGGGACCTCTTGTAATCGATCAGCTTTTCTCCCCAAAAACGTGCACGCTTTGCATTGCTTTCTATTGCAACGCGTGCACGTTTGGCGATTCCCTTGCGGGAGCGAGCGGCGCCATCTGTTAGCAATTATCTCGCTCGCTCCCGCAAGGTAAACGCTGCTGCGTCCCTGCTCTCGCCGCACTCCCCCTCCCCCTCCCACTTGTTTTTTTATGTTAGGTAAAGGGTTCCTGAAAACGGGACTTAATGGTTCTGTTTCTTCAAGCCTCCGAAAAGAAGAGAATTCACGCGCCTCTTACAGAGATTGCCCACTAGAGGGAACTAAACTTCCAGCAGAAAACCGGACTTGTCTCATTGACAGCATCTTGCATACCTTACAATCGCATGCTTTGTTTGTGTTCATAGAGCCCACGGCCTCGCATTAAATAACCTCACTGCGCGCGCGCTTGTTTTGTTGTGCCACTAGGTGAACCCAGTTAATCAGCGAGCCATAACTGACCAAGTTATGCTTGGTTTGCCGAGTAGTTTGCCTTATCAGAGGCAGTTTAAATACAATGTGTTCCACTCAACTTGTCCTATGGTCTAGGTTTGGCCATTTCTGTCGCCCGCCATGGAAGTGCGTGTGATGACCACTGTCTCCCTGCCAATAATAGTCTGTTGTAACTGCCATTATTGGCAATCTCAGTTATTACGGAACACCGTTGGCCAGATTTACGGACTGGTCATTAACATCGGCTCTACCACATCCGTCATTCACTGAAACCTCTTTAATCCCTATATGTGCATCCGTTCCTCAAGTGGATGTTGAGAAAAGCAAGCATGCCCTCTAGACTCCCTTTGCCTGGTCAGTCTGGCTACTGCATTGCTCCTTAGAAGTGGTTCCTTTGGATGGCCCACTGTAAACGATGCAGGCGCTGTGCGAGCCGTGCCCTTTCCCTCGTGGGCGACTGGTTTCGTTTGGTTATCAAGCGATTTTTGTTGATGTAGTTATTACGTGCTGGATTTGCTGTACCTTGTTGCCATACCACCTTTTGTTAAGGCGCGTGTCATTTATCCCTGATATTAATCTGCATTGTTTACATCCCCCCAACACACCTTTGGAAGTTGTACTCTTTGTTGGTAACTCTATTGTCTGCATACAATGGAGTAATGATTCGAAGAAACAAATGGCTGAAAGTTTATTTATTTTTTGACCATAGCCTCTTCAAAAATTAGTCTTCCGACTTTTATCTGTTGTTAACCCCCCCCCCCGAAAAACGGAGGGCCCCGGAATGACGTATCTTCTCGTGATTAATCTAAATAACTGGCAACTCTGAACACACATCAATTCAGACCTCGCTGATATGTTATCCCTTTTAAAAATGTAACTGTTACGTGATCACCGTGTGGTCCTTTATTTTATTGGAAATGAGAGTAGGACTTTAGCCCATTCCATCTCCACCTGGACACGCATGCACTTTGACACCCACTTCCAGCCAGGAAGTGAACTTAATTACCCATCAGTAATAACTTTTTCCAGATTTGTTCACTGCCGGGCCGTTTTAATAATTAGGTTTGTGTATATTAATGAATGCTCCTCTTGATCAGCAGTTCCCTCCTCTTCGCCCCAGCGCCATTGCACGTCAGACCTAAAAGTTGGCCAAAATGTACACAATTGTGTACTTGTTAACAACAAAAACAAGCATTGGCATAGCCAATAGGTCTCGCCTTTGGGACCTTATAAGTGTTTAGCCATGCAACAGTTGATGTTGTTGCACAAAGGATATTGTGCTGGATAATTAAACACTTATAAGGTCCCAAAGGCGAGACCTATTGGCTATGCCAATGCTTGTTTTGATAGGCACAGGGAGATTAAGTGATTTGCCCAGAATCACAGGATGTGGAGTCGACCCCGAGGCTCGAACTTTGGTTTCCCAGCTCCAAAGTCGGCAGTCTAGCCGTGAGACCATGAATGAAGCTTAGCCCATATAAGTCATGTGATTTTATTTGTCGAAGGCCTGGAAGTGAGTTGATAACTTTTATTATGTTTGCTCTCTATTTAAGATGTTTTGGGGGCCCTTGAGCGATAAGTGGCTGCAAATAAAATAACTTTTTCTCTGGTTATTGATGAATGTCCCTGCTTCGCTCAGGGGGTAAACTCCATTGTCCGTAAACCTTTTGTACCGAAAAAAAATTGTTAGGTTACTACCAAGGAACCTGTTGAGCAATTGTCGGTCTTTTACTGCTTCGCCCATCCGTGATGGCCCGTAGGCTTGTCCTTGTACTTGTGCTTGTCGGTCGGTAGTTTTGCCATATAGGCAATTGAGATGATGTTGAGGCCCCTCAGGTTACCAAGGAGCCACTTGCTGCCTTGTTGTTATTAACACTGATACTATAGATGCACTCATCGACAGCAGCCATGTCTGGTCTCTAAGGTTCTGGGCAATCATTCAGTACAACATTGCTCGCAGTTTGGCCTGGGGGGACACTCCAAGTTGTGTGATTTCTTCTTATTTCGGAGTTAGTTCAACAAGAGTAGCAGGCCCACCGAGCATGTTGAGGGGCTTGTCAGGAGGCAGCTAGGATATCGTCAGCGTTATTGGCTGCTGTTCTTATGGTAGGTGTTAGATTTGGGGGTCTCTAGTTGGCAGAGGTAGGTACCTTTGTCCAAATAGGGACCCTTGAGTCTAGTCAGGAAAGTAGGTACACTCCCGAAATAACCCCTGCTCACCCTCTTGGTAGCTTGGCACGAGCAGACAGGCTTAGTTCAGAGGCAGTGTGTAAAGCATTTGTGAACACATACAGTAATCAAGTGACAACACTACAAATGGACACCACACAGGTTATATATTTATAAAAATAGGTATACTTTATATAGATTTATCACAAGACCATAAACGACAAAAATAATCCACAATACTGTCAAGAATGCTTAGTTCTGACCAAAAGGCTTAATTCAAGGTTCTGTGCGAGTCGGTAGCCTCCTCCGGCTACGGTGATGTTGAGAACAAACAGAGTCTAACAAATCCAGCTGACCGCGTCGAGACGGGCCAACACAGCGTAGACAGACTCGGCCACAGTACCTTTTTCTTGAAGCGGCAGGCACGGGCGTGCGGGCCGGATGGCTGTTCGTCGCGATGCAAAAATGGAAGCGTTGCAGGACGCGTTGTCCCTCGATGCGGTGCAGGCAGCGGCTCGTTGACGTCGTCGAGACGGAGTCGGTGAGACCAGGGCCGTGCGTTGCAGGGCGAGACGGTGCTTCGATGCGGTGCTGGCAGGTTGCGGTGCGGCGGCGGAGCCGGATTCAGGAGCTGGCGTCGATCAGTCCGGACAGCGGTGCGAGTCGGGCGGTGCGTCGCAAAGCGTGCGAGCGGTGCCCAACTCCGGTGCGGTCACAGGACTCGAACTCAGCAGCAGTGACCGTGTCGGTCGGACCAGTTCGATTCGGCGAAGCGTTGCAGGACGCGTTGTCCCTCGATGCGGTGCAGGCAGCGGCTCGTTGACGGAGTCGGTGAGACCAGGGCCGTGCGTTGCAGGCGAGACGGTGCTTCGATCGCGGTGCTTACAGGACACCGAGTCGGTCGTGAGAGTCGGTCACAGCTCCCTACCTCTGTAGCCACTGAAACAGAGTTCCCAGCAGCAATTCACAAAGGGGTGAAGTCCAATGGTCCTGGGACTTCGGTCAGGGGGCAAGCTCTCTTCCAAGCCCTTGGAGATCCTTCACAAGTTGATGAAAGTCACAGCAAAGCAAAAGTTCGTTTCTCCTTTCTTTGGCAGTCAGGCAAACCACTGCAGGCCAATCCCCCAAGCAGCACTTCAGGCTTAGGGATAGTCTCTCCTCAGTTTCTTCTTGGTTCCGCTCCTCAGCAAAGGTTTCTTCTTGTTCCCAAAAGTGATCTAATTTTCCTGGGGTCTGGGTGCCCCTCTTATACCCTGATTCTCTTTGTTCTCTGGAGGCAGAGAGGCCTCTGCCTAGTCCAAAACCAGTTCTGGTCAGTCCTGGAGCACTTTGTTTTTCTGACTCCTTCTTTCCTTTCAGAATGTGGGGCAGAGTGCTCAGCCGCCCGGCAGGAAGTGGAGCCAGCATTGTGGAAGGCAGGCACAGCCCTATTCAGACCCAGGTGCAACTCCTCCCTCCACTCTGGATGCAGATCTTTCTATTCAGCCCTGCACTGACTCACCCTGTCTACTGTAGCCACCCCCAGCCCCTGTCACTCAATCTCCAGACAAGGAATACACAACCTAGCAGAGGCAGGCTTGGATAGTTAGGCACGAAAATACCCACTTTCTAAAAGTGGTATTTTCAAACACAGAATGTTAAAACCAACTTCACTAAAAGATGTATTTTATCATCCTGAGTTCAGGCATACTAAATTCGTTTTTCTACCATGTTCCCGGGGTCAGTTCTGACTATAAGGTGTAATAGTCAGTCTGCCCATTCTGGCCTATGGGGAGCAGGTAGCCTTGCAATAGTGAAAAACGAAAATGGCTGTAATTCACTATTAGGACATGCCACACACACCAGGGCATGTCCTACCTTATACTTACAATGCACCCTGCCCTCGGGCCTACTTTAGGGGTGACCAACATGCAGTAAAGGGAAGGTTTAGGGACTGGTAAGTGGGTGTACTCACCAAGTCGACATGGCAGCCCTAGGCTGCACACAGGCTCTGCGATGGCAGGCCTGAGACACCTTTTACAAGCCGCTTCTGTGGGTGGCACAACCAGTGCTGCAAGCCCACCAGCGGCATCGGATTTACAAGCCCTGGGCACACTGAGTGCACTGTACTAGGGACTGACAAGTAAACCAATCATCCAATCATGGAGTCACTAATACATATCTCAATTAACGATAGGGAGCACTTGCACTTTGGCACTGATTAGCAGCGGCAAAGTGCCCATGAGCATCTAGTCCAGCAAAAACATATCGGCAACAGTGGAGGCATTACAAAAAAATGGAAGGGAGACCCACGCCAAGGACGCCAGGTCTAACAGTAGGGCATGCCTTTGTCTGCCTATGAGGACACTTTTCTCCCCGATCCTCAGTGTCCCTGCCATGATAGGCATTAAGGGTAGAGAAATTCTTGGGGCTTATTAAGGGCGGCGGTGTGGGCTTGGGGAAAGGATTTGGTAGGCCTCTTGAGCTTGTGGGTATTCTTTGAGAATGTGTACGCACCTTACAGGATACATCACATTTGACTGGGGAGGCAGGAGAGACTGGCAATGATGGGTTCTCGGCATCTATTCCGCCATGAGGTACACAATGACCTTTCACTTTGGACTCCTGGTCTTCGGAGGCTGGCAAGATTCCCTCTGGGCTCACGTCCCGGTTGGTATCTAAACATTTCGCCTTTTTCTTGCCAGGTGTTTTTTTTTAACATGTTGTGCAGTCGTACCTTGTGTCTGAGTCCTACCTATATATGACAGATAAGGAAACCCAAAAGAGAGGCACATCATATGATTTGTCCAGGATCACTCGGTGTGATCAAGTGTAACTAGGAATCGAACTAAGGTGTCCTGGTTTCATGGCCAGCAACTTAATCACTTGTTGCATCTGTTCTCATTGGCTCTCAGAAATCTGGGGCTTGCAGGAGTGACGAAAGAGAGACAGGGGGCGAATGCTTGATGTGGGAGTTATGAGATGCCAAAAATGACAGAGAGGTGGGAGGCATTTGAGAGTGCCAAACCATACACAAGTAGGCAGGAAGGTTGTGGAACTTACTGGAATGCTGGTTTGGACGAAGGCTGGAGAGGGTGGGAAAGATGGCAAATAAGAGTGATAAACGGTCCTTAGATGGGTGGGCCTGCGTGAGGGTGTATAGGAGGTGGGTGGGTGCTTATGACAATGCTAAATAGTACAGAGATGGTTGGGCCAGTGGTATGGTATTGCTGAATGGGACACAGTAAGAGAGGGGGGAGGAGACTAGCAGCGAGCAGCAAAATGGGGCACAGGCTTGATGGTGTGTGCTCAACAGAATACAGATAATGTGGCGGAACACAGGGAGTAGAGCCAGCAAGCTCCATCCATCTCTGTGCCAGTAAGTCCTTCAAGGGTCTTCTCCACCATGGTTGCCCACTTCTGCTAAAGACGTTCAATTTGCACATATTCGATGAGTCTGGCTTGCTTACCCTAGCAGGCTACGCATACAATCTTGAGTCAAGCAAAAATACACGATAGATCCAGCTACTTGACGCTCACGGGCCCATTTCTTGAAAGGTACCCTGCAGTAGTGCTGCACTCAAGGCTTGTGTGCGTCTTTTGTGGAAGCAAGAATTCATGACTGGACACTGCACTCTTTTGCTTCAATTTAATGGCTCTGAGATGTAAAGTAGAGTGTCAAAGTTATGCTGGCTTCTTAAACTTTAGTAAAATGTGTATTATTATTATTGAATTTGCGTATAGTGTATAGCTGCCCCTAGGGTTTACCAGCGCTTTGGAGGCAGGTAGAACAGCTTAGAAGTGCGACCTAAAATAACCAGATTTTTAATTCTTTGCGGAAGATGGATAAGGAGGTGCTGCAGGTCAGAGACTCAGGGAGAGTGTTCCATAGCTTGGGGCCCAGGAAGAAGAAAGAGCGACCAGCCATCCGGGTGCATCTGACTCTCGGAACTGTAAAAAGGGATCGATCCCAGCCAGAAGGCAAGGTTCTTCAACTTGTTGGTGGGTCGGGAAGCTCTTCCAGTGTGGCAGGGCAGTATTGGGGCCCCCAAAGTTTGGGATTCTTGCCTAATACCATAACCTCAGTCTTATCCCCATTTAGTTTTAGAGAGTTGTGTTCATCCAGGAGGAGACTAGGCCGAGGCAGGAGTTGAGATCTTCCGAAACGACTTCCTCCCCGGATG
Source organism: Calotriton arnoldi (assembly GCA_963921515.1). Classification (NCBI taxonomy): domain Eukaryota; kingdom Metazoa; phylum Chordata; class Amphibia; order Caudata; family Salamandridae; genus Calotriton; species Calotriton arnoldi. The sequence goes on from CAWUFW010000941.1 coordinate 2,923,982, forward strand.
AGAGAGAGAAAATGATCTGGGTATCATCCGCATATGAGAATAGGGTAAGACCACAGCTTTCCACCAGGTCTGCCAAAGGGCGCACATAAATGTTGAAAAGCATGGGGGTGAAGGGAGATCCCTGCGGAACATCCGAGGTGAGTGAGTGTGAGCTGGACACTGCATTTGCCGAGAAGGCCTGAAAAGTGCGATCTGTCAAGAAGGAGGTCGGCCAAGCAAGCGCCGTACCTTGGAGACCCAGTGTCAGTCTTTTGGCAAGAATGTCATGAGACACAGTGTTGAAAACCACGCTGAGGTCTAGTAAGATCAGCGCGGCTGTGCCTCCCATGATCAGGAGCTGTCTTATGTGTTCTGTGACTCCTAGAAGGGCAGATTTGGTGCTATGCTCGACTCTAAATCCTGACTAGGAGGAATGAAGGGCATCCTGGGCCATCAGAAATGAGGTGAGTTCAGTGTGGACATGCTTCTCCAGTATCTTGGGGAAAATGGACAGCAAAGAAATGGGTCTAAAATTGGACCAGTTAGCCGGGTCCAGGTGTTTTTATTTTTAGCAAGGCAAGCACCATGGCATGCTTCCATGCTTTAGGTAAATGCCCCTCGAGAAGGGAGAAGTTCAGTAGTTTTACCAGTGGATGCATAAGGTGTGAGCTCAGAGTGCTAAACTTGGCTGGGGGTAGAGGATAAAATGAGGAGCCTGATTTAATTGACTGCAGCAGGTCTCAGAAACGAGGGGAGCCCTAGGGGAGCAGAGATAGTACTCTTGCCGGTGGCTGGATCGTGACCGAGGGATTTTCTTCCTTGGTAGAAGATGGAGTGGGATTGGAGTTTGGACTAATGGTCCCAGGCTGGGTTTTGCCAGTCTTTACTGTGGCTAGGGTAAGCCAAATGTCTGTCACCTTCTTGACAAAGAAGTCCGCCAGCTCTTCGCATTGAGCTTGCGACAGTAAGGGGGAGGAACAGTATTACTGGAGTCTTACAGATCTTGGACCACTCTGAAGTGTTTTAGGGCAGTTTTGTGCTTTTGAAATTATTTCAGAGTGAAAGAAAGCTTGAGCATTTCTACAGTGTATATGGTATTGATTCCAGGCGGTTTTATATTGAAGTTTTGAATTCTTGTCATATAGCTTCCTCCAGGCCCTTTCCATTTGCTTATAGAGTTTATTTTCTTCCTGTAAGGTCTCATTAAACCAGGGGGCTGTGGGCTGTTGCCCAGACATAGATTTAGGTTTGGCTGGTAAAACTATGTCAAGAGAGTTTCAGAGCCAATTGTCGACCATGGGTTGATCTCCATCAACCTTCTGTACCAGTTGAGGTGAGGTGTTCGACAGACACATATTGAAAGCACGGATGTCTAATTTGGCTCAGTTTCTGGCCATGACTTTGGGCCCAAAAGCTGCAGAATGGGTGAAAAGTGACAGGGTATGAAGAAGGGTACTTCAAAGTGGTCTGACCAGAGTAGTGGCATGGGTGGGTCCATGGTAAGACCTGTGACGTTTGAAAAAATGGGGTCCATCAAATGACCTGCTTTGTGTGTGGCGGAGGAATCAATTAGGCTGAGATTCAGGGCACCCAAGTCTTCTATAGCAACCTGATTTTTTAATGAAATTTTGGCGTTGGGCAGCACAGCAAGGCACCTTGCTGCACTGCCCTGCGCTAAAGTGCAAGGGCAGGAATGCACTGTATGAAAGCAATACTGTGCATTCCTGTTCTTTCTCCCAACACTGGCACAGTTCAGCAGCCTAGCGCCTATGTAGGAATCCCTTGCACCATGGTGCAAGGGTGCCTCCGTTGCATGCAGGATTGTTTTTGTGCAGGAAGGGTTACCTATCCTGAAAAATCCTAAGAGGCATTGTTCTCATTCTATGGGCTTAAGAATGGGATTTTGGTGTAGGGCAGCTCAGCAAGCCATCTTGCTGTGCTGCCCTACTCCAATTTGAAAGGGCAGGAATGCACCATATTTGAGCAATACTGTGCATTCCTGTCCTTTCTCCCTTCGCTGGCGCATTTCCGGCAGCCTAGCGCCAATGTAGGGACCCTTGCACCATGTTGCAAGGGTGCCTCCATTGCATGCAGGATTGTTTTTGTTCAGGAAGGGGCACCTTTCTGCCCATAAACAACCGTAAGAGGCATTTTCCTCTTTCCATGCGTGCTGCAGAATGCAACACACATGGAAAGAGGAAAAAAACGAGAAGAAATAAACATATTTTTCCTCGTGACGTCTCACCTTGGGAGGCATATGGATTTGGCGCTTCCCTAGGTTTACAAGAAATCTGGGGCAGCGTCAAATTTAATGGGTGTTGCGTGGGAAAACCCACTGCAACGCCCATGGAACGCCTCCTGGGCGCAGAGTAAGGTGACGCAGCGATCTGCGCTGCGCTGCCTTACTCATGATTTATGAGGCCACTCAAAAATACACAGGGTGGCTTTGCGTGGCTTCATAAATTGGATTGAGAGCCCTGTGTCATGCACATACCACTTTACATGGTGCAAAAGTGATGCAGGGCTCTCATAAATAAGCCTCAAATGTGTGCTGCTAAATGCTAAATGCAGCACACATGGAAAGAGGAAAAAACGAGGAGAAATAAACATATTTCTCCTAGTTACGTCTCACCTCGGGAGGTGTACGGATTTGGGGCTTCCCCAGATTTACACGATTTTGTAAATCTGAGGCAGCGTCAAACTCCATGAGTGTTGTGCTGGGAAACCCACTGCAACGCCCATGGAATGCCTCCCAGGCGCAGAGTAAGGCGGCGCAGCGATTTGCACTCCGTTGCCTTACTCATGATGTATGAGACCACTCAAAACCATGCAGGGTGGCTTTGCGTGGCTTCATAAATCAGATTGAAAGCCCTGCGTCACTTTATGTGGTGCAAAAGTAAGACAGGGCTCTCATAAATAAGCCCTTCAGTTTGCAGATGACATCTTCTAGATGTATATTTAGGTCTCCAAGTATGGTAAACATGTATCACTTCCAAAGCTGGAAAGTACCATTATCCAGTAGGAAAATAGCTGGCGGTGCTAGTTGAACTCATGTTTCTGTTCAGACAACTTAGTAGACAAACATAACAAGTGTAGAAGTGCTCAACCCAATAAAATGAGCATTCTCATTACTTTATGGCTCCGGCCAGTTTTGTTTCATTCTTCAAAATTCTTTAGTAGCTAACTCCACTGCAGCTTGCACAAGTTGTACCGGCAAAGCCATTTCATCTTGTGAACCTTGTCATAGAATCACATTATATTCGATTGTGAAGATCTCATGATGCAGTTGTGGGTCTTCTGATGAACCACACAGAAAAGGGTCTGACATCCTCCATAGAGGCACACCCTCATTTTATGTAGGGCTTCTTTGTTGTTGTGCTGTTCACATGGCACAGAGGAAGAAAAATATAAAAACATTACAGAGAAACTTAGATCTTTGAGTAAGTGCTAAAAATTATGCTAATGACCTTTGGTCTCTTTTAGCACTTCCTCCCTTGTGGAGCTGGTGGGATGTGAGAAGTAAATGACATTTCTTCTTTATTTAATGCTTCTATTACTTCAGCCAATGGCGTTACTCTGAGTCCTACTCCCTCGCTTTAATTCATGACAGTTGAGGCCTACCTGCCTCCCCCAGACACCAATCCCACAAAAAACCACCCAATAAAAAGTGCCTCCCCATCTTACCTCCTGTAAAGTAAACAAGCTCACAACCAACCCACTAGTCAGTTGTTCTGTACTGTTGTATGAATTAAAGTGAGGGAGTAGGACTCAGAGTAATGCCATTACCGGAAGTAATAGAAGCATTACACTTACATCCCTCCCTCACTTGAATTCATAGCAGTTGAGAGGTAACAAGGAAATCACACGTACAACTGACAGTGGCAAAGAAAAGAACCTGTGTTTTTTTAAACAGAACACAAACCATCCCTTATTAAATCATTCTGCATTTGTAACCAAACACATAATTTACGCAAGAAATGTCCAAAAGCCTATAATGCGCTTGAAAGTAGAAGGGTCAGACCATGTGGCTGTCCAACAAATTTCAGCAATTGAAGCCCCTTGCAATTCTGACACAGTGGAAGACATGATGCTCGTAGACCTACCCTGGACCCCTTCAGGCAAAACCACTCCTTCAACCTCGTATGCTGTGAACAATTAGAGATCTGACCACCTGCTCTAAGTTGAAACTGTAGACTTCTCGCCTTTTCTCCCAGGACCAAAATTCACAAACAAAGCTCCTGTCTAAAAGGCTGAACCCTTTCCAGATAGATGAGGAGAGCTCTCCTAACAGCCAAAGTATGCAATCTCCTTTTCTCATCTGAGGAGGGAGAAGTAAAACATTCCAGGAGAATAAGCTCCTGCTGCTTGTGAAAGGAGGAATTGACTTTTGGAACAAAAGAAGGAACTGGAACCAAAAGCACCCTGTCCTGATATATTCTACACAAGGGGAACTTGCAAGACAAAGCCTCTAACTCTCCCATCCTTCTTGCTGACGTTATCACAACCAGAAAAAAGTTTTAAGAGTCGGACTGAACATCAGTAAGATCTAAAGGCTCAGAAGGCACCTTAGTGAGAGCCCCCCAGCACTAGTTTCAAATCCATGGAAGGAAATGACCGTAATGAGCTGGTGCCTGTATTTGCTAAGCCTTTTAAAAGCCAAGAAACTAGACCTCCATAATTTGTCAGATTTCGCCAAGAATCTCTAAAAGCCCGGATAGCCGTCCATTGGACTCTCGGTGTAGCAAAAGTCAATCCTAGTCTCAACCGTACTGCAAGAATTCCATAGTCAACATTAAACTAGCAGAGTTAGGATCCAACTCGCTCTTCTCACACCACCGAGAAAAGGGCTTCCAATGTCTATTATAGGAATGCAACGTGGACAGCTGTCTTGAAGCCTGGAGGGTATCCACTAAACTCTCCAGGACTCTTTGACCCCTCAACCCCCTCCTCTCAACCTCGAAGTTGTCATGTGAAGCTTCCTTAGGGTTTCCTGTCTGAGGACTGGAAACTCGAGAGGAGAAGGAAGAAGAGGCTGAGTCCACTCCTGCAACACTCTCATAGCAAGCAATAGAGGAAACCAATTGGCTCTCAACTACCGAGGAGCAACCAGCAACCACATGAGCGTGCTCCCTTCTCACCCTCACTAGAAATGATGGAAGAAGGAAAAACGGAGAGAAGGCATACAGCAGGCCCCTTGGCCATTGACATGACATGGCATCTATTGCCCAAGCCCATGCATCCCTGTGCCTTAAACAAAACTGATGTACTTTGGCATTGGTTCCTGATGCAAACAGATTCAGCACTGAGATAGCCCAAAACTGCACCAATTGATCGAACAGTGAGGAAGGAGAGAAAAATTCAGCGACGATGGAAGTTTCCTGCTGAGAACATCCGCTGTCAGATTGGATGTCCCGTGAATATGGATAGCTGTCAGGGAAATGAGAAAGTTCTCTGCCCAAGAGAACATCATGCGAGTAATCATGTTGAGTGCCCTTGATCTGGTGCCTCTCTGTTTATTTATATAAGCCTATGATGTGGCATTGTCTGTCTGGATCAACACAGCTTTCCCTTGGATCCGGGACTTGAAAAACAGGAGAGCTGAAAGGACTGCCTCTACCTCCCTCTAGTTCACAGATATTCGTTGGACTCCGCTAGTGACTAGAAGCTGTGTACTTGATGAGAGTCCAAGCATGTCCCCCATCCTGATAGACTGGCATCCATCATGAATATCAATGGAGCTGGAAGATCCAGAGTAACCCCAACCTTCAGATTGGAAGTGGTCAACCACCATGCTAGTTCGTCCTTCATTCTCTGGGATAAACAAATACTTAGAGAGAGATCCTGAGAGCCTAGATTCCAATTCTCCAGAATCCAAGAACCCAACTTGTGTAGGTGAAACTTCGCCCAGGGAACCATAAAAATCGATGCAGCCTGATCTCCCTGAACTCTTAGCCACAGAGAAACCCTTGGCGCTTGCTGATCACATAAATACAAACTGTGATCCTGGATTTTGAGAATTCGGCAAGACAGTAATCAAACCTTTCTCTCTCAGGTCTGAGAACGTGCAACTATAAAGACCAAATCCTGGGCTTGCTCTAAATTGGACTGGCTCCAATTAAAGAGAAACTCATGTTTTTGGAGCACCTCCAGCACTCTGGTTGTATGTGACACCAAAAGCTTTTCGGAAGGGGCTTGCACCAACCAATTATCCAGATGCAGGTGGACAAAAATTCCTTCAGCATGAAGGATAGTGGCCAGAGGTGCCAGAACCTTGTGAACACTCTCAAGAGGACTTGAAGCCAAATGAAAGGACTCGAAACTGATAATGGTAATTTTCTGCTGCAAAGTGGAGGTACTTTTGATGCGACTACTTGAAAGGAACATGCAAAAAGGTGTGCTCCAAGTCTATTGATGCCATCCAATATCCTGTATTATCAGAGGCATTATAGACTGCAAGCTCACCGTCTGAAAATGGATTGATTTTATACAGGAGTTGACCCATTTTAAATCTAGTACAGGCCTAACACCCCTGACATCTTATGCACCAGAAAAAGGATGGAGTACGCTCCCATCCCTCTCTCTGCAGGATGCACTTTGCAATAGAGACTCAACCCCCTCCAGAAAAGCAAAACGATTGGAACCTAGTGTTGGCAGATGAGTGACCTTTATTCCAGTAGCCGTATGACACTCCAGAAACTCTATTGCATAACCTTTGTCAATGATATCCACAACCCATTTTATTTATAAAGTTTTATATAGCGCTAGCTAGACCCGTGGGTATCAGAGCGCTTTACATACACAAAGGAAAAGAAAAAGAATTGCATAACATCGCTGTATATAAGGATGCATAAAGACACAAGCAAAGACATAATACTTATGTATCCAGTGAGGGGAGAAGGACGCAGGTGGCTGACACAGTCAGAAAACCACCATCCTTGAAGGTCAAAGTGAGCGGGGAGTCTACTAGGTTATTGATACCTGGGACGGTTGCCTTGGTCGGAAAAATATTGGTTGAGAAGAAAGAGTTTCAGGTCCTTTTTGAAGCAAGAGAAGGAGGGGTTGCATCTGAGGTCGATCGGGAGTGCGTTCCACATCCTGGGTACGTTGCCAGAGAAGGACCGGTACTGGGTCGTTTTCTTTTTCAGTTTCGGAGGGATAAGCAGAAGTGAGTTGGTGCTTCTCAGAGTTCTGCATTTCCCTGCTTCTACTAGTTTGCTGTTTAGGTAGTTTGGGGATTGGGTGTGAAGGGTCTTGTGAGTGATGCAGGCTAGTTTGAAAATACATCTACTTTCCATGGGAAGCCAGTTGAGTGCGTAGAGGGTTGGTGAGATGTGTTCAAATCTTTTTACATCAGTTATGAGTCGGGCTGCCATGTTAAGGACTGACCTTAGTGGGGCTAGGTGAGCTTTTGGTGACCCTGTTAGGATGGCGTTTCCATAGTCCAGTTTTGAAAGGACTAGGGATTGAACAATTGTCTTGAGATCATCTTGAGGAATGAAAGGTTTAATTTTCTTGAGGTGTTTTAGGGAGTAAAGCGCACTTTTTGCAGAGTTCTTTATGTGGTCCTTCATTGACAAGTTCTTGTCCAGGGTAATGCCTAGTGACTTTACTGAGTCGGATAGGACGAGGGAGCAGTTTAGAGCATCCAGCTCCTTGAGCCAGACTTGAATTGGTTGGTGGTTACTTTTCGGAGAGAACAGTATTAATTCCGTTTTGTCTGGGTTCAGTTTTAAGTGATTTGCGTTAAACCAGGTTTGGATCTTGGTAAGCGTGACATTGAGGTGTCGGACGTCACTGGGCGATTTGATTTTGTAGTATATTTGTGTGTCATCAGCATATAGGTGGTAATGAACCCCTGCTTGTTTCAAAATAATTGCAAGGGGTTCCATGAAGAGATTGAAGAGGGATGGTGATAGGATCGATCCTTGCGGGACTCCAAGTTTGACTCGTGTTGGTACAGAGAGGCAGGAGTTGATTTTAATCTGTTGCGAACGGTGCTGAAGGAAGGAGGTGAACCATTCTAGTACTGTGCCATTAATGCCACATCGGCTCTTCAGAGTCTCAAGTAAAGCTCGATGGTTTACTGTCTCAAATGCCGCTGATAAGTCAATAAGGATGAGGAGGCAGGCAGTACCTTCATCTAAGGCTCTGTGGATATCATCTGCAACATTGAGCATCGCTGTTTCGGTGCTACAACCTTTCCTGAAACCCGACTGAAAGGTATCGAGGAGGTTGAAGTTGTCAATATGTTTGTTAAGTTGTTGGAGAATGCACTTCTCCAAATTTTTAGCTAGGAACGGAAGGTTGGAGATAGGTCTGAGGTTGTTGAGCTCGTTGGGGTCGGCCCCTGGTTCTTGAGTAAGGGTGTGATTTGTCCTAGCTGAAGGGAATCTGGGACACAACCTGATGTGAGAGAGGAGTTGATGATTTTTGTCCAGACAGGGGCAATGATGTGGTTGAGTTTTTTTACTATTGTGGATGGGAGGGGGTCCATAGTGTGGGAAGAAGGCTTTAAGCTTGCAATTATATTGAAGACTTCGATTTCCGAAATGGGTTCGAAGTTCGACCAATTAGCGTCATTTTTCAGTAGGAAGCGGGTCTGGTTGTCCGTGGTAGGATTTCGATCTGTATGGTCCGGGATGGTTAAAGAGGGGCAGGTTGCAGGGGAGGGAGGATTTGAGGTTTGGGTGAAGGATTGCTCAATTCTTGTGACTTTATCAGTGAAGAAGCAGGCGATTTCTTCGCATCGATCTTTGGTGGCTTTTCTTTCTATTGGGGGTGTGCTGTTTGTTTGACTTTTGACAATGTTGAAGAGTTCTCTAGGTCTATTCTTCACCTGGTCTAGTTGGCTGCGGAAGAAAGTGGCTTTTTCTCTAAAAATGTGTTTTTTATATGCCGCCCGGGTTGATCGAAGTTGTGCTAGGTGAAGAGTCGAAGGGTTTAGTCTCCACGTCCGTTCTGATTGTCTGAGTTGTCTTCTTTCGTTATTAAGATCCATATTGAACCAAGATTTAGATTTGGTAGATCTCAAATGTTTGAGTTTGAGTGGTGCTACTTGATCTAACACCTCTGTCATTGTGGAATTAAAGTGGGCTGTGAGGTCGTCGGTCGTCATAGTGGAAGGCTGGGGTTGTAGATGGGTTTGGATCCTGGATTCCAGTTCCGTTATGGGGACTCCTTTGATGTTCCTGGTCCAGTGCTTAGTTTTGTCAGGTCGTATTGGTTGGTTTCTGACATGCGAGTCAATATTAAACAGTATGAGGTGGTGGTCGGACCAGTCAATGGGAGAAATCGATCTCAAGGAGACCAGCTCATTTTTGGTAATGATCGTATCCAGAGTTGCTCCTTTGATGTGTGTTGGTTCATTGCAGAGTTGTTTGAGGTTGGTAACTTCAAGCAGGTTGGAGAGGTTCTGAGTTGTAGTGTCTTCTGGGTTGTTCCAGTGGATATTGAAGTCACCCAGGAACACGTCTTCCGTGTCAGTAAGGGAGAAACGAGTTATTAGGTCAGTTAGTTCTACCGTGAAGAGGGTACGTTCACCAGGAGGATGATAGATGGTGTGAAATTTGATGGCCGTGGTGCCTTTGGCTGTAAATTCAACACCTAGGTACTCAAGAGTCAGGTGTTCTGTGGATTCTAATCTGGTAAGCTGTATTCCTTCTTTATGGATGATAGCAAGGCCGCCACCTGTTTTGATCAGTCTGTCGTGTCTGATGATGTTGTAGCCTGGGGGGGGTGAGAAGGTCTAGGATGGGGGTAGAGTGGTCATTGAGCCAGGATTCTGTGAGGAATGCGATGTCTAATTCTTCCGCGAGTATAACTTCAGCAATGTCTGTGGCGTGTTGTACTGCTGATGTACAATTGAGGAGCATGCACGACAGAGGCCGGAGCGCCTCAGTGGTGGTGTGTGCTGTATGTATGGAAGTGTATTGAGCAGGGAGTCTGGGCGAGAGGACAGGTCTAGGGATTCCATTAGTGCTCACTAAAACTGGGATTGTCGACACGGCCGAGTTCTGGCTAATTTCGAGGTAAGAGTCGTTGATATCATCTGCTTCACGTTCTGAAATGGGTCGGAGAGCTCGGCTTGGACGATGTGCCTGATTCCTCATAGGATTGGTGGGCCATGAGGTGCCAAGTGGGGCCATGGAAGAGGCAGTATGGGGGGAAGGTGTGTAGTTACCCTCAGTGTGTGAGCAGGGAGGATTAATTCGGTTGGGGAGGCTTAGATGAAGGTGTAGGATATCTGCCGCTAGGGAGTCTATTTTCTGCTCCATTCGGGTCAGAAGCTGGGAAAGTGTGCTGAGAGGGCATGATGTCTTCGTCAGGGGCAGTGTATGACCAGGGTCTGTGGAGGGAGAGGGTACTGGGTTGTGGGATTAAGTGGCATCATTGGGGTTAGGAGTGGGGATAGGTTGGACGTGAGGAGTCCGGTCTTTGTTGCTTCCGGTCAAGAGGTTAGGAGGAGGTGTTGTGGGTCTTGCATCCGTGGGAGGGGAGTGAGCAATGGTAAGGAGAAGGTCCATGTCTGGGGGATTGGCAGTGTGATTAGCAGTGGGGGCGGTTAGGGCATGTGGCGGTGGGTCGGGGGGGAGTGAGCAGTGGCTAGAGGGAGGTCAGTGTCCGAGGGATTAAGGGTGACGTTGGGTATGGAGATGGTTAGGGCAGGCGGAGGAGGGACAGTAGTGGAGTTGGGGATAGTTTGCGAAGGTAGAGTCGGGTCTCCTGAGGTCGAGGGGGGGTGCCTGTAGTAGGTTCAGTCATGGAAAGAAAGTTGTTAGAGTCCGATCTGGCTAGCTCAGAGTCAGTAGGGACAGTAGTGGAGTTGGGGATAATTTGCGAGGGTAGAGTCGGGTCTCCTGAGGTCGAGGGGGGTGCCTGTAGGAGGTTCAGTCACGGAAAGAAAGTCGTTAGAGTCCGATCTGGCTATCTCCGGTTCAGCCTTGCAGTGTTTATTAACAGTGCGTTTGCTGGACCTGGTGGTAGCGGTTGAGGCCATTGTAGAGGGTGTTTGGCGGCGGAGTGTGATGATGGGGGTAGTGAGATTATAATTAGTGATGGTGGATGTCCATAAGTTGTAGCGTGGGTTGTCCAGAGAGGGAGATTGGGTTGTTTCTGTTTTTTTTGTCGGGGTGGGGGGGGGGGATTGGGTTTGATGGTATTGGTGAGTTAGAGAGGAGAGTAATGTTGGGAAGTGCCAATCAAAAATGGTGAGGTGCGGGTCAGTGGCCTGTACGAGAATGTTTCCTGTTCTGAAGATAGAGATTGTGAGTTCCCCTTTAAAGGTAGGGGTGACTGTTGTGGAGATTTTTTCTCCATAGGGAATATTAACTGATTTGGTGACTTGAAAGTGAAGAAGGAAGGTGTTTTTCCACTTAGTCGGGCGATTTGTGTAAAAGATGAAGTTAGTTTTCGTGTTGCCGTTAGTAGCGGTGTGGTAGTTGTCTACTATAAGTGTTTCCGGGTGCTGTTTTAAGGTACTGTGCTTTAGGTACTTTTTAGCATTACTGGTCAGATTTTCTGGGTACTTTATGGACCATGAGTTGGGTCCGTAATGCACGAGTTTAGAGTTCCAGGTGGGGTTTGGCGGGTGCATATTTAATGGCTGAGAGTTCAGGCTCTGTTTGAATCTATGGGAGGAGAGGTTGGTTGCGCATTTGCATCTTGTGGGAGCAGGTGTTCTTTCAGGAACAAGCTAACGCTGTCTCAGCTGGTTCGAGGAAGTAACCGTCCCTAGAGGAAGTAACCATCTCCACTCTGCACTGATGGGGCAAAAGGCCGGCTCCTGTGTGTGATACTGTGTCAATTCCTGTGTTAATTCGAGTTGAATTAAGGTTGCCCTTGCTGTCGTCATTAGGCACCACTCCGTGGTGTGGCTCCCTTTAATGCCAGCAATCACAGACCCAAAGCCTCTTCAGGGGCGGGCGACATGTTAAGGTCAGGCATTGTAACATCAATGACTCACAGGGGCCTCTTCGGGGTGACCGCCATCTTAGGGTCAGGCATTGTGAAAAACTTAATATCTTGTATTGTGAGAACAGTGCCTCACAACCGACCCCCTTGTTTCCAGTGTTATATAGTTTTACGTGGAGTTGTTCTTTAGAGACTTTAATAACACTCGCGCGTGGCAAGGACGTGCCCCGCCCCCCTTCCATGTGTCTGAAACAACCTTTCTCCAATTTTCCAAAAAGTGGTGAATTCTTCCTCCCACTGGCTCCAGCATGGATGAACAGTACTAGTCACGATCTCTTTTTGGGTGGGGATTTCTTACCCACCTCTTTCTTATGAGAAAATGACCTTAGCTGATACGTACATCTCCGGAAGGTAGATGACTTGTACTCCTTTCGTGGAAATGCCGAGGCCCATTTGTCCCAAAACGTCTTGGATCCAGCTCTCCCTTTATATGTATTCCTTAAATGCCTTAAAAAACATGGATTCCAATTGTTCACCAAACAGCATTTTACCTTGAAAAGGTAGCCTTATAAACACAGCCTTTTCACCCATCTCCGCCTTCTATTCCCTCATCCATAAATCTCTTCTGGAAGTTATCATTGCTCCCATTGACATCGCCGTCATCTTGATCACATGGAAAGAAATGTCAACTAGCAATCGCCCCTGCTCCTCCATACCTGCTAGCAGCTCCAAACACCCAAGCTTCTCTTGTATGGCTACTGCCAGTTTGTCAAAGTCCTTGATTACCGACTGGGCAGTATAAGAGGCATACATGCTGGCTTTCAGGCCCAGATTACCTGCAGAGAACGCCTTCTTCAGACCTGAGTCGACCTTTTTATCAGAGGTATCAGTAGAGTCACAGTCCTCCGGATTAATTGAATTCCTGCCAATTAGGTGGATAACATGGCATCCACTTTAATGTTATAAGGAAGAACGTCCACACCCTCAAGCAGATAAAACTTTTGTAGGAAGCAAGGAACCACCATTTTATCCAAATCATTCCATTCCCCCATAACCTTAATGGATCCATGGAAGGGCATAGCTATTGCGCATGGTTTGTCATACTGGGAAAAATAACCTCTCCACCTTCATCCACATAAAAAGGAGGAAAACCCAAATTGTCCCGAACATGTGACAAAATGTCCCACATCTCCTCTCTCCTAAGGTATTTTCTGGATGAAGTAGTGGGCTTATCAGAATCTGACTCTGAAGATTCTATCTCCTTCCTCACAGAACTGGAACTGCGACAGCGCTTAGTGGAAGCCAAAGCCCTTGAATTTGCAGCCTCAATCATGTCCTGCGCCTCTAATTGCGATATGAGAGGCGGTAACTGAATCCACTCTCCCAGGACCAGACCTGTGAGACGGGATAGGACCCTCCGCGTCTGAGGAGGAGGAATAAAAGACGTTTCCTCTTAGCAGCCTTCTTCCCTCACATCTTACCAGATCGAAGCGCATACCAACACTGAAAAGAAGGAACCAGACAACTTCCCTGAAATACCAACATAGAGAATAAGAGACATCCAATAGAATGCCCCCAAAAATGCTCAAATTTTACTGGCTAATTTCAAGCACTGCAAAATAATCAAAACGGTGTCCCACCAGGACCTTACCATCTTTACCACACCATGCACAGGACAGCCCCACTCTCCCTGCATGCATAGCAACCAATGTGATCCACAAAAGGTTGCAGAGTCCCCCTGACCTGGAAAACCTTGCCCATGCCGCAAAGGACCAGCCCGTCACTGTCGACACGTCCTCTGCTGAGCCACTGTTCCAAGCCCCATAGTGAACATCTGGCTCAGTGCGGCTCTAAATCTCCTCCAAAAGCGCAGAAAACATAGGAAAAATCCCTGAAGTAAAATTGTCCACTCCAAATTCAAAAGATAACTGCACTTTGTTGGTCAACGCAGCCACACCAATATTGACAAATGGTATCTACAATGGGAGACAAAAAAGACAGGAGGTATGACAGGGTTAGGGGCTTTTTACTGGGTGGTCCTTCTTGGGGTTGGTGTCTTGGGGAGGCAGGGAGGCCTCAACTGTTATGAATTAAAGCACGGGAGGGACCTAAGACTAGTACCCATTACTTACCAAAAAACTCAAAGGTATAAAAACTCACCCAGTACTCAGTTCTAATGTTATTTACACTCGAGTGTTTTGTACTTTTTTTATCCTGTTAATTAGAGAAACCAACCAGAAGGACATTGAGACTTATGGATCTTCTTAAGAAGGCGGGGACTGGACCTAGATGAGTGTAACTGGACATTAGGACGAAACTGGTAGAGGGTGACTTTGACAGGACAGAGACCAGTCATGGCCCCGAAAACGATTCAAGGAGATTTGAAATAGAGGGAAAGGACACTGGATACATCGAGCTTGCAATTATAATTTATTAAGAAAATAAGAAACAAGTTTTAAAAAGCATTTGAGTCTATAAAAACTTGAAATATGTGAAAAGTATAAAATACACTGAAGGTCGTTAAAGCATGTGTGTGTGTGTGCACGTGTGTACCTGCACACACGCACATGTACGAATGTAAATGTTGCACATACTGTACCTGGTAATGTACAGTAAATTAGTGTATGCCATCAAGGGTCAGGTAGAGTAACTGAGGCACAGGCTGACCATCAGCTCATTCAACACACTCTTTGTTATAATGTACTCTGACCCCGTTGACACTTGAAGGCACCCATTGCAACCGTTGCATCTCATTTTTCCACCTCCCCATTGCAACCTTTGCATCTCATCTTTCCACCTCTTCATTGCAGACTTTGCATCTCAGCTTTCCACCTCCCCCCTGCAGCTCTTGCATCTCATCTTCCCAGGTGCAGCCCAGAGTCCATATCCCTTTAGAATCCACGTCCTCATATCAGGCTTCAAGAGGTCAAAAGGTGACCTGAGGTGAACAGACCCCTGACGCTGTCTACCTGTCAAGGGCTCTACAGCAAAACAAGTCCAACAATAGCAATCAGCATAAGGATGCCGGCGAGTATGCAAATGCTGATGAAGACCACATCGCTGGTGTCCTGACCCTTCCATTCGGAGCCATCCATGGCTTCCGCGTCCTTCGAGGCAGTTGCCAAGTTCTCTCCATACTGGTCTAGCTTGAATGGTTCAAATCCTGATAGGATGTTGACCAAAGCTTCCTTCTTCTTAGGTTCACACTGCAGTTCATACTCATGAATGTCTTCCTGGCCATCTGAAGAGAAGTCGATGTAGAGAATGCTCACGATCATGGTAGTTTTGTTCCTTTTCTAAAAAACAGAGAAGAATGCCAGTCAGAAATACAATATATGAGCTCTTTGTTATCTCCCTAGAAGGAGTCGGTCTTTTCCCTAAAATGGTAGAGTTAGCAAACATGGCATTGACTCGCTCCATGATATCACAGGAAATGACACCACACCACCTTTAACCCGATGATAGGACATTCTGTCTCCTTTATTGAAAACCTGAGGGTATACCACATTAAGCACATTAAGGCGATTGGTAACAGTCACAGATAGCTACTGATATTGAAACAATATAACTATCTGCTTTGGAGCTGATTTGTAGGAGAGGGGTTCCACAACCACTACCAGAAATGTGTGTGAGTGTGTGTGTGTCTGTGTGTGTGTGCGATCCCTCCACATTGCTCTAACACCCTACCTGATGGTAGTGGAAGGATGATGCTGCTGAAGTTGCTGTTGAGGCAGGTGCCCATTTTAGGTTCTCCAATGTGCCACGATTTTCATTGGCACCTACACTATGCAAGAGCGTCAGGTAAGCATGGGGGTCTTTTGCAGAGACATCTGATGCAGACGTTCCTGACGTCTGGTAGAAAACCCTAGCATGCCAGGAATTCCTGTCATGTGGGTACTAAGAGGGTAGCTCTACTTTGTCATACAGGCAAGGTGGAATTGCGTTTAGTGATGGGTTTAAAATTGGGCATAATAATTCAATCAACAGCAGAACATTCAAAGCATATCGTCTAAGAAGCAGTACTTATTAAATATTCCACTGCATTTAAGTATGGCAGAATACCCAGGAGCATTATTTAGCTGTAGCAGCAAATAACACACGTGAATGTAAGACAATTGTGTGCTGCTCCGACAGGGCTTCTTTCAAGGGTGTACCTACTGAATTCCTATCAGCATGCATAGGGGCCAATTCCAAGTCCGCTGGTGAGCCCAATTGTGGCCGAAAAAAGGATAAAAAATGTGTTGGTATTTCGGGGTACATATCCACCCTTAAAACGCTGTGAGAAAATGCACAGAAAATGGACCAGAATGTGAGAAAATGTGTAAAACAGTGCAGTGACATCCCATTCCCCTTGTTCCTCTCCATTATAGATGTTAAAACTTGGAATGGTCCAATAAAGATGTGTTAATACTGCACCTTGTTACCAGGCTACTGGTGTTTGGCCCCATAATCTTAAAAGTAGCCGATCCTCCTCTGTCCCTCCAGAGGTGTTTACTACATACTGTGGGGCTCATTTATGAGCCCTTGCGACACTTTTGTGCCGCCGGTGTGTCACTTTTTGTGATGCACCGGCGGCATAAAAAATGCGCCATGTTGCGCCCTAATTACAAAGTGGCACATCTAGGCAGATGCGTCACTTTGTAAACCCCTGGGCTACATTATACCTGCGTCAGGTTTAATGTATGCAGGGTGGGTGTTCCCCCGCATCCAAGCCTCGTAGAAGTGGCGCACTGAAATCTATAAGATTTCAGTGCGCCACTTCTAGGACCCCATTGTGTCAAATTCTTACGCCTGCCTCATAGCAGGCGTAAGGGTGACGCAGTGCTATATTCATAGCCCTCCCCCCTGCATTGCTGGAGTTGCGTCATGTTTCCGACACAACTCCAGCAATGCGTCAGTTTTGCGCCGACAGATACATCAGTAATACTGACGTATCTGTCATTCCTTGCGACATGATGCGTCATACAGTAAATATGACGCATCCATCATGTCGCAAGGAGGGCGCACTGAGAAGTGACGCATCGCTGTTTTCACGCAGCGATGGGTCACTTCTCATAAAAAAGGCCCTGTGTATCCAGCCCAGCCCCACCCGCCCTCTTGTTAAATCTGCTGGTTTCCTGACAAACACGTTCGCCAAGCATGTATGCCTCTGTCATCTTTTCTAGAGGTGAAAGCAGCGGCTGCTCGCCTTGCTGAGTGTCAGTGTCCCCCTCCTTTTCTACCCCCTTTTCAAATATACAAATAGTGAAAAGTATGCTATTGTTTACTATTGGTATAATAAAAACATTGCCAACCTTCACTGTGAGCGAAGGTCAAGCAGCAGCTTGTGGTAAATAGAGTTGCCTGTGCCAGGTAGCAAATAGATTTTCCAGAGTTGGTGAAGTCACAGCCCTGGCTTCAAGAGCCTGCCAAGCCCAGGTGCCACCCTTTGCGAGGTGCTAAAGCACCACCTGTAAAGGTAATCCTGTGCACTTTGAGCTTCAACCCCGTAGTGCCCGTTGCTACCCATTAAACAAGCTATCACCTCTCTTTCACCCATCTTCTCACAGCACAGAGTGGGGGTAGGGTTAGGAACCTAAAATAACCCAATTGTCAAATGTCTGCATGCATGCAGATGAGAGTGAGCATCTGTATGTGAGCATCTGTATGTGTGACTGTGTGTGTGTTTGAGTGAAAGTGCTTGACAGTGTGTGGCTGAGGGAGTGAGTGAGAATAATTGAGTGACTGACAGTGAGATTAACTGTGAGTGAGTTAGAGCAAGTTAAAATAAGTGAGACTTAGAATGAAAGAGTGAGAGGGAGAGTGTGAGTGTGAGAGAAAGTGAGTGATTAAAGAGAGAGCATGAATGAGAACTAGTGAGAGTGAGTGCGAGTGAGGGACAGGGAGAGTCAGCGAGTGCGAATAAGTGAGAGAGTGTGTGTGAGAGTCAGTGTGAGGATGTGAGTGAATATAAGTGAGCATGAATGGGTGAGAGTGTGTGAGTTGGTTACGCTTTAGAGTCTGCTGCTGGCCTGGACACCTAGAGGTAGTTCTTGGCTTACAGATGCACCTATGGCAAAATGCTAGTTCTAGCATACGGAGTTAATCCTTGGAGTAAGAAGTGCTAATTGCAAAATGCTGGTGTTGGCATATTGGAGGTAATGCTTGGCACAAGGCCATCAATGGCGAAATACCTGTGGTGGCATACTGGCGGTATTCTTCGGGCAAGGGGCACCCTTGCTAAAATACTGGCGCTGGCATATTGGAGGTAATTCTTAATATACGGGGCATCAATTGCAGTATTCTGTCACTGGCATATTTGAGTCAATTCTGGGCACAAGGGGCATCCATGGCAAAACACTGACACACTGGAGGTAAAACTTGGCATTAGTGATGACAACCATGGTATGTGCAGGGAAGAGACAACCACAACAAAATTCTGACTCTGGCATGCTAGAGGTAATCTTGTACATATAGTAAGTGGATGGCATCAGTGGCAAAATGCCGGCATGGGTATATTGTTTCTAAATCTTGGCTAAAGAGGGCTTGCATGGTATATACGGAGCACCCATGACAAAATACTGGGCCTGGTAGAATGGAGGTAATTATTGACATGTGGGGCACCCACTGCACATTTAAAAAAAAAATATTTAACTCCTGGGAAGCATCAGTCGTCATTTGCTTAGCACACCACGAAAGTACTTGAACATTTAATGAGTGCCCTTTCAGAACCTTTGGCTGTTGAGCACATTTATGTGAGAACTGTGCTTTAAACACACACTATTTCACCCCAATTTTAAAACAATTACTCAGGCGAGTAGAACCCGAACCCTCATAGAAGAATTTGCTTGCTCGCTTGAAATCAGGGCCCTTGAATGATAACCACCCACCTCTATATGAAGGAGCCAGGGTTATCTGGGACAGAGAATAGATCCCAGCACCACAATAAAAGTGGCCTGAATTAGCAAATCAGATAGCTCAAAAAGGGGGCCACATCTGCAAATCAGGGCAGTTTTCAACTTGTAATGCTAGGTAAGGGACACTGCATACATTTGTGTCTGCTGCAGGCAATGTCTGTGGTATTATCAGTGAAACTACCGAAACACCGGCCCACCAGCCCATAAAACAGGCCCACAAACGGATAAAAAAATAGGTCACTTCCTGAGCTGTCAGACCAGCCCATCTGGAAGGTGCACGAAAGTAACCTACCCGGCTATGAGCAATTGCAGTGTCATATGCGTTACAGTGCTATCTCAGGTCCTCGGTTGGAACAATACTCTTGTAAGCACTTTTGGTAGAGATTACAGAACCCACAATTATGCACATTAGACATACTTGACTATTATTTTGGAGCCCATCAGGTGAGGTGTTTGGAACCTACTCATTTCCTGAAATTGGACATTCCCAAGTGCTGTACAGTTTAGTCTGTTATGTTCTCTTGAGTGTCTGATCCTCCACTCTGGAAAGAGAAGGTTCTTACTAGTTATAAAGAGGTCCAGCAAGGACAGATGCGGGGTAAGGCCAGACAGCACGCCTTCAGTCGCCTTCAGTGACCTACAAAATGTTTTTCTATTATCTTGGAGGACAAGACAACACAACAGTGTTACTACAGACACTGCTCACAACACCTATTAGGCTATGGTGTGCAATATTGTACATAATTGTCAATTTAGCACTGGCTATGTTTTAATGTGTAGGTGCTTGTCTTTCTTGTCTTATAAGACTCTTACCCAATGGATGATCGGAGGTCAGTAGTCTTCACTCACTCCGATACAGACTCCAAACCGTAATCCATTATTAAAGGCAACTAAGGCCATAATTAAGATGGCGGGCGGTCCGCCCGACATCCAGGGCATAGGGCCGTCCGCCACATTTCGATGCAGCTGGTCGGACCCGCAGAGGTCGGTTGTAGGATTTGCGCCTCCGACAGGATCCAAGATCCAGTCAGGGCGGGGCGGACTTCTGTCCCTACAATGGAGGCAGTGCCTGCGCAGGCAGCGCCGTAGGGATTTTCATAGCGGTCCCACCGCCATGAAAAGGCAGGCGGAAACGGACTTTGGGGGCCCCAAGCAGGGACCCAACAACTGTGGGCCATTGCTAAGTGGCCCTGGTGGCACATGTAGTGCCCCCCCACATATCCATGCACCGTGTGACAGGCACCACATGGTGCCGGGCACACGGGGCATGGATGTACACCAAGTGCCTTTTTCTACTGCCGCTTCTGCTGCGGCCCTTTTCCTCGGCAACAGCACAAGCCACAGTAGAAAAAAGCACTTTCCAACCACATGCATGACGGTCTGATCATAAGAGGCCGGCTGGGACCGCCGACTCATTGTCAGACAGTCACCTGCCCGATACGATGGCGGTCGGCAGTCCGACTGGCCGTAATCGTAATGAGGGCCTAAGTGTGAACTGTCGTCCAGTTACACTTTCGTAAGATCAATGCTAGTGAAGATGGGTTCTGATCTTTCCGAGAAGAACTGACCTAAGATTTCCTGGAATCCCTGGAATCAGAATACTGGTGCCCGAGAGGCTGTCAAATCACTTTTAAACTGAGTTTACGTGCAATTGAAGAGACATATATTGAGTCCAAGGGCATTCCTGGCAGAGCATGTTACACTAGATGCTGCATTCATTCATTCATGCGCTTACTTTAATGTTATATATCGTGAGTATTGTAAGGTGCTTGTTTGTTGCAGGCTTAAAGTGGGGCAAAGTGCTGAAAAGAGACGAAAATCTCAGGTCTGCCTGACTTTTAAATTTAGTTTGGGTAAGTGCCTCACGCTGAGGCTACTGAAATTAACAAACCCTAAGCAACTGCAGGTGCAAATGATGACACCTCAAAATATTCTGCTTTATTTTTATTTCTTTGTCGTCTTATAGCTGGTAAACAAAACATGGCATAATTAGAATTTTGTTACGCTTTGTTTTGATAGAGTGTGCTTTCTGCCATATTAACAAAAATATTCTATGCTAACTTGTTGCCATGGCTATGATATTAATCAATAAAATGATTTGATATAGTTGATCCTCCCAGCTAGAGTGCATCTTCCTACAGATGGTGCTTATGTCACTGAGAGGAATGCTGAGCACCTATCAACTACAGCTGATTTTACTGTGGGTGAAGCCTGATGTGCGAAGAAATCATACACGGTGTCCATGTGAAGCTACTGCTTCCAAATTCAGAGATTAACCACTCCTGGCGACAAGAGTGTCACAGCTGGGGTTTCAATAGGCATCAACCACGTGACTTCAGAGATGGTAACCAGAGAGGGGGGCGCTAGAGGTCGCAAGTAGCACTCCTCTCTGTTGGCCTCACTAGTTAACCTTCCCTTAACTACTCAGCATCCTTCCCTGTAGCACTGAGGGCCTCATTTATGGGATTTTGGTGGAGGGCAGTGCAGCAAGGCACCCTGCTGCGCTGCCCTACGCCAAAGTGAAAGGGCAGGAAGGCACCGTATTTAAGCAATACGGTGCATTCCTGTCCTTTCTGCCTGCGCTGGTGCCTTTTTTGCAGCCTAACACCAACGTAGGCACCCTTGCATATGGTGCAAGAGTGCCTCCGTTGCAGGCAGGATTGTTTTTTTGCAGGAAGTGGCACATTGCTGCACAAAAACAATCCTACGAGGCGTTTTCCTCTTCCTAAGTGTGCTGCAGAATACAGCCCACATGGAAAGAGGAAAAAACGAAGAGAAATTAACATATTTCTCCTCGTTATGCAAAACCCGGAAGGCGTACGGATTTGACGCTTCCCCAAGTTTACATCACTTTGTAAATCTGGAGCAGCATCAAATTACATGGGTGTTGCATGGGAAAACTCACTGCAACGCCCATGGAACGCCTCCCGGGCACAGAGTAAGGCAACACAGCGATTTGCGCTGCGTAGCCTTACTTTTGATTTAAGAGGCCACTCAATACCATGCAGGTTGGCTATTGTGTGGCTTCATACATTTTTATGAGATCCCTGCATCACACATGTACCACTTTACGTGGTGCAAAAGTGACGACTGGCTCTCATAAATAAGCCCCAGAGAATCTAAGGGCAGGGCACTGTTGGGAAGTGAAAGTCTGTCTGCATGTCTTGAAAAGGTGGAGCAGCAATGGGCACAGCCACAGACATGGCAGCTGGAGGAAGAACATCTCGCAGTAAGGCAACAGTGGAAACTATTGGTGTGATCGAGAGGAGCCTGACTCTTTCAAGCTCTCCAAACCTCCCCAGTGCTCTCTCCCCGATAGGGGAAGCAGGAGAGCAGTTGTGGATGGAGACGCCTCGCTGTGCATCTCCTGATCCAGCCCATGTGCTCGCCTGCTTCCTATTCGCAGAGCTATAGAAGTTTCAATAGAGGCTAAGGCTTTGGTGAGGAGAGAGCATGCTCATGGGACATTGAGTATGGAAGTGTACCTGCAACTATCAAATGCAAAAGTTTTGGGTGTCCTTTGATTGTGAGCTTTTGTATATTGGATTTCTCACAGAGGTCTGGCACCAGTGGGTGAAAAGGTAACCGATGGTGAAGTAAAACTTTTTATTCAGATAAATACGCACGTAATGAACAGACCAACCAGCCAGCTTTGCCACACAGCAGCAACTAGCAGACCATGGCATTTTCACCCAGTTCAAATGAAATTATAGAACACAGAACCCACATTAGAACATGGAATCCCTACCAATACCCAGCATCACAACACAACCCTACATATCACCCTCCTTCAACACCCAAACATACAGAAAACTATACACAAAATATAACAATTAGAATTTGTGACATATCATATTCCCTATGCCAAAAATAAACCATTTTTCTTCTTGTGCCCCCATGCGATGTTCCCATGCTGTCATTGTCCATACTTTGCTCTTTCTTACCCATTGTTTCCAATACATATTCCAATGATTCACAGAAAAATAGTCTTTGTTCCATATTCTTCTGTCCTTCCACCACTGTCCCTCATCTCCTTGACTTGAGGAGGAGACGAGAAACAGGACAGACCCTTTTTGACTTGGAAAAGTTTTTTGATACTGACTCAATCACTGCATTTTACTCCAAGTCTTCGTTTTCCTATCTGATCACAAATCCTCTTTTCTTGCACAGCACTTCTTACGAAAACCACACCACAAAACCTTGGCAAGTCAGTTTTTCCTGCGTATACACTGTTCATCCTTGGACTTGCAACCGACCCACTTCATTAGGTAGATAGGGATTTTCTTATGCTAGCATGAGGAGTTGAGCTCATTGACCACAAAAACTTCCTTAATGTGGATTTCCAATTAACTCTATTGACTAAAGCCACTTGCAGTTTATAACACGGTTCACCCTCTCAAGCAAACCATTACAGCTTGGGTGATAGAGTGATGTTTAGATGTTGATTCCCATGGACTGCAAAAATGTTTTAATCTGAAATGGAATTGTGTTCTATTATCAGTTACAAGGGTACCTGGATAATCTTCCCATACAAAAACATCACACATGAACTCAATGACAGTCTGTGTACACACATTCTCTACAAATTTTATTTCAGGCCATTTGGTCATATCATCAATCATGACCAATGCATTCTTCGGAACTTCCCCCAACACCCCAATTGGGCCTGAAATGTTCAAAGCGACTTTGCTCCAACGGGTTATGTGCTTACATCTTTTTAACTGAAGATGCAATGGTAGCTTATGCATTGTCACTCACAATGCAAGGACAACACACATATACACACTCAGTGTCACCATCCACTTCAAGCGACCAAATATCCATTCTAATCCTACATTCCATTGTTCTTATTAAATGCCCTTCCTGAGCCAAAGATCATACTGTTGTACGACTCCCATCTGAAACCACTAACAATGCACAGTGTCTAATCAATCCTTGATCATATGATTACTCATTTGAGATGCATCCAAATGGTACCAGGTCAGAGGACAACTCCTTGATCGGTGGCCACCCCTCAAAAATATTTCTTAACCTCCCCCAACACTTTGTGCTTTTCCATACAGTAGATACACTTGCAATTTGACTAATCATGCATACCACTTCAATCCTGCCATCATATTCCATGGCACCTATATCATTCTGGATATGCAACCTGGACAAGCATTCCGCTGTGACATTTTTTTCTTATCTGGAACACACTCAGGTTATATGAAAACTCTTCATATTGCCACTTTGCAATACGTGGTGTAGCATTTCCTCCACTCTGGGTAGAAAAATGATCAATCATAGGTTTGTGGTCCATATGCAGAATGAAGTTTGTGCCCCAAAGATTTTCAAGTACATTATGCTCACCACAAACCTAGAGCTTCTCTCTCTCGATGGTAAAATAAACAGATTCAACACCCTGCAAAACTCTAGAACCAAAATCCATTACTTCTCCCTTACCACATGCCGACTTTTGCAATAGGACCTCACCCAGCCCATGTTTACTGGTGTTCATCAGCATCATGTTCACACTAACTCAATTGTTTTCGTTCCCTAAAAATGCAAAGATGCAGGCAATGAGACTGGAGCTGAATCTCGAATCCTGGACTGTGATTGCTAGACCGTGGGCTCTGCTCTTTGCCGAGGGCCTTAAATATGATCTTTCTAGGAATAAACTATCGATAATGATTTTTCAGTAAATAATGTGATCTAAAAATTAATTCCCTTTAAAAATACTGTCAACAGTAAGGGAAATTAGTATGGCATTGGGTGTAATTAATTCTGATGATCAAATGACAAGGAACCCTCTAAAGAGAGTACTTCGGAAAAAAGTTCAAATTTACTCTCTTATCAGTGATAAACGGTGTCATACTTCAAAAACGTCTATTAGTCATACCTTAGAATACCTTGGGGTGATCATGTATTTTTCCTACTTGGACCAATTAATGGACAAGCAATTAAGAAATGTCATTTTACAGTTCCGTATTGGGATAGACCCAGGATGGAGGACACCCGGGCTATAAGGTTCGTATCACTCAACAGCGGCTGTTGTCCCTGCAACTTGAAAATGAAATATACAGTGATACACCCCTTGTCAGATTGCCAATTATTTTTGGAGGAAAGGAAAAAAATCCCTCACCCTTACTTTCTGAGGAATGGTCTGAGGTCACGCTCCGAAGCGTTGGTAACTTTGCTGGGGACGATGAAATTAAACTGTGCCATTGCTATTGCAAAATATATTTTGCTTATTCAAAAAAGAGAATTTTAAATTGTACAGGTAAAACTTTATAGTTTTACTTTATGGAGCACTTATGGAATAATGAATTCCAATATTTAAATGATGTTTTGTAATGTGTTTTAAGCAAATTATTTATGATTGAAGAATTACTAGTTTTAATCCATTGTGCACTTTATGTAATAATGGGAGCTATATTTTTAAGTGTAAAATGATAATAGAAAGAATGTTCTAAAAGTATAATGAAGATGTTTGAATGATGTTATGTAATGTGCTTCTTTTTAAATAATATATTACAATAATTGAAGTATTCTTTTTAGGAGATGATCTGCATGAATTGTATTTGTAGTTGTATAGCCTTGGATTTTGTGAGAATATTTTGAAAGACGTTTTTATCTGTCAGTCAAAATAATCTTTATTCAGTTTCAAAAGATAAAACCATAAAAGCACACACAAAATGAGATAAAACACATCTCACATCAACAAACCAAATAAAATAATACCCTAAGCCGACATAAAAAATACAAAATCAACTGCCACCGAGTTGTCACAGATGGAAACAACTAATAAAAAAAACCTCTCATGTTAACAACAACAAAACACGACTGGTAAAAACATTTGATAATCAAGGATAAACAGAACCATGGACAGACTATAAGTGCAGGATAATTAATCGCAACTAGACCTAACCCGTTTTTTCTGATAATAATTAAAATAATAATATTAGTTATTCTTTATGGTGAAAATGTGGTTTAGTGGCTAAATTACTGAATTTGAAATTAAGACCTGAGTTTGGGGGAAACAATGGTTTCAGCTGTTGAGCAGAAACAATATCTGACTTAATCAACCAAAATGCCTTCACACATCCCCGACATACCATTAATTTTTCCTCAGCAATTTGCATAAAGATGGATGTGAAATTAGGGGACAAACTTGGAGTAGTACTTCGCCAAAACCAAAAAAGACCAAACTGATCCCTACCCACTAGAGCAGGAGCTTCCTCAATGGCCTTCAATATTCTGAACTGAGGCTTAATCCCTTCCTTTGACACATTATGCTCTAAATAATCAAGCCCATCCTGTACAAATTTGCACTTATCCTTTCTTAGAGTTAAGCCACTACTTTCCAGAATCTTCATGAATTTGTTCAATCTGTCATCACGTTAAGCCAAATATTTTCCATAAACTTGGATGTCATCCTGAAAACACACCATCGAAAGAGCATGCATTTATAATAATAAGCATCTTCTAGGGTCATAAAGGAATTGAGATGTCTAGATGCTTGATGTAATTCCACCTAATGATAGTCAGCAGACATATTCAAAAACACGAACACTTAGGAACCCTCAAGAGTGCACAACATGTCATTGATATTAGGGAGAGGCTGGTGATTAAAAAAGTTACTGTGATTTAAATCCTTGAGGTCGACACATAGCCACAGTGATTTATCTGCTTTCCAGACCAATACGACAGGAAACAACCATTCAGAACTTTCAGTCAGATATATGATCCCCATCACACACAATTTACGCAGCTCACAGACCAGTTCTTGTCTCAAACTCAGGGGGCTTTGTGCGGTTTATGCACCACGGACACTGTCCGCTTTTTTAGAAGAATTTTGTTTTGAAAATCTTTAAGTTTTCCCAACTCATCACAAATCAGTCTTGGGAAAAAAAAAAATTGCGAACACACTTGACATTGTTTACTATTCTCTACCACAGTGAAAATATGTGCCACATCCGCTCATTACACTTTTCTTGCTCTCATTGTGCTCTTGACTTGAACTGACATTAAATTTGCCATGCGACTTGAGTACATTCACAATCGGAATCACCCCTACTAAAGACATCTCTCTCATGTAAGGTTCTGAATTCTCAATTCCCTTTGCTATAGTCAGAGCAGCTTTTCAATCAAGATTCTCTGGAGACAACAATCTTTCCTGGATCTTTTTATTAGTTTTTCTAATGAGATGATCACTGATAATTTCATCTTTAAGGTCCCAGTAATTACAGTTGGATCCAAAGTATGTAATGCGGCCACAAAATTGTCTATGGGCTCTCCTGACTTTTGTGCTTTTAGGTGGAATTATTTCCTTTGGAAAACAACATGTCTCACAGGGTAGAACGTTTTATCCAAAGGTAATGTCTTTAATATAGAGGTGCTCCCTGGGCCTAAATAGTGCACTAACAATGCTTTTTTCTTTTTAGCTTTGCATATATCCTCATCAGTTTCATTCACATATGCTTCAAATGCCTCACACCATTGTTGCCAGCTAAGAGACGATGTGCCAGGAATTGACAAAAAAGGAAGTGGTGGAGTTTTTTCCTTTCATAGTAAAGCACACTGCAATTCGGAAGTGACCGCCTGATTCAAAAAGGTATACTTACTCGTTTGTGGAGAACTCCCCACATACAAAGATAGACCTGTCCTATCTTTTTATTTGCGGAGTTCTCCGCTCCGACTGCGGAATCTCTGCACTCGTAAACTTACTATTAAAATGCAGTTTTGTGAATACTGAAATATGTGTAAACTTACAGAAATGTGTGAGTTTACTGTTGTGAATCAGGCACTAACTGTGCAACTATGTACGGATTGACATACGAATAAGAGAAATATAAATCTAAATATTATTCTCTTTTTCTTATATGGACGTTGTATGAGTAATATCATAAGAAATTATGCAAATCTGCACCTGTGCACAAAAGCACATCAGCTAGTGAATGGACTTATAAATTTTCTTCAACACTTGATTGTGCTGTATCTGTCAAAGCACATAATAAACAAATCACAGTGCAATTCCTTGAATATATGAAATGCCATTGACTCCACTTGAGTCCAACACTAGTTGACTTTGCAGTCACAAAAAGCAGCACATCTGAGTTAAAAGCTGCAAAGAAAATGTGGACTCCGTTGCTGAGCAGAGGTGCGCGTTTGCAGGTCTTCACATGTTAGTTGAAAGCCTGCCCTCATGGTTTGTCAGAAGGTCTACATGCATAGAGGATGCATATTTAATAATCTTGAAGGCCTGGAGGTACTGTTTACATACAGGGCATTAACGTCTTGAAGCACACGCCTGCCTGGCAGCCTGCGTTAACTCCCAGTGGATGTGGTGCGACCTTATGCAGTGCAGCCTGCGTGAACTCAAGGAAGCACAATAGGACCTTTCCACATGCCTTACTCTGTTCTTATCTGGGCACAGAAATGAAGGTTCTGCCTCAGCCTTTTTCCCCCACAATCCTTGAAACTCAATGCAATGGTCATTAGCAAATTTTTGTGGGATGACTCCGCACAAGAAAAACGTGGACCACTGACCGGTGATGACAGTCATCTTATCACCATTGAAAAGATACCCGATGGTGAAGTCAAACTGTTTATTAAGATAAGTACTGAAGTAATGTCCAGTGGGAGAACAGCCCCAGGCTCACAAAGAATCTGTTAAACACTGTTGGTCCATATAGATCTATACTGTGATTTGCACCTAAGGCGAGGATGTGCGTGTGAATAAATATGGACATTGTGTAGTTATTACACTTCACTCTGGTCTGCATTACCAACTCTCTTTGTGTGAAACCCAATGGACTTGGAATGTGGATAGTGTGAATTATGGTCTAAATGTCTCTGTTGATTGGCAGAAATTAGCAATATGCAAGTAAATACAAAGGAGGGCTACCACATCTACCTCTATAACTATTTCTGCGTTACTCATTCTTCACACACTTTCTTCTGCAACAATACCTGCTTATTTGTATTCTCCGAAAGGTTATATTGTTTCTACGATGTGCATTGTAAGCAACACACAACCAGATTTGTTTTCAGTTTGTTCAATCTGGTTCTTTGCATTTTATGATTAATTGATTAATCAATTGAAAAGATGCTTTTGGAACAAGTTTCTTCTTTTTCTTTTTAATTTGACTGTAACTATTGTTTTCTTGTGGCCAAAAACGTTGTGTGATATATCTGACTATCCAAGCTTTTTAACCGTTGTTGCTGTATTACAAGATGGCTGTATTAATGTCCATTACTCGAAAGAACTGCTATATTCTGTATTTGCTGTAAATATAAATCTATACTTACTTATCAGTAACTCAGCATGATTTATGTTCCAATATTTCTACTTAGAAATGTATAGGGTGTCTAGGCGCCAGATTTACTAACCTTTCATGTAACGCTGTGTAGCATGGCAACTTGTTGCACTGCTATGCATGAAAGGGAGAGAGCAGAAATGCACCATATCTAATAAGATATGGTGCACTTCTGCTTTCTCATAGCGCTGCCACACTTCAGGCAGCCTAGCGCCAATGCAGGCACTCTTCCTGCACGAAAACAATCTCTCGAGGCATTTTTCTCTTTCCATGTGTGCTGCATAGTGCAGCACACATAAAAAGATGAAATAACAAGGAGAAAACAAGATTTTTCTCCTCATCACGCCATCCTCTGGGAGGGGTAGCGGTTTCAGGCAATCCCAGGATTACACACCTTTGTAAATCTGGGATTGTGTGAAATGCATGGGTGGATGCATGGGGACGCCAATGTTCCACCAATGGAATGCCTCCCAGAATAATCTTTTTACCCCAAAGCTATCCAAGGCAGTGCAAATCGCCCCTTGTGTGACTTTATAAATATTTACTAGTATTTTGCATAATGGATACCCCACAAAAGTGGTGTAACCATGACACAAAATGTTAGTAAACCTGGCCTCTAATCTTTTAATGTATCTATCTTTACCATCTTTAGATGGCCACGACGATGATTTCAGATCGTTAGATAATTATTGTAATATTTCCCACGGCAGTTTTTGATCGTCTTAAAATTATTTAATTAAATTCTTAAAGAATGAGTTTGAGATGTTATATTTTGTACATATCATTAGAAGATTGCCTGTCCCTCTGTGACACCTTTCGAATCTTTGTTTAATAACTCACTTGTTGATCAAGTTTTACTTCCAATATGGCCGCATAACGCTGTCTAGTTGTTTAGACCAAAGCACACCTTCAAAATAGCTTCTGTTTGGCAGCGTTCTGTTCAGTTATTGTAGATATCCATGAGCAGCACCACAGAACCACATTGAGCTTTGAATGATTAAACCATTCTCTTTTTATAATTGGTAAGCAATATAGTCACCAGTTCTACAACATCATTTCAACATGTGATTCTACATACCACTTGCCATAGTCCTTTGTTGCGTTAGTAAAACCATTTCTGCCTTTATACGTCTGCTAATTTGAAATAAGCAAAACTTGTGACATTGATGGCCAAGTAGCTGAATTAATGTTTTTTCTCTATCTCTAGTTAGTTCCGTATTCCTAAAATGTAGGCAGATATATTTTAATTTAATGTGAATTTCATAATATAGTAAAAACACAAGTCATGCCCTGGAAAACTTGCCACTCCTTGGATGCAAAAGAGGACCAATTTATTTGTGTTTTCCCATATCTAAGTACATTGAAATTAGATTCAGATCTAATTAATTAGCCTAAAGGTTCTATAAGTAGTGAAAAAACACCTTATCTTAACTTCTAGTATATTTGTTACATGTTTGTTTTCCACAAAGTGTTCAACTTATCTGCTTAATGTAACTAGAGATTTTTTTAAGTTACAAGAAGGTGCAGATATACGGAACTGTGGATTTCTAGGATCTACAGACCTGCAGAGCTGCAGAAGTCCAGGATGACTGGAATGCTTGTGTCCATATGGTAACTGCTGATGTCCTGCAGGTGAGAGAGGCAGCTATAGATGCCTACATTGAACAGGAGACCTTCTCTCCATGTCTTAATTTTGCCCATAACAGCAAGATGTGCCTTGAGGGGTCCATTTCATTACCATCATTTCTATTAATTATTGTTTCAGAAATCACAATATGATTGTGCTCCAATTTTAATTTGGGTGAGGGAGAGACATAATCATGTGGGCTTGATTATTTCATGCAGTAGTGTCTGGGATCGAAAGGTGATGAAGAACACTACATGGGTCTGCTCGCAAAAATGATTCCTCATCTTTTTAGGTCTCGCCTACCAGACAGTGCAAGCTGTCTTTTGGCGAAAAGACCTATTGTCTGCTTAGAGTGGGCTTAAAGCCTGGCCATTGCTTACCATTGGTTGGTTTTATTGTTACTCTCATTTGCTTGCTTCATATTTGTTAGGTTATGTGGGCTTTCTCATCGTACTTTCTCTTCTTGTGTTTTGCCCCTCCCCTGGAGCATGGCTGCATTACTTGTATCCTTCCACTGCTCACTTTTCAAGCTCTACTTTTTCTTTTTGATGATGCATTCCAAGAGAGTTCATGTGCTTTCCCACTGTCTCCCTTGTGAACATTACTTCTACCTCTGCCGCCTAGACTGTTGTTCTTTCTTGTGCTTTTACCCTGTCCCTTTCCCTGATGTGTTTCCCCTGTGTTGTTTTTTTCGTGCCCTTGCGCTTCTCCTCCCCAGCTCTATGTTGCTCTCTTGTCCGTGTGCTTCTTATCTCCCCATGCACTCTGTGTTGCTCTCTTGTCGTCCCCCCCACACTATCTGTGTTGCTTCCATCCCGCCACCAGCCCTTCATGTTTCTTCCCCCATCCACACCGTCCACGTTGCTTCTGCTCCCTGCGGCCCTCTGTGTTGCTCCCCTATTACCCTACCCACTTCCCTTTCCGCTATTTTTTTCTTTTTATTTACCCATCCAACTCGGATCAGTAAATAAAAAGGAAAAAAAAAACGCCTGTGTCATTTTTTAGGCAAGTGCATGCAGAATGACAGAAGATGTTTTCTATTTTACTCATGCTTCATAACATTAGGGATGATGTACAACATTGCTAAAACCAGTGGCAAAGTGATTTAGTCCCAAGGTGTGACCTACTGGCTGTGCCAATGCTTGTTTAGTATGCAAATCCCACATTGCTTCGTTTGCCCTACTATATGCAGCAATGGGAAGGAAGTAATTCCATTACTGAAAAGTAAAAATGTGCACGTTTTAAGCAGGTCGAATTTGTTCAAGTGCAATTTACTATTAATGGTTTGAGGAAGGGTATAAAGCTAGGGACTGGGAGCACACAGGCACTTGCACACGTTTTGAAAATCTACCTGTAGACTTTCAGCTTTAACATGGGGACAACCCAGACTGCATGCTATGAACCCATCTGGTTACCTGAGGTCCTATGTTGCAAGTGTCAAATCTGGAGTAAATTTTATAGTTGGATCCAGCCACTTGTGCAATGCAGCCGGGGTTTCCCAAGTAGATGTTGTTCCGTTCAAGTTGTGGAAGAGATTGCCTGGGGAGCTGGATCTGGAAGTCTGTGCGAGTACAGCTTACGTTCATGGGAGCCACTGCGAAAAAAGAAGAGTGCACAATTCAAGGGTTGCTGCCTTGACTTTTAGATCTGGCTTGACAGTGCAGCAATTTGCATGATGCATTTGTACCAATTTTGAAAAATACACTTAGAAGGTTTACTCTCTCACCTCATGATATTGGCTATTGGGTGTGTCATTACAGTTTCCACTGGAATGCATGAGGGACTAATTTACATGCAAAAAGTTCACTCTGTCATCACATTGTTACATTCATCTCTTTATGTCTGTGCATTTTATACATAAACCAATTATTGCAAAGCCACTAGAGCTTACCTTAGTGTGTTGAAACGCTTTGTCAATTTATAGCATGTGAAAAGCATTCGTGAATGCATATGTTTATAAGTGATGGCTCAATAATACCAAATATATTGGCTTTGCCAATGCTTGTTCTTTATTGTTAGCAGATATTGACCTTTTTAGCTCCTGGCTTTTAAATAATTTTGGCCTCGCACTCTCAAGCAACCTACAGCTCAACTCACTCAAACACCTCACCTGCCATTTACCCTCACACCCTCCCAAAAATCCACTGTATTTCCTGATTGACAGATCACTTAGAACCAATTAAATGCACATCTCTGAAATCACTGACCTCATCACCACGTCATGTAACAAGCACCAATTTGTCTCAGTGACTTTAACCTCCCAAGAAACGTCTCTGCTTAGAAACCAAAAGAAGTACTCCCCACCCTCCTCGAAACTCTAAACTTCTGAACCTCAAGCAACACAATACTGAACCAGTCCACTCCAAAAGAATTACCCAGGGCTGCCTCTAGATATTTTGGCACAACAAATGAGGTAGATTATTTGCATCCAGTCTATGGGAGGGAGGAAGAAAAGAAGGGAGGAAAAAGGAAGGAGGGGAGCAAACGAAGTGAGAGAAAGGAAGCAAAGAAGGAGTGAAAAAGATATGGTAGCATGAAAGAAAGGAAAGAAGGAACATTGGAATCAAGGAGAGAAGGAACAGGGATAAGAAAGAAGAGAAAGAAAGAAGTGATGAAGGGGAAGGAGTGGATGTATGAAGGAGAGAAGAAAGTGATGCAGCGGATACAATGAAAACTATTTCTCCTAGGTCACTTATCGGTCATCCAGGCGCGACTTATATTTTCTCACATCCACATGACGATGGGGCCCATGACATCGCCTAACAAACACACACCTGGATTTCCTCTACACCTTTACGAATCTATACTCCTAGGAGAAAGAAAAACTAAATAAAAATCATCATGATGTACCGCTGGAAGGAGCCGGGATACCTTATTACCTTAACCTATCGCTTTCTTAGTTATTTTCTTAAGA
Organism: Calotriton arnoldi; assembly: GCA_963921515.1. Classification (NCBI taxonomy): domain Eukaryota; kingdom Metazoa; phylum Chordata; class Amphibia; order Caudata; family Salamandridae; genus Calotriton; species Calotriton arnoldi. Next base: position 2,957,609 of record CAWUFW010000941.1, read on the forward strand.
TATTCCTGCTCATTGTTTGTCGATGGATCATCTAGTGAAAATCAGTTGATAGTGATCAAGACCAGCTAAATCACAATAACTAATTACTAATTTCACAACCATTTAGTAAATAATCACTGAGTCGTTTGATTTAAGAATTTCAAAATTTATATAATTTTAAAGGCATGGAGAAGAATTTAGACTTTATTATTCAATTATTCATACATTATTAAATCAAATATTTATTAAGCAAAATCAATTTTATTGCAGAAAGGAAATTTTGTCATGAGGAAAAATCCTAATTAACCTGCCTATCTTCCTAATTTAGCCTAATGATTTCTAACCTAAGTTTAAAGTTGAAAAATAACCTGATTCTCATACTCAACTGGAAAAATAAAACAGCAACAGAAACTTCAGCTCGTCAGCATCAGCTACCGCAACCCGTCTCATCTAACAGTCTTTCAGCATCTCCCGCTCAGTAAATGGATCGATCTGGAACTCCAAGCACTGGAAGCCACCAACCTACCCCTCCCACTAAGAGTAGGCCTACTTATACCCTAATTCTAACTTTGCTAACTAAATTGTTGCAACATTAATAACGCGCTTTTCTTTCATTGGTCCACTCAGTTCATTTATTCAGTTTTAATCAAATTCTCCCGGATCCAGCTTATTCTTCTGGAATGCATATGTTCATTTCCTTTCTCACAGTTCATGACATGTTTCCATCCGCTTCGATCAGTACATTTGTAACTTCTTTCGATACATTCGAGAACTCTGCAGGCATTGTCCTTTCTCTTAAAACTATTTCCCACGATTCTCTGCTGATCACCACGGCACATTATCAGTTCAAATAGGTCACATCAGCCTTGACCATTCTTGCATCCTAGCCTTTCAGCACCATCACGTGGTCAGTCTTTCTCCAACTTTTTCTCCCTTGTCATGTGTATTCTCAGCGCATGCGTACTCTAATAAACGGCAGCCATTTTATATCGCCACTCGATTAGACTTAGAAGCACTATTTAGAAATAAACAAAACATAATTAAAATAGAGAAACATAGCCTTTTCGTTTCCCTCCCGTCATCTACGTACCCCAATTAGTTATTACCTAGCAGAAAGCAACATTTAAGCTGTTCCTTACTTACCATCACTATTGTTTTTGCAACGTCACGTTTTATATTCTATGAAGCACGAATCATGCATTTATTATTTATTTAGTACGCAATTATTTTTATGTTATAATTAGACACACAGACATTTGTAAATAGATTATTCAGCACACATACTTGCGTGTTACCCTTCCCTCACATACATTGTTGATTAATACATTTAAACGAACATATTTATTCATTATTTATAAAATTTGTTAGGGGTTACATTTTTTCATTTACTCTGCTCCATCAACTCCCCCTTTGGTGATTTTTAAATCACCACATAAAACCCAAGTTATACTTCTTTTTCAGGCAGCATATGTCTTTCATCCTTTTGCTTTTTGTTAGTTATACATCTGTTTCCATTTCATCTTGTCTTCTTGTCTCTTTATACATTCTCTCTTTCATTTTCTCTAACTCAATTTCACCCATTTCTCTCTCTCTCTCTTTCATTATCCTGTTATTTCTTTTTATCTCATTTTCTCTTCTTTTTCTTTTTATACACGTTATTACAATTTTCAACACCATGGCTAACAATATTGCTACAGTTGCTATTATTATAACTTTCCCTATCACTAGTCTACTCATTCTTGTTAACCAATTTGCTACTGAAGAAAACCCTTTTCCAAGTTTTCCAAGGACACTTTCAACCTCCAGTGGAACTAGTTCTTTGTGCAAATTTGTAATATTTGTGATATACTTTTGTATATTTTCACTTTTATCAGGAATGTAAGTGCAACAATGTTGGACTTTCAGCATTCCACAAACTCCACCCTCTTTTGCCAAAAGAATATCAAGGGCAAGCCGATTTTGCATCACCATAGCTCTCATGGCAACCATTTCGGTATTTACCATCAAGAACCCTCCCGCAGTATCTGTAGACAAACGATCTACTACTGTGGATAATTTCCGAATTTTAAATGCATTCAAAGATATTCCCACTGCTGGTATTAATGCTCCAAAAATATCACCTACAATTTCTGAAAAACTTTCCCTCTTTCTACGTGTAAAGCTATTAATCATCTTGTATGTTCCTTTTTCTTCTCTGTCCATATGATAGATTTTTGGAAAGACCAGGCCTACATAACAAGTTCCATACCAATGGTCCGGTAACCTGTAATAAGCTCTATTCCCACAAATATAATAGATACCTGGAAATATTGGATCTTTTCCACCTTTGAATCCCCAACCTCCCAAAATTTGATAATTGTCATGGCAGATACTGGAACCTACAAAATAATTGTCATAGACTGTCTTATTTCTCCTAATACACAACTTTCCTGTTTGCGGCCAATCTAATGTCATTGCTGCATTTATCTTTTTCCCTTCATGATTTTCTTCCTCAAACGTCCATAGATGTGTTCTTTTCTCTTTTATTGCTTCTCTTTGAAATTTCATTCTTCTTTCTTCAACCATTTCTAAAAATACCTTTTCTTCTTTCTTTAACTGACAGGTAAGGTTGTTTTTAGCTATTTCTTCTAATGTTAAAATTCTATGCTCTAAGAAGAATTCTCCTAAAACTTTTGCTTGTTTTACTTTGTTAAGTTCTGGAACTACAGGAACATTTGCAAAAATCTTATCTACATCAGTGTAATAAAATTCTAATCTACCTGTTTTATAAAATAAACTTGCTATGACACTACATGTTATTCCATAAGTTAAAGGTAGGTGATGATAAGTCACACCTTCTGTCACTGATGCAGGCAACTGCATACAAACATAACAATCTCTCACATCCATTGTCTCTACATATTCGTACAACAATTTTGTAAAAACATTTTTAGAAAAATCTGCTACTGACTTATCCTTATGCAATTCTGCACTACTTCTTAAAATAACTGGTTCTTTAATATTAGTTTCTTTTTCTGGTTTAGTATCATTCTTTGCTTCTACTACAGCTATACTAATAGGAATTGTGATTGCTAAAACTATCCATACTGTCATTAATAATCCTGTACAAAAGCAGCACATTTTACACCATCTTTTTAAAAACTCACATTTATCTCTTCTATCTCTAGTATTCTCCATTTTTGTTTTTATCTTTTGTTAAATCTCAGAAAATTGTGTCACTACACCTCAGAAATGACTTAGATGCCACTCTGCATTCAAAAGTCTTTGCTTGGTACTTTCTTTTAATTCTTTTCAGAATTCTTTCTTTGTCACATCCCGTGATTTGTCATATCCAGTAAAATTGTCACATCCAGTAAAATTGTCACATCCGGCAGAAGCACTTTAAGTCTTCACTTCAGGTTTGTTGCACCTCACCTTTACCCATTCGGTTTCTCAGTCTCGGGTTCTCGTGAGTGTTTCTTTCTTCTTTGTAATCAGTTAGAGCGATGTACAGCCACTCAGGTGACTTGTATTTCGAATTCACTTTCTTTATTCTTTTAGACTTTTGCAATCGTTTTCCACTTGGCTTTTCTTGTTCTTTTTGACTTGTTATTTCATTCACCTGTTCAGCACTTTTTTTCCTGTTCTGATTATTCTGTATCTCAATTTTCTTATATAGTTGCTGGGCCAATTGTCTCCTTTTCTTGGCCTTTTGGCTTCACCTTCTTTTTCTCCTCTTTCTGATTTCCAATTTCTTTTTCTTGATTCAGTTCTTGTTTTCTCTTCTTCTCCGCTTTCTTCAGATTCTGTTTCAATTTTCTCACAATTGTCTCTTATTTTGAAACTTATGATCTCATTTTCTTTTACTGGTGGTTCTATTTTCTCCTTCTTGTGTTCACCTATTACTGTCCCTCCTCGATGTTCTTCCGAATTGGTATTTATCTCACTCTCTGCTTCTAATTTTCCCTGTTCTTTTGTTTCACTATCTGTCCCTATTGCTCCTCGGGGTTCTTCTCGATTTTCTAGCTTTTTAATTGTCTCTTTCCCTTCTTTGGGCCCGATTCTGATGCGGGTTGGAAAAGCTTCCCGACCGAGGGCCTGATTCTGATGCGGTTAGGAAGGCCTCCTAACGGCATTTGCTCCTTCCAAATCGGATCGGGAACGTGTCTTCCCGACCGATGGCCCAATTCTGATGCGGTTAGGAACAAATGTTCCCATTGAAGTCAATGGGAGTTCAACCAAATCGTATCTGGAAGCATCCGGATGCATCCTACTCCGCCGGTCGGACTTTCCCGATCCGAGTGGGTCGGACACCATTTCCCAACCGATTCGGTCGGGAAGCTTTTCCAACCCGCATCAGAATCGGCCCCTATGTCTATTAATATTACTTTTGAAGGATTTCCACCATAACTTGTACTTGGTTGCTCATTTAGATCATTTTCTTGTTCATTCTCTTCTCTAATTGGTTCAAATTTCCAAGTTCTCCTTCGAAATTCTTCACAGTTTTCAACTGAATCATCAGATCCTGAACTCGTGTCAGATATTTCCAGATGTCGACTTACAGGTCAATCTTCAAGTTCTGGAATTTCTGCAATTTCTTCTTCTTCTTTTTCTTTCTCTATAGAGGTACTTGCAGTTGGGTTTTCCAGATGTCGACTTTCAGGTCGATCTTCAAGTTTTGGCACCCTTTTTCTTCTTCTTTCTGTCTCAGTCACTGAACTCTCATCCCACACTTCCAGATGTCGACTCACTTGTCGATCTTCAGGTTCTGAAACTCTGATTGTGTGGCTGGCATGGACCCAGTTTTTCACTCCTGCACACTTGACTGCAGTCGTTGTCACTAGGATTACCTGTCGTGGCTCGTCCCAGCGAGGAACTAGACAGTTTCTTCTCCTGTGGACTTTTATGCGGACCCAGTCTCCTGGATTCAAGTCGTGGGCTGGTTTTCTTTCAAGAGTGGTCGCATCCGGTCCAACCTGATGAAACACAGAACGCACCACATCAGCCAGTCCTTTGCAATAATCCAGTACTAGATCATCAGTTATAGTCAGTAACTTGTTGACAGGTACTTGTGCTTGTCTCATTGCTCGTCCCATGATCACTTCATGAGGACTAAGTCCAGTTTTCTTTTCAGGAATACTTCTGATGGTCATCAGGACAAGGGGCAGTGCATCGGGCCATTTGAGTCCTGTAGATTGACACATTTTTCCTAACCTGTTCTTAATTGTTCCATTTATTTGCTCTACTACCCCAGAAGCCTCTGGTCTGTATGCACAATGCAGCTTTTGTTTAATACTTAATGCTTCACAAATTAATTGAATCAACTCATTTTGAAAATGTGTTCCTCTATCTGTCTCAATCGTGACTGGAAAACCATACCTTGGAATGAACTCTCGCAGCATAAGTTTTGCTACCGTTATTCCATCATTCCTTCTAGTCGGGTATGCCTCCACCCAACGAGAAAACAAACAGACGACCACTAGAACATATTTTAGTCTGTTACAAAGGGGCATTTCAATGAAATCCAATTGCATTCTAGTGAACGGACCTCCTTCTCGTCCTATTGTTCCTAGACTCACTATTGTCTTTCTTCCTGGATTAAACTGCTGACAAATAAGACATCTTTGACAAAGACTTTCAGCTATGGCTCTGAATTTTGGGTTATACCATGTTTGTCTAAAAAGTCTGATCATTGCATCTCTCCCAATATGAGCTTGTCCATGGTACATCCGTGCCATGTCTGAAATCATGCTATCAGGCATAACTGGTCTTTCATCTCTGTAAACCCACACACCATTGTTTTCTTGTCTTCTACATCCTGCTTTTATCCAGTAATCTTTTTCCTCATCATTTGCAACTTCCTGTAACTGTCTCACCTCATCCCATGTCTCGACAGTGTTAGTAAAAAGCAAAGGAGAAGAGATATGCTCCCTTTCGCGATTCTTATTCAGGGATACCATGTTCTCTGCACAATATTTGGCTATCTCGTCGGCGTAATTATTTCCGACAGTTATGTAATCTTCATTTTTCTTATGTGCTTTGCATTTCACTACAGCTATCTTCCTAGGCAGCTGTATCGCCTCAAGCAGTTTCTTTACAAAATCTCCATTTCTGATAGGTGTTCCTGCAGACGTCAAGAAACCTCTTTGTGACCAAATCTGACCGAAATCATGCACTATACCGAAACCGTACTGGCTATCGGTCACAATCGTAACTCGTACATTTCTTCCCAACTTACATGCTTGAATCAAAGCAATCAGTTCTGCAACTTGGGCAGACCTTATTCCTTTCAGACAAGACGCTTCTATCACAGTCGCCACTGTGCACACTGCGTAAGCTGCGCTTAAAACTCCTTCTTTCGTTCTCAAGCATGAGCCATCCACAAACATGACATAATCTGATTCTTTTAAAGGCTCATCTTTTATGTCAGCTCTTGGTTTTGTGCAATATTCCAGCACATTCAGACAATCATGATCTACTTCATCTTGTTCAATTATACTCTCTTCATCTGGCAATGATGTCGAAGGATTCACATTCATACATCTATCTATGGTCACATTTTCTGCACTCAAGATTACTTTTTCGTACTTAGTCAGCCGACTATGTGTCATGTACTGTGTTTTTGTTCTTGTCAAAAGAATCTCTACTGAATGGGGAACATATACTCTCAGTGGATACCCCATCACTATACCTTCACTTTGTTCCAGACTTACACAAGTAGCAGCAACAGCTTTCAGACATCCAGGCAACGCTTTTGCTATAGGATCTAAAACAGCTGAAAAATAAGCAATTGGTCTCTTCATTGTTCCATGTTTTTGTACCAGTACTGAAAATGCACATCCATCTCTTTCACTGCAGTACAATTCAAAATCCTTTTCGTAGTCAGGCATTCCTAAAGCAGGGGCCTCACACAATTTCTTTTTCAACTCTTTGAAAGATTTCATTTCTTCGTCATTCAATTCAAAAGGGTCTCTTACATCCTTCTTGGTCAGTTTTTGTAATGGCTTAGCAATCAAGGAAAAACCACTTATCCATTGTTGGCAATATCCAACCATTCCCAGAAACATTCTTACCTCTCTTTGCGTCATTGGTGCTCTCATTCCTTGAATCATTTTTATTCTCTCAGTCGTTATCTTTCGCACTCCTTTCTCAATTTTATGCCCTAAATATTGGACTTCTTTTTGACAAAACTGCAATTTCGAAGGGGACACTTTATGTCCTCTTTTCTCTAGATGGTTCAGTAAAGCAATTGTATCACTTACACATGCTTCTTTTGTTTTCGATGCCACCAACAGGTCATCGATATACTGCACCATCACTGACGTTTCTGGCATTTTCAAATCTTCCAGGGACTTCTTTAAAATCTGATTAAAGATTGAGGGGCTTTCTGTATACCCCTGAGGAATTCGGCACCATGCCAAAATACGCTCTCCGAACCGGAACGCAAATAATGGCTGGCTATCTGGATGTAAAGGAATAGAGAAAAATGCGTGACACAAATCTATCACGGTGTACCACTCAGCTTCATGTGGAATTTGGTATAGAATTACTGCAGGGTTTGGCACTATTGGACAACAAGGCACAACTATTTTATTGACCTTTCTCAAATCCTGTACTATTCTATATGTTCTGTTTGGCTTTTTCAGTCCCATTATAGGTGAATTACATGGACTGCTCATTATTTCTTTTAGAATTCCCTGTTCAATCATTTTATTTATTACAGGAGTTATTCCTTCAATTATTTCTGGAGTCAATTTATACTGTGGCGTATTTGGGTAAGTTGTTCCTTCTTTTACTGTTACTTTTACGGGATCTACTTCTTTCATCAATCCAATATCTTCTCCTGTAAAATCCCACACATTCTCTTTCACTGTCTCTTTCAGTTCTTTTGGAAGTTTTTCTGCATCAAATGCAGGAAACAAACCATTCATTTCAGGTTCCTGATTCATCAATGTCACTTTATACAATACATCTTCATCTGGGGTCTGAAATCCAATTCCATCTGGCGTACAATAAATTGTGCAGTTCATCTTACACAAAAGGTCACGACCTAAAAGATTTACGGGACTACAATCGCACACTACGAATTTATGCATTTTGCTAAAAGAACCAATTTTTACTTCCACTAATTCAGTAAGTGGTGTTTTAATCTGCTGATTCGCTACTCCAACTACTTGGATATATTCACCTGAGAGAGGAAGGTTTGGAATTTCCACTGACCTAACAGTAGAACGGGTAGCTCCAGTATCGACAAGGAATGTTACATTTGCACCATTCACTTCTCCATCCACAAAGGGACCAGACTGATCTACCTCTAGAGTTGCGCCAAGTACGCACTCTTTTCCCTCTCCTAGGCACCGTCAGAAACTTTCATCCGACTCATCCTCACTCTGACGCAACCAATACTGAGAAATGTTAGCTGCTCGCGGCAACTGTGTTACCTGCTCTCCTCCGTAGAATCCTGTTTCTGTACTGTATCTTTGCTGGTTAACATTGTTGGGAAGTGGTGGTTGTGGCACCTGACCTTGTTGAACAACTACCTCATTCTGCACCTGTGGATTTAATGATTGATTTTCCGGATTAGGTTTAGGTGGGAACGTACACTCGTTTCTCCAATGCCCTAATTTTCCGCAATTATGACATGGCCATTTTTTCTTTGCCTCTTCTAGACTCATTTGACCTTTCCCTTTACCTATGTTAGGTCGGGATTTATTCTGTCCTGTTTCATTCCCACTATTATTCAATTGAGCTTCTTGTTTCTCTGCCACTTTTACCTGTGCCCACATTGCCTTCTCTTTCAATTTACGCTGTCTACTCTCAATATCATCACTACAATACTTAGCATACCTCAGTACCTCATCTACAGTGCCGTTTTGCCAGTTAATCATATGTTGTTTAATCATTTCACTAATCTCTGGTTTCAGTCCAAACACAAATCTATATACAAAATGACTCATATCCTTTTCACTCAACTCCTCATACCCACTATACTGCTTGAAAACCAACAACAATCTTTCATAATAGGCATGTACGGACTCCTTACTTTCCTGTGTAGTTCTGTCTATTTTTACCCAATCTGTTTCTTTAGGAGGAATCTTATTTTTCAAAAAGGTAATCACCTTATCATATTTCCTCATCACCTCAGGACCTGGAGCTCCTGTCTTAGGATCTCTTGGATATTCTGTAGTTGGCCAGTCAACTGTAATTTTACATTCAGACCACAAATCAGTTGGCACCACTATGTCAAACAATCCATCTAAATCTATCCACAACACCTTTGAAACCTTCACAAACCTCTCCACTTGTCGGTACCATTCAACTGGTTTCTCTCTCAGCTTCGGGAATTCATTTGTAAATGACAGTATATCCTGTCTAGTCCAGGGAACATGCACATAACTACCACCTGGAGTTTCTCTCATAGGGTATTCTCTTGCAACAGGTTCCTTTTCAGTTATCATAAAAGCCAAAGAAGCTTTGTCTGCAGTTTTCTCATACTTTTTCGTCCATCTGACTTTCCATCTGTCCACATCACCCCATTTTCTCAGTAAAACAATTAACTCTTTTATCTGTGTCAGCCTTCCTGCTGTGTTCAAATTTTCAATATCTTTCTCACAAAAGTCTACTCTGTACGGTTTCTGCAATGTTTTCACTTTCGCAAAATCTACTCCAATTTCACTTGCTATCTCTTCCAGTTTGTCATGTAAATTTTTAGCTCTCCATGTAATACTTTTGCACAGAAACATAATCTCATCATCCTGGTAATTTTTCAGCTTTTCTGTACCAATCGTCCCTAAAATTAATTCTTCCATGTCAATCTTTAACCTAATTACATCTAATGGTTTTTCTTCTGGTTCTTTTATTTTAAATGCCTTCATCCACTCATTTAACTCATCAGGAGTCGGACCTATAGGCGTATTATTTAGTTCTATCCAATTACCACTCTTTTCAGGGGTCACTGTTGCAGATTCTGTTACCATAGGCATTTTCCTACCATTACACTCATTCACTGTCAAATTTGTAGGTGGACTTGGTCTGTAGGTACTAGCCAAATTACTTGTACTTGCACTTGGTTCCATCCTTTCTTTTTCTCTCTGAAATTGTGAATTCATAGGAATCACTAAAGATCGTTCATCAATTTTCTGATTCTCAAAAACTGGTATTACTGGACCTATTGTTACGGGTACAGTTACAGCTTCCATGTTTTTCGTTAATTCCCTAATTTTCTCAGTCAGCTCTTTTGTTGTTCTTGCTAATTCAGTTGCATTGTCACTTTCTACTCCTTCATTTTGTGAAGTTCTTATTTGATCTTGTGACCTATTTATTTCAATTCTTTTTACAGGACTTTTATTTCGCACAGTCTCTATTTGCGGCGCATTAGGTGTCACCACTGTAGAACTCTGCTGATACGGAGGGGGATTTCTATTTAGAATATCTTCCAGCAATTCATCATCCGTTTCACTCTCATGCATATATTTTTCCCTCTCCATATGTTTCTTTTTCTCAGTACGTTTTCTCTTAGTCTCTTCCTCAACTGTAAAAGCCGGAAACAAACCTCCTGTCATGTTAGCACATCTCCATCGTTTTATTCTATCCTCATGATTTATTCCCCACATTCTTCCAGGCATAAACTCATGATCCCTTAAACCTCTGAATCTCTCTCGCTCATACATCTCATCTTCCCATTCCGTCAACGCTTCAAACTGTGTCGGTCTAGGTCTAGGTTCTAAATTTGTCATCTTTTCTCTCAAATTCCGCAAAACCGCTACACTAAATGAACCATTCTCAGGGAAAGCTAATGCTCCATCATTCTTCGTATACTTTGCCCAATTTTCTAACCATATGCATGTATGATATCCATATTTCAGCATCATATGTGAAGCTGCTGATTTCGGCGGAGGAATTACTTGTCCCTCTCTAGTCACAACCTTTTTGTCTTTCTTAAAGAAATTCTTAATTTTTGTCGTCCATGACGTTCTCTCCCTTTCATACTCATAATACGGCATGTTTTCGATTGGTTTTTCTCTTCAAAACCAGCACTGTTCCGTGTACGGAACTTCAACCAATCACAGCGCGATTCACACCAACACACCAATCAGAACGATTTCCTTCTTCCGCGCACCCACCAATCTTAGCGCTGCACTTTTCCTACGTCACTCCTGTCTTTGCGTTCACGTGACTAGCGCACTAACCAATCCTAGCGCGGCACTGTCTATGTCACTCTTGCTCTTTTACCCCTCCTTTACAAAAATTATCGGCAATTTTTCTTTTGAATGTTTCTTCGTTAGTTACAACATTTAAAACAATTCCATAGTCTGATTCGCTAAACAAAAGTGACAGCTTTGTCCTTTTACACAAGAATCCTGTATTTCCAGTAGGCAGCGCTTACCTCTACCCTACCACAGAATTATTAACTTTCGCCGATAAAGTAGCACTTCCCTCTACCTTACCCTTCTTTCAAGCAAACAGTAAACCCGTTTCTCTGGGGATAAGACACATGTGGAGACTATGCTCCTGAGAATTAAGGCCAGAGTTTCACAAGAAAACGTGATTTGCTATCCCAGTTACACACCTTTCGTACAGAAAATCCCTAACATAACACAACCTGTGTTATTACCAAAAATGAATTCAGACCATGTACCAAATTCCATGTGACTTCTCTTGCCACACGTGTTCCTGCATCCCAGAAGCGTGAAAGCTCACATATAACATAACGCGACTCAACATATAGTATTAGTCATCAAAATAATCAATAATCAATAATCTATAATCACCAAACTAATCTATAGAAACCATAACTCTGCTACCAAGAAATCTGATGCAGCGGATACAATGAAAACTATTTCTCCTAGGTCACTTATCGGTCATCCAGGCGCGACTTATATTTTCTCACATCCACATGACGATGGGGCCCATGACATCGCCTAACAAACACACACACACACCTGGATTTCCTCTACACCTTTACGAATCTATACTCCTAGGAGAAAGAAAAACTAAATGAAAATCATCATGATGTACCGCTGGAAGGAGCCGGGATACCTTATTACCTTAACCTATCGCTTTCTTAGTTATTTCTTAAGATATTCCTGCTCATTGTTTGTCGATGGATCATCTAGTGAAAATCAGTTGATAGTGATCAAGACCAGCTAAATCACAATAACTAATTACTAATTTCACAACCATTTAGTAAATAATCACTGAGTCGTTTGATTTAAGAATTTCAAAATTTATATAATTTTAAAGGCATGGAAAAGAATTTAGACTTTATTATTCAATTATTCATACATTATTAAATCAAATATTTATTAAGCAAAATCAATTTTATTGCAGAAAGGAAATTTTGTCATGAGGAAAAATCCTAATTAACCTGCCTATCTTCCTAATTTAGCCTAATGATTTCTAACCTAAGTTTAAAGTTGAAAAATAACCTGATTCTCATACTCAACTGGAAAAATAAAACAGCAACAGAAACTTCAGCTCGTCAGCATCAGCTACCGCAACCCGTCTCATCTAACAGTCTTTCAGCATCTCCCGCTCAGTAAATGGATCGATCTGGAACTCCAAGCACTGGAAGCCACCAACCTACCCCTCCCACTAAGAGTAGGCCTACTTATACCCTAATTCTAACTTTGCTAACTAAATTGTTGCAACATTAATAACGCGCTTTTCTTTCATTGGTCCACTCAGTTCATTTATTCAGTTTTAATCAAATTCTCCCGGATCCAGCTTGTTCTTCTGGAATGCATATGTTCATTTCCTTTCTCACAGTTCATGACATGTTTCCATCCGCTTCGATCAGTACATTTGTAACTTCTTTCGATACATTCGAGAACTCTGCAGGCATTGTCCTTTCTCTTAAAACTGTTTCCCACGATTCTCTGCTGATCACCACGGCACATTATCAGTTCAAATAGGTCACATCAGCCTTGACCATTCTTGCATCCTAGCCTTTCAGCACCATCACGTGGTCAGTCTTTCTCCAACTTTTTCTCCCTTGTCATGTGTATTCTCAGCGCATGCGTACTCTAATAAACGGCAGCCATTTTATATCGCCACTCGATTAGACTTAGAAGCACTATTTAGAAATAAACAAAACATAATTAAAATAGAGAAACATAGCCTTTTCGTTTCCCTCCCGTCATCTACGTACCCCAATTAGTTATTACCTAGCAGAAAGCAACATTTAAGCTGTTCCTTACTTACCATCACTATTGTTTTTGCAACGTCACGTTTTATATTCTATGAAGCACGAATCATGCATTTATTATTTATTTAGTACGCAATTATTTTTATGTTATAATTAGACACACAGACATTTGTAAATAGATTATTCTCACACATACTTGCGTGTTACCCTTCCCTCACATACATTGTTGATTAAAACATTTAAACGAACATATTTATTAATTATTTATAAAATTTGTTAGGGGTTACATTTTTTCATTTACTCTGCTCCATCAAAAGGAAGGGAGAAGATAATGAAAAGAAGGAACAAAGGAAATGAACATAAGAGAAGGTAAGGACAGAAGGAAGAAATTAGAGGTGATACATAAAGTAAGAATGAAAAAGAGAATGAGAGGAGAAAACGGAAGAAGCACCTAAGCTGAGAAGAGAAGAAGAAAAGGAAAGAAGGTGAGAGAAAGCTAAGGGACGGAAATAAGGGAAGAATGAGAGAAGGCAAGAAGAAGGGGACAAAAAGGAAACAGGGACAGGAAAGAAGAAGTAAAGGGAAGAAGAAGTGCAGAAGAGAAAGAAAAGCAAGAAAGGAACAAAGGCGAAAGAAAAAAACCAAGAAAGGAAGTGGAGAGAAAGACAGAAAGGAGAGAGAGAAAGGAGAGAGAAATAAAAGAAAGAAGTGGAGAGGAAACAAAGAAATTGAAAGAAAGAGAAGCAAAAAGAAAGGGAAACCTTGCTGCTGAGCTGAGGTCGGTGCTGGTCGCAGGGTTTGGGGCTCGGCAGCAGGACTTGTGGACCACAGTCACCTCTGTGACCCTTGTGAGTAATCGGTGCAAGTGGGAAAATTAGGCCTGTACAGAGGAAAAGAGCTGGCAACTCTGAAGTGCCCTCTGGGAAAATGAAAGTCAGGGCAAGGGCTATAGGATTCTTAAGGAAGGACCGATTGTGCGCTGCTCGAGTTTTAACCTTTCCCATTCCCAGCCTCTAGTAGATGATACGTCTAACTTTTCCCTTGTGACACATACCCCGGATAAGTTGTTGGCTTCATCGATAAAGGAATTTGTCGGGAAACATTTTATGAACTCAAGGTTACTTGACTCATGGACCCAGTTGATGACACACTCAGTGGTAGAGTCTGCACCCTTGTTAATATCCATAAATGGAAAGGAGTTTTAGGGCAGGAATTGGAGAGTGCAGTTCTACCAGACAATATTGTGCCCATGGAGCCTTCTCTCGAGGAAGAGAGAGAAGGCTCCATAAGCACAATATTGTCCGGCAGACCTGGAACTGGCTATGTTTTTCACAAATACCCCTTTTAGGTTTACCTCACCCCACGGTAGAGATTGGCCCCGATAGAGGGAGGACTGACGGAGGTGATGGTAGTCAGGGTTCGTCCCTTCATTTGTTCTCCAATAATTTAGATCCCGCTAGCAGAGTGGTGGCGAAGGATGTTTTCTTGAGTCAAGAGATCCACCCAAAAAAATCCATTATGATCAAAACCTTCTACTTCTAATTTGGACTCTTTAATGACGGGGCCCTCTCCTATGCTGGATGTATACTCCTCCTGATGCAAAAAAACGTTATATGGCATCCTGGAATCTACTATAGCGGCCATTTGTATTTCGATGTTCTCGAGGTGGGGAAAAAACAAATATTGCAAGCCTTTGAACAGATCAAATTTGTTGAGGGCTTTTGGGAACTGTACAACTTTAGGGGATATAATATCTAGAGATATTGACCAAGTGGCTTTCCTGAAAAATAAGAAAGGGTGGGAAGCAATTAAAACTGGCTTCTATTGCCGTCTGATTGTAAAATTGTATTCTGAAGGCTGAGCCTGATCTTAATAGAATTGGCTTATGTCTTATGCCAGAAGAGGAGACTGAGAAACCATTGATAGTCAACTCTTTTCTAATCAATCATGCCAGGCTGAATCCTCAACAAATACGCTCGATTTTTAGCGAAGACAGTTCACGTTCCTAAGACGGTTAGTGGGGTTCAAGCATAGACGTTTGGAGGTTACAGTGTCCAGTAATGTGAAAGGCAAGGGTGGAAAGTTTACATTTCTATATAATCGCTGAGCATGTCTATATTCTTCTCAGGGAGATATTTCCTCTTGGGATGGGGAAGTGGATTAGGTAGTGGGTTCACCAGACACCCTATGGAAATTCTCCTGGAATGTACACGGTGTAGAACATTTGCAGAGGTCAATTGATCTAAATACGATCTGGGATAATAACCTTATTATCTGCTTCCAATAGACATGGTTGGCTGGTGTAAACATCAAGCAAAGTGGATTTATGCGATTTTCAAAAGATGCAATGAGTGTAGGAGGCGGGTGTCTAACCGGGGGCCTTTTGACTATGGTATCCACTAAATGTGTGAAAAGGGTCTGGCGGATATAGACCAACTGTGATTGGGTGTTGGCATGCGCCCTAAATTTGTTTGAAGGTTCTATGCCTACAAATGCTTCAATCGGGTGTATGTATATGTGAACCAGGGGTCACAGGCTAACTTTAACACTCAATGGGAGCTATTTGTAAAAGATTTGATTACTCTAGAGGGCCTCTCTGCATCTTCACCTATAATAATTGTGAGGGATTTTAATGTTCGGTTAGTCCCCTATTGGCTGGACAATATCCATGGTGAATTGTTGGAAGCTTATAACATACCTGAGGCAGTTTTTCCTCCTTGTACTTAAGCAAATCAGGCTCTTCGTCTAACAAAGCTTTTAGCATAATTAGAAATTGTCTTTTTAAAAGGTTGTTTTGATATTGACACTCCAGAAGCCCAAACATATGTGTATACTAACCAGAAGTGTACAATAGATTACATGTTTTTATAAGCGTGGAACTTTGAGCTGAGCCATTCCTTTTAAGTGGTTCAAATTCCAGGAAGTGATCACTGGGACATATAGGTGGTTTACTGGTCAGAACCCACCCCGAGGCAAACTGTGATCTCTCTGGAAGCTTCTGTTCTGAAAAGATTAACAATTTGTATTGATGATAGGTATATGGCACTTATGTGTGATTATCAAGCCAGTAAAGTCCACCAGAGGGAAAAGAGGGAGTAAATGTAGTACAGTGGTATTATGTGATCATTAGGGAAGTCGTAAAATGTAATGTAACTGTAATGTAACTAGGTACTTATAAAGCGCGCGGCTACTCCACAGAGTGTCCCGGCGCTAAAAAGACCGCGAGACAGGCAGTGTACACTAAAGCAGGTAGGCCTAGTTCTAATGTTGGAATAGCCAGGTTTTGAGCTTTCTCCTAAAGACAAGGAGATCCTGCACCTGTCTGAGAGAAAGTGGCAAGCTGTTCCATAGCTGGGATGCCACCACTTGAAAGGAGCGACCACCCATACGGGAGCGGAAAATCCTTGGGACGGTCGACAAGCGCTGTGCAGAGGATCTCAGGGTCCGTTGTGGGGCATAGCGCTGAATCCTTTTCCTGATGTAGGGGGCCCCTGAGTCGTGGAGGGCCTTAAAGGCCAAGACTAGAGCTTTAAAATGGATCCTCTTCCGGACCGGAAGCCAGTGCAATGATCTCAAGTAGGGGGTCATATGCGCCCTCGGGCCCACCATAAGAATAGCCCTGGCCGCCGCATTCTGGACCACCTGCAGGCGGCCTAGTAGATAATCAGGTAGGCCCAAGTACAGGACATTGACGTAGTCCAGCCTTGATACAATCAGGGCCTGGACTACCGTCTTCCTGTGTGGGACCGGAAGCCGGGGAAGGAGGTTCTTTAGCATTTTCAATAGCCCAAAAAAGGTGCCGGCCACAGTTTGAATCTGAGCCTTCATGGACATGTCAGCGTCCAGCTTAACCCGAAGGTTTTTCACGATGGTTACTGAGATTGCCGGGGGGGGGGGGACATGTCCAGTGGCCACCATTGGCGCCAGGCCTCGCACGGATTGGGGCCGAAGAAAATGATCTCCGACTTCTCCGGATTGCATTTCAGTTGGTTACGCCTAAGCCAAGAGAACGCCTCCGTCAGGCAGGCGTTTATCTCACTGCCTCTAAAGACGGTTCCCTTATCGCAGGTGAACAGCAGTTGCGTGTCATCGGCGTAGGATACTATTTTAGCGCCGTGTTCCTCCGCTAGGGGGGCCATATATACATTAAAAAAAGTCGGGCTCAAGATAGAGCCCTGTGGGACTCCTACTTTCATTGGGGGGATGGGGGCCGAAAAGGGGGGAGACCATATTGTTTGATGACGGCCACTTAAAAAGGAGGTGAATCATCTGAGTACCGTGCCACCAATACCGCAGTCCTGCAGTCTTTGCAGGAGTCGGTCATGGGGCACAGTCTCCACGGACAGGTCCAATAATACCAGTACCGCATTGCCACCTCTATCGAGTGTTGTTTTAATAGATTCAGAGACTTCAAGTAAGGCCGTTTCGGTACTGAAGTTTGCTCTGAAGCCTGACTGACTCGGATGCAGTAAATGGTTGGCCTCTACATATTCCGTGGTGATTGTATTCACATATTTCTCCAAGACCTTAGAAAAGAAAGGCAGCAGTGATATTGGCCGATAATTACTGGCTATCAGTGGATCTGCCGTAGGTTTCTTTGAGAGCGGGAGAATTTTTGCGTGTTTCCAGCTCTCAGGCATTAGCCCCTCCGACAGGGAGGTGTTCAGAACCAAGTTAACGGCTGGGTTAATCACCTCAGCAATGGATGCCAGTACTTTCGCTGGACAAGGGTCATGTTATTGGTAAAGGCTCAGTTTGTTCCCTTGTAAGTAGACACCCCTAATTTGATCACCAGTGGCTTCAGAAAGTGAAGCACAATAAGCGGCGCTGGGTGGGTTCGAGGGAGAGAGCTGAGTATAACATAGCCAAAATAAAGTGGAAGCCATTGTTAAAATGAAAGAAATCTGACTTTTTTTTTTTTTTTTTTGGCATAGTAATCGGGGTATACTATTGACAATACAAATTAGCAAGAAAATCGAATGGCTTAGGCAGAGGCAGAAGGAAACTCATAATCAATTAGCATTTCCATGGCTACTGGGCTGGGTGGCTCACTGCTTCACTCCGCAGCGCCGCACAACCGAACATAGGCAAATTACAACAAAATTATCAAAAGGAGAATCAGGCATTGCTCCGCAAATCCAGTCCCAGTATATACCGCATACCTCTGAGAGAGACAGTATGAACTCGGACACAAAAATCACAACAAACGAAAAAAGGAAAAAAAAAAATCACATGTGACCTGAATAAGAGAACAAAAGCCGATCTCTACATATAAAGCTCAGTACAACCACATTTGCCGGTCTGGTATGATAGAAAGTGACGTAGATATACAAATAGGGACATGATGGGATGTGTACTGTCGTTTCGTGCACCTCAGGAGTAAACATAGGAGTAAATGGACGAGGAGGAGGGGGGGGAAAGTGGACGCGCCAGGGTTGGGGAGGAGACAGCAAGGCCAGGGAGGCCAGTGGGGGGTAAACAACCTCGCATCCCCGTTAATGCGGGAGAAAATTCAGGGGGGAGGAACGCCCGCAGCAGCTCTAGCCTCGATCACCGTTAAAAAAACCCTGCCACTGCACAGGGGTTTGCCGCGGGGGGAGCGGCACCCGCGCCTCAGCCTCGTGCTGATTTATGCATTCCGAAACCAATGCCCTCCGCAGATCCAGCAGCCACACAGCAATCCCGGGGCCCGCCTGCGCCTTCCAGGCCATAGCAATCCTCCGCTTACCCAATAGGAAGTGGAGGGGTTCCACCTCCACCCGCGCATCGGTCGCCGCTGTAAGCACAGCAGCCACCTCCAGCCAAAATACGCGAATTGTGGCGCAAGTCCAGACCATGTGAGTAAAAGCAGCTTCCTGATGTCTGCATCTAGGGCAGACGTCCATGGCAGTAGGGTACATGCGTGCCAGTCTGTGAGGGGTGAGATATGTATGGTGAAGGTAGTTAAATTGAGTATATTTCACCCTGGCGTTAGTCGAGATAATTTTGGGGTGGGTAAGACATTGTTGCCATTGTTTATCCGACAGGGTAATGGACAGTTCGCCGTCCCAATACGCTTGCAGTGTAAGCAATGCAGGGGGATCATCTAATCTAATGGAGGTGTATATGGCTGTTATGGCATGGCGTCCGCGGCCATGTGTAAGCAGAGTGTGCAGTAAGTGCGAAATATCAGGTTCTGCCCCGTCAGCATCCCAGGACTGCAAGGACAGGCGAGTCAGTAGGGTATGTAGTAAAAAGGAACCCTGTGGCACTCCGTACCTTTCCACTAGGCCCTCAAACGTCAACAACTGCGAGTCAGCAAACATGTCCCCCCATGTGTCCAGCCCACTCTCCCTCCATGCCCCCAGCTCCAGGCATCCGTGGCATGAGTACGTGCCAGGGAGAAACTCCAAGGGTAGACTAGGAGCATAAGGCTGCGGTCGGCCCTTGGGCGTCACGTACCTAACCCAGTGCCGTCGGGCTGCAGTCATTAACAGGTTGCCTTGTTGCCTCTGGGTCGGCGTAGCCGTTCCCGAGAGCCACTCCAGGAGCGTTGGGATATCCCAGGTCACGGCGCAGGTGATCAACTCAGTGAGGTTGCTTTTGGCGAGCCACCTCATTGGCCACTGTAGTTGTGCCGCTGCATAGTACAGTTCGTAATTTGGCGTGCCAAGGCCGCCGTCCGACAGCGGCAAGTATAATTTATGAAGGGCCACCGAGCCCGTGAAGGACCCCATATCAGTGACACCAGCAACGACTCCAGGTCTCGAAAGAGTTTCCGGGGCAAGCGATACGGAAGTATGCAGATAAAATATAGGAGACGGGTAAGGACTAACATCTTGCATATTGCCACCCGGCCCATTGGAGAATAAATCTGACTATTTTAAGGCAAATTGGGAAGAAATTATATCGGCCCTAACAACTAAGGATACAAAACAATTTTGGAAACTTGTCCAGATGGACTGTAAGGTCCAAGAGCCAATAAGGTGTACGGTTCCAGAGGAGATTTGGGTGTCTCACCTAACTAGTTTATATAGTTCTCCTGATCATCAAAGCAGATGCCCCTGGGTTCCCCAGAGAAGAGCTTGTTAAATCTGCTAAGTGTAAATTCCTTGACGAAAATAATATCCTCCCTTAAGTTGATGAGAGCAGTCGATCCAGATAACTTATCAGCACTTGTAATAAAATCTGATGTTAACTGGTGGGCCCACTATTTTCTAAAGTGTTTATTTCAATAACTAACTTAGGACTGTACCCAGTTAGCTGGAAAGGGGTGGTAATCAAACAAATCTACAAGAAAAACGATCCAGCAGACCCCAACAGCTTTCGTTTGATAAATGTAATTGATGTTGGGGCCAAATTATACTCAAAGGCTATTTTACAGCACATGAAGGAATGGATTGAGCGTAATAACCTGATTTCGATTGAACAAGGTGGTTGTAAACCAGGGCACTCTACGATTGACCATTGCTTTAGCTTATGGGCAATGGGTCAGAAGGCGATGGAAACCACTGGTACCTTATTTTGTTGCTTTGTGGATTTTCTTGCGGCTTTTGACTTAGTAAATCAAAACATTTTATGGTTCAAATTGAGTGACATGGGCATCCCAGAATACCTAAGGATTCTTCAAGAATTACATATTGATGACTAGGTGCAGGTGGAACTAGATCACTCAGGATCCTTATCAGAGAAAATCACCTTAGAAAGTGGGTTGAGACAGGGATGCGTGTTGGCTCCTATGCTTTTTTCCTTATATCTCACACACCTGCCAAAGGCCCTGGCGGAAGCCAAGGCTTTCCCCCTAAAGTGTTGGGAAGACAGATATCGTGCCTTATAAATGCTCATCGATACCAAAGGGGATGATGGACGGAGCGCTTGAGCAAATCAAACACTCACCCCCAGTCAACTGATCTGGGTTTAATCCATCATCATTCTTTAGCTCACTACACCACCCCAGTTCAGACATGGCCATATGCAAATCAGTATGACCCTGTGCCTCATGGGAACAGTCCAGCCTGAACTGCCAAGCCATGTCTTCCCTGGACCGGAAACAAGCATCCTGGGACCGGTTTCTGGCTATTCAGCCGTCATCAGCCAGGCTAGCTTGAATCCAGTGGCAAAGTGAGCAAGAGACCCACGTCTGGGCATACCCTGCCAACTTAGGGCGAACAAAGCGATACCAAAGGGGATGATGGACGGAGCGCTTGAGCAAATCAAACACTCACCCCCAGTCAACTGATCTGGGTTTAATCCATCATCATTCTTTAGCTCACTCCACCACCCCAGTTCAGACATGGCCATATGCAAATCAGTCTGACCCTGTGCCTCATGGGAACAGTCCAGCCCGAAAGCTGGATGAAGTACTCAGAGGATAGTGCTGAGAGGCGCAGCAGTAGCACACTTTGAGGTTCAGCAGGAGCTGCAGTGTCAGGTCCATGCGGTTGTCCTGTGAAATACGTAAAGGGAGCAGCTTGTGGCGTACACAGAGCAGATACAGCAACACCGTGAGGTAGAGTCGGTTACAGGCAACCTCGAATGAGGTGTATGATAGAGGCAGAGCTGTGTATGGACAAATTACTCAGAAGAGAGGCACAGCAGTAGCACACTGTGACGTACAGTGAGAAATAGGATGTGAGGTACATGCAAAAGACCTGTGGGATGCGTACAGGGAGCCTGTGACATGCATGGTGCAGCACTGAGAGGTACAGTGGACAACACTCAAAGGATAGCGCTGAGAAGAGCAGCAGGGTCATGTACAGGGGAAGCACTGTGAGGTACACAGGGAGGAGCGGGTGAGTACATGCACAGTGTACACTAGGGGTGTGTGACACGCAGCCAGTAGCATCGCTGGGGGCTGTGAGAACTGATTTCAGAGCACCTGTCAGTGCCTCTGTCAGTCTATCGGGAGCTCTGTCTTTGTGTGAATCGCGTTATCTCTCTTCTCGTCATCTCTTTCTCTGTAGCTCCTGTCTCTCAAACACTGTGCTTTGGGCCTCTGTCTTCTCATTATGTTTCTATTGAAAACTCTCTCTGCCCCTCCAAGTCCACGTCATGAACTACTCTGTGTGCCTCACTACCTCGTTCCCTTCTTATCTCTCGCCCATGTGTAATAATATCTGTACCTCGAGCAAAAGCACCTGGGTAACTGTTCAGTTACCTGTGTCTGACCGTGCTGTGGGTCTCTGAGTGTCAGACCGCATTATTTTGTCTCTATTTGCCAGATAATGTCAGTTGGTCTGTAAACTGGGGATCTGTAAAATGTTTAGCTACCTATGTTCATCAGTGCCTGGCAGCGCTGACGGTTTCTGAGTGTTTGACAGCATCATTTTATCTCTGAGTGCCAAATAGTGTCACCTGGTCATTAGGGTGTGTAAACTGTCTAGATATCTTTGTCTGTCGATGTCTGACCGTAACTGGCTGGTTACTTATGTCTGTTGATGTCTGACCGTGCTGTGGGTCTCTGAGTGTCGGACTGCATCATTTTATCTCTGAGTGCCAGATAGTGACACCTGGTCATTAGGGTGTGTACACTGTCTAGATATCTTTGTCTGTTGATGTCTGACCGTAACTGGCTGGTTTCTTATGTCTGTTGATGTCTGACCGTGCTGTGGGTCTCTGAGTGTCGGACCGCATCACTTTATCTCTGAGTGCCAGATAGTGTTAGTTGGTCCCCGGGTTTAGGGGAATAAAACACACTCTTTCTGCCATTGATTGACGCAAAACTGCCCTACAGCAAAAAGGAGTTGGTTACGCCATAGATATTTTTGGAAATCACCAGGAGGGTTCTGTAATACCGGCACACACCATGGGGACTTATAGAAATGTTTAAATTGCACCTGAGTGCGAAACTGTTTCTATTAACCCACATACCGGATGCTTTTCCCTTTCCGGAATATTTTTAGCATGTTAACATGAGGGGGTTAGTCTTTTGAAATCACAGTCAACAGCGTAACCACTAGAAGCCATGTCTCAATATGCGGCATGCAATCACATTTCCTTCTACTATGATTTAATGTGCCACAGAAACTGTAAGACTTTTGCTGTTGCAAAAAGGGAAGAAGGCGCCTGCACAGCAGAACTACCACGTGGATCCATCAACCTGTTATCAGCCTGTACACAGCACTGTCTTCACATAGGAGGCTTCCAGCAAATGAACGTTCTGTAAACTATGTCTACAGATAAATGTTTTCACATTAAAACACAGTTTATTCAGAAGTTTCATAAAGGTTATTTATTTTTGGGGTTTTCATTGAGATCCACATTATCCTGAAGGTTTGAAGGCTATACAGAACAGCAGCGAGCATATTAGGGTGACTACCACCATAGAGTTAAATTCTGGACAGTGACTGGCAAAATTCTGGACAAAACGGGACAATTTTACAGACAAATTCTGGACAAAGTGTTAGTTTTACAAACGCAATTCATATCTACAGCTAGTGGTATACAATTATGAAAATGAACAGCTTACTCACAAATTTATGTAAAATATGAGTGCTCGGTAACATTGCCTTCCCTCATTTGTTTAATGCAGGAGATGAAACTACCTCTGTGAATATGTACTCCTCCATCCTCCTGCTCCGCGGACAGAGTGCCCACTTTATGTTGTCAACAAACCAGTAGTAACTGATAAACTTTAAAATAGCCCACCAGACCCACGGTACACAGGGTGAGAAAATCCAACCTACTCCAAAGATGTCTACTACAGAGGCTGTCCTTCCAGTCTGCTATAAAAACAGAGAAATATAGTGCATTTTGCGCATGATTCCAAATACATCTGACAAAATGCACAGATTTTACAGGAAACTCGCACAGAATCATTGTTTCCCTTCAGTAGAACGTGGCTGATGTGTCCAAGAGAAAACTGTGCACAGAATACCACAGTGGTGCCAATGATTCAAAACCATTCACTTACGCACACACTCCTTTGCTCCCAACACACCCACTCACACATCCATACAAGCACTCACACACCGACTCAGAGAGACACCCACACACCCACTCAGAGACTCACAGAGACAGCCAGTCACAGACCCACTCACTCACACAGCCAGTCACAGACCCAGTCGCACACTCCAACATCCACTGACAGACCCACACAGACAGTCACACACCCACTCACACACACACTCACAGCTGCAGTCACACACTGACACGCTCACTCACGGATCCACTCAAATACCCACTCACATATCCATAGTGCCACTCACACTGTTACTCATCCATATAGAATTATGACACAACCACTCAAACAGCCAGATAACCATTCACACACCTACTCAGAAATACCTATTCAAACACTAATACATGCAGTGTATTAAATGTGTTGTTGTTTTAAATTGCAGTATACTTAGTACTTAAAATAAACCCTACAAATTAATTCAAACAACTAAACACCACAGGGATATAATAAAAAACCTTAGAAATTCACTTAAAAAAGTAAGGTTACAGGGACGTTATAGTTTGGAAATAAAATTTAAAAAACCTTAGCAATTCACTTAAAAAACCAAAGGTTACAGGGACGTTATAGTTAGGAAATACTAATAAAAAAACTTAGAAATTCACTGAAAAAAATCCAAAGGTTAAAGGGGCGTTATAGTTAGGCTCAGATTTTGCTCATACAAAACCATAGAAATTCAGCAGTTATAGTTACCTGAGCTAACTATAACCTACGCCCTCGCAATACACTGCTTATGACCTCACATATTACATCACTCATGACATGGTCAGTGACATCACTGATGATATCACTAATGACATCACTGATTACATCATCCAGTGATTGTGAGTCTTTATGAAAAGTTCATGAGTGTTAAAGATATATACTAAGGTACTCCAAAAGTTAAATTTATGTACTACTAATGAGTAATACTATTTCTAACATATATGATGTGAGTAGCTGTGTGACTATGTGCATCTGTGTGTGAGTGTGTGTCTGAGTGGCTGTATGGGTGTGTGAGTGACTGTATGGGTAAATAAGTGGGTGTGTGAGTAGCTATATAGGTGAGTGAGTGGCTGTGTGAGTGGCTATATTGGTGAGTGAAAGGGTGTCTGAATGGCTCTGTGGCTGAGTGTGTCACCTTACCTTCAATGGGCAACGATTGTATGATCTTCACAAAGTGTCAAATGTTCAGCAAAGTGAAAGGAAATGTTTAGTAGTGAACGGACAATCAGCTATTTGTGATTGTAAAATAACCAAACTGGGGTACATCAGAAGAACAATTTAGCAGTTACTTTAAACTGATAAAACCACAAAAGGATTCCTCAGCTTTAAACAATTTTTAAATTGAAAAAAACACTGTAATGTTTATGACTTGCTATGAAATGATGAAAAATGTGCTCAGGGCCCTACCCTACTTCTACAACTGATATTATAAAGGTCAGGAATGATTTTCATGAAGCAATTCAGTGTTGCATAGGAAAGCAAGGCAGGGGAAGGGAGGGAAGTGAAAGTGAAAGAGGAAAGGGAAGAGAAGGGAGGATTCTGTGACCAGGTTTATTGCTTTAGTTTGTTAATGAAACTTTGTACGAAACTCTGTTGTATTGAAACAGACAGGTAGCAGAGAAGATTACAAAACAAAGTGCTTCAGCCAATCCCTGGAAACGTAAGGAGACAGCCATCTTGGAACAGTGATAAATTAGGTTCAATTAAATATCTATCACAAAAACACATTGCCACTGATCGAGCAGGGTTTTCGCGAAATAAAACCTGCTCGAATTGAACCCTCAGTAACATTTACTAACCATGTGCAGTGAAAAACTAATGTGGGAAAGAGCCTAACATGAGGGATAATGCTACTGCAAAAGCGCGTACTAAAGCACTGAAGTAGGCCGCAAATGCTTTTTGACAAACGAAAAATAAAGACTAATGCTGCTTTTGTGCACATGATTAACGTCTGTTAGAAAAATAATATTAACATGGGTTGCGCATGGATAGATGCAACATGGGGGGATGCGTAATGAAAAGCATTATAAGTGATTAATAATGCCTGTGTTTGTTTTTCATAGAAGCATGGTTTTCTGTTCTGCGGGAAAACACGGGGTTAATGAGAATAGAATAAATTCTGCATAATAACACTGAGCAAGACGATGGCAGTGGAAGACAAATGTCCTTCGCCAGTCCTGTGTGCCTGCCAAGAGACAGCTGATAGAAACAAAATTTTCCTTGAGTGAAAGAACATTTCCTCTTCGTGCGGCACGAACGGATACATGTGACACATAATTTGCTACATGACTAGGATGGAGGAAATGAATGCTATGACACAGGTTCGAATTTGTATTTCCTGGGGTGGAAGTAGATATGCAGAATAAATAAACAATAAAACATTGAGGGAGATGAACCTGACGAGAGTGGTGTGACAGTACACCCCCTTCCTTAACCAATCACAAGTAGAGAAATCCTCTGTTCTGACACAAGTGTGGGTTGTTAAATCCAAATGGAAGAAGGACCCTCGCACTCCTGTTGATCTGCGTAAACGAAAAGGTGTTGAGGTCATTGGTGCAAATTGGTAAATCCCCCTGAGTTTGGGGATGGGTAATATAGTTGATTTGCGCTGCTCCCACTGAGGGAGGGCGTCCCCAATTGCACTCCGTTGATTTTCAATAAGGTTTAACTCATGTAAATATTTTCAAATTCAAATTTATTCTTCTTTTTCAATTCATAATAACATATTACTTTCTTCAGTAATATTGAAGTATATTCTTTTCACATTTTTTGTTGTTATATTGTGTCCAATGGATTTCGGGCCTTGCCCTTCATCAGGGGCTTTTATCTGAAAACATAGAGGTAATATTCAGCATAGTGCAATAAGTAAACATGGAAGCATATGACAGTAGGGTGATACTATATGATTATGCACGTAGTGAATGTATTCGTGATGTACATGCATTTTGTGTTGAATCCATACCATAATTAATGTAAAACAGGGGTAACACAGTGAAGCTCTGTTGAAAAGTGCTCAAAATATAACAACAAAAATGTGAAAAGAATATACTTCAATATTACTGAAGAAAGTAATATGTTATTATGAATTGAAAAAGAAGAAGAATAAATTTGAATTTGAAAATATTTACATGAGTTAAACCTTATTGAAAATCAACGGAGTGCAATTGGGGACGCCCTCCCTCAGTGGGAGCAGCGCAAATCAACAACAAGTGTGGGTTGGACATTTGGGTTTTAGGGTATAATTGAGGTTCCTGGTGGGAGGGGTTAGGTTAGTTGGTGGCTTGCTTTCTTACCTGTGTGAGGAGAGGCCTTCTATGCTGTCTCCTATTTTGAGCTGGCTGTTCCTGTCTGCTGATTCCTGACTTAATCTTTGCCTCTTCAATTCTTCTTGAGGGGCCTTTCTGCTCTCATGGCCAGAGAGTGGATTTCCTATTCAATTGGGTTAGTATAGACAGAAAACTGAATTTGCATAATCCTTTGCAAATGTATTTTGTCTCTGAACCTTTTGTCTCTTCGCCTTTCCACTCCTTTATGCATTGATATGTTGAGATGTATTTTGATCATTATTTCTTATATTGAGGCTCTGTAGTGATCTATGATGTGTACTGTATTTTGGTATTGATGAGCATTTATTTCACATTATTTTAGATAAACATTATAAATATACAAATGTGTCTGTCTTTCTTAGAGGTGTTTTTCTAGTTTATGAGTATTCTAGAAACAAGTATTCGTTTGCCAAACCCTGTCAACTATATAAAGATCGCATCGCCTCAATTGGTATAATAGAAATGAAGACACAAATTGGATTTTGGTAATTTGTTTGGAAATTCACTAATCTCATCGTGAAGGGGCTTGTGGGTAATGAAATTGGGCCTAATTTGTGGAAAATTATTAGTCCCAGATCGGAGGATCAGTTTTGGTAGCAGCCTGATGGTTTATATTGATTATTTTGGCAAATTAATGGTTGAATTTTTGATTTTGGTTACTAATATGAATAGTTAGCGTCTTTGTTTTATGTAGTCTGGAAGTACGGGTACGGAGTTACCTAAGATCCCGGGATGTTGATTTAGCCTCAGGGGCAGAGGAAGAGTGTGGAAAAGTATCACACTGCAGAAGTACTTTGTCTGTTGTTGTAATATCGAACAGTGAAATGCTGTTGATGTTATTTTAAGGGACCTATTCTGATGTAAGAAGATTGTATGAAATAGTGAAAGTCCGCTTTCGAAACTTTGGCCTTACATCCCTGAAGGAGTACCAAGACCTCTTTTCTAAAAGCCCTCTTCCGAAACTTTGGCTAGTATCCCCAAAGGAGTACCAAGACCTCTTTCACTTGATTGAGAGTAGAGTGACGCTGGTCGTTATTTTACTGGAAGTAAAAGGTATCTCTTTGAGTAATTGAACTATCTCAATATTAGTGGAGCAGACAAAGTAGCAGCGTTTTGGGTAATTTCTAATAAGAATTTATTTAGAAAGACTTTTGTAGTACCGTGCCGTATTATTTTATAAAGGGAGGGTCAGCGCAGGAGTTATACTGACGTCACAAAAAGCTGCGCTGGCATTGGTCAGATAGGGTGTGTGTATTGTGCTGTGATTGGTTGGTTGGTGTGAGTCGCGCTGGTATTGGACGAGTGTGAGCCAATAGAGTGAGCGGAATTACGGAAGGATTTTCCTTGATTTCTAAAGTATTTTGCAGAATGGAGAGAGTTGAAAATGAAGTTGATAAAGATGATACAGGATTTGTTTAAAAAAGACAAGCCAATAGTTACTAGAGAGGGACTTCCTGTACCTCCTGCAAGATCGCCTGCTTCTTTCATGATGATAGAGCGTGGATATCATACGTGTACATGGTTAGAGAATTGGGTGAGTTATACGGAGGATGATGGAGTTTTAGCTTTCCCAGAGCATGGTACTTTCAATGTAAAAGTTTTAGAAAATTTGAGAAGACGAATGAATTAATTAAAACCAAATCCTAGACCTATGCAGTATGAGGCACTTGAGGAATGGGAACATGAGGCGTACAGAAGGGAGAGAGATAGGAATGGGATGAAATATAGGAATACAATTAGGTGGTATTCAGAGGATAAATGGGATGCGCAGTTAAAAAAGTGGAGGAGAGATGTAATGATAGATGGCTTGTACCCAGTAATGGTTGCTGAGGGACGAGCTGGTGGAAAGTGCAAGGAGAAAAAGAATAATGTAGAGACTTCAGAACTAGATATAGATCCGAATGAAATTGATGATGAGTTATTAGATGAGATGTTATTGAAGAGACCTCCACCATATCAGGAGAGTCCAGATGAGATTACTCCAAGTTCCCCATTAATTGAGATAGAAGTTCCACAAGCTTCACAAGTTCCACAGGTTACCCAAACTTCACAAGTTCCATTAGTTTTACCGTCTTCATCAGCTACCCGAGTCTCACAGGAGAGAGAGATTGAAATGCTCAATAGAGCAAAAGAAGAATTTACCCAAAAATTAGTCAGATGAGTTTAAATGCTAAAGCATTATCAGTTACGGTTACAATTGGTCCTATAGTTCCATTGTATAGTGATGGTCAAAACATTTCGAGAGTGCATGCATTGACAGTTCCAGTGAATAGTGCTAGGGATATTAGTGGACCAGAGTCAGATGAAATGAGTATGTCACTGATTGATATTCCAGCAAATGGAAATGTGACTAAAACGCCAAAAAGGAGCGTACAAATTGATCCTAGAAAATTATTGTCAAATGTGAGAGAAACGACTTCAGTATCAGGGAGCTCAGTGGGACCTTCGCCAGAAGAGTTGGATGATTGGATTAGGGGAATGGCACCTAGTAAGTCCAAACAGAGGGGCAGATTTACAAGCCCCTTGCGTGACTATTGCGCCGCCGTTGCGTCACTTTAGTGACGCATCTGCGGCGTAAATGTTGCGGCCCATTTACAACGTGACGCATCTAGGGAGATGTGTCACGTTGTAAAGCCCTGCGTCACATTATACCTGCGTCAGGTATAATGTATGCAGGGTGGGCATTCCCACGCAAAAAGCCATGTAGAACTGACGCAGTGAAATCTACAATATTTCACTGCGTCACTCTACGCCTTCACTGCGTCAAAATCCCTACGCCTGCTCAGACCAGGCGTAAGGAATGACGTAGGGCTTTTTTAATGGGACTCACCCATCTATTGTGGCGCATTGCTCGAGTTGCGCCACTTTCATGAGCAACTCCAGCAATGCGTCACTTTTGTGCCAACAGATGCGTCAGAATTTCTGACGCATCTGTTAATCCTTGCGCCATGGAGCACTGTATTGTAAATACAGCGCATCCATTGTGGCGCAAGGACATTCAGCGCTGACGCAAGGAAACTGACGCATCTATGTAGATGCGTCAGTTCCTTGTAAATCTGCCCCAGAGTATAGATATAAGTAGGTTAAGAGTAGATCTTGAAGAAATGATTATTGGTACAATAAGTCCGGAGAGATTGAGTAAATATCAGGATGATGAGTTGTTATTTTTGTGTAAGAATATTACATTGAAAGCAAGAAATTTGCATGAGAAGTTGGCAGAAGCAGCACAAGAATATGGAGTGGATATTGAGAAATCAAAAGCTTTACAAAAGACATATAGGTTGGATTTTAGTGACAAGGATCTGGAGAGTTTGAATGCATCTGGTAAAGGATTGCAAATAAAAGAGTTGACTAATACTTTGAAAAAATGGGGTGATTTAGAACGATGGAAAGGTAGATGGACGAGAAAGAAAGAGGAAGTGCTTGCAAGTAAGGGTGTAACTGCATCTTCTTTGCTTCCGTTAAAAGAGGCAGAACCTGCTGAAATGATATATCCAATGAGAGAAATTCCGGGTGGTGGATATGTTCATATTCCTTGGTCAAGACAGGACATATTGTCTTTTACGAATGACTTCCCAAGGTTGAGAGAAAAGCCTGTCGAGTGGTACAAACAGGTAGAGAGGTTTGTAAAGGTCTCAAAGGTCCTGTTGAAATATTTGGATGGTTTGTTTGACATTGTAGTTCCAGCTGATTTATGGACTGAGTGTAAGATTGCAATTGACTGGCCGAAAGAGGAATATCCTAGAGATGTTAAAACTGGAGCGCCTTCAGAAGAGGTAATGAAGAAATATAATCAAGTGATTACTTATTTGAAGAGTAAGATTTCCCCGAAGGAAACAGATTGGGTTAAGATTGACAGGACGACACAGGAGTCAAAGGAAACAGTACATGCCTATTAACAGACACTTTTACAGGTGTTTAAACAGTATAGTGGTTTTGAAAGCATAACTGACAAAGATATGGGACATTTTGTGTATAAGTTTGTGTTTGGATTGAAATCTGAAATTAGTAATATGTATCAGCAGCATTTGATTTGTTGGCAGAACAAAACAGTGGATGAAATACTGAGGTATGCAAAGTATTGTAGAGATGATATTGAATCTAGGCATAAGAAATTGAAAGAGAAAATGATGCGGGCGCATGTGAAAGTGACACAGCAGAAAAATGAGAATTTTGTTGATTATTCTCAAACAGGTTTCCAGATGAAAGGACAGAATCAGAATTTTCAAAATGGTCAGCTATCAGGTTTGAGTGTTGTACCGAATGGTGGTGTTCAAGTGCAATTACCGGGAAAGGGTAGAGGTAGAAATAATAAAGAAGAGATGAAGAGAAAATTTCCTTGTCATGCGTGCGGCAGGTTAGGACATTGGAAGAACGAGTGTAAGTTCTTGTTAGAAAATAATGGAATGGTTCAAAATTCTACTCCACAGATGCAGAATGAGGTGGTTGTGAATCAACAACAGCTGCAACAGCAACAGGTAGTTACACCACAGGTACAACAGGTACAAGTGCCTCAAGCTCCTATGCCAAATAATGTGAATGCTCAGGTACAGAGATACAGTGCGAATGTTGGATTTCACTCGAGTGAACAAATTGGTAAGAAACAAAATGGACAAATGGTTTCGCAATATTGGCTGCAATGTCCTGAGAGTGATTCAGATTCATCTCAATGACAGTGCCTGATGGGGGAGGAAGAGTGCGTGCTTGGCGCATCTCTAGAGGTAGATCAATCAGGTCCTTTTGTGGATGGGAAAGTGGAAGGTAATGAAATTACATTCCTTGTGGACACTGGTGCTACCCATTCTACTGTGAGAGCAGCAGAAATTCCAAACCTACCCCTCTCGGGAGAAACAATCCATGTCGTAGGAGTTTCAAATAAGTATATTAAAACTCCAGTGACCAAACCAATGGAGGTTCATATTGGAGAATGTAGAGATTTGCATCAGTTTGTGGTATGTGATACGAGTCCGGTGAACCTTTTAGGCAGGGACTTGTTGTGCAAGATGAACTGCACCATCTATTGTACACCAGATGGTATTGCTTTCCAAACACCAGATGAGGATGTTGCTTTCAAAGTGATGTTAGCAAGGCAAGGGACAGAAGTGAATGATTTGTATCCTTTATTTACAGCGAAGTATTTGCCTGTTGAATTGAGAGATACTGTGACGACTGATGTGTGGGATTTTTCAGGGAAAGACATCGGATTGATGAAGGGTGTTGATACAATTCAAATTTTAGTCAAACAAGGTGCAGAATTTCCAAAAACACCACAGTATAAAATGAGTCCTGAGACTATTGAGGGAGTTACTCCTGTAATTGAGCAAATGATTCAACAGGTATTCTGAGAGAAATACTAGGGAGTCCTTGTAATTCACCTATTATGGGAATTAAAAAACCGAGCGGCAAGTACAGAATTGTGCAAGATTTGAGAAAAATTAATAAGATTGTAGTACCTTGTTGTCCGAGAGTGCCAAACCCAGCAGCAATTCTTTACCAAATTCCCTGTGAAGCGGAATGGTTCACAGTGATTGATTTGTGCAAAGCCTTTTTCTTGATACCCTTGCATCAAGATAGCCAGTATCTTTTTGCTTTTCGGTTTGGAGACCGTGTCTTGGCATGGTGCCGAGTTCCTCAAGGGTATACAGAGGGTCCTTCGATTTTCAATCAGATTCTGAAAAAGTGTCTGGAGTCATTGGTTATGCCAGAAGACTCAGTATTGGTGCAATACACTGATGATCTATTGGTGGCATCAAAGACACGAGAAGCATGTGTGACAGATACAATTGCTCTACTGAACCATTTGGCAGTAGGTGGGCATAAAGTGTCACCAGCAAAATTACAGTTTTGTCAAAAAGAGGTTCAATATTTGGGACACAAAATCGGGAAAGGAGTCAGGAAGTATCACAAGATCGAATTGCTGTGATCTTGCAAATGTGTCCTCCCAGAACACAGAAAGAAGTTCGAATGTTTCTGGGCATGGTTGGATACTGCAGACAGTGGATCAGTGGTTTCTCACTGATAGCCAAGCCATTACAGAGATTGACTCACAAAGATGTAGTCGATCCGATCGAACTGGATGAAGAAAGCATGAAGGCTTTTGTTGAGTTGCGAGATAGTCTTTGTCGAGCACCTGCATTGGGAATGCCAGATTATTCTAAAGAATTTGCATTGTTCTGTTGTGAGAAAGATGGATGTGCAGTTTCAGTTTTGACACAGACACATGGAATGGCGCTGTCGTCCAGTGGCATATTTCTATGCTACTTTGAACTCAGTGGCTGCAGCATTGGCAGGTTGTTTGAAAGCAGTGGCTGCTACTTGTGTGAGTCTGGAGCAGAGCGAATCAATTGTGATGGGACATCCATTGAGAGTGTATGTGCCATATTCTGTTGAGATTTTGCTAACAAGGACAAGGACACAGCACATGACAAGTAGCGTTTGACTAGATATGAGAGAGTGATCTTGGGTGCTGAGAATGTGACAGTAACAAGATGCACGACACTGAACCCAGCGACTTTGTTGCCGAGTTCTAGTTGTGAAGAAGTAAAGGATGAAGCAGATCATGATTGTCTGGATGTAACAGAGTTGTGTACGAAACCAAGGCCTGACATAAAAGATACGCCATTGCCAGAATTGGATTGTGTGATGTTTGTAGATCGTTCGTGTCTGAGAGATGAAAAGGGTGCATTGCGTGCTTCATATGCAGTATGTACAGTGGCCATGGTTCTTGAAGCATCTTGTCTAAGAGGGATAAATTCAGCTCAAATTTCTGAATTGGTCGCTTTGACCAGGGCTTGTATAATTGGCAAAAATGTGAGGATAACCATATTTACGGATAGTCAATATGGTTTCGGGTGGTGCACAATTTTGGTCAATTATGGATGCAATGTGGATTTCTGACTTCTTCAGGATCCCCGATTAGAAACAGTAAGGATGTAAAAGATTTGCTGAATGCATTACAATTGCCTAAAGAAATTGCAGTGGTCAAATGCCAAGCACATAAATCAGGAAATAATTATGTGACTTGTGGCAACAAATACGCAGACCAAGTGGTTCGTTTCTGTGCACCAAATTCAGTTTCGATTAATAAAGGAGCAGAAAAATAGAATACAAATTGTCACTTGATGTTCTCTTCTGTAGAAACATGGGATGAAGTTAGACAATTGCAAGAAGAAGCTAGTGAAGAAGAGAAAGAAATTTGGATTAAAGCAGGATGTACAAAGAGACCTGAAGATGAAATATAGGTGTACATGGATGATAGACCAGTAATGCCAGACTGTTTACTTTCACAATTTGCTAGGATGTACCATGGAGTAACTCATGTGGGAAGAGATGCTATGATTAGGCTCTTCAAACAGTCATGGTACAATCCAAAGTTCAGGGTTATTGCAGAGAGTCTTTGCCAGAGGTGTGTAGTGTGCCAGCAGCAGAATCCTGGTAGAAAGACTGTTGTCAGTTGGGGGCGGATTGGAAAAGCAGCAGGTCATTTTACTAGATTACAGGAAGATTTCATATAGCTGCCACCTTGTAATGGACTAAAATATGTGTAGTTGTTTGTCTGTTTTCTCGTTTGGTAGAAGCATATCCAACAAGAAGAAATGATAGTTTAACAGTTGCTAAATTGCTTTTGAGAGAGATCATTCCTAGATTTGGATTTCCAGTCTCTTTAGAAACGGATAGAGGTACTCATTTTAATAATGAAATAATTCGGATGATTTGTGCAGCATTACAAATTGAGCAAAAGCTGCATTGTGCCTATCGACCAGAAGCCTCAGGTGTGGTCGAGCAAATTAATGGCACTATTAAATCAAGACTGTCAAAAGTGTGTGCATCCATAGCACTGAAATGGCCAGATGCTTTACCATTGGTATTAATGAGTCTGAGAAGCATTCCTGATAAAAAGACTGGATTATCCCCTCATGAAGTTATAATGGGGAGAGCAAGGAGACAGCCGATTGTACCAGCAAATCAACTGATGAATATAACTGATGATTTGGTGCATGATTATTGCAAAGGATTGGCTGATGTCATGAAAATGAAAGAATTCACTCGGAGAAGAACTAAAAGAAGACATTGAATCAAAGGCTGCGAAGAAGTTATAAAAAAAAAAAGAAAAAGAGGGTGTGAAGAAGAAGGCTTAAAGTGTTTGGATACACTAAGATAGTTTTTAGATTTTTCTAGTTTTTCTAGTTTTTTCTTTTTGAATTGATATAAACTTTTTCCTTAAAATGGCAAAAATAACAGAGACTGGATATCAAAATCTTAGGTTTAAACGTAGATGTATTAATGCTTGCTTATTTAGTATTTTATTACTAATGTTGGTGTGGTTAACACTAATTGTTATTGTGCCTGTCTTAATGGTAACTAACCATAAAAATAATACTAATGGTGTGACGACTGAGAAAGTAAATTTTAAAAGTCTTAAAGAAATATCACATACTAATATAGAAAAGATGGAAGGTGATAGTATCTACCATCAAGATAAATCAATTCATTACTTTTTGTTAAATGTTTTTACTAAATTGTTGTATGAGTATGTTGACACGATAGATGCGAGAGATTGTTATGTGTGCATGCAATTACCATCGTCTGTCTCAGAGGGGGTGACTTATCATCACCTACCTTTAACATATGGTGTGTCTTGTAGTGTACTCACGAGTCTATTTTACCAGAGAGGTAGCTTACAACAATATTATACTAACATGGATTTAGTGTTCTCAGAAATTCCTATTAGAAAGAACATGAATAGAGGAAGTAGTGCTAAAAATGCAGAATATATGGGGACATTTTTCCATCCAACAAAAACAATTGATATAGTATACGCTCATAGACATAACTTAACATGTAGACTGCGGTTTGAAGAAATAGAATTCATTAACATGGTTGAGGATAGAAGGGAGGATTTTACGAGAAAGGCTGCTGAGAAAAAGTCTCATGTACCTCCATGGGCTTTCAGAGAAGGAGATTATAAAAAGGGTGAGACATACGCTGCCATGACCCTGGACTGGCTTCATAGAGGGAAGCTTTGCTTGCTTAGACTAAAAACTGATTACCATAATTATTTCATTGGTTCTAGTGAGGGTGATCATACTTTCCTAATTACGGGAGGATGGGGAATAAAAGGAGGAACTGATCCTGTCTTTCCAGGAATCTATTATGTGTGTTAAGAATGCCTACTATAGGTTGCCTGCACATTGGTATGGATGTTGCTATATTGGCATTGTATTTCCAAAGCTGTGTACCACTTGGACAAAAATGACAGAATCAATGAAGTAAAGAAGGGACTAACACGTAATAAGAGAGGAGTGAGTTTTTCAGAAATAGTGGGAGATATTTTTGGAGCATTGATACCTTCAGTTGGAGTTATATTAAACTCGCACAAAATTAGAAAATTGTCCACAGTGGTTGATCATTTATCAACAGATACTGCTGGTGGTTTCTTGATGATTGATACTGAAATGGTTGCGATTAGATCAATGGTTTTACAAAATCGACTTGCCCTTGATGTATTATTGGCCAAAGATGGTGGAGTCTGTAATATGTTAAAGATTCAACAATGTTGTACTTATATACCTGACAAGAGTAAGAGTTTAGAGGGGTATATTAAGAACATTACGAATCTTCGAGAAGATTTGGCTGAACTAAAGGTTGACGGTGCTTGGGAGAAACTTAGTAAGAGTTTTTCCTCCATGGGTAATTGGTTTGCTACTTTTGGGAATAGTGTATTAGGAAGAATACTAACGCCTATCATTGCAGTAGCTACAGCAGTACTAATGATTTTTCTGATTTATAAATGCTGTAAATGCAGAAAGGAGATAGAATTAGAGGACAAGAAAGGGAATTATTATGAAATAATGAAGGATTTAGATGGGATAATGATAAAACGAGAGAGAACAACTGCTTTCTAAGAAGTGATAATTTGTATTGGTGGGTATTTTGGTGATGGCTCAAAACGCCATCAAAGGGGGAATTGATGGAGCAGGGTTTTTGCGAAATAAAACCTGCTCGAATTGAACCCTCAGTAACATTTACTAACCATGTGCAGTGAAAAACTAATGTGGGAAAGAGCCTAACATGAGGGATAATGCTACTGCACAAGCGCGTACTAAAGCACTGAAGTAGGCCGCAAATGCTTTTTGACAAACGAAAAATAAAGACTAATGCTGCTTTTGTGCACATGATTAACGTTTGCTAGAAAAATAATATTAACATGGGTTGCGCATGGATAGATGCAACATGGGGAGGATGCGTAATAAAAAGCATTATAAGTGATTAATAATGCCTGTGTTTGTTTTTCATAGAAGCATGGTTTTCTGTTCCGCGGGAAAACAGGGGGTTAATGAGAATAGAATAAATTCTGCAAAATAACACTGAGCAAGACGATGGCAGTGGAAGACAAATGTCCTTCGCCAGTCCTGTGTGCCTGCCAAGAGACAGCTGCTAGAAACAAAATTTTCCTTGAGTGAAAGAACATTTCCTCTTCGTGCGGCGCGAACGGATACATGTGACACATAATTTGCTACATGACTAGGATGGAGGAAATGAATGCTATGACACAGGTTCGAATTTGTATTTCCTGGGGTGGAAGTAGATATGCAGAATAAATAAACAATAAAACATTGAGGGAGATGAACCTGACGAGAGTGGTGTGACAGTACACCCCCTTCCTTAACCAATCACAAGTAGAGAAATCCTCTGTTCTGACACAAGTGTGGGTTGTTAAATCCAAATGGAAGAAGGACCCTCGCACTCCTGTTGATCTGCGTAAACCAAAAGGTGTTGAGGTCATTGGTGCAAATTGGTAAATCCCCCTGAGTTTGGGGATGGGTAATATAGTTGATTTACGCTGCTCCCACTGAGGGAGGGCGTCTCAGTGCACTCCGTTGATTTTCAATAAGGTTTAACTCATGTAAATATTTTCAAATTCAAATTTATTCTTCTTTTTCAATTCATAATAACATATTACTTTCTTCAGTAATATTGAAGTATATTCTTTTCACATTTTTTGTTGTTATATTGTGTCCAATGGATTTCGGGCCTTGCCCTTCATCAGGGGCTTTTATCTGAAAACATAGAGGTAATATTCAGCATAGTGCAATAAGTAAACATGGAAGCATATGACAGTAGGGTGATACTATATGATTATGCACGTAGTGAATGTATTCGTGATGTACATGCATTTTGTGTTGAATCCATACCATAATTAATGTAAAACAGGGGTAACACAGTGAAGCTCTGTTGAAAAGTGCTCAAAATATAACAACAAAAAATGTGAAAAGAATATACTTCAATATTACTGAAGAAAGTAATATGTTATTATGAATTGAAAAAGAAGAAGAATAAATTTGAATTTGAAAATATTTACATGAGTTAAACCTTATTGAAAATCAACGGAGTGCAATCGAGGACGCCTCCTCAGTGGGAGCAGCGCAAATCAACAACAAGTGTGGGTTGGACATTTGGGTTTTAGGGTATAATTGAGGTTCCTGGTGGGAGGGGTTAGGTTAGTTGGTGGCTTGCTTTCTTACCTGTGTGAGGAGAGGCCTTCTATGCTGTCTCCTATTTTGAGCTGGCTGTTCCTGTCTGCTGATTCCTGACTTAATCTTTGCCTCTTCAATTCTTCTTGAGGGGCCTTTCTGCTCTCATGGCCAGAGAGTGGATTTCCTATTCAATTGGGTTAGTATAGACAGAAAACTGAATTTGCATAATCCTTTGCAAATGTATTTTGTCTCTGAACCTTTTGTCTCTTCGCCTTTCCACTCCTTTATGCATTGATATGTTGAGATGTATTTTGATCATTATTTCTTATATTGAGGCTCTGTAGTGATCTATGATGTGTACTGTATTTTGGTATTGATGAGCATTTATTTCACATTATTTTAGATAAACATTATAAATATACAAATGTGTCTGTCTTTCTTAGAGGTGTTTTTCTAGTTTATGAGTATTCTAGAAACAAGTATTCGTTTGCCAAACCCTGTAAACTATATAAAGATCGCATCGCCTCAATTGGTATAATAGAAATGAAGACACAAATTGGATTTTGGTAATTTGTTTGGAAATTCACTAATCTCATCGTGAAGGGGCTTGTGGGTAATGAAATTGGGCCTAATTTGTGGAAAATTATTAGTCCCAGATCGGAGGATCAGTTTTGGTAGCAGCCTAATGGTTTATATTGATTATTTTGGCAAATTAATGGTTGAATTTTTGATTTTGGTTACTAATATGAAAAGTTAGCGTCTTTGTTTTATGTAGTCTGGAAGTACGGGTACGGAGTTACCTAAGATCCCGGGATGTTGATTTAGCCTCAGGGGCAGAGGAAGAGTGTGGAAAAGTATCACACTGCAGAAGTACTTTGTCTGTTGTTGTAATATCGAACAGTGAAATGCTGTTGATGTTATTTTAAGGGACCTATTCTGATGTAAGAAGATTGTATGAAATAGTGAAAGTCCGCTTCGAAACTTTGGCCTTACATCCCTGAAGGAGTACCAAGACCTCTTTTCTAAAAGCCCTCTTCCGAAACTTTGGCTAGTATCCCCAAAGGAGTACCAAGACCTCTTTCACTTGATTGAGAGTAGAGTGACGCTGGTCGTTATTTTACTGGAAGTAAAAGGTATCTCTTTGAGTAATTGAACTATCTCAATATTAGTGGAGCAGACAAAGTAGCAGCGTTTTGGGTAATTTCTAATAAGAATTTATTTAGAAAGACTTTTGTAGTACCTTGCCGTATTATTTTATAAAGGGAGGGTCAGCGCAGGAGTTATACTGACGTCACAAAAAGCTGCGCTGGCATTGGTCAGATAGGGTGTGTGTATTGTGCTGTGATTGGTTGGTTGGTGTGAGTCGCGCTGGTATTGGACGAGTGTGAGCCAATAGAGTGAGCGGAATTACGGAAGGATTTTCCTTGATTTCTAAAGTATTTTGCAGAATGGAGAGAGTTGAAAATGAAGTTGATAAAGATGATACAGGATTTGTTTAAAAAAGACAAGCCAATAGTTACTAGAGAGGGACTTCCTGTACCTCCTGCAAGATCGCCTGCTTCTTTCATGATGATAGAGCGTGGATATCATACGTGTACATGGTTAGAGAATTGGGTGAGTTATACGGAGGATGATGGAGTTTTAGCTTTCCCAGAGCATGGTACTTTCAATGTAAAAGTTTTAGAAAATTTGAGAAGACGAATGAATTAATTAAAACCAAATCCTAGACCTATGCAGTATGAGGCACTTGAGGAATGGGAACATGAGGCGTACAGAAGGGAGAGAGATAGGAATGGGATGAAATATAGGAATACAATTAGGTGGTATTCAGAGGATAAATGGGATGCGCAGTTAAAAAAGTGGAGGAGAGATGTAATGATAGATGGCTGGTACCCAGTAATGGTTGCTGAGGGACGAGCTGGTGGAAAGTGCAAGGAGAAAAAGAATAATGTAGAGACTTCAGAACTAGATATAGATCCGAATGAAATTGATGATGAGTTATTAGATGAGATGTTATTGAAGAGACCTCCACCATATCAGGAGAGTCCAGATGAGATTACTCCAAGTTCCCCATTAATTGAGATAGAAGTTCCACAAGCTTCACAAGTTCCACAGGTTACCCAAACTTCACAAGTTCCATTAGTTTTACCGTCTTCATCAGCTACCCGAGTCTCACAGGAGAGAGAGATTGAAATGCTCAATAGAGCAAAAGAAGAATTTACCCAAAAATTAGTCAGATGAGTTTAAATGCTAAAGCATTATCAGTTACGGTTACAATTGGTCCTATAGTTCCATTGTATAGTGATGGTCAAAACATTTCGAGAGTGCATGCATTGACAGTTCCAGTGAATAGTGCTAGGGATATTAGTGGACCAGAGTCAAATGAAATGAGTATGTCACTGATTGATATTCCAGCAAATGGAAATGTGACTAAAACGCCAAAAAGGAGCGTACAAATTGATCCTAGAAAATTATTGTCAAATGTGAGAGAAACGACTTCAGTATCAGGGAGCTCAGTGGGACCTTCGCCAGAAGAGTTGGATGATTGGATTAGGGGAATGGCACCTAGTAAGTCCAAACAGAGGGGCAGATTTACAAGCCCCTTGCGTGACTATTGCGCCGCCGTTGCGTCACTTTAGTGACGCATCTGCGGCGTAAATGTTGCGGCCCATTTACAACGTGACGCATCTAGGGAGATGCGTCACGTTGTAAAGCTCCTGCGTCACATTATACCTAAGCGCCAGGTATAATGTATGCAGGGTGGGCGTTCCCACGCAAAAGCCATGTAGAACTGACGCAGTGAAATCTACAATATTTCACTGCGTCACTCTACGCCTTCACTGCGTCAAATCCCTACGCCTGCTCAGACCAGGCGTAAGGAATGACGCAGGGCTTTTTTAATGGGACTCACCCATCTATTGTGGCGCATTGCTGGAGTTGCGCCACTTTCATGAGCAACTCCAGCAATGCGTCACTTTTGTGCCAACAGATGCGTCAGAATTTCTGACGCATCTGTTAATCCTTGCGCCATGGAGCACTGTATTGTAAATACAGCGCATCCATTGTGGCGCAAGGACATTCAGCGCTGACGCAAGGAAACTGACGCATCTATGTAGATGCGTCAGTTCCTTGTAAATCTGCCCCAGAGTATAGATATAAGTAGGTTAAGAGTAGATCTTGAAGAAATGATTATTGGTACAATAAGTCCGGAGAGATTGAGTAAATATCAGGATGATGAGTTGTTATTTTTGTGTAAGAATATTACATTGAAAGCAAGAAATTTGCATGAGAAGTTGGCAGAAGCAGCACAAGAATATGGAGTGGATATTGAGAAATCAAAAGCTTTACAAAAGACATATAGGTTGGATTTTAGTGACAAGGATCTGGAGAGTTTGAATGCATCTGGTAAAGGATTGCAAATAAAAGAGTTGACTAATACTTTGAAAAAATGGGGTGATTTAGAACGATGGAAAGGTAGATGGACGAGAAAGAAAGAGGAAGTGCTTGCAAGTAAGGGTGTAACTGCATCTTCTTTGCTTCCGTTAAAAGAGGCAGAACCTGCTGAAATGATATATCCAATGAGAGAAGTTCCGGGTGGAGGATATGTTCATATTCCTTGGTCAAGACAGGACATATTGTCTTTTACGAATGACTTCCCAAGGTTGAGAGAAAAGCCTGTCGAGTGGTACAAACAGGTAGAGAGGTTTGTAAAGGTCTCAAAGGTCCTGTTGAAATATTTGGATGGTTTGTTTGACATTGTAGTTCCAGCTGATTTATGGACTGAGTGTAAGATTGCAATTGACTGGCCGATAGAGGAATATCCTAGAGATGTTAAAACTGGAGCGCCTTCAGAAGAGGTAATGAAGAAATATAATCAAGTGATTACTTATTTGAAGAGTAAGATTTCCCGAAGGAAACAGATTGGGTTAAGATTGACAGGACGACACAGGAGTCAAAGGAAACAGTACATGCCTATTAACAGACACTTTTACAGGTGTTTAAACAGTATAGTGGTTTTGAAAGCATAACTGACAAAGATATGGGACATTTTGTGTATAAGTTTGTGTTTGGATTGAAATCTGAAATTAGTAATATGTATCAGCAGCATTTGATTTGTTGGCAGAACAAAACAGTGGATGAAATACTGAGGTATGCAAAGTATTGTAGAGATGATATTGAATCTAGGCATAAGAAATTGAAAGAGAAAATGATGCGG
The DNA here is from genome assembly GCA_963921515.1 of Calotriton arnoldi. Classification (NCBI taxonomy): domain Eukaryota; kingdom Metazoa; phylum Chordata; class Amphibia; order Caudata; family Salamandridae; genus Calotriton; species Calotriton arnoldi. Next base: position 3,000,654 of record CAWUFW010000941.1, read on the forward strand.
GCGCATGTGAAAGTGACACAGCAGAAAAATGAGAATTTTGTTGATTATTCTCAAACAGGTTTCCAGATGAAAGGACAGAATCAGAATTTTCAAAATGGTCAGCTATCAGGTTTGAGTGTTGTACCGAATGGTGGTGTTCAAGTGCAATTACCGGAAAGGGTAGAGGTAGAAATAATAAAGAAGAGATGAAGAGAAAATTTCCTTGTCATGCGTGCGGCAGGTTAGGACATTGGAAGAACGAGTGTAAGTTCTTGTTAGAAAATAATGGAATGGTTCAAAATTCTACTCCACAGATGCAGAATGAGGTGGTTGTGAATCAACAACAGCTGCAACAGCAACAGGTAGTTACACCACAGGTACAACAGGTACAAGTGCCTCAAGCTCCTATGCCAAATAATGTGAATGCTCAGGTACAGAGATACAGTGCGAATGTTGGATTTCACTCGAGTGAACAAATTGGTAAGAAACAAAATGGACAAATGGTTTCGCAATATTGGCTGCAATGTCCTGAGAGTGATTCAGATTCATCTCAATGACAGTGCCTGATGGGGGAGGAAGAGTGCGTGCTTGGCGCATCTCTAGAGGTAGATCAATCAGGTCCTTTTGTGGATGGGAAAGTGGAAGGTAATGAAATTACATTCCTTGTGGACACTGGTGCTACCCATTCTACTGTGAGAGCAGCAGAAATTCCAAACCTACCCCTCTCGGGAGAAACAATCCATGTCGTAGGAGTTTCAAATAAGTATATTAAAACTCCAGTGACCAAACCAATGGAGGTTCATATTGGAGAATTTAGAGATTTGCATCAGTTTGTGGTATGTGATACGAGTCCGGTGAACCTTTTAGGCAGGGACTTGTTGTGCAAGATGAACTGCACCATCTATTGTACACCAGATGGTATTGCTTTCCAAACACCAGATGAGGATGTTGCTTTCAAAGTGATGTTAGCAAGGCAAGGGACAGAAGTGAATGATTTGTATCCTTTATTTACAGCGAAGTATTTGCCTGTTGAATTGAGAGATACTGTGACGACTGATGTGTGGGATTTTTCAGGGAAAGACATCGGATTGATGAAGGGTGTTGATCCAATTCAAATTTTAGTCAAACAAGGTGCAGAATTTCCAAAAACACCACAGTATAAAATGAGTCCTGAGACTATTGAGGGAGTTACTCCTGTAATTGAGCAAATGATTCAACAGGCATTCTGAGAGAAATACTAGGGAGTCCTTGTAATTCACCTATTATGGGAATTAAAAACCGAGCGGCAAGTACAGAATTGTGCAAGATTTGAGAAAAATTAATAAGATTGTAGTACCTTGTTGTCCGAGAGTGCCAAACCCAGCAGCAATTCTTTACCAAATTCCCTGTGAAGCGGAATGGTTCACAGTGATTGATTTGTGCAAAGCCTTTTTCTTGATACCCTTGCATCAAGATAGCCAGTATCTTTTTGCTTTTCGGTTTGGAGACCGTGTCTTGGCATGGTGCCGAGTTCCTCAAGGGTATACAGAGGGTCCTTCGATTTTCAATCAGATTCTGAAAAAGTGTCTGGAGTCATTGGTTATGCCAGAAGACTCAGTATTGGTGCAATACACTGATGATCTATTGGTGGCATCAAAGACACGAGAAGCATGTGTGACAGATACAATTGCTCTACTGAACCATTTGGCAGTAGGTGGGCATAAAGTGTCACCAGCAAAATTACAGTTTTGTCAAAAAGAGGTTCAATATTTGGGACACAAAATCGGGAAAGGAGTCAGGAAGTATCACAAGATCGAATTGCTGTGATCTTGCAAATGTGTCCTCCCAGAACACAGAAAGAAGTTCGAATGTTTCTGGGCATGGTTGGATACTGCAGACAGTGGATCAGTGGTTTCTCACTGATAGCCAAGCCATTACAGAGATTGACTCACAAAGATGTAGTCGATCCGATCGAACTGGATGAAGAAAGCATGAAGGCTTTTGTTGAGTTGCGAGATAGTCTTTGTCGAGCACCTGCATTGGGAATGCCAGATTATTCTAAAGAATTTGCATTGTTCTGTTGTGAGAAAGATGGATGTGCAGTTTCAGTTTTGACACAGACACATGGAATGGCGCGTCGTCCAGTGGCATATTTCTATGCTACTTTGAACTCAGTGGCTGCAGCATTGGCAGGTTGTTTGAAAGCAGTGGCTGCTACTTGTGTGAGTCTGGAGCAGAGCGAATCAATTGTGATGGGACATCCATTGAGAGTGTATGTGCCATATTCTGTTGAGATTTTGCTAACAAGGACAAGGACACAGCACATGACAAGTAGCGTTTGACTAGATATGAGAGAGTGATCTTGGGTGCTGAGAATGTGACAGTAACAAGATGCACGACACTGAACCCAGCGACTTTGTTGCCGAGTTCTAGTTGTGAAGAAGTAAAGGATGAAGCAGATCATGATTGTCTGGATGTAACAGAGTTGTGTACGAAACCAAGGCCTGACATAAAAGATACGCCATTGCCAGAATTGGATTGTGTGATGTTTGTAGATCGTTCGTGTCTGAGAGATGAAAAGGGTGCATTGCGTGCTTCATATGCAGTATGTACAGTGGCCATGGTTCTTGAAGCATCTTGTCTACGAGGGATAAATTCAGCTCAAATTTCTGAATTGGTCGCTTTGACCAGGGCTTGTATAATTGGCAAAAATGTGAGGATAACCATATTTACGGATAGTCAATATGGTTTCGGGGTGGTGCACAATTTTGGTCAATTATGGATGCAATGTGGATTTCTGACTTCTTCAGGATCCCCGATTAGAAACAGTAAGGATGTAAAAGATTTGCTGAATGCATTACAATTGCCTAAAGAAATTGCAGTGGTCAAATGCCAAGCACATAAATCAGGAAATAATTATGTGACTTGTGGCAACAAATACGCAGACCAAGTGGTTCGTTTCTGTGCACCAAATTCAGTTTCGATTAATAAAGGAGCAGAAAAATAGAATACAAATTGTCACTTGATGTTCTCTTCTGTAGAAACATGGGATGAAGTTAGACAATTGCAAGAAGAAGCCAGTGAAGAAGAGAAAGAAATTTGGATTAAAGCAGGATGTACAAAGAGACCTGAAGATGAAATATGGGTGTACATGGATGATAGACCAGTAATGCCAGACTGTTTACTTTCACAATTTGCTAGGATGTACCATGGAGTAACTCATGTGGGAAGAGATGCTATGATTAGGCTCTTCAAACAGTCATGGTACAATCCAAAGTTCAGGGTTATTGCAGAGAGTCTTTGCCAGAGGTGTGTAGTGTGCCAGCAGCAGAATCCTGGTAGAAAGACTGTTGTCAGTTGGGGGCGGATTGGAAAAGCAGCAGGTCATTTTACTAGATTACAGGAAGATTTCATAGAGCTGCCTCCTTGTAATGGACTAAAATATGTGTAGTTGTTTGTCTGTTTTCTCGTTTGGTAGAAGCATATCCAACAAGAAGAAATGATAGTTTAACAGTTGCTAAATTGCTTTTGAGAGAGATCATTCCTAGATTTGGATTTCCAGTCTCTTTAGAAACGGATAGAGGTACTCATTTTAATAATGAAATAATTCGGATGATTTGCGCAGCATTACAAATTGAGCAAAAGCTGCATTGTGCCTATCGACCAGAAGCCTCAGGTGTGGTCGAGCAAATTAATGGCACTATTAAATCAAGACTGTCAAAAGTGTGTGCATCCATAGCACTGAAATGGCCAGATGCTTTACCATTGGTATTAATGAGTCTGAGAAGCATTCCTGATAAAAAGACTGGATTATCCCCTCATGAAGTTATAATGGGGAGAGCAAGGAGACAGCCGATTGTACCAGAAAATCAACTGATGAATATAACTGATGATTTGGTGCATGATTATTGCAAAGGATTGGCTGATGTCATGAAAATGAAAGAATTCACTCGGAGAAGAACTAAAAGAAGACATTGAATCAAAGGCTGCGAAGAAGTTATAAAAAAAAAGAAAAAGAGGGTGTGAAGAAGAAGGCTTAAAGTGTTTGGATACACTAAGATAGTTTTTAGATTTTTCTAGTTTTTCTAGTTTTTTCTTTTTGAATTGATATAAACTTTTTCCTTAAAATGGCAAAAATAACAGAGACTGGATATCAAAATCTTAGGTTTAAACGTAGATGTATTAATGCTTGCTTATTTAGTATTTTATTACTAATGTTGGTCTGGTTAACACTAATTGTTATTGTGCCTGTCTTAATGGTAACTAACCATAAAAATAATACTAATGGTGTGACGACTGAGAAAGTAAATTTTAAAAGTCTTAAAGAAATATCACATACTAATATAGAAAAGATGGAAGGTGATAGCATCTACCATCAAGATAAATCAATTAATTACTTTTTGTTAAATGTTTTTACTAAATTGTTGTATGAGTATGTTGACACGATAGATGCGAGAGATTGTTATGTGTGCATGCAATTACCATCGTCTGTCTCAGAGGGGGTGACTTATCATCACCTACCTTTAACATATGGTGTGTCTTGTAGTGTACTCACGAGTCTATTTTACCAGAGAGGTAGCTTACAACAATATTATACTAACATGGATTTAGTGTTCTCAGAAATTCCTATTAGAAAGAACATGAATAGAGTAAGTAGTGCTAAAAATGCAGAATATATGGGGAAATTTTTCCATCCAACAAAAACAATTGATATAGTATACGCTCATAGACATAACTTAACATGTAGACTGCGGTTTGAAGAAATAGAATTCATTAACATGGTACAGGATAGAAGGGAGGATTTTACGAGAAATGCTGCTGAGAAAAAGTCTCAAGTACCTCCATGGGCTTTCAGAGAAGGAGATTATAAAAAGGGTGAGACATACGCTGCCATGACCCTGGACTGGCTTCATAGAGGGAAGCTTTGCTTGCTTAGACTAAAAACTGATTACCATAATTATTTCATTGGTTCTAGTGAGGGTGATCATACTTTCCTAATTACGGGAGGATGGGGAATAAAAGGAGGAACTGATCCTGTCTTTCCAGGAATCTATTATGTGTGTTAAGAATGCCTACTATAGGTTGCCTGCACATTGGTATGGATGTTGCTATATTGGCATTGTATTTCCAAAGCTGTGTACCACTTGGACAAAAATGACAGAATCAATGAAGTAAAGAAGGGACTAACACGTAATAAGAGAGGAGTGAGTTTTTCAGAAATAGTGGGAGATATTTTTGGAGCATTGATACCTTCAGTTGGAGTTATATTAAACTCGCACAAAATTAGAAAATTGTCCACAGTGGTTGATCATTTATCAACAGATACTGCTGGTGGTTTCTTGATGATTGATACTGAAATGGTTGCGATTAGATCAATGGTTTTACAAAATCGACTTGCCCTTGATGTATTATTGGCCAAAGATGGTGGAGTCTGTAATATGTTAAAGATTCAACAATGTTGTACTTATATACCTGACAAGAGTAAGAGTTTAGAGGGGTATATTAAGAACATTACGAATCTTCGAGAAGATTTGGCTGAACTAAAGGTTGACGGTGCTTGGGAGAATCTTAGTAAGAGTTTTTCCTCCATGGGTAATTGGTTTGCTACTTTTGGGAATAGTGTATTAGGAAGAATACTAACGCCTATCATTGCAGTAGCTACAGCAGTACTAATGATTTTTCTGATTTATAAATGCTGTAAATGCAGAAAGGAGATAGAATTAGAGGACAAGAAAGGGAATTATTATGAAATAATGAAGGATTTAGATGGGATAATGATAAAACGAGAGAGAACAACTGCTTTCTAAGAAGTGATAATTTGTATTGGTGGGTATTTTGGTGATGGCTCAAAACGCCATCAAAGGGGGAATTGATGGAGCAGGGTTTTTGCGAAATAAAACCTGTTCGAATTGAACCTTCAGTAACATTTACTAACCATGTGCAGTGAAAAACTAATGTGGGAAAGAGCCTAACATGAGGGATAATGCTACTGCACAAGCGCGTACTAAAGCACTGAAGTAGGCCGCAAATGCTTTTTGACAAACGAAAAATAAAGACTAATGCTGCTTTTGTGCACATGATTAACGTTTGCTAGAAAAATAATATTAACATGGGTTGCGCATGGATAGATGCAACATGGGGAGGATGCGTAATAAAAAGCATTATAAGTGATTAATAATGCCTGTGTTTGTTTTTCATAGAAGCATGGTTTTCTGTTCCGCGGGAAAACAGGGGGTTAATGAGAATAGAATAAATTCTGCAAAATAACACTGAGCAAGACGATGGCAGTGGAAGACAAATGTCCTTCGCCAGTCCTGTGTGCCTGCCAAGAGACAGCTGATAGAAACAAAATTTTCCTTGAGTGAAAGAACATTTCCTCTTCGTGCGGCACGAACGGATACATGTGACACATAATTTGCTACATGACTAGGATGGAGGAAATGAATGCTATGACAGAGGCTCGAATTTGTATTTCCTGGGGTGGAAGTAGATATGCAGAATAAATAAACAATAAAACATTGAGGGAGATGAACCTGACGAGAGTGGTGTGACAGTATACCCCCTTCCTTAACCAATCACAAGTAGAGAAATCCTCTGTTCTGACACAAGTGTGGGTTGGACATTTGGGTTTTAGGGTATAATTGAGGTTCCTAGTGGGAGGGGTTAGGTTAGTTGGTGGCTTGCTTTCTTACCTGCGTGAGGAGAGGCCTTCTATGCTGTTTCCTATTTTGAGCTGGCTGTTCCTGTCTGCTGATTCCTGACTTAATCTTTGCCTCTTCAATTCTTCTTGAGGGGCATTTCTGCTCTCATAGCCAGAGAGTAGATTTCCTATTCAATTGGGTTAGTATAGACAGAAAACTGAATTTGCATAATCATTTGCAAAAGTATTTTGTCTCCGAACCTTTTGTCTCTTCGCCTTTCCACTCCTTTATGCATTGATATGTTGAGATGTATTTTGATCATTATTTCTCTGATATTGTTGCTCTGTGGTGATCTATGATTTGCACTGTATTTTGGTATTGATGAGCATTTGTTTCACATTATTTTAGATAAACATTATAAATATACAAATGTCTGTCTTTTTTAGAGGTGTTTGTTTAGTTTATGAGTATTCTAGAAACAAGTATTCGTTTACCAAACCCTGTAAACAGTACAAAGATCGCATCGCCACAAGTGGTAAAATAGAAATGAAGACACAAATTGGATTTTGGTAATTTTGGTAATTTGTTTGGACATTAACTAATCTCAGCATGAAGGGGCTTGTGGGTAATGAAATTGGGCCTAGTTTGTGGAAAATTATTAGTCCCAGATCGCTGGATCACCACCAATACAAAAAGATACATGTAGGTATTGTAAATATGGATTGTCGCAACCTCCCTAGATGCTTGGTATGCATGGCAGCGAATTCTGATGATGGCCTATCAGCATAGCTGCATTTGTCACATAATCTGTCCTAGTGAATTAGAGCAGTATGGATGGCTGCGAGGTGTAGAAGCAGGAGGGAAAGGGAAGATAGGAGAAGAAAAGAGAAGTATGCAACAGCACCTTTCTCACATGGCTGTTACATGTCAGTGAAGAAATTCTGCTCTGCCAATCAGAAAAATTATAACAGTGCCAGTGGAAGGGGTCCTGAAGGGTCAGTATTTATCAAGCTTCAGCTGAAAGCTGAACTAATCACAGGAGTATTTCTAAATTTACTCTGTAATTTTGGTCCATCTGAATTACCTACACATTTCTGGAATTTCCCCACAAAGAGTGTGGGCAGGGATCAACCGATTGTACATTCAATGGAAACAATCATTGGCAAGTCCAGTAAGTCTGGGCTATTTTAGGTGTATATGTTATTTATTGTACTAACTGTGTGTGGTGCACCCACCACCAGAGGACAGAATTATGAAAGGGGCGGAAAACAATAGAATTGGCAGACTGTTTTCAGTATAATTAGAGAGAAAATGTAGTTTATTGCTGATTACTTTCTGGGCCAACCTAGTGTAGAAAGTTAGAAAGTGTGGGCATGTAAGCCTAGTGTGTCTGTGTTTTGAGTATCTACATCTCTGTTTGTCAGCTAAGTGGTAAACATCAGACACAGCGGACAGGGACTTCAAAGAGCAAAGAATGTCCAAAATATAAATCAAAAACTCTAACGTAAGCCAGAATTATTATGTACTAGACAAATCTTTAATCACTTGTTTGACAATACCTCAAAATCAATTACCGACATGGAGGGGGCGTGGCTAGGCAGCCAAGATTGCGGACGCACCATAGAGGCGCTCTGCGACTCGCCCTTATTATCCTGTGTTTATCTTACAGCAGGGAGCTATCTATGTGCAATCGCCAAGTCGGCTAGTGCTCGCACACCGACACGCCGGGTGGCGTCCAGAAAAGCCGATCAAAAGCCGCGATCCGGAATGCAAATACAGAGCGCCATGGGCCGCGACATGTGAGAGGAACCAAAATGAACTGTCTCTGAGCCGTCTCCTCCCCCTCTCAGGGGGCATAGAGTGGTGACGGTGGGAGTAATGATCGAAACAGCTGCGGTTCTGGTCGGCTGTGAAGCGCTGCCGACCCGAAGCCCGCTCTGCCCAGCAACGTTGGCCGGGGATTGTGCCGGACCAACCACCAGGAGATCCGGAGGACAGAGCGGGCCGTTGGCCGAAGTCCCCTCCGGAGGAGTGCACGCAAGGTAGACCACGGTGCTACGCGGAAAACCCCACGGAGCGGAAGCTTTGCATACTCAGGGAAGTGAATGGCTCGACTGGTCTGGGAGGGAGACTGTGGTTACTGCCAGCACCCCCTAATAGACCAGTGCGCACAGAAGTCGTTTTACACCCCTTTGGTACTGCACAAACCATGCATGCAGGCTGAAGTTGTTCCCCTGGGGCTGGGAGGAAGACAGCGAAGGCGGCAGGCTCACAATGTTTACAGAAAAGCCACCTATAGCTGTGACTCGCCTGCATCTGTGCCCTGGGACCCATTGGCCGCATGCCCACAACTCAGCAACTAGCAGTGGGTTGCCTACGATCCAATACTCCGCAGGCGGTGCCCTGCTCGGAGCCAGACAGACCACCATCGACGCAGGCGGTTTAGAGTGCCTAACCCCTGCACCTCACTCTAGCCGCAAAAATAGACACAGTGCTGAATGCAGTGGAAAAGCTTGGTACAACATTTGCTCAAACCCGCACTTCGTTGGAAGCCAAAATTGACAAGGTTGCCACAGACTTCACATTGCTACATGCAGATCACCACAAGCTGGTAGACAAGGTGCAAATCAACGAGGCCGCGCTCACGGAACTACGACCAGTTGCTAACACAAACACACTAGTCCGCCTCCTAGATAGAGTACACGTTTTGGAGGAAAGATTAGAAGACGCTGAAGGCCGGTCAAGATGCAACAATATACGTGTGGTGGGTCTGCTGGAGGATGCAGAAGGCCGAGATCCAGTATCATATGCAGAAAACTGGTTAAAAGAGCTGCTGCCAGAAAATACGCTGTCTCCTCAATTTGTAGTGGAACGGGCACACAGAGTGCCAACCCCCAAACCGCCTACCGGTGAAGGTCCCAGGCCATTCTTGATTCGACTACTGAATTTCAGAGACAGCTATGCAATTCTGAAAGAAACACGTAACTCACCAGAAATAACGGTGCAGAATGCACGTCATGTTGTTTCCTGACTACAGAGCACAGGTGCAAAGACGCAGGGGGGCCTTTCAGCCGGTGAAACGACGTCTCCGAGACCTGGAGATGCGTTACTCACTGCTGTTCCCTGCCTGGCAAAAGGCGCCACTCACTTCTTTAATTCCATAGCAGAGGCCTGGGACTGGCTGGAGGGCATGGGACTGGCAGGTGGACGCACTGCACCTGATGCGTAGGCGAGGCCGTGCTGAGATAGAGGAAACCTCAGACGCAACAAACATAGGGGTGCGGCTCCCGCAGTCTCACCAAATGCGGTCTCCAACTTGGAACAAATCATCGTTGACCGGCGAGAGGCATTACAGGTGGCAGCTGCAATCAGTGATCAGACACGCATCTCAGACCAGGAAACAGAATCATTGAAGTCCATGAATGAAGAGGACTGTACCCACTCATGGCCTGAATGACTAGACTCACCAACCCTCCCGGTGGTGACGCCACAAACCTCGGATGACATAATATAGCTACTTGCAGAACGCCGATCATCTAGACCGATACCTATGGACCTTCACATATCTTCCTTCTAGCTAGGGCCGAATGCCCGGGCCCAGCCAACGGACGCTGAAATGCAAAGCTGCACGCCCGCTAAGACACAGGGGTGTTGTGTCACCACCTGGCATGAGGCTCGAGAGACTGGCCAATAATCCTTTCACAATACAAGACTCTATTGATGCTATATTGTAAGGGCACACAAGGAACACCTTTACTGTATACACGAACCCGACATGAGTTAACACGTTCGGAAGCATCATGCTACCAACCCACAGTTTGGCTGAGCCCTCATTTTGGGTCTGCTCTGCCACAGTTACACATGTTTTTAGTGCTATGCCCCTCTTTTATTTGCACGCCCACTGGCATTATGAGCACCATCTGAATCCTGTGCACTCAACGGCCCACGATTACTGCAGAGCAATCAGACGGCCTGCAGTTCACGAATATTCCACACAACACAAACATCCCACATGGCACGAATTAATGTCATCACCTGGAATGTGAGAGGTATCCACACTCCAGCCAGGCGGTATTCCATATACTCATACCTACAACGCAGGGCAACCAACATAGCATTACTGCAGGAAACTCACATTACACAATTGGAAGCCACTCATCTTCGCCGACGCTTGCGAGGGCAAGTATTTAGCACCGACTTCTCCATGCAGGCAAGAGGGTCGTTGATATGGGTCAAGGTGGGGACACCCTTCACGGGTGATCAGGTAAAAATGGACCGAGATGCCAGAAACGTTTTTGGCAAAGGCCGGTTAAATGGTCAGACCATCCTGATAGGATCCATATATGCTCCAAACATTGATCAAGCAAAATATCTCGGTCATGTCACACACACACTTGCCTCCTGGAGTGGGAGTCCCTGGATGTTGGGAGGGGACTTAAATTCAGTACTGGACACCACCCTGGACAGCTCATTCCCTCCCCTGACACGCACAGTCGCCTCTTACAATGCCCGCATGCTGAACGCCTGGCTTACACACTGGTCACTGTTAGCTGTATGGCGCGATCGCAATCCAGACACCCGTATATACTCCTTCTATTCACATGTCCATGACCTCCATGTGCGGTTGGACTGAATAGTGAGCTCACCCTCACTACTGCCCCTCATCAAGCAAATAGATTACTTGGCACTACGACCACAACCCTCAACAGATGCAGCTTAGCTGGGATATCGGTTCACCATCGGTACCCACCTGGCACCTTCAGCCAGCGGCCCTGGAAGACCCCGCTTTTCGGGACTCCCTAGGGGCAGCCACAGCAGAGTACTTTGGCTTCAATGGGGGCACTGCCAACAACACATCTCTTGAGTAGGAGGTGTTTAAAGTAGTCATCAGAGGGCATATTATGGACCTTGCATGGAATATATGCAAACAGCTGACTGCTGACAAAGGGAGAATAGAACGAGTGTTGTTGCTACGTGAAACTCAATCGGCGTCAGGCATAGGAGACCCCAGGACCTAATCAGGATGCGCAGCGAACACATGGAATTACTGGAATGGTTGAGGTGTTTAAATTATGCAGCACATTTGGCACATACGCATGCAGCCTCCGACAGACCTGGAAGGCTGCTTGCATGGCTGTCACACCAAGAACAACCCCAACACCCTATACACACTATACGCCCTGCAGCAGGACCCACAGTGTTCACACAACACGAGGTACACACAGAGATGACAAACCATTACACCGCTCAATATGAAACTACAATCCCACATGATCAGGAACGCACCTGCCTGCCATAACACTGGATCAACGTTCAGCATTAGATGCCCCAATTGAACAAGACGAGATCAGGGAGGCCATAGCAGCACTGGCAACAGGTAAAACCCCCAGCCCTGGCGGTCTACCAGCAGAATATTATAAAGCATATGCGGCAACCCTAGCCCAGCGCCTTCATGCTCTATATACCGCCGCCCTGGAGGATGCCGCCCAACCTGGGTTATTGACTGAGGCGAAACTGGTTTCGCTTCCCAAGCCCGGTAGAGATCCAATGGAACTGGGTTCGTACCGCCCCCTTGAACTATTAAACACAGATTATAAAATATTAGCAAAGCTCCTAGCGGACCGGCTAGCGCCTATGGTCCAGTCTTTGGTGCATGCGGATCAGAATGGGTTTGTGCCTGCCCTCATTGAACTTGCGGCGCTTCTTCAGGGTGGCTAGATATGCGGTGGAACGATGGCCTGCTTTGGCTGCATGATTTTAGACTTAGAAAAGGCCTTCGATACCCTGGAATGGGGCTTCCTGTTCACTGTGCTGCCACGCTACGGGATAGGGGATACTTTCCTCAGAATGGTCCGACTCTTATATCACGCACCAACGATGCCCACGCCTAGGGGAATACTGGGAATCAGTAGTCGCCACCTTGAACCGCTGCACACAACATGCCATAACCATGTGTTGGAAAGCTTGCATTCTGCATATATACCGCAGAACCAAGAAATAGAAAGTGACTTCCCGCTTTATTCGCTCTGGGCTTAGCTGTAGCAAAATGATTGATTACTAAACGTTGAAGGGGAGCAGATAAGATTACAAACAAGGGACAGGCCACCCTCTACTGGCTCTGAGATGCTTTAGTCAAGGTTTTTGCAGAGCATTCTGAGACCTGTAGTTTGCTTGAATACAGTGCCAACGGGTAGTAATGAGTGTATTTGATGAGCTAGAGACAGAAAGTAACAGTGTGTTTGCATGGAGTGAAAGACGTCACTCCTAGATGTTACAAGTGGCTGAACCAGCAGGGGCAGCCAGCCTCTACTGATGCCCAAGTCTTCAGGATTATTTGCTGGTATCTACCTGCTTGAACGTTTTCTAAGTAAAAAAATAGAGACAACCGGAGAGCTGTTTCATTGCTCCAGCAGGACTATGAGTACCTTCCGTAATTCAAACCAGAATGTGGGCTTGGGGGGCAGCTGACTAGAGGGAAGTCTGCCCTTGGGGCAGATTGGGAGGAAGGTACAGTCCAGCGACTGTCATTTTGTATTGGGCTATGTATATAGCCCAAAAGTAGCCCACAGTATATGTAAGGGGTCAGCTTGAGCTACCAGCCACCATTTTAGGTTCGGGTGACCTGGTGGCTGGTAGCGTGAGATTTGATTAGTGAATTTTTCCCCCTCCCTCCCGTCCCTTTATCCAGGGTTCCTAGTGTGCATATTTTGGGGGCTTTTTAGTTGGGCTCCGTTGTAGAGACATGTGCGCAGGGGCAAGGTTTGTGTACGCTGTCGCTTGGAACAGGTGCTCTGGGGGCATAAAAAGTTTGATAGGAGTTGGCAGAAGTTGCTTGGTGTTGCTAGTTGGGGAACCATGTGCAAGGGGAGGGTAGGCAGGTAGTTAAAGGTACATTTTAGTTTAGGACATTTTAGTTACTTACAGGTTAATACAGATACTCATAGGATGTAGGGGGAATAGACAGTTGCAAATGTTGAAATGCAATACAGTTAATGATTTAGCTGCAGGGTGGGTATGTATGGGGGGACCGTAGGCTTGGGGGGTGGGCCAGCGGCTAGTTCACTAGATGCATAGCGAGGTTTTAGTTTTGTAAGGTGGGTTGCCAGGAAATGTTGTGATGTGCAACTGTTTCAATAAAGCGGCATTTTCCACACACAAAATTGGTCAGTGTCTGTACTGCACCCCTCCCTCCCAATGTTCTATTGCCGCAGATACGGACAAGTGAGGAGGTTGCTTGAAGTGTTTTAGATATTATTTCACTTGCAGTCTACCAGCTCCATTGGACTGCTGCGCACTACACCATGGCCACTCTAATCAGAGTGATGACTACTGAAATCTGGTATGATATCGACGGCCATCTTGGACTGCTTACCAAACGCTGAAACACATTTTACAGGGTAAAAAGTCATTAAGGAAATCTCTCCACAAATGCTAATTAGCTTCTATTAGAAAAGAAGGTTTGCCAGCATGAGTGCAACATTTGTGTCCCTCCTTCAGTGGGTTATTTTTTTAAATTATTTAATCTGACCATTGAAGTTCCATATAATTACAAAGGGGTGGGGGGGGGCGTGGCGGACAGCGAGCGCACTGCAGATCCCTGCCATCAGCCAAACTTGATCAAGAAAGCTTTTTGCAAGTGAAAAAAAATAGTTGCCACTTTTTATAGTGTCCAAAAAGGGAGTTCCATGTTTCTTCTGGCCAGTGGACCTTAAGAATGTGTCAGCTATGCAGCAGCAATCAGGAGAGCAGTGAATTGGCACAGAGGAAAGGAACTCTTTTGTTTCTCGGGGGTTGACATGCTGCAGGCAGAAGTAAGAGGGAAAGAATGCCGTCACTCACTTTGCCTGACACTGAAGACGACCAGTGGCTATCTTTGTGGGCTGGCATAATGTGAAGATACTGCCAATGTCTGAAGAGGGCTGGCCCCTTGCTCACGATTTATGCTGTACTGATGCAGTCCTGTGGGCTGATCCAAAATGTGATTGACACACCAAGTAAGCAATGGCCGAAGGAGGTTGACCCAGAGGCCAGCTTTATAAATATGTATTCTTCTATTTTTTTAATTGAAAACATAAGTCTGGAGAGGCAACTAAAGCTGTCTCTAGCTCAGACCTAAAAAGCATAGACTTCCTGACTGGGGTCTCTCCATTTTCCAAGCAGTCCCACGGGCAAAGGGAGATGCAATCTGTGGCCTCAGGGATTCGTTTCAGAGAGGGGATAGAATAGACACCAGCATTGTCAGCCTTGGCCACGGCTGAATGGATTGCCTAAAACCTTCCCAAATGGCTGCAAAGGGGAAGTGTCATAAACCTCTATTTCGTGGTTTCATCAGCATATTCTCTCAAAGAATACAATGCCCACAGCAGTATATTCAGCCATCCATTGGTCAGAATCTATATCTTACTCGTGTTTCCTCCGCAACACCATTAAGGGCTGTGACCCAGGCACGATAATAGCGACGCTTTGGTCATTCATACACAACACCAAAACTAACCACATAAGCCTCCTTGCAAGTACAACACCTTTCAATATATGCACTCCCGCATGGTGCAGTGAGCTACCCATCGTTAATGCGCAGCGGTGCCCTGCAATAGAATATAAAGCGCTATAAAAATCCAATTACAATACAAAACATTGCTATAACTTTTCTTGCTATTCCAATCATAAAGATTAGAATTCCACTTAGTGCACCCTGGTCTCTCAGTCACCCAGCTGCAATCAGTAACTGCCGCAAGGGACATCACTGAGGTAAACTGACAGATGATAGCCTGCTGTTATACTGTCAGGAAACACGTGCGTGTAGAAAAACATCATTCCATTTATGGTGTCACCTATAGTACTGCATTTTTCACATTCTTCAGCTACTAAATACGAAAATTCCATACACTTATTACAAAATTGCTCTCCTGTCGGTAACCAAAGATGTTAAGTGATTTTGTGTAGCTGAATTGTCGCAAAAACTGAAACATAAAAACATTGGGTAATATTTATCAAGGATTTTGCATCGCCCTTGCACCACGCAAGGGTGCGTAAAGGTGACGCAAAACCTAAGGCAGATTTATGAAGCCACGCAAGGCCACCTTGCATGGCCCTGCAATGCTTGGTAAGTCTGGGGTAACGCACCGCAAATCGATGTGCTGCGTTACTCTGCCCCAGGGAGGCATCCCATGAGTGGAGGGTGGGGGCTCCCACGCATCCACCCACGGATTTTGGTGCATTCCCAGATTTACCATTAGTTCTAGACCTGGGAATGCGTCAAAATGCTACGTCTCCTCAGATAGGCATAACAAGGAGAAATATCATTATTTCTCCTCGTTCTTTCCTCTTTCTATGTCTGCTTCATCCTGCAGCAAACATAGGAAGAGGAAAATGCTTCAGAGGATTGTTTTTGTGCAGGAAGGTGCCCCTTCCAGCACAAAAACAATCCTGCTTAACACGCAGGCATCCTTGCACCATGGTGCAAGGATGCTTGCATTGGTGCTAGGCAGCCAAAAGGGAGCCAGCGCAAGGAAAGGAAAGACATGCACCATACAATGTAAATACAGCACATTCCTGCCCTTTCTTGCAGCTCAGCAAGGTGGCTTGCTGCGCTGCGTGAAAATTTGATAAATATGCTCCATTGTATTCAATATTAAATCGTTCCTTGTTAATCAGAAACAAATCTGAGAAAGGTATGCTGTAGGGTTCTGCATTACTTCTATCCTAGATCAAGGGAAAACTATTTTTGAGTGGGCGGGTGGTGGTCTTTGTAGAAACAATGATTTAGAAATATTATTGCAACATAACCTGTGCAATATTTTCAATGTTTCTCTTTTCCTGGATGCTGGTATTAAATTCCTGTAACTGCTGTACACAAAATATCAGACATCACATGGAAACTACTTTTCCCCCAGGAACTTATTCGCAAAACTATTTATGTACCTCAATTAAAATTACATGAACAAATGACTTGATTTACGAATACAAAGTAGACCTAAACCTATTTAACTCAGGGGTGTAGCTTTCTCTGGTACAGCAGGTGCAGTGGCACCATGACACAGAGGCCTTAGGAGCCTACTGGCCCCTAATTATTGTTGTATTTTATAATTCAGACACGTCAATGGAGGCCGTTTTCTTCCTTGCACTAAGGCCTATGACACACTGGCTGCGCCACTGATTTATGAATGTGCAGTATAATGCGCAGCATAGTGTTATACTGTGCAAGAGTAATCTCACTCCAGGGGTGGGCAACAGGTACTCCAGGGTGAGGATTCCCCAGAAGGTTTAGGGACATATGCAATCTCGAGAACATTTGGGTAGTTTCAGACTTTTCTCTGCCCTACACCCAACCAGTAAATGGCCAGAGATTTGTTTCTGTTAAAGCATGGGTACTAACAACATTTTTCCCAGGGGCCAAAAGTATGGCTGTGGTGTGCTTGAGGGCCGTATTGATGTCAGCAGGGTGGAGGTGGGGCTTTGGGGAGGGGTGTAAGGTGGGCGCAGAGCAAGCGAAGCATGTATGTAGTAATTGCCTCTTAGTTCACTACTGGCATTGTTGTCAGGGTGGGCTGAACGCCAATACCCCCAAAATTAGATAGACTCGGTGGAAACCTGTCCATGGTTTGTCGTACAGTTTCAGTGGTGTAGCTAGACCTACTGCCACCCGGGGCCGACCCTACGTTTGCTGCCTGGTACAGGTAAGAGCAGGAGAGAGGGGTGGCAGCCGACGGCCAACTTATTCTGGGGGTCGGGTGGGATGGTGGTAGTCGACAGACATGACTTGCTCACCTCTGCTGCCCCCAAAAACAGTGCCGCCCGGGGTTGTGCCACTGTACAGTTTACCTGCTACTAAGCATGGTTTCAATTAGGGCTATCAATGATTCTTTGAATGGGGCAAAATGAATACATTTCAATACATTCTACATTCCATATGATGATGAAAATCCTGATGGGGATAAGGCAAAAAAGGGTCGATAGAATTGTTCACTGGGAGAAATATCTGAGTAATGCTCAAAGCCTGGCCTACGTTTGATTTCTTAATAGCTGAGAGCCATGTTGTAATTATCAGCGTGCTAGATGTAAAGTTGGAACAATTGTAGGCCCTCTTCAATTACACTGGAAATACAGAGATGAGTCACTTACACTCTGTACATTACAAAGCCATTAAACCATTTCCCAATACCTCAAGTGCATTAAATCGAGGGGGAGGGGGGTAAATGTATCCTCTCAGCTGGCATGGAAATCCATTTAAATGATCGTAAATCAGATTAAGCGCTTTATCCACTTCCAAGTGGTGGAGTGCCGAAGCGCCAGGGGAGGAATCATGCCAGACCATACCGCGAGGCGCTTGTTTCAAATTACACAGACATTCCGTGAAATAAGCAGCTTTATGAGGGAGGGCGAAGTGGAAATGCGGATTTTTAAAATGTGAGATTTCTTGGTTGATTTAGGCATTTTTTGACTAGGCGTGTGCAATGTGTTTATTAAGGTTGCGCAGTTTGGTATAGTATCCAATTATTGGCCTATGTAGTTGTAGGCATTTCCCACTTTTCTTACATCTTTGCACTTGTGGAATTTTCATTGAAAACTGACAACATTTCCTCAAAATATGTCCATGCAACTGCTGGTTAGAACAGAAAAGTGACATGCCGTTTTCTCCTCGCAATTTTGAAACTGGGTGGATGTTGGTGATTTTTTTGTCACAACAGCTGAAAAGGGTGCAGAAGCCCAATGCTAAAGTGAAAACCCAAGTGCGAACACCAGGGAGTGAACGTAGCATTAGCGCGAATTACCGGACATTCGTTTGGGAAAATCCTTGTAACTTGGCATTGTCGAATAGTGCGCAGGGCAGTCGCGGTCCGTGGAGGAGTGCCGGCCGGGCGGTGATGTGGGGCGGGGGAGGGGCAGGGTGGGGGGTAGCAAAGTACGGATTACGGACCTATACAGGTAAGTAAACATTTAAATCAATAAAACGAATTTTGTTGCGCGCACTGCCTCGCCAAATGCGATGCAGTGGGCGCAACGAAATTCGTTTCATTGATTTAAATGTTTACTTACCTGTATAGGTCCGTAATCCGTACTTTGCTACCCCCCCCACCCTGCCCCTCCCCCGCCCCACGTCACCGCCCGGCCGGCACTCCTCCACGGACCGCGACTGGCGCAGGGCAACATGACCCTGCAACCACAGTGATCCTGACCTGGCGTTCCTCTGGACACAGCTTCCGGTGGGGATGATAGGGGTGAGAAAGGATGGAGAGTGTACCGCGGAGCAAGGAAGGGAGCATCACTGAGGAGGCCAGCCGCATGAATTAGAAACAAAGGTTCCCATGTGCCTGTGCAAAGACGTCACCTCCGTCTGAGTTATTTGCTGCCCCTTTGGCACCACCGAACTTTTCTATGATAAAGAAACCTTTACTTTTGATAGGCATGAACTTTCCCCTTAAATCTGGTGCCTGTTCAGGCTTAACCGATCTGTCGCTGACGTTTATAATGCCTGTTGGCCCACATCTGTCAGTTGAGGGGTGTGTAAGACTATTTTTAGTGATTTGTTGTGAGCTGTTTATTGTGCATGTTGCATCACCACTCTTTACATTAATGTATACCAAAGAGTTTAACTTTAGTGATAGATTTAAAATCACATGTACCAGCGAAGAAAGAGAACAGTTAAATATAGTGACAGGCAACACGTTCATCAGGGGCGTACACAGGCCCTTACAGCACCCGGGACGCAGGGAGCCCCCCCCCAGCCTTTCAGGGTCCCCAAATCCTTCAGAGAGGCCCCACTCCACCCAAAGCCAATGCATGCTTGGGAGATATGGGAGACTGGGGGCCCGCTTCACATTCTGCAGTGGGGCCCCATCACTTTACATTAGCCACTGACGTTCATGTTCATAGAGTATTTAGCAAGTGAGTACCTTGAGGCGTCTATAGAAGAGAGCAAACGCTGTTATCTTTCGGCTCCAGCTGCTTCCTCAATGTTTGGTGGTTCCCATTTGAAGGAAAACAAGCATTTGCAATGCAATAGGTCTCGCATTTACGTGAGTTTTAGCTATTAGCATTGTAAATGACAATGACTTTTATTTATGTTTTGGTTTTTAAAATGTAAATAAAAGGCATTGTCATTTACAATGCCAATAGCTTAAACTCGCGTAAATGCGAGACCTATTGCATTGCAAATGGTTGTTCTCCTTAGTCTATCTGATTATATCACTGCATTGAGAGTTTTTTTTTTTTTTTTAAATGATTGTTTTCAAACATGAATTTAGAAACATTCATGCTTACACCGACCCTGACAACAATCCCAACAGTGAACTAAGAGGCAAGTCACTTGTCATGGGCATCATTTGGATGGCCTGGTTTGCTATTATAAATGGACAACATCATATTTTATCAAATCAAACACAAGAGAAGTAAAATGAAGCAAAGTGAAAAATGAGCAATTGCCTAGGGTCACACAGTTTGGTTAAGTGGGGAAGCCAAATTGATCACAGGTTTTCTGGTTTCCCATTGTGCAATTCAGCCACTACATGTACATGCTTTGCTTCCCCTACACCCAGCTTACAAACCCGCTATCACCTGACCGCTACCCTGCTGGCATCAATGCGGCCCCCAGTCACACCATAGACCATACTTTGTGGCCCCTGGGAAAATGTTTGTGAGTACCCATGTACTATAGTATAACCAGGGGTAGGAGCACAAGGAATAGGCAGGAGCAGAAATACATGGGTATAGGCAGAGACAGCTGTACTATAGTATAGGTAGGGGTGATGGTACTAGGTATGTGTATTTTGAAGTTACTGAGGTAAAGGCAAGGGTAGGTGTGCTAGGGTCGGGGTAATGGTACAACTTTACGGTGAGTAATAGCAAAATGAAAGTATAGGTTGTGGATAAGTACTAGAGTATAGACCGAGGTAGAGGTAAAATGGTTTACGTAGGGGGGAGAATCTGGGCTGTAGGTAAAGGTAGATGTGGTAGGGTATCAGTAGGGTTAGAGGTATAAATGTTTAGGAGGGGTAGAGGGCAATATTTGGAATGAAAAAACATAGTTGAGGAAGAATAGGAAAAGCAATGGAGAGGTGGAAAGGCGAGAGTAGATGGAGCGAAGGAACAAGGACGGTAGGCGGGGAGATTAAAGAGAAACATGGAACCTACGTGATCTAGGAAAAAAACAGACTAAAGGGACGTTTTTCAATGATTTGAATTTACCTGCCATGGGACCCCCCTTTTACAGAATGTGAAGAGAAAAGCCCTCGAGTCTCTCCTATCTCACAGATAGTCATTGGCCTTGGAAGAGGGCCCCCTGAAGGAACTGGGGGTCCCTGAAAGGTTGCTGGCCCTCTGGTCTTCAGGGGCTTGCGTTACGCCCCTGATGGGAATGGCAGTCTTTTAAAATGGGTGCGTAGAATCACATAAAGCCCCTTGATGGGAGCTCTGTGAGTCCAGAGCTGAGCGTCCCCTGCAGTCTTTCTTTCATTATTTACACAGTCGCCGAAGAGCAGCGCCCATCTGTTAAGTGACTATTGACTAAGGGGTAAATATCAAGATTTATGAAAGGAACAAAAGATAAACATTGACCAGAGCAGAGAGCCAAGGTCTGTATTGACATTGACGATGATAAATCTTGTACTTTAAGCTCAAGCCGAAGGGAATAAAATTAACTGCGACGGCTGCCTGCAAAGAGTACGAGAGCCCTGGATACTCACTCCTGTCCTGACAGCAAGGACAGCGTGTAAACGTTCCGCAGTAGAGTGGTCTAACACAGCAAAGGGCACTTGAGCGCAAACCCGAGATTACACCGTTTACTTACAATGCCAGACAGTCCAGGCTTCAGAGAGGCACGCGCAGCGACCCTTGTTTAACGCGGTGATGGAACATGTACGCACTGCGTGTGGCGCGCGAGGGACCGGGCAGAGATGTGATGTCATACAACGAATGTCGGATTCGCTCAAATGGAGCTACTAAGGGTTACAGATATGATGTGATAGGCTTGAAATGCTTTATAAATTGTTTAAGCGCTGTACTCTTGTTAAATGCCAATAAAATGTTTATACAAAAAGAGTGACTGGTCAGGGCTTGCTTATTCGGCTGTCAGCGCAGCTGTGGGTGCCCCTGGTAGATTTTCAGTGCTAACAGTTCCAGCGCCGGTTCACATTGCTTTTCAGCTACTGAAACAAACAAGCGCGCGCGCCTCGCATGGCAGCAGGGGGAGGGGGGAGAGGAGGGGGCCTGCCCGATTCCCTTGCGGGAGCGAGCGGCGCCAGGAGCGATAATTGCTACCATATGGCGCCAGCTGCTCGCTCCCGCAAGTGAATCGCGAAACGTGCACGCGTTGCCATTGAAGGCAATGGAACGCGTGCACGTTTTTGGCTGAAAAGCCGAATCGATTGCAAAAGGTCTTTTTGCCTATGCAGCGCATGCGCGCTGCGTAGGCGAGACCTAAAAAGCAGAGATCCAACGAACAGCCTTCGGGGCGGAGAAGGTTTTAAGAACCGTGATGGGCTATCAGGAGAAGCTCTATAGAGGACCAAACCGTAGGAGCGGGACTGGGAGCGGCATTTTAGAGGGCAGGATGGCAATGAATGACACAGTGCATTATATGTAGGGTCAAATGTACAAAGCCAATTTAAGGTTGCAGACCCTGTGATTCGCAAAATCCAGGGGACCACTGTGCACCCCCAAATGCTTTCCCAAATAGTAAACTATTTTTTCTAAAAAAAACAAAAAAGTTCCCATTTCGAAATGTAAACACAGTGATGGTGGTCAGTTGTTCCTTCCAGGCCACCATCCCTGTGTTTGAAGTCAAGTCGTAAATACAAACCTGCCCGATTTTCACGACGCAAGCCGTTCTCCCTGCAACTAGAAATTTTGTGAAGAGACCTATTGGTGCATAAGTTGCATTGCAAGCAGCAAAACTAAAGAATCATTATAAAAAGTCGTTACAGAATTTCTGACCACTCTTTGCTACTGGACTTGTAGTTCATCTGACCGAAAATGCCTTACATTTTTTCGAGTTGCCATGCTGCAACTAATGGTTGAACCAAAGATGGAAAACGTTTTTCTTGATGCCCATCAACAGACATATAAGTGTATTCTGCATCTTTTCCAAACCTCTAATGATGCACGCCAGCATTTCTAGAGAAAATGATTTACTATACTAAAATAACTTGATAAATAAGATACAATTGTCTCAAAAGCCACAGAAACTGTGATTCTGTGAACTGTCTTCAAGATTTTCAGGTAAAAAGACAAGAATTAGCACATATCTGATCAATAAAAGCAAGTATGGAAGCAATCTGTGATAACTATATACAGAGTAGTTGACTGTGGAATCAAAAAAAAATGTATTACACTTAAGATATGTATGTATTTAGAGTGGTACTTATATTGCACAACCAGGGCCGTAGCCAGGAGCATAGGTTTTGGGGGGCCTGGCCCTCATGATGAAAACGACATAAAAGGAGCTCACAAAGGGTTCACGAGCAGCAACCTTGCTTGCGGTCATAGGTACAGGGCCTTCAACTTGCAGGGGTATTTTTAAGATATACTGCTAAGCATGGCATTTTCTATTTGTATAGTTCAATTGTGGTATTATACTCCTGAGGACATTGTTTAAAAAAGATGTGGAAATAGTGGCTAAGTTTTAACACACACCAATTATTTTCTATTGTATTTATAGATTTAGAAATTTTTCTCCCCTGCAGGTTTTTGGGTAAATGCAGGCAAACTGTTGCATTTTCAGCACATTCGTCAAATATGAATGTAATGCATCTTTAAGACAAAGGATAGTTAGGGTGGCTCTGGCTTCTTGGTTCTCTGCTTGAGCCACATGCTGTTTGTTTTTGAGAGAATCACTTTTTCGTCCAGTGACTTAGATTGTTAATATAGGAAAATGGATAATAGCAAATGTGAAAATAAGAGTTGCGCATGGCACTGTCAAAATCTCAATGCCCTTCTTCCTCTCCCGTTCCCAACATTCTAGTCTCTGTAATCTGATCTTCTCTTAAGCCCCAACACAATATTGTTCTATGTACAGAACCTCATTTTTTAGATACACCTCATATATAAAAACATATTCATTGCAAAGCCCTCTACTACTTCCTACAGCAATTTCTGGACCCCATCAACTATCTAAAAAACGACATTTTAGTATCTCCTTCTTAACATCTCCTTCACCCCTGTGGAACCTACTGAAAAAATACAGTTCTCACCCTTGCTCACTCAACACTTCACACTTCAGAGTTTCAAAATGGCATATATTTTGTCTGCTAAATGTTTAATAATTGACGACTTAAGAAAGCCCAAGGGCATTCTAGGCATAGAAGTGACGTGTTGCTGTCATTGGATGAGCATTAAGCTGTAACTCAATCATTCTGTGCAAAATGAACAGACAACCCAACAGGCTACCCAGTCAGATATGCACAGTGTGCAATAAGGTCTCTAGTGCATGAACGGTATGCAGGCTGCAGATGTATGCAAGTGCGTACAGTCTTTTGCAAGATATATATATCTTCCATACAAGAATATACTGACATACTGTTCGTATCTCCAAATCAGGACTCTGATATATGCACATCACATACTTATATTCAACTATAGGAAAAAAGTATTAGAAATAACAGCACACAAATGTTCTTCCCTAAATAGAGGGAACAAGACCTTCGGACAGACATATTGGAACAAATACTACATACATTCACTGTCTAGAAGAACACATTGTATTAGAGCCTGCAGAACATTGTGTCACATTCTAATGCAGGCACCATCAGCAGACATCTATCCCAGTGACTTCATGGCCACCTACATGAAGCCAATCACACACAAACAAAACCTCAATCCAGCAGGTGCTGCCAGGTAGCAACCATTCTGCAAGACGTTATTCTTGACAAACTCATTAACACAGAAGGCTTGGACAATAACCTACCCTCTATTACAAAGAGCTTTCTGGAATAGCCAGAAGACCATTATCGACAAAAGTGGATGGGCTGTCTAATCATTATTAAACCCATCCACTGCCTTTGATTCAGTGCATCGCCCCACATGGTTACGAAGATCTTAGTATTTAAGGAACTCTTCTAGAATGGATCTCCTCTCAGCTCTCAAACAGATGAAGCATCATCTTGTGCCCACTGTCCTCTTCAACTCCTTTCTGCACTGACAAGGATGGAACACAATGTTTCATCAGCTCTCCACACCTCAGCCAACTACGGGAACTCATCTGATCCTTTAATCAGACCCGTTATAGCCATGCAGAAGACACCCATGCCATCCTGACGCTCAATAACCTGCCTTATTCTCCTTTGTCCTAGACCACTGCCTCCAAGTCATGGACAAAGAATACTGATGAACCACCTGAAATGTAACTCATCAGAAACTGTGTGAAATTGGACAATTACCACCCTACGATTATCTGGCCTCATGAACTGGATCATATCCAATGACATGCAAGAAATCTGGGAGTTTTCATAGGCACTGGTATGTCACTATTGTCACAAGTGAAGAAAGTTACAGAGAGTGCCTTCACCATCATAAAAACCCTCTGCCACATTTTTTTCTCCTATGTTTCACTCAGAAAGTCTGTGCCACCATCATCTTGATACTGTTCCATCTCTCTAAGTAAACTCACTGTCCATTCCATCCTTCAAGAAAACACACATTGGTGGCACATAACTGTCACTTCAGAAAGCCAATCTCAAGAATTTACTGCCAGCAAAGTTAATAAATATTCACCATCACCTGGCATTCAAAGAGAAAGCTTTACAAAAAGATGTCCCCCGTATTATAAACACCACCAAACCAGTCCCAGACCTTCACAACCAAAGGAAGAAAAGGTAGAATCAGCTATGCACAAATAACTATTTCCACCTCACCCTTCACTTCATTCGATTATAAAGCGTAGCTACAAGTTCACTATGACGTGAAAAGCGCACTTCTCTGGTTCTCATGTATAATACAAAAACTCTTCCCACATAGGCAACACTATAAAACCAAACTCTCCGAACTTAGCACAGCAAATGGAGTAACAGTAAAAGGTTCAAATCTAAGGAAGAAGGACTCAGTCTTTCATCATTCTGAGGTCAGTAGGCTGTGTAATTGTAACACCTTCTATTTACATTTACTATTTCTAGAAACAGTGCTATGTAGAAAAAGTTTCTAATATTTATCATTAAGGGAAAATGTATGTCTAACACATGGTTAAAACAACGTTACACATCACTTTCCCTTTCATGTGGGTTACAATATTTCGCCTCTTTGAAATGGCCCTATGGATCCCCCAACCATTCTAAGGATCTGGCACCTGATCTATTTGTACACACATTGGGTTAGTCTGCTGCTGCTGCCAAGGAGATGGGCTTCATGTGTCTTTATGAGGAGTGGTTCTCAGAATCACTCAGCATACTAATCCCATAAAAAGGCTTTTTAAGTGCAAACCTAATACCTGTGGAATGTGTTTGTACAGCAAGCAGCAACATAATGCAGAATTCACTGTAGTCACCTATAAAATGACTATCCATTTAAAGGCCTGTAAGTTACATCGGGTCCCTATGGTATACTCAAACAACTTTCTTATTTTGGGTAAATACTGAAGTCTTACAACATAATGCAGTCACCTCCTCTAACTCTGTTTGATACTAATAGTTTATTGAACAGAGACAGTCCACCAAACTGAAGGTGTTCCATGAACAATGAAAAAATGGTCAGGCCTGTGATAATGAGAATTATCTCCTCCTAGGAACCCAAGGATCAACTGGGGTGGTGACCCTTCAGGTTTGCGATTGGGGCACACATGCTTGTACACTGACTCACAAACATAACTATAAGAATTTGGGTTACTGGTTGAAAGGGGTGAAACCCTACTCAAGCAGCAAACAAAGTCCTAATCAGGGTGGAGTCAGAAACAAACCCCAAATTAACCTGTGCTCAACCCTCTGCTATCTCGGCAAAGAGCATTCAGGCTGAACTTAGAGGCAATGTGTAAAGAATTAAGCAGCACTTCAAAAAGTAATAAAGTGAAAACATAACACAAGATAAATCCCACGCCAATGTAGAAAAATATAGAGCAAATTTTAATAAAAAACACGATTGAAACAACAAAAATCCAATCAGTGGAAGTGGAGCTCTGCAAGTTTAAAGATTTAAGTGAAAATAGCACCAAAAAGCACAAAGAGCCAACTGTGGTTATCTGGACGCGCTGGACTGGGACTAAGTCACAAGTTCAGGCCAACTGTGATGTAGAGTGGCCTGGCTACAGGGACCCAGTTAGGCCCGCTGAGAAAGAGTACCTTAAATCCTGGTTGCAAAGAGATGCGGAGTCCCGTGTTTAGGATGCACCACGCAGTGGTGAGGCGCAATGTGAGGCGCAGCGGTGGTTCCGAGGAGCTGTGAAGTGCGATGCAATGCCCTTGAATGGAAATGAGTCACTCAACGGCTGATCCGAAGGGCTGCGTTTTGTGTGGCAATGCCCTTGCATTAAGTTGCATCACGCCGCATCGGTTCTGATGGGCTGCGTTGGGTTAGGCGATGTCCTTGCTTCGGGGAAGTCCATACAGCAGAGGGGATGTGTCGGCTCCGAGGGCGATGCGTCGAGCAGCAGAGGCCAAGTGCTGGTTCTGCAGGAGATGTGCCTTGGAGTGAATGTGTCAGTTCTGCTGAAACCATAAATGGGCCTTCAGGCCTAGGTCTGGGGGTCCTAGACTGGGATGGCACAAACTTGGGTGGGAAGACTCACAAATGGTAGAGTCCAGGTGCTGGGTTCAAGGTTGTTAGAAACTTGTTCTGTCCCTAAGGCTTCTGATCAGGAGGCCAGTCAACTAGCCCCTGGAGTTACTCTGGCTGGGTTCCTGGGTTTAGAGATGTAGGTGTACTCTTTCTCACCCCGGCAAGAGGGCCGCAGGTCAGCACAGTGGGTCAGCAGAGTGGCATTCCTTTCACAGCACAGCAGTCCTTCTTCTTGGCAGAGTCCTCAGGTCCAGAAGTGTACGGAAGAGTGGGGTCTAAGGGTCTAATATTTTTTTAAATGGGCGGTCCCCCGTTTAAATATCCCCCCAGTTAGTAAATGGACCCCTCTTGCAATCCAGCTTAATGCACTTACTATTGAGTATGACCTTAGAGCAGCCAATGGTAGAACCCATTCGGATACCCAGGGGGCGAATACTTTTAACAGGGTAGGTTGCCTTTGCGTATAGACTATATTTTAGTGGATGTGAAATTATGGGATAAAATGATAGACATGCATGTGGGTGTTACAACTGATAGTGATCATAACCCCCTTTGCATGACATTAAAATCTCTATGGGCTCCACCAATTCTTTCTCAGATTATTAGGGATCCAACTTCCATTATAGATATCGTCCCTTCGAATTGTAAAAGATATCTGAAATGGCATAAGGTCTCCTCCCAAGAAATAAAATTAGCTTGCATCAGGGAAGTCGTCACTACTAGCACACTAGCGCTTCAGGCAACCCTGTTAGCCACTGAAATCTCTTCAGGAGCTTCTTTAGTCCATTCTCGCACTATAGAGCAGCTGAGTACTTTCTTCTTAGCTACTCTTAATCACAATAAATCTAAGGTTTTCCGAAAAAGACAACATTCGTGGTTCACTAAGAAATGTAGGCTAAAGAGACAAGTCCTAGCTTCAGCGATCAGGACAAAGAATCCCAATCTGGTCAGGATAGCAAGAAAAGAGTATAAGGTTGCCGTTCACCATGCAAAAACTGAGTGAGACGAACTGCATTGGCAGAGATTGAAAGCTACCAGCCTGGAAAAAAATAAGAACCAGTTTTGGTCCCTAGTAAGTAAGGGCAATAGCAGAGATCCTTCCACTCCTTCTAACCATATTACAAGCCAAGAATGGCATGACCATTTCAGGAAATTGTACTCCGCTCCTATTGACGGATGTCTGGAGGAGTTAAGCGACTCCACAGACATCCCTCTGGTAGGGAATACTAGAGAGCCATTTTCTACAGCCGAAATTGAAATGGCAATAACAAAAATAGTTCCGGAAAAAGCTCCCGGACCGGATGGTCTTCCTGGTGACCTTTTTCTGGCTGATCCTAAAAACTGGTTGCGTTACATGCAACTCTTGATTAACGCCTTAGCTAACGGATGCCCAATTCCAGAATCATGGAAAGGTGCGTTGGTAATTCCAATATTTAAAAAGGGGGACAGGGAAGACCCATCAAATTATAGGCCAATAAGTTTAATTGATGCTATGCAAAAGCTGGTAGGTAGGGCCAGCACAGGAACGATCGACCACGTTTTTAGATTATTACTTATATATTGGAAGGTCGTTGTTATTGGCAAGGGTAGCCTTTACCTTGCATTCATTGATTTGAAAACTGCTTTCGAGCTTGTACCCAGGACGAGGCTTTGGCAGACGTTGAGGGACTTGGGTATCCCCCCCCCCCCCTAGTTCTTAATTTTTGAATTCGTTTACACAAAGGAAATTACGCCCAAGTGAGATGGGGGCCCCAAGGGGAGGTAACGGAGAAGATACCAGTTAGCAGAGGAGTCCGCCAGGGTTGCGTCTTGGCCCCCACCCTGTTTTCCTTATATGTCAATGGGGTGGTGAGATTTCTCCAGGAAGACTCGGCTGATGCGCCAATCCTGGCGGGCGACAAAGTTTCAACCCTTCTGTTTGCTGATGACACCCTGCTGGTGTCAAAAACTCCATCTGGGTTGCAAAAACTGCTAAATAGATACCAACTATTTTGTGACTCTCGGGGATTAGTTATAAATACCACTAAAACAAAACTTATGGTTTTTAATCCTCACAAGTCTTTTAAAAATAACTTAATTTTAAATGGCACAGTTCTGGAGAGAGTAAGCATGTTTGACTATCTGGGCATCCGGCTTTCTGACAAAATGCATTGGAAGCCCCATTTAGCTAAGATGCTCATGAACCACAAGCGTGTAGTTGGGGCATTAAGCAAAGAACACCGGTCCTCGTACAGCAGGCCGGTTGCTCCAGCTCTCGCAATCTACGAAGCCAAAGCAGTTAGCTCCGCACTGTACGGGGCGGAGCTATGGGGTTTTGACAATATTGATGACATTTGCAGAACCGAGCACAAGTTCTTGAGGGATCTGGTGATGCTCCCTCGTAAAACCCCACTAACTCCCTTAATGTTTGATATGGGTAGACGGCCGCTCAGGGATATTGCTAAGCTGCGCCCATTGCTTTTTTGGGCACGCTTAATGCGTACCCCCGAGCTTGCAAATTATGCCGCTGCCCTGACCGAGGTGATTAATCTGGATGTGGCGCATAGGGTCAAGTGGATATCTAATGTTAGAAAGACGCTGACACAGCTGGGTCTTTCGGAAACATGGGACATTCAAGTCCCACCCAGCAAGTCAGAGCTTAAGTATATTTATTGGAACTGGGTTGACTCTAATGAGCTGAGCAAACCAAATTTGGGGAGATTAACAGATGAATTTTTCAGTCATAAGCAGTCCAGAGCCTTAGAGCCTTACCTGGATATTATCCAGGTCCCACGTGATAGGCTGCTATATAGCCAATTTAGGTTAGGCACACTCCCAGTTCACACAACAACATCCAAATGGTGCCCGTACAAACATCAAAACGAAGGCTGTCCCTGTTGCATAGCTCCGTTGGAGAGCATGTCCCATGTTTTGTTTGCCTGCCCTGCTTATTCCATCGCCAGGTCTAAATGGATAAAACCAATTTGCAAATCCATGGGTGCACGTGACCATAGGGTCGCCCTGCGTATTCTCAAAACTGATCCAAGTATGTTTTTTAATTGTAGGGTGGCTAAGTTTTTGAGTCGCGCCTGGATTATTAGATTCAAAGCTTTGAAGGGCTCTCATATGCCGTGTGACAAGCAATAATGGCAGTTCCTCCCCTACCTTGAGATATATTCTCATTGTATGTGAGTGTTCTCTGTAAAGTCTTTATATACCCATATTCTACATAATACTGCTTGGTGGTGTTTTAATGCTTCTCCCTCCACTGTTTTATATATTCCTTTTTCTATAATTCTTAAAATTCACTTAGGACCTATTTCCTTTACTAGTATCTTTTGTTTTATATACAATCTCTTATGAATTTAGTAACTTAAAAATCCAGTTTAATCATGTTTTAACTTGATGTGAATCACTGTATAATCTTATTGCTTCCATATGTTTGTTGTACTTTGCTTTTATGATACTAGTGATCAAATAAAGCATATTTGATTTGATTTGATGTAGGTGTACTCTTTCTCACCCCGGCAAGAGGGCCGCAGGTCAGCACAGTGGGTCAGCAGAGTGGCATTCTTTTCACAGCACAGCAGTCCTTCTTCTTGGCAGAGTCCTCAGGTCCAGAAGTGTACGGAAGAGTGGGGTCTAAGGGTCTAATATATTCTTTTTATATAAAATATTTTTATTTTATTTTGCAATACTTGTGAGCATTGACTTCATTGTAACAATAACATTGCACTAAGACCACAATCAGCCATCTGATCCTTCCCACAACCAGTAATCATCTGAGGGACACAAATCATAATATGAACACAAATTACATAAAGGACCTTAGTACACATCCAAATAGGGCCATTTTTCGCAGCCCGTCCCCCAATTCTCCCACTGGGACTAGTAGAAACATCATTAGTCCAACCTCTCAGTTGCGGTAGATTGAGTATCTTCTTCACTCAAGCACAGACCGTAATATCTCATCCAGCCCCCCATATTTTCCTAAATTTTTTGTGTCAACCTCTGCTTTTATATATGACCCTTTCGGCGGCCATGTACAAATCCATACCCGCTTTCCATTCTTGTAACGTAGGGGTCTATTGCGCACCCCAACGTCGGGCAATATCCCGCTTAGCCACAATCAGGCCCTGTGCGCTAAACAGGAGTTGGGGTCTGGGGACATCCACCTCACTTGGGATCCCCAATAGGATGAATCTAGGGTCCAATGGTAGGGAAATTCCCTGTATTGCGCTAATTTCAGTGATTATTGTCTGCCAATAAATCGCTGTTTGTGGACATTCCCACAACGTGTGGAGAAAATTGGCAGTTTCAGTGTGACAACACAAGCATAGAGGCGACTCTGCTAGTCCGATTTTGTGTAGTTTGTCTCTATCGTAATAGGTCCGATGGAGGATTTTGAATTGAATGAGGCGAAACCTGGCTTTTATTGCTACCTCCCGAGGGTGCATCAGGGCTGCCTCCCAATCAATGTCTTCCATTTCCCCTAGTTCTCCCTCCCACACCCCCCTTAATTTAGCCAGGGTGTCGGGCATATTATTGTTTATAGTTTTATAGGTGGTAGACACTGCCTTCGCTTGTAGTTCTTCCTGAAATAGTCTGCCCTCCAGTGGTGCAAACTCAGGGAGCTCAGACACCTCTAATTCCTCTGCAGTCCCGGCATGTCGCAGTTGCGCATACTTAAAAATTTGGGAGGCATGAAGTTGAAATTCAGTCTGAAAGACTGGGAAGGGCTTGAGGTTGCCCTTTGCCACAATATCTCCCATGGTAGAGATCCCAAGCATATCCCAGGCCTCAAATCCCCGGAGCTTACTCAATTCTTTGTACCAATTACCTTTCCAAAGGGGGGTGGACCTAGATATCTTATGTGCCCAGCCTAGCGTACTATAAGTCCTGTTCCATGCCTCTATAGTGGCCCTGGTTGCGGGGAGTAATCCGTTTGTCCCTTTGCCGCCATATAGATAGTGTAGAAATGTTTTTTGTGTAAACGTTTCTCTTTCTAACCTATAGGTGGGGTGATCTCCGGAGAGGTGTATCCAGTCATTTATGGGAATAAGATGGGCTGCCCAATAGTAAGCCTCTATATCTGGGAGTGCGAGACCCCCATTGGAAGGGTTGCGCTGTAGCGTCTTTAATGCAATTATAGGGTGACCCTTTAACCAGAGGAGTGTTCGGAGTTCGGAGTCGACTTCCCTAAATAATGACCAAGGGAGGGGGTGGTATGTGCTCTTCAGCACATATAGAAATTGGGGTAGAGAGATCATTTTATACATTGCTGCGCGGTCCATGATTGTGAGTGGCAGTTCTCTCCACCTGTCCGCATCTTGCTTAAAGCTAGAGAGGACCCGGTATATGTTACGTTTACGACATATTATAGGGTTGGGGGTGAGGAAAATCCCCAAGTATTTGAAGCCCTCTGTGGCTATACATAGATTCCCGGGTAGTGGGGGCTACTCCATATCTTGCGTTGAACTGTATATTATAGACTTGTGGTAGTTAATTTTATGACCCGAAAACCGGCCATATTACTCCAAGATCGAGAACACAGTGGGGATTGTGGTTGTTATGTTTGTGATGAACAGAAGAACATCATCCGCATA
Organism: Calotriton arnoldi; assembly: GCA_963921515.1. Classification (NCBI taxonomy): domain Eukaryota; kingdom Metazoa; phylum Chordata; class Amphibia; order Caudata; family Salamandridae; genus Calotriton; species Calotriton arnoldi. The sequence goes on from CAWUFW010000941.1 coordinate 3,033,532, forward strand.
CATCGATATTCTTTCCTCCTCCCGGTCTTCGTACGAGACCCGAAACCCAGTGACTCTCGGGTGTTGTCTAATTAGGCAAGCGAGAGGTTCTATCATTAGAGCGAATAATAAGGGGGACAGAGGACAGCCCAGCCTGGTCCCGCGGGATATTGGGAACTCAGAGGAGAACCGTCCGTTAACCCTAACCTTTGCCCTTGGTTCGGTGTAGAGTAGCGCCATCCATCTCCTAAAGTTCGGACCGAAGCCAAGCCTGACGAGGACGGCGTTGAGGAATGGCCAGTGCACGGCATTGAAGGCCTTCTCGGCGTCCAACGGCAGAAAGGCATGCGGGGTAGTCCGCGTCCTGACCATCATCATCCAATTATGGGCTCCTCGGAGGTTCCACCTGGTCGACCTGCCCGGCATGAAGCCGGATTGGTCATAGTGGATAAGAGAGGTAACTACTTTTAATAAACGCGAGGCCAATATGGTCGTGAGAATTTTGACCTCCATGTTTAGGAGAGAAATTGGGCGATAAGAGTCGCACTTGTCCCTGGGTTTTCCGTGTTTGTGAATAACCACAATAGTAGCAGTGCGAAGATCGGCTGGGAGAATCCCCCCCTCACATGCGTCCCTATATAAATCCAGAAGGTGAGAGTCAATGAGGTCGCTAGTCTTTTTAAAAAACTCGGCAGGGAGCCCGTTCGGTCCAGGGTTTTACCTGATCTTAACCTATTTATTGCATCCCCCACCTCTACCAGTGTTATATCTTCCTCTAGGGGATTGACATCTTCATCACCTAGCCCTGGGATGGTAATATTTGCGAGATAATTAGTAATTTCGTCAGTGGTGCTGAATGTTTTCCGATCATAAAAATCAGCATAGTACTGGGCAAATGCGGATGAAATCTGTTCATCCGTGTTATGTATCGTCCCCTTTTCATCAACAATAGAGTCGACCCACCTAGCCTCGTTTTGTTTCTTACTGAGCCATGCCAGCAATTTACCGGCCTCGTCTCCGACCTCATATAGACGGTGCAGTGTTGCTAGCCGTAGTTTTCTGGCCTCCCCTTGTGCCAGTTCACGATATTCAGTCCTTAGGGCGTCTATTTGTCGGGCGATCAATGGGTGTGGCCTATCTAGGACTGTCTTCTCTAAGGACAATAATTGTCCCTCTATGCCTTCTATGTGTTCCCGGTCCTTTTGTTTCTCCCAGGCTATCTGGTTCTGTGCCCTGTCCCACAGCACTGCCGTTTGTGCCTCCCAAAGTAGGCCACTGTGCCCAGGTTTTCCTGAAAATTGTTTGGGTGTCGGTCCGAAGCCCCTTTATGATCTCCTTCTTTTGAAGGTCCCATGTAGTAAGCCTCCATATAGGCCCATATGTACAGGTCTATTGCCCAGCGAAACCAGCAGAGGCGAATGGTCAAATAGACCCCTAGCCTGATACTCAGCTTTGCCAACCACCCCTACCTCCCCCCTAGGGACGAACACATAATCCAGTCTAGAGTAAACTCCGTGTGCTCCAGAAAAATAAGAGTACTGTCGGGCATGTGGGTGTAGGAATCTCCATATATCAGTAAGCCCCATAGTGTCTGTGAAACGGCAGAGGGGGGTAATGTCTGTATTTCCCGCTGGCCCGGTAGACCGATCCATTCCTATATTAAGGACGTCATTAAAATCCCCCCCTATAATGTGGAGGGACATGGGGGTCTCAATGAGGATATCCGCAATTTTAAGAAGTACAGGGGCTTGCAATCGAGGCGGTGAATATGCACAAATGATGGTTATGCTTCGTCTTCCCCATGTTACGGTAACCCCAGCGAATCTGCCGTCCGGGTCGATCCATTTACGTGTCATTTCGAAGGGAGGGGATTTTTTTTATCAGAATAACGACGCCTCTAGACCCGGATGTAAATCCCGAGTGAGCCAGGACCGTATAAGGTGCCCTCCCAAGGAATTTGCATTGCGTACCCAGTAAATGTGTTTCTTGAAGTAGGACTATGTCTGGCTTCAGGCGTTTTATATACTGGGTGACCAGTCCGCGTTTAATTCTATCTCCCAGTCCATTTACGTTCCAGGTTAGGACTGAGACGGCCTGTTCTTCTATGTGTGGGAACATGAGTATCGTGGTAACAGAGGTACGGTTCCCACCGTGTACCTAGTCCTCCTGCGGTGGGATCCCCATGGTATACAGGTGACAGTGCCTGGTCCAGTGCAGACAATATCAACATAAAAAACAACAACAGCAACAAAACTCCCTTCCTGGCCCCCCACCTCCCACCCTACCCCCTTCCCCTTTCCACTACACCCAACCCCATAACAATATAACACACCACCCTTGTGTAGGAAAAGTTAGAGAGGTCTGTCGCCCACCCCACCGAATGCAAAGAAAAAATCCTCCCTACACCCTTCCGCTATACAAACCCTTCATTAGGAATACAGAAAACAATAGTCTCTGGAGGACTCAACTGCAACACTGTTCTGAATTGTACCGACAGGGAGGGTGCAGATCAGAAAAAGAAAAAACCCTTCAATACTAAACAAAGCCAAACTGTTGGGGCTTGCTGGCCCCCGACCGTGTAACAATGCCAGATTGGTACCTTTTATGTATACATATATAAAGTCAGGAGGGACCTTTATCACTCGTGGGCGAGAGCCGACTGCTCTCCACACCCCCATCCAAGGCCACGATCTCCGCCACAAGGGGATGGATGCTCTCATCCCCAGAGGATTCTCTCGAGTCCTCCAGCTCCACCTGCAGGTTGTGGTGACTTGGTCTGTCCATTTAGTCGCCATCCACGGTCTCGCCGCGTGTCTTCTCGTCCACCTGTGCCCCAGGTTTGTGGCTGGGTTTCCTGACTGCGTAGGGCGTCGCGGGACTCCTCCTCTTTGTTCCGCTCCGACCTCTCCTGGTTCTCCGTTGTCGATCCATTGATCTAGCATTCCCGGTTCTTCCCTCCCCCCTATTCTGGTGTTCGGGGGGGCGAAGGGTAGGCCTCTCCTCGATCCAAGCCCATACTTCTTCCGGCGTCTGAAAAAACTGCACCCTTCCGTTATATATGACCTTTAGCTTCACAGGTAATAGCAGCATGTATTGGATTTGTAGTGATCTTAGTTTGGCCTTAGCGGAGTCAAAAGTCTTTCTCTGCTTCTGCACATCCCTGCTGTAGTCAGGGAAAATCATGATCTTGGAGTTTTCATGTCTAATTTCTCCCATCCTGCGTGCCTCTCGCAGGATCATGTTGCGGTCCATAAAATTAAGGATTTTAGCAATGATGGGCCTTGGGGGGGGCACCGGGAGGAGGCTGAGCATTCAGGGCCCTAAGTGCCCTTTCAAGAACAAAGCAGGTAGAGAAGTGTTCAGGCAGGATAATGATTTTCAGCCATTTAGTCAGGAACGCGGGTAGATCCGTTCACTCCACGCCGTCCGGAAATCCCACGAAACGGAGATTGTTTCTTAGGGCCCTGTTTTCCGCATCATCCACGCGCCACTGCAGGTCACCACTGGTGCTTTAGAGCTCAACAACAGCTTTTTGTAGATACTTCACCGCATCTTCGACCTCTGAGACCCGGGATTCCGCCTCTGTGACCCTCTCGGACACGTTCCGGATATCCTGCCGCAGCAGCGTGACCTCCGAGCGCACTTCTCCAATTTTGTTTTCAAGTGCCTCCCTGGAAGACTGGATGGCCTGTAATATGGTCGCAGCCTCCGATATGGGCTGCGTAGCCTCAGGTGGGGTGACAACTTTAGTATATCTGTCCATTTTCCCCTGCCTGGGGGGCTTCTGGTCCTTGTCTTTGGTCATCCCGGGGTAGGGAAGAAGGGGGGCACCTCAACGCCCCGAACACTCAGTGACGCACGGGAGTCTCGCCCAGTCCGTCGTCAATGTGTTCCCTCAGAGATTGCGTCCACCCAGGGTAAGGAGGAGGGGAGACTGCGGTCCCACCGTGCCCCAGGGGGCCACCAACTGCCCAGGTCTTTGCTAAGAGCGGGGGGAGCACACCCCAGGCAGGCACAGCCCGGATCCAGCACACCCCACACCAAAATCCTACGGGGCACCACCTTCAAGATTCCTCAGTGCCCAGGTCAGAGCCCCCTCCTGACCCATCCAGCGCAGGCCAGGACAGCAGTCCAGCAATACGTAAGGAGGGGCAGGGCAGACAGGGGTCCAAAGGCCTATTCCATAGCCCAACGCCCGGCACCTCAGGACCCAAATTCCTTCCAGATCAAGTGTCCCTTCGTGCCCCACCGCACCTCACCACCCAGGATCCAACCTCAAGGTGGGGGCGGGGGGGGTTATGTCACTCACCGCAGGTCCAGCCGAGGAAAGCAATCAGGGAGTAACCGCAGAGGCGCCCCTGCCAGGACACACAGGGCTTCAGAGAGCCGCAGTCCGCCTCTGCCCTCGTCCCGGCCGACACAGGAGCTCCAAGGATCCCGCTGCCCTCGGGGACCACACCGGAGGTATCCGCACTCCGGGGGCAGCACGTCTAGGAGCGGCACTCCATTCCACGTCTCGGCTCCGGTGCGGTACGGCCAGATCTCGCCTCCTCGGGGGGGCTCCTCCCCCATGGCCAGGAAATTGGCACGGTCCCGCACACCAGCAGGTCCCAGCCACGAGATCCAGCAAGCAGCCAGCAACGGGCCCCTCGGCCCACGGTCGGCACACAGCAGCACACCGGGAAGTGGGAAAGGTCCTGCACTGGTGACTCCCGTCTCTCCGGCATCCCGGGGCCTCATACGCCGCTGTCTGCCATTTTTGTCCCAGGCAGGGGAACGTGCCGCGCGGCCCAGACACCTCCGCCGCTCAGCCCTCCGGGGCTCAGGTCCGCCACTTATTGCCTCCAGAGTGTCGTGGAGCAAGCAGAATCCGTTTCAGGGGTTCAAGGGTTCGAAGAACCCCGCAGGATATTGGAGGATTCGAGCTGCGGTCGGGGAGCTCCGAGAATGAGCGTCTCACTCGGCCATGCTCTTCTAAGGGTCTAATATTTATACATGATGCCTACTTTGAAGTAGAGTAAGCTTCTAGACCTCCCTCCCCCCCCCCGAGATGTCAGGCATCACTTTCCTCCCTGTCCAGGCCCCAGCGTGTCTGGGGTCACAAAAGGCCTGTGCCAAACTCCATTGTTAGAGTGCTCAGGCAGTGCTTTTGTGATGCGCAAGTGTGGCAACTGACAGCTCCTCCCCATCATCAACTCAGAGTGGCCCATCCTGCCAACACCTAGCTACCCTGTGTCTCACTGTCTGGGTGCAATACACAAAGACCAATTGCCAGCTACACATAATAATGTGACCCAGGAACTACAGGCAACAAAGGTTAGATCAAGAAAATGCCAACTTTTTATTTGGGGCATTGAACGGGAGGGGTTGACTTAATAGTTTTATGCACGGTTTATCCTGGTTTAGAGTTTAGGAGTGGGTAGGTGGTAATACTATTTTCAGTTTTGTTTTGCTTGGGAATGGCAGCATGGGTTGATGGGGGGGTTCAGTGAGAGGGCGAGTGAATAGCATATGCATGCACATTGTCAGCATCACATCATTTTTAGAACTGATGTTTAGTTGTCTTTGTTACTGTCATTTCAGTTATCCCTGACGAAGGGCCATACAGGCCCGAAATGCATTGGGTAAAGTCACGCAAGGCTAGCCAGAATGAATTGTTTACTATTACAAGTCAATGTGAAAGCCCGGATGGGCACGCAGAAGGCTGTGGAAACATCAAATGAAATAAAGAATTATAGTGGCGTCACGCTGTCCTCGTTGTGATTACAATTGAGTGGATTTACGTTTGGAAAGTGAATAACTGATTGTTTACTATTTGGATTTCAAAGAAAAAGAAAAAGAGTGGAAAAATAAGTTAACGTGTTTACAGCCAGGATCGGATCCTTTATGCCGCAGTGCGACTGATGGGCGCGTTAAACACGCGCCTTTTGGTTTACTTTCAAAAAGTGGCATTTTCAGAATTGTGAATAGATATCCTAGTTTACCATTAAAGGAGGCTTTTAATTACAATTCCAAAGACACCAAACTGGAAATACCTACCTGTTCCCAATTGAAAGTTATCACTTATTAACCCTACCAGTTTCAAACTGAAATTTTTCGCTTATTAAATGTAATAAGGAAACTTAATGTTATCCAATGGGAGAGGAAGGCCTTGCAGTAGTGAAAAACGAATTTAAGAGTTTTTCACTACAAGGACATGCAAAACTGAATAGTACATGTCCAACTTTTTAAATACACTGCACCTTGCCCTTTGGGCTGTTCAGGGCCGACCCTGGGGGTGACGTATATGGATTAAAAAGGAAGGTTTGGCAAAAGGTTTATTTTGTCGAAATGGCAGTTTAAAACTGCACACATAGGCTGCAATGGCAGACATGAGACATGTTTAATAGGCTACTTAAGTAGGCAGCACAAGCAGTGCTGCAGGGACACTACTAGCATTTAATTTACAGGTCTTGGGCACATGTACTACCATTTTACCAGGGACGTACAAACACATTAAAAATAGGCTAATTGGGTGCAAGTCAATTCTACCATGTTTTAAGGAGAGAGCACAAGCACTTTAGCACTCGTTAGCAGTGGTAAAGTGCGTAGAGTCTAAAACCCAACAAAAGCAGGTTCAGAAAACAGGAGGGTGAAGTCAAAAAGATTGGGGATGACCCTGCAGAAAGGGCCAAGTCCAACTATAACAAAATCAGTCTGCTGTTTCCTGACTTGTTCAATGGCGCTAGACTATTTAGAGACTGCAGTAACTGTGGTAGGTATTGCCAAAAGATCCTTGGTCTGGGGCAGGGGCTTTCTTGTATGATTGCTGTAAAAGTGCACATATGGTTTTGCAAATGCTTCAGCTCAGTCAGGTCTTCATAAAAATATTTGAACTTTCTCTGTTTACTATCCATTGGGACTGCCATGGACTGTAATGATACAGATGCTCGGATCTTCATCTACTTTTTAGGTCTCGCCTAGCGACGCAGCGCATGTGCTGCTCGCTCCTGGCGAGATCCTATTGTCATCGGTTTGGCTTGCGAAGCGAGGATGGAAGCTCCACCCACGCTTCTTACTGGCGCGCTTGCCAAATCCGTGCTTTCTATTGGGAGGGAAGCATGTTTGGTTCCCTCCCTGTCTTCCTTCGGCATGCCTGCCCGGACAGGGCATGTGCACGCGCCCGGACAGGACATATGCACGCGTATGTTGTACGCGTGTAATGACAGCGTCTTAGCAGAACGCGCGCATAGCGCGCTTTCACTTTCTTTACTCCCCGCGTTCGCTTTCTTTGTTTAATCACTTATGAAGTTGCGTTGCTCTTTATTTAAGCACGGCGCCCACCTTTATGTATATTTAATTAAAATACTCTTCCATGACATCTGGTGACTCCACAAACTTTCCCCGATGTTTTTCATGTTACCGGCATTTTCAAACAGTATGAAGGAAGTTGTGAAAATTGTACACAAAAATACAGGCACGTCCATTTGCGAGTGTGCAGTGAATTGGAAAGTAGATTGCAAAATAAAAACTTCATGACAGCATTAACAAGACGGAGCTCTTCACCTTACAATCGGTTGTTTGAGATCGCTGAGCAGTATTTCTTTTTTGCCTGCAGATTTATATAGCGCGAACTCGACCCGAAGGTATCGGAGCACGTTAGAGGAGCACCACTCACGTTAGTTACACAAGGACACAGTTATTTTTGGTAGTGTCGGGAGATGAATTGATTTGCCCAGAATCACAGGATGTTGAGCCAACGCCGAGGCTCGAACCTAGTTCCCCAGCTTCAGAGTTGGCAGGTCTGGCTGTTAGGCCGCATCCTGTCAATTGCACACCACTATACCGAAGACCGGCCCGCCGGAGTAACATCCGCTGCTAAATTACCGTTACCTTGCATGCACATTTTCTCCTTTGATTCAGTCATCTGGCTCGGAGACGTTATGAAAGACTGTCTGATAAATTATCGCCTGCATACACAGCGCACCCTTATATTGCACCTGTGTTCTTGCGCTCCTTTTAATAAATATTAAAGATATAGTCCACAGAGGAGAACCTAGAGCAGACATGATGACCGGTTTATGTTGGCTGTGATGTGCATTTTCATCGTTGCATTCTTGGTGCCGCTCATAAAGCCCCAGTGTCTGACTCCGAATAGGACCTGGACTGCAGCACAGTTTTAGGTTTATTTCTTTAGAGGCTGCGGAGCTCCTGAGGGGCTTAAAGTTAAAGTGTCATCTAGAATAAGCTTTGGGGGTAAGGGTGAGAGCATAAAATCAAAAGGCGTAAAAGCTAATCAGTATTAGAAGACGTATTTGTGTGCGTTTGTGTATAATTTAAATAAACGAGGCCCATCGTGATTCCACGCTTATAGACAATCCTTAAATATTATTTATTTCTTATTTGGTGTTTCATATTTTGTGAAGAAGACCGCCTTTTGTCCACATCTATGTGCCTTGCAGTACTACAGCGTAAAAGCAGTGGGTGCGGTTTGGTAGCTTGACATTATTTCCAGTGATTTAGTACAGTCCGGTCTGCTATTCAGCCAGCATTAGCGTTCAGCACAGAGTATGATTTCAAATATACATATGATTCGGATTGTAATTGACAGCAGTGGGGCAGGTAGATGTGGGAGTTTAGTTGGGTAGGGCATTTTGCACGGGTAGAGTAACATTACATGTGGGCAGTTTGTAAAGTAGGACATAGCTAACGTCTTCCTCTATGTTTTTAGTCAGTGCAGTGTTTCAGAGTCTTTTTGATAGTTAGAAGGTTGCCAGCACATTTCAGTTGTCAGCAGTCTTCTGAAACATAAGTACTTCAGCTGTGCCCTCATAAATAAAAGAATGCATCCCAGAGCGCTTGTCCTTGTGCAACAAAGGGTTTGCCTCCCCATTGTCTCTGGCTTTGGTTGGCACAATATCTCAGTCTATGAAAGGTGAGAACATTAAATGGGCTGTTGGTCAATGTGCTACACAGCCTTATTTGGAGGTAGTACGGGGTTGTGCATCCAATCTAAGTATAGGCCCTAAACTTTGTTAATTAGAAATTTGATTCTGTGGTGGATGCTTCAACCAAAATGTTTTCTGATTAATGGAGTAACGAAGTCCAACTTATTGATTTTCTTGAGTAAATTTCATCAGTATTAAATATTGACTTCAAGGAATACTTTAACTGGTTTGCGAGTCATTAAGTGGCACTCATTGCAGACCCTTAAGTTAGTGGGCGTGTCTCGACATTAGCACTATAGGTAAGATGCGGCGCTCAAAGTCTTTTAAGAGCTTGTGTGTCAGAGGTGGCCTCATCATGACCTTGTCTGTGGCAATAAGCGCCGTAGAGATAGGGCGTTAATGGTCACTAATGGACCTCTCCCAGGGCACAAGACCAGTGTGTCTCTGCAGTCATGAACTGCCCAATCAGGGGTCCTCACTCCCACAGAGAAGGGTAAGGGGTGCATGGACTAAGGTCTCCAGATCACAACTTTCCAGTTCAGTTTTTCCCTCTACAAAACATTGTTATGTGGGACTTTAGACCAATGAGTTCTATTAAGGTGACACGGACCATACCACTCGCAATGCATGGGGACACCTTTTCCTCTTTCTTTCTCCACTTTGAACTCTCCTCTTAAGGAACAGTGACACCCCTTTATATACCAGTTACCAATCGGGAGCAAGGGTCACTGGACCTAACAATCAGCTCCCACCGTCCCCCCCTCTCTTTTTGATAAATAGGAATATTTAGCATGGCGGTTCAGCCGAGGGACGTATTTATATCTGCATCCTTCAGTTTCTTTCATAACTCAATCACACTGTTTTTGCAACATGGCAGAACAAACAGGTTTAAGTTTCGATGATGGCATAGTATCAGAGATTTTGAGAACACCTAGTCTGTTAGGAATAGATGGCTTAGCATCAACAAGCACCCCACAAGGCGACTGGAACAACATAGCCGCCCTTAAGAAACAACAAGTAAAAATAGCAATGCATGGGGCCATTATGACGGAATACCTACGGGCCAATATAGCACCAAATGGCCTCATTGTGAACATAGCACCAAGAATCTTCCTAGAAGATCTAATCTTTAGAAAAGACTGGAGCCAAGTGGCATGGAGATGCACACGCGACCTACTGGTACTCATAATTAATACCGCAAAACGCCTGCCTGAAGCACTGATAATTAAAATAACTATCGCAGAAAATGCCCTGAAAACAACCATCAGTATGTCTACTTGGAAAACACGACTAGCTGAGATAAACTCAGAAATGAATGACCACAAAGAATATCTTCTACAGAAGAAGATATCAAAACTACAGAAAGATATCAAAAATGTTGAGAGAGAGAAGATATATCCATACACCAGGGAAGACTATGTGAGCAACATCACCGACACCTCATCTGACGACGGATCAACCACCTCAACCAGATCAAAGAGATCGAGCAGCAACTCCAGCAATGATAGCTGGAAGAATCACCAAGGTGGTCGAGGAATCCTACCGACACCACATATGTTTAACTACCCAATGCCAGGCTATCAAGGTACACCGCCACCATGGTATCCTGGCTACCATGGCCCACCACCACCTCTCCCATTCTACCAACAACAACGCCCTCCTTTTTGGAAAAGAGGCAGGGGCAGAGGAAGAGGCAGGCGGAAAAACGAACAAAAACAAGTACAATGGCTGGAGGACGAAGAACAACGCAGGACAAGGAGCCAGTCCAAGAAAAATTAGTGGTTAACCTATCAAACAGAACCCTGACAGAAACAGAAGAATCAGCCCTACAAAGGGGATTCGGCTTTGTACCCACCCCAAGAGAGGATGAATTCAGACTCACTGGTGAACTACATGCCTTCGTCAGGAAACTGCGTCTGAGATCCTTTTTCCAGACAAAAGATACGAACAATATGGACATACCCACTAAAGATACTGGCCTACGGAAGCCATCCAAATTCACACCCACAACAGCGATGACAAGTGCAGAGATCCTCACATATGAAAAAGCGTTGCTACAAGACATAAGTCACCTTCAACCAAAGAAAACCTTTGACAACTTACCCGCAAGGGAAAGAAAAGCTCTTCAAGACCTAAACAATGATGAATCTATCACGATAAAACCTGCAGATAAAGGTGGAGCCATCGTGATTCTTAACACTGACGACTACAACAATGAATGCCACAGAACACTGGCTGACAACAGATACTATCACAAAATAGACACAGATCCAACAGATTCCCTGACTAGAAAAATCACCATCTCAGTAGGTGAAGCACGAACAAATGGATGGATACGTAAGAACGAAGCAGAATTCCTAGTCAACTCTCAACCAACAACCCCATATTTCTACGTTCTACCCAAAATCCACAAAAACATCACACCACCACCTGGCAGACCGATAGTATCCGGCATCAACTCTCTCCTTGAACCACTCAGCCAATACTGCGATCATTTCCTACGACCACTGGTACAAGCAACACCATCCTACCTCAAAGATACCAAAGAAACCATCAACTTGATAGAACAAATAGGAGATCCAGAGGAAATCACGCTACTAGTAACCCTCGACGTGGAGGCGTTGTATACGAACATCCCACAAGAAGCAACACTAAGAGCAGTTGAAGAAAGCCTGAGAAACCATGATCCAACAAAACCACAACCGACAAACTTCATCCTGGAATGTGCGGAAATAGCACTGAAGAACAACTTTTTCAAATTCCAAGATCAACATTACCAACAAATCCACGGAACTTGTATGGGCAGCACTTTCGCGCCTAGTCTAGCCTGCCTATATATGGCTTACTTTGAGGCAACTCACATCCTTCCACTGTCCAACCCTTTTAAACCAGAAATAAAAGAGTGGAAGCAGTACATAGACGATATCCTCATACTATGGACAGGCACAAAGGAACGTTGCATAGAATTCCACAATTGGATCAACGACCAGGACCCTTTCCTTAAATTCACCCTGACCTCCTCAAGTGAAGAGATCCCCTTTCTGGACCTTCTAATCATTCTGAAGGATGGGAAACTACTGACGAAAACATACAAGAAACCTACTGACAGAAACAGTCTGCTTACCTTTGACAGCCATCATACAAAAGCCCTCAGAGAGAATCTCCCCTTTGGGCAATTCTTAAGGCTCAGAAGAAACTGCAGCAACACCATGGATTACGATGCACAAGCAGCAGAACTTAGCCATAACCTGGAACAGAGGAACTATCCCAAGAGGATTATAAAGAAGGCACAAAAACGTGCACGTAACAACCACCGAGAAGCTCTGTTAGAAACTGTGGAAAAACAAAACGATGATACAATAACATGTGTAACCATCTACACACCCCAATCTAATCAAGTAAAAAAGATCTTACTGAAACACTGGAATATCCTACACGCAGGGGGAACACAAATGGAATGCCCAAGATTCGCATTTAGACGAACACAGAATATCAAAAATATGATTATCCACACGAGACCCCAAAACAGACAATTGGACACTCAAAGGACACTGTGGGACCTACCAACAGTAAAAGGACATTACCCATGCGGCACGTGCAGCATCTGCCCCTTGACAAAACATACAAAAACTTTACAAATGAACAATCAGGAGTGGACGCAAAAAAAACACACTAATTGCAATACTAAGAACTGTGTCTACATGGTAAAATGTCCATGCGATCTTTTATAAATAGGAATGACAACCAGAGCCATAAGAACACGCATAAACGAACACAGAAGTAATATACGATGTAAAAGAATACCACCAAAATGAGCAGACACTATATCGAGACTGGGCACACACCAGATCAAGTAAACTGGACTATCATAGAATCAAATCCTGCATGGTCAACCAGAACACTCTTCCAAAAAGAACAAAGATGGGTCCACCGCTTATGGACTAACACCAAGGGCCTAAATGATGAAATACCCTGGATTGAATTAGTACGATAAACATACCGATGGTAAAATTACCATAATCACCCTACCTGTATATATCAATATTTTAACAAACCTCAGCAGTTTATCATGACATATATCCGAAATTTTGGACATACAAAGTAACCAGAAGCGGAATCTGAAAAAGACAACTCCATGCCCAACTATGAACAAATATAGTAACCAGAAACACCACTTCAAAATGGCCCCCAAAAAACGACCAATTTTGGATTAGCGTAGTAGAAAAACAACTATGTCAATAACAACCAAAATCTAGATCAATCTCCTAGAAACCACTCCGGTGGTATTTAAATGTCATAAATTATGAGTCACGTGACATACAAGGCCAACGATGATCACAATATACCAGGACTTAAGACGATTTTACAATAAAACCATCCGCTACAAGATGGCGCCCAAACACAACACTATACACTCTCCTATTAACTCCTTAATTAGTAGCATACTCCCACTATAAAAAGGGCGGCACAAACTGCTTGAATACCGGCGGAGACAGAGAGAGGCATGCAGGTGGAGCAGCACAGCTGAATGGGAAAACCGTGAGTACTACAAGGATAACGCTTGCGCTTTGTCACTTCCTAGTCTTTAAATCTTTTCCTTTGAGAAAAGAAACACTGAGCCTGAACTAAACTCTCAACCACTCCCAGGATAAATGTGAGAGAAGTAAGATAAATATAACGCTAGCAATATGCCGGTATGTTCGTCCTTTTCCTTCCTTTCCCTTGCAGTGCCCGAGTGTGACATGCACAATTTGTGAATCTCTCGATCTATGACATCAATACGAGAACGTTGCAAAAAAAGGGGGGGGGGACAGAGGGCTTAATCAAGAGGTCCAGCGTACTTGCCCTATCAGAGTATACGCAAAAAAGAGGTACGCAGTTCCTCAGTATGCAGGTAGTGTCCCAGGCACCCAGAAAGGAGGAGAAATCCTCCTTTTGGAACTAAGGCCCTCACACACCCAGCAAGCTAGGTGTCATGCTTCATCATATGGGTCTGCTCCTCATCGGGTCGGCGCTGCAATACCCGACGGGCACCCATAAAGGGGCTCTTTGCCGGAGATCTTTTGTTCCTGCCGTAATGGTGCCGTGGGTGTGAGGGACCTAGTGTGAGTGTAGATGTTCTGAAAGTGAAAATAAAACAAGTAGGGATTCCCTTAAGAGCAAATTTTATTCTAGGTGGATCTCTACTTGATTAAAAATAGTGAGGAGAGGCGACTAACAAGCTACCAATGTTCAAGAGGCGCTCTACTCCTTGATGGTCGACATGTTTCACGCCAGTTAGTCCAAAGGATCAGGTGGCGTTTCTTCAGGACCATGAGAAGTGACTATCTACAGTGAGTGGGGTGTGCAGCATGCCCCATAGCTAAAATATTTAAAAGAATGGTGTGGAGGATAATACCTACTACTACAAGGATGAACGGGATACTACCCGCTATTACTGGGACGAACCTGCATGTAAGGATAGTGGAAAACAACACTTGGTTATATATCCAATAGTCAATTGCCCAACAAGCTGCAAGCCGCATTGTAAATCAAAAAGGGTGAAGACCCCTTGCAATTGATTAGTAATGGCACTATGTATGCGGTCAGGAGAATAATTATTCAAAAACCGAGAGTTAAAAGTACGAGTACATATTACATGAGTAGCAACATACAATTGGAAATAGATTTAGGCAGCAAATAACAAGTATCATGGTGATAAGGTGATATCTAGTGTATACCATCGTTGGTGCTTAAGTGAGGAGTGGTGAAGTAAGCAATCTCGAACTCACCTAATAAGCTTCAAAATAACGCCCCATCTGTTACAGCACTAAATAATGACATCTGTAATAGGATGTCTGATAATAGTGAGAAAAAACACAACAAAACAGATGGGGGAGGGTTAAACCTCAAAAAAGGTATATGTATATATTGTATTGACCAAACACAAATAGTAAACCCATCTCGTTGCAACAGTAGCGGGTAAGACAAGCGAGCTGGCAGTACGTCGGGATAGTCACAGAACATGCTCCTGGCCATCTTCCCAAGCCCCAACACAAGATGCAGGAATGGTGCGGCATGAGTCCCACAGCGAAAATTCAAAGGAGTGATGCGGTGCTGACACTGATCTTGTGTGTGACAGACAGCCGCACACACCCCCGCCCCCATGCGGGGCCCACAAAGATAAGGGTCCATTGCGGGTCCAAGAGGGGCAGGCACAGTCACCATGTACCCACAGACCCACAGACCCCACTGTCAACAATCCAGTCGCTTACATTTTTTTTTATTATTTTTTTTTTACCTGTACTAAGTTGCTGTAGAGTGCAGGCAACTCTTGGGGTTTAGATAATACTCACCCGCCTCCGCTGGAAGCCGCGCAAACCACCTACCCCTTCGTGCTGCAACCGGGATGATGCCGAACGGTCAGAAGTGCTCCGTTCTTATGCTCCAAATGGTGCGTCGTTAAGGGCTGGCGGGAAGCTAATCGGCCCCAGCTGCTGCCACGACGTGTCATGTGACTTGCTCAAGTGTACTGGTGAGCATAACGTTAGAGTATCGGCCATCTTAGAGCGGCTACGGGTGAAGGTGTGGATGGAATATCCCAAGTTAAATACTGGGATAAAGATCGCCTGATGGAAAAAGAAAACGCATAATAGAAAACCAGTGAGCTTGCTTGTGAATATTTCACGCGTGTTGTTATTATTGTGTCATATCGCGTAACCCTTCAGAGTAGTAAAGGCATGTCGGCCATCTTAGAGTGGCTAGTAGTATTGAATAAACTGATAGATCCACTTTATTTCAGTTCTGGATAGAGGACAGATTGGAAGATATATCATATTCAACGCTCCCTATTAACATATTGCTGAATAAGCTGGAATTATACGTTCAGTGATATGGCTACTTCAGATTTATGAAGACCAAGGTTGATTATCACTTTAAAACAAAGAACTCCAAGGTATTTCATCATTTAGCCCCAGGTGGTCTAGCCCTAGTCGGTGCACCCATCGTTGCTCTATCTTGAATAGACCTGACTGTGTGATGCGTGGGTGTGCCTCCAGAATTAGCCATTGTAAACTCTCCGGGACATGGTTTTGTTCCTTAAAATGTGTGTAGAGTTTGGTAGTGGTTTTCAGGCAACGAATGTTGCTTTTGTGTTCCGAAATCCTGTTTTTTACTGGCCGCATGGTTATACCCACATATTTTTTATCGCAACGGCAAATCAGTAAGTAAATGCACTGAGATGTGTTACAGTTGGTGTGAGTGTATATCTTCCAAGTGAAGGTATCTGTTAATGTTATCTCCTTGGTATGTCTAGTTTGAGGACATGCTGCACAAGAGCCACAGGGATAGTGGCCCTGTACCGGAGGGAGGTTCCATAAGGTTCTTTGCGTGCTTTTGTTTGCTGACTTAGGTCGTGTATGTACGAGCATATCTTTTAAGTTGCTTGTGCGTTTAAACGCAAACCTTGGTTTGGAGATATCAAGAGATCCAGTATTGAGGATATTCCAGTGTTTATTTATGATTTTCTTTAGTCGGTTAGAACCTGGTGTGAATGAAGTCACACATGTTAAGATATCACTGGGTTCTTTTTGTATTACTTCTAGCAAGGCCTCTCTGTTGTTATTCCTTGCTTTTTTAATGATTTCTCAATTTGATGAGTAGGATAATGTCTCTCAATCAAGTTTTTCGTCAGTGACTCTGCCTCAGTTTTGTAATCTTTGACATCACTGCAATTTCTCCTGATCCGGAGAAATTGCCCAAATGGCAAGTTGTCCCTCAATGCTCGTGGGTGATGGCTATCATAAGATAGCAAGCTGTTTCTATCAGTAGGTTTTTTGTACAAGGAAGTTTGAAGGTGACCCCCTTGGATGCTGATCTTAAGGTCAAGGAACGGTATATTGGTGGCTGAGATGGACCTTGTGAACCTGAGGTATTCATTCTTCGTATTAACCCAGTTACAAAATTCCTCGCAGGTATCAAGGTCACCCTTCCAGAAGACCAGAATATCATCGATATATCTTTTCCACAGGCTCAAATGTTGTAAATAGGGGTTGCTCTGATGGTAGATAACCTCCTCCTCAAATACCACCATATAGAGGCAGGCTACACTAGGAGCGAAGGTACTCCCCATTGAAGTACCTTGAGCCTGATGGAAAAGATGGTTCTTGAATTCGAAATAATTCTCAGTCAATGCTAGAGTGGCGCATTGCATGACAAGAGTCACTGGTGTTGGTGACGACCACTCAATCTGATTCAATGCTGTCTCTATAACGGTGAGTGTTGCCCTTTGTGGTATGTTAGTATAAAGCTGTTCAACGTCTAATGTGAGCAGCAGGTCAATGTCTCGTGTGTCTCCTATTTCTCCCATTATACGAAGTATGTCTGTCGCATCCCTCACGTGTGACGGAGTCTGTTTCACCAGAGGTTGGAGAAAGGGATCACAAAAAATAGAAAGTGGTTCGAGAATGGAACCTATTCCTGAGACAATTGGTCTCCCCGGGATGGGTGTCATGCCCTTATGGATTTTCGGGAGGGTATAAAAGTAGGGAGTGCGTGGTTCCTTAGTGATAAGGAACTCAGCTTCTCTCTTACTCAACCATCCATTGGTTTCTGCCTCGAAGACCATGGTTGCTATCTCCGTGGTCAGTCTGGTTGTTGGATTCACCGTGATGGGGGTATAGAATTTCCTGTTATTCAATTGACGGTGGCATTCTTGTTCATAATCCGTGGTGGATTGTATGACAGTAGCACCACCTTTATCTGCTTGTTTAATAGTGATGTTAATATCATCGGCGAGGGACTTGGCCGCCAGTCTTTCGTCTTTCGACAAGTTGTTGAAAGGGGGTTCACAATTTGTAGTTTGGAGTTCTTTAAGAACAGCTTGTTCAAATGTTAGAACTTCTACAGGCACCATGCTGCTATTAGGGGTAAAGGTAGATGGATTTCTTAACCCGGAATCTTGTCGGACAGGTGAAGGTTTGCCCTGAAAAAATGCCCTCAGACGGATCTTTCTGAAAAAATTCTGTATCTCACTGAGATCTCTGAATTTATCCATTTTCGGAGTGGGGACGAAACCGAGGCCTTTCTCTAGGACCTTCATTTCGGTCTCAGATAGCACGCGGTGTGATAGATTAACCACTAAGGTTTTTTGTTCTGTGTTTTGCTCCGTGTGTCCATTGAGCTCTGCTGGTTGTCTTGCCATTGGACCGTTTTCTGCCCGCCTCTTCTGTTGCGCCCTTTTCCTCTGGCCCAACCTCTGCCTAAAAAAGGCTGGTTGCTAGAGGGAAAAAATTGTTGTGCGCCTTGAGGATACATCGGGAAGGGCCAATATGGTTGAGGTGGGCCCTGAAAGTTGGGTATGCTATAATTTGGAAAATTCGGACGATTTCCTCTTCTCTGTCTGTTTCCTCCCCAACTGCTTGAGCTCGAGTCACTGCTAGACGAACCCCTTCTGGTGTTATCTGTACTTTCATCTGAGGAACAGCTGTTATTAGTGGAGGTATAGTCTGATCTCAGATAGGGATATACTTTTTCTTTCTCAAATTTTTGTATATCCTTTTGCAATTTGCTCACCTTTTGTTTCATGAGATACTCTTTTTGTTCAGCTATCTCATTATTGAGTTCATTGAGTTTGGATTTAAATTGGGTTATCTGGATGGTGGTTTTAGAGCCCCTCAACGATTTGTATCCTTATTAAGAGAGCGTCAGCTATTCTCTTGGCTGTGTTGATGATCAAGATGAGCCAATCCCTGGTGCACTTCCATGCTACCAGGGACCACTCCTTCTTGAACATCTGATCTTCCAGAAAAAGTCTCGGAAAGTTTTTTACCATGAGGCCATTGGGTGCGATGTTGGCTCGGAGATATTCAGTCATCATCGCCCCATGTAACGTAACCTTCAGCCAATCGCGCTTCATTGCTCTCAATGATGCCCAATCTTCCGATGTGGAACCTGTGGCTGGATTATTTTCGGAGCCTAAGATGGATGGAGTAGTTCTGAGGATTTCTGCTGCCATCTCCTCCCCAAAACTGAGTCCCTGATTCTCCTCCATAATGGGGGAGTTAACCAAGTAGCTCGCTCTAGAAAGGATGTTGTAACTACTAAAGTAATATTATGGGCCAGAGATCGCCACTGGCGTCCTGGTATCCTAAACAGTTAAGTCCCACGGGAAGGCCCGTGCGTATAATGTTGCAAAAAGAGGGGGGGGGACAGAGGGCTTAATCAAGATGTCCAGCGTACTTGCCCTAGCAGAGTATACGCAAAAAAGAGGTACGCAGTTCCTCAGTATGCAGGTAGTGTCCCAGGCACCCAGAAAGGAGGAGAAATCCTCCTTTTGGAACTAAGGCCCTCACACACCCAGCAAGCTAGGTGTCATGCTTCATCATATGGGTCTGCTCCTCGTCGGGTCGGCGCTGCAATACCCGACGGGCACCCATAAAGGGGCTCTTTGCTGGAGATCTTTTGTTCCTGCCGTAAGGGTGCCGTGGGTGTGAGGGACCTAGTGTGAGTGTAGATGTTCTGAAAGTGAAAATAAAACAAGTAAGGATTCCCTTAAGTGCAAATTTTATTCTAGGTGGATCTCTACTTGATTAAAAATAGTGAGGAGAGGCGACTAACAAGCTACCAAGGTTCAAGAGGCGCTCTACTCCTTGATGGTCGACATGTTTCACGCCAGTTAGTCCAAAGGATCAGGTGGCGTTTCTTCAGGACCGTGAGAAGTGTCTATCTACAGTGAGTGGGGTGTGCAGCATGCCCCATAGCTAAAATATTTAAAAGAATGGTGTGGAGGATAATGCCTACTACTACAAGGATGAACGGGATACTACCCGCTATTACTGGGACGAACCTGCATGTAAGGATAGTGGAAAACAACACTTGGTTATATATCCAATAGTCAATTGCCCAACAAGCTGCAAGCCGCATTGTAAATCAAAAAGGGTGGAGACCCCCTTGCAATTGATTAGTAATGGCACTATGTATGCGGTCAGGAGAATAATTATTCAAAAACCGAGAGTTAAAACTACGAGTACATATTACATGAGTAGCAACATACAATTGGAAATAGATTTAGGCAGCAAATAACAAGTATCATGGTGATAAGGTGATATCTAGTGTATACCATCGTTGGTGCTTAAGTGAGGAGTGGTGAAGTAAGCTATCTCGAACTCACCTAATAAGCTTCAAAATAACGCCCCATCTGTTACAGCACTAAATAATGACATCTGTAATAGGATGTCTGATAATAGTGAGAAAAAACACAACAAAAACAGATGGGGGAGGGTTAAACCTCAAAAAAGGTATATATATATATTGTATTGACCAAACACAAATAGAAAACCCATCTCGTTGCAACAGTAGCAGGTAAGACAAGCGAGCTGGCAGTACGTCGGGATAGTCACAGAACATGCCCCTGGCCATCTTCCCAAGCCCCAATACAAGATGGAGGAATGATGCGGGCATGAGTCCCACAGCGAAAATTCAAAGAAGTGATGCGGTGCTGACACTGATCTCGTGTGTGACAGACAGCCGCACACACCCCCGCCCCCATGCGGGGCACACAAAGATAAGGGTCCATCGCGGGTCCAAGAGGGGCAGGCACAGTCACCATGTACCCACAGACCCCACTGTCAACAATCCAGTCGCTTACCTGTACTAAGTTGCTGTAGAGTGCAGGCAACTCTTGGGGTTTAGATAATACTCACCTGCCTCCGCTGGAAGCCGCGCAAACCACCTACCCCTTCGTGCTGCAACCGGGATGGTGCCGAACGGTCAGAAGTGCTCCGTTCTTATGCTCCAAATGGTGCGTCGTTAAGGGCTGGCGGGAAGCTAATCGGCCCCAGCTTCTGCCACGACGTGTCATGTGACTTGCTCAAGTGTACTGGTGAGCATAACGTTAGAGTATCGGCCATCTTAGAGCGGCTACGGGTGAAGGTGTGGATGGAATATCCCAAGTTAAATACTGGGATAAAGATCGCCTGATGGAAAAAGAAAACGCATAATAGAAAACCAGTGAGCTTGCTTGTGAATATATCACGCGTGTTGTTATTATTGTGTCATATCGCGTAACCCTTCATAGTAGTAAAGGCATGTCGGCCATCTTAGAGTGGCTAGTGGTATTGAATAAACTGATAGATCCACTTTATTTCAGTTCTGGATAGAGGACAGATTGGAAGATATATCATATTCAACGCTCCCTATTAACATATTGCTGAATAAACTGGAATTATACGTTCAGTGATATGGCTACTTCAGATTTATGAAGACCAAGGTTGATTATCACTTTAAAACAAAGAACTCCAAGGTATTTCATCATTTAGCCCCAGGTGGTCTAGCCCTAGTCGGTGCACCCATCGTTGCTCTATCTTGAATTGAGCTGACTGTGTGATGCGTGGGTGGGCCTCCAGAATTAGCCATTGTAAACTCTCCGGGACATGGTTTTGTTCCTTAAAATGTGTGTAGAGTTTGGTAGTGGTTTTCAGGCAACGAATATTGCTTTTGTGTTCCGAAATCCTTTTTATTACTGGCCGCATGGTCATACCCACATATTTTTTATTGCAAGGGCAAATCAGTAAGTAAATGCACTGAGATGTGTTACAGTTGGTGTGAGTGTATATCTTCCAAGTGAAGGTATCTGTTAATGTTATCTCCTTGGTATGTCTAGTTTGAGGACATGCTGCACAAGAGCCCCAGGGATAGTGGCCCTGTACTGGAGGGAGGTTCCATAAGGTTCTTTGCGTGCTTTTGTTTGCTGACTTAGGTCGTGTATGTACGAGCATATCTTTAAGTTGCTTGTGTGTTTAAACGCAAACCTTGGTTTGGAGATATCAAGAGATCCAGTATTGAGGATATTCCAATGTTTATTTATGATTTTCTTTAGTCGGTTAGAACCTGGTGTGAATGAAGTCACACATGTTAAGATATCACTGGGTTCTTTTTGTATTACTTCTAGCAAGGCCTCTCTGTTGTTATTCCTTGCTTTTTTTAATGATTTCTCAATTTGATGAGGAGGATAATGTCTCTCAATCAAGTTTTTCGTCAGTGACTCTGCCTCAGTTTTGTAATCTTTGACATCACTGCAATTTCTCCTGATCCGGAGAAATTGCCCAAATGGCAAGTTGTCCCTCAATGCTCGTGGGTGATGGCTATTATAAGATAGCAAGCTGTTTCTATCAGTAGGTTTTTTGTACAAGGAAGTTTGAAGGTGACCCCCTTGGATGCTGATCTTAAGGTCAAGGAACGGTATATTGGTGGCTGAGATGGACCTTGTGAACCTGAGGTATTCATTCTTCGTATTAACCCAGTTACAAAATTCCTCGCAGGTATCAAGGTCACCCTTCCAGAAGACCAGAATATCATCGTTATTTCTTTTCCACAGGCTCAAATGTTGTAAATAGGGGTTGCTCTGATGGTAGATAACCTCCTCCTCAAATGCCGCCATATAGAGGCAGGCTACACTAGGAGCGAAGGTACTCCCCATTGAAGTACCTTGAGCCTGATGGAAAAGATGGTTCTTGAATTCGAAATAATTCTCAGTCAACGCTAGAGTGGCGCATTGCATGACAAGAGTCACTGGGGTTGGTGACGACCACTCAATCTGATTCAATGCTGTCTCTATAACGGTGAGTGTTGCCCTTTGTGGTATGTTAGTATAAAGCTGTTCAACGTCTAATGTGAGCAGCAGGTCAATGTCTCGTGTGTCTCCTATTTCTCCCATTATACGAAGTTTGTCTGTCGCATCCCTCACGTATGACGGAGTCTGTTTCACCAGAGGTTGGAGAAAGGGATCACAAAAAATAGAAAGTGGTTCGAGAATGGAACCTATTCCTGAGACAATTGGTCTCCCCGGGATGGGTGTCATTCCCTTATGGATTTTCGGGAGGGTATAAAAGTAGGGAGTGCGTGGTTCCTTAGTGATAAGGAACTCAGCTTCTCTCTTACTCAACCATCCATTGGTTTCTGCCTCGAAGACCATGGTTGCTATCTCCGTGGTCAGTCTGGTTGTTGGATTCACCGTGATGGGGGTATAGAATTTCCTGTTATTCAATTGACGGTGGCATTCTTGTTCATAATCCGTGGTGGATTGTATGACAGTAGCACCACCTTTATCTGCTTGTTTAATAGTGATGTTAATATCATCGGCGAGGGACTTGGCCGCCAGTCTTTCGTCTTTCGACAAGTTGTTGAAAGGGGGTTCACAATTTGTAGTTTGGAGTTCTTTAAGAACAGCTTGTTCAAATGTTAGAACTTCTACAGGCACCATGCTACTATTAGGGCTAAAGGTAGATGGATTTCTTAACCCGGAATCTTGTCGGACAGGTGAAGGTTTGTCCTGAAAAAATGCCCTCAGACGGATCTTTCAGAAAAAATTCTGTATCTCACTGAGATCTCTGAATTTATCCATTTTCGGAGTGGGGACGAAACCGAGGCCTTTCTCTAGGACCTTCATTTCGGTCTCAGATAGCACGCGGTGTGATAGATTAACCACTAAGGTTTTTTGTTCTGTGTTTTGCTCCGTGTGTCCATTGAGCTCTGTTGGTTGTCTTGCCATTGGACCGTTTTCTGCCCGCCTCTTCTGTGGCGCCCTTTTCCTCTGCCCCAACCTCTGCCTAAAAAAGGCTGGTTGCTAGAGGGAAAAAATTGTTGTGCGCCTTGAGGATACATCGGGAAGGGCCAATATGGTTGAGGTGGGCCCTGAAAGTTGGGTATGCTATAATTTGGAAAATTCGGACGATTTCCTCTTCTCTGTCTGTTTCCTCCCCAACTGTCTTACCCGCTACTGTTGCAACGAGATGGGTTTACTATTTGTGTTTGGTCAATACAATATATATATATACCTTTTTTGAGGTTTAACCCTCCCCCATCTGTTTTTGTTGTGTTTTTTCTCACTATTATCAGATATCCTATTTCAGATGTCATTATTTAGTGCTGTAACAGATGGGGCGTTATTTTGAAGCTTATTAGGTGAGTTCGAGATTGCTTACTTCACCACTCCTCACTTAAGCACCAACGATGGTATACACTAGATATCACCTTATCACCATGATACTTGTTATTTGCTGCCTAAATCTATTTCCAATTGTATGTTGCTACTCATGTAATATGTACTCGTACTTTTAACTCTCGGTTTTTGAATAATTATTCTCCTGACCGCATACATAGTGCCATTACTAATCAATTGCAAGGGGGTCTCCACCCTTTTTGATTTACAATGCGGCTTGCACCTTGTTGGGCAATTGACTAATGGATATATAACCAAGTGTTGTTTTCCACTATCCTTACATGCAGGTTCGTCCCAGTAATAGTGGGTAGTATCCCGTTCATCCTTGTAGTAGTAGGTATTATCCTCCACACCATTCTTTTAAATATTTTAGCTATGGGGCATGCTGCACACCCCACTCACTGTAGATAGTCACTTCTCACGGTCCTGAAGAAACGCCACCTGATCCTTTGGACTAACTGGCGTGAAACATGTCGACCATCAAGGAGTAGAGCGCCTCTTGAACCTTGGTAGCTTGTTAGTCGCCTCTCCTCACTATTTTTAATCAAGTAGAGATCCACCTAGAATAAAATTTGCTCTTAAGGGAATCCCTACTTGTTTTATTTTCACTTTCAGAACATCTACACTCACACTAGGTCCCTCACACCCATGGCACCCTTACGGCAGGAACAAAAGATCTCCGGCAAAGAGCCCCTTTATGGGTGCCCGTCGGGTATTGCAGCGCCGATCCGACGAGGAGCAGACCCATATGATGAAGCATGACACCTAGCTTGCTGGGTGTGTGAGGGCCTTAGTTCCAAAAGGAGGATTTCTCCTCCTTTCTGGGTGCCTGGGACACTACCTGCATACTGATCAATACGAGAACCCAAAGAATTTTCCTATTTTTTTCTTAGTTTGCAGGATAAAAATCACAAATGAGGACCACTGTGTGATTTTCCTTTTTTGTTTGTGAACATTGATAACGTGATTTTTACAATGAATGGAATTTGTAAACAATGCTTCCTTCCCTGTTCTTTTACAGTTCCCATCGGCCCTCACTGATCTCATGAGGCCATAATTATAGAAACAAGGGGTGAGGATTATGTTTTTCATTTATTATGAACAGGAACAGTGTCCTTAGGTTTGCCATCAATGGTGGGGACCCTCTAGTGATATTCATAGTTTCTACTTTTAACCTTTAACTAAATTTTTTCAAACTCCTTACCAAGACAACTTTTCACCGATTATCCACTCAGTATAAGTCGTGTATAGACCAATTACTACTGGATACAGCACTGCATGATACTTGTGACCAAAGAGCGATAAACTCATCCTCGATGTTCTACATGTTGATTATGTTCTTTCTTTCTTTGTATTCATTTACTTATTATCTTTTCTATTTTTTTACATCATTGTAAATAACAACACAATATAGATATTCATACACCCATGCTGACCTATAGCGATAAGTCTCACGCTAATGGTAATATGCACCAGGCCCCCCCAATGGCAGACCTGGACTATACACATTTTTGACATTAGAGCTATACCCATATTCTGTCCTACCCCTTTCTATTTTCAGAGACGCTACTCCTTTCCATCAACCTGGCGGCACTGAAAAATTTAGGCCGCTAGTGATACTTTATTTAAACTCACCTTGGTCCTGAAGAAGCGCTTTGGATCTCCTCCAGAGGCCACAGATAGCGCGAAACATGTCGACCACTAGAGACACCCACTAAGGACTCGTATCTAGCTACTGAGGGACATAATATCCCACTAGCAGCACCACACACCTTTTACTAATGACAGAGGGACCACTTTAATAAATAATAGCCACTCTCCCTCCAGTCATTTTTTAACACACTAGTTGAGACCTCACTTCCACTCACACGCACTCACCTAACGGCTTGTTTCATCAAAAGATCTCCGAAAAAGAGACCCTTCGGGGGACCCGTAGGGCATTACAGCGCCGGCCCGACGAGGAGCAAAAAGCCTATTGATGAAGCATGACATCCTTCGGGGTGTGTGAGGGCATCATGATGAGGACACACTGTCCCCACACATAGAGTAGCACAGGACACCTTTTCCTCTTTCTTTCTCCACTTTGAACTCTCCTCTTAAGGAACAGTGACCCCCCCTTTATATACCAGTTCCTTACACTTATGCAAAAGTCCAGAACTGGAGTATTGAGTCCCCGATGACGTGTAATATTTAGTAGGGGGGTGGGCTGTTACGTGGACTTATCTCCTGACTCCAAAGGCACCGATTCACACATATCCGCTTCACACATATCCCTTAGTCACCTTCATCTCGGTGTCTTCTATTCCCCCTTCCCCTCCTCTGTTAGAGAGCGCCACAGACTCCGGAAGCATAGAAGGGGACGTCTAGCATTGCCAAACGTGGTTCTGTGTTCCTATTCCCGCAGCGCTGGAGGCTGGGTACTAAGGCTACAACACTGTTACCAGGACCCCATACCTCTCGACTCACACAACACAGCAACAAGAGACAACCTCACCATCTCCCTCTCTAAGATCATATGTCAGCTCCCAGGAGGCAAGTCCTCCAGCCCTCCCTGAAGAGCACAGCCCAGCTCACAGGGCACGAGTCCTCCATTCCCCCCTGAAATAACATTCCACACAACTCACAGGAGACAAGAGCGCCATCTCTGTATCGAAAACTACTCCCAGCTCACAGGAGAGGAGTGCCTGATACCGGATTGAACAAGCATTTGCAATGCAATACGTCTCGCCTTTACGCGAGTTTAAGCTATTGGCATTGTAAATGACAATGCCTTTCTATTTATTTTTTAAAAACCAAATCATAAATAAAAGGCATTGTCATTTACAATGCCAATAGCTCAAACTCAAGTAAATGCGAGACCTATTGCATTGCAAATGCTTGTTGTGGATGGAACTGGAGGATGCTGCATGATCATGGATATTTTCCCTTCTTCCAAATGATGCTGTTCATCAAGACAGGTTTTTCTGGCAGCATTGATAGTGATAATATGCCTTTAGTTGCCAATATAGAAAAAAGTGACCTTGTGACACGAGAGCTCACTTGTCTCTCGCTTCATTTCCTGCTTTTGTTGATTTGTCTACTTCTGAACACTGCAGTCACTGAAAAAAGTTGTTTAACCACACAGTTTTTGGTCATGCACCACAACAATATTTTGGTCTCGTGCTAAAACCATGCAGCTTTACCACATGTACAAACATTGAGAGTGTGGTGGTTGTGAAACGCCCTTAATCAGTCCATGGCGTGGAATAGGTGCAAAAATAATTAGACCATTTTGCACAAACATAGGCTAATTGTGTGATACTCTGAATGAGGCCCAAGTCATAAGGTAACATATTCTAGCAGTTACAACCTCTGCCACACACTAGCAAGGTGGCCAAATGCCCTTTAGATGGTGATGGAAACGAACTGTGGAGTACCTTGTACAATGATGGGAGAAAGCCTCGGCATGTTCCAGTGAAAATGGGATAGACCCATGATGTACACTGTATGATAACTGAATAGGATGGTAGACCTTTTGGGTACCCGGTATTGAGAAAGCATCCTGCCATAGGATACTTTAACTGGTGAATAGCCAGAACTGTATGTTAATCCACATGGTGATGGATTAGAACTTTGGGCTACCTAGTGTGGTGACAGGCGACAACTGCTGGGTACTCCATATGGTGCTAGCATAAGGAAGGCACTATAAGCTCTCTTATGAGATACAAAAATCTTTGGGGTTCTCGATCTGGAAACAGGAAAATGTCCTGGACAAAGTCTTTGAGCATTTTTGTAAAAACCTTAAGGTCATCCATGTCAGCGATGCAGTCCCTGTTTACTTTTGACATGTTTTACTTCATGTTACGTTCCCTAAGAATACTTCAGTTTTTGCTGATGTTGCGTTTCACATGTAGTTTTTTTATCATGCAACATATAACTTTTGTATACTGCATACAGTGAACGGAGTTACCGCCTAGGTGTCCTGCCGAATTCAGGTTGTGGATGAGTGTTTATGCTCAAGGCAGAGGGAATTTCTTGCAGAGGCTGTAAGCACATCAAAAAGGTGTGCAGACTACATGCACATCCAATCTTTGGGCTCTCTGCAGAGCGCGCATAGCGACGCTCACTAAGTACCATTCAAAGTTGTGATTCTATGGTAAAGTGTGTGAAGTGGTGCTCGAAAGTGGAAATATTGACAGCACCAAAAGAAAAGAAAATACATCCTTACAGGTGAGGGGGTGGGTTACATGTGTGGGAGAGATGGTGAAGTGGAGGAGATAAAAGGACTTGCGTGCAGGAGAGAGTAAAAATGGTGCTGAAGAGAAAAGAGATATTAAAAAAGCTAAATATGTAGATAGAGGATTTTAGAGAGATGGAAGGGAGAAAAAGTATGTTAGTGTCTAATTGCATGAGAGACTGCAGAGGAAAGTAAAGAGGAGAAAGGAGAGATGTATACGCTCTGAAGACCACTACCCTTTCCACAGACCCTGGTAATCATTAATTCAAACTCTCACATTTACAATTCTACTTATTCAGACAAAAATTATTGTTGTTGGCAATTTATTTGATGCTGCTAACAGGCACTGGGAAAGCTAACAGGCCTGGATTTTTTTTAGATATATGTCCTTTGGCATGATCAATATGTCTGGGTTTAATAACAGAAAACTCACAAAGAGATGCCTATATATTTGTTAGGTGGCTTGCTGTGTGAAGCACAGGCTTTTGGTTTACATGATTTCACCCACGACCTTAATGACATAGGCCACTCCTCTTAGAAAGGAATCTTAGTTACTTTACTTTGGCCACGTCTATGTTAGAGACCTCTGCCCCTTTTCATCCGACTTAAAACACTAATCAACATAATTAAAGAGCTGTAATGCTCATGAAAGCAAGTTATTTCATCCAAGTCATTTGGTCTCCTTTTTAGAAAAACTGTTGTTGTTTTCCTATCTGATGCTACAAAGCCTTCATGTGGAGGGATGTTATCTCAGGCTGCTCTAGTTACATTTTATAATGCCACGTTTGCAGATTCTAAAACTACATATTTCGATCCTCTTACCTGCCTGGTCCAAGCTTTGTCTTTCTTCTTTCCGGAAATTCCGGCACGGGCTCGCTGTAAGGACTCATGTCAGACACGTTGAATCACTGCAGGCACGGTGGATGAAGAGACAGTGTGCTTTATAATATCTGATGATTCACTTGGCAATTTTGCTGCTGTTCCATCTTCACCGAGTTGCGCACAACCAAGTGAAAGCAAAATGGAACGAAAAGTCTGCAAAGATGCTCCCGTCAGCCTTAGCGGTAATACCCAGCTATCCTCCAGCTGCGCACTACTCCCTGCCTGAATGTGTGGCACCCCAGTATTTATTTATATACGTTGAGCCAAAGGCTCCGTAGACCGTTTGTTTGCAGATAATAAAAAAAAAAGGGAAAAAAGAATAGGAGGAGAAGTTTAAAAGTCCCCATTAAATACAGAGGCCTCAGATTTAGGGGGGCCAGACAGTAATATGGGCTGACCTGGCCCCGCTCAGCCCCCCTCCCCGTGGCTACGGCCCTGTGCACAACCCTAGGTGAAGAACAATGGTATTCTCTGTCCTGAAAACGTTAACCTCAGAATTTTTCAAATTAGGTGTCAGCAAGATGGTCTCCATCTGATCTGTTCTGACACAAGGGTCAGTCATCTGTCTAGGTGTAGAATAGGAAGCCAGAGATACTTCCAAAGATGCAAATAATTGTACCAGTGAAAAATGAGGAGCAATTAATTAACTAGAGAGTAAGAGGCAGATTTATCAAAAGTCAGGCAATGCAACACAGCACAGCAACTTGCTGGACTGCTTTGCGTGACAGGGGGAGAGCAGAAATGCGCCAAATTTACTAAGATATGATGCATCCCCACTCTCTCCCCGCGCTGGCATACTGAGTGCTACCTAGCGCCAACCCAGGCACCCTAGCACCATGGTACATAGGTACAAGGGTGCCTGCATTACAGGCAGGATTGCTTTTGTACAGGAAGGGACACCTTCCTACACAAAACCAATCTTTGAGGCATTTCCCTCTTTCTACGTCTGCTACATTATGCAGCACAGGTAGAAGAGAAAATAACAAGGATAAATAAAGATATTTCTCCTTGTTACACCTCTGTTGGGATGGCGTACCCTTTTGACCCAATCCCAGGTTTACTAACCGTAGTAGATCTGGGATTGCGGTAAAATCCATGGGTGGAGGCAAGGGAAAGCCCCTGCTTCACCCATGGAACACCTTCCCAAGACTGAGTAATGCTAGGCAGCGATTTGTGCTACCTTGTGTTACTCTGGATTTACTAAGCCACACCGAGCCATGCAAGACACATGACACAAGGTCAACGCCAGCCCTTTGTAAATCTGAGCTAAGGTGTCTTTTTGCAGACTGATTACACAGGAGAAGGGGTCTTTGTGTTTGGGAGTTTGGGTCTAGAAAGCATTAGATTGATTGGCAGAAAAGACATTTGACTAAGTCTTTAGTAATTCACAGAATATGAGTAGACTAATGACGAGAGCTTGTGTGGCTATTTTGTAGAGCTCATTGCAGAGCAAATGTGCAAGTTAATGCAGACATTTGATCTCTCCAAAGCAGGGACCCTGATCTTTTTGATGTGGTACAACAAGTAGCATTGACCATCAAAGTTACACCCATTGATTTTAGTTCACAGCTACTAAGGCAAGATATGTGGCCATCAGGAGCAGTTGCTGAGGATGACATGGGACAGCACCTGGTGGCCGACTGCCCTCGGAAGCCCACCTACCCCCTCAGACCACGCCAAGAACCTCGGCATCGTACTCGACTCATCACTCTCCATGAACCGACAGGTCAACGCCGTCACCTCCAGCTGCTTCAACACCCTCCGTATCCTCCACAAGACCTTCAAGTGGATCCCCCCTGAGTCAAGGAAGACAGTCACCCACCCACTCATCACCAGCAGACTGGACTATGGAAACGCACTCTACGCCGGCATCAACAAGTCCCTACTCCGCAAACTCCAGACAGTACAGAACACCGCCGCCAGACTCGTCCTCGGCATCCCCGACACGAACACATCAGCCAACACCTACGAAGTCTCCACTGGCTCCCCGTGGAGAAAAGAGTCACTTTCAAAATCCTCACTCACGCCTACAAATGCCTACACAACAACGGATCCAAATACCTCAACGACAGAATCAACTTCCACGTACCCAAAAGAAACCTCCGATCTTCCAACCTCGCACTGGCCAAAACTCCGCGCATCCACAGAGCCAGAGCAGGCGGAAGATCCTTCTCTCACATTGCAGCCAAGACCTGGAACGAGCTACCGGCAGACATCAGACGCGCCCCCTCCCTGAACACCTTCAGGAAGACCCTCAAGACCTGGCTCTTCGGCTAAAAAGATCTGCGGACCCCCCCCCCTTAGCGCCTTGAGACCCTCACGGGTGAGTAGCGCGCTTACAATTCCCTGATTGATTGATTGATTGATTGATGATGCTATTTGACTAGTTTGAGCTCTACCTCTCATCTGTATCATCTGTATTTCTGTTGTTGAAGTCAGTAGGGCTTGGGTTGAGTCACTGCTGCAACTCCACAATGATAGTGTGTGA